>CM053412.1:33083806-33150352 GCA_028644305.1 Xerus rutilus
ATTATGGCATTTGCAGGCAAATGGATGGAATTGGAAAGCATTATGCTAAGTGAAGTAAGCCAATCCCAAAAAACCCAATGCCGAATGTTCTCTCTGATTAGTGAATGCTGATAAATAAGGGGGGTGGGAATGGGGAACATAAGAGAAATGGAGGAACTCTGGACGCAGCATGGGGGAGGTGAGGGGCAGGAAAGGGGAATGGGTATAGTAAAGATGGTTGATTGAGATCGTCATCACTACCCTTGGTGCATGTATGAAAACACAATTGGTGTGACTTTATCTGGTTTGCAACCAGAGAAATGGAAAAACTGAGCTCTATATATGTACTATGACTTGAAATGCAATTAAATAAACTAATTTTTTTTAAAAAAAGCCATCAAGAGATAGTGTTCTTGAGGCAGTAGGTTCTGCCACTGGCTTTACTACCTGAAAGGCTTTGCAATCTCTCAGGCACTCCAGCTGGAGGATGCAGCAGAGAGAGCACAGCATCCAAGAGTATCCATGTCGCCTGAAACTCCACACCCTGCTTCGTGGCTCAAGGGAAATGAGAGAGTTGACATAGGCAATAAGCAGAAAACTGACTCCTCTCTTCCATGGAAGAGTAGGTGTCCCTTGCTGTGGACTTATTACTTGGTTATTCAGCTACTAGAGGCAGCACCTCACATGAAGGTTTGACAGGCACACATCCCCAGCCAACCTCAAGCTCCCCAATGGGGCATCATTGCTACCTCCTCCTCCCCACATTCCCTGCGGTTTGACTAGTGACTGGTGTTTGGTGGGTACTCATTGTCTGATTTAAACTAAGGGGGAAACAACAGTTCCATTGATTCTAAAACTGCAATACATATTAACAAAGATTTCTAAAATTCCCATTTTCAGAAAGTCCTGAGCCAGGAGAGAAAATAAAAAAATCACTTCACAGCCCCATTATCTAGAAATCTTGAAGTCTGAGCTATATTCTGAGATCTGGGTCCCTCCATCCTCCCTGGCCTCTTAGCCCCTGCACATATGCAGAGAGGAGGCACCAGTTTCTAGGTATACCTGACCACTTTCTTACAGCCCGCTCTGGGAGTGCTAGACTAACCAAACCCCCCAGAGCAGGGATCAGCTCTGGCCTCTTCCTAGATAGACTACCAAGCAATACCACATCCCACTGTGTACCTAGGAGACACAGATACTGTCACCAAGAGAATAATGCAAAACCACTTTGTTGGAAACACTTCTGTGTTCTCATTAAGATATCTGCAGGTGAAAAAGACTACTAGATTTTCTTATAAAATGATGCAAAATTTTCACAATAAAATCTAGAGAGGAGTGGGGAATGATTTTCTCATTCTGAGGATGAAGGACCTAAGGCCAAGGAGAGGGGTAAGTCACCTTCTAACAAACCACATACCTTGCTAATTTGTTCTGTTTACCCTCTTGCCTGCATCTCCCCCACAGACTGTGAGACCCACAGAGGTCAGGATCTCTGTCTGCTTGTTCACTGCTGTTTCTCCAGAGCTCACAAGAGTCCAGCACACAGCACATAGTCCAGCACATAGTCCAGCACATACAGTTAATATGTATTGCAGTTTTAGAATTAATTGAACTGTTGTTTCACCCTTAGTTTAAATCAGACAATGAGTACCCACCAAACACCAGTCACTAGTCAAACCGCAGGGGATGTGGGGAGGAGGAGGTAGCAAAGATGCCCCATTGGGGAGCTTGAGGTTGGCTGGGGATGTGTGCCTGTCAGACCTTCATGTGAGGTGCTGTCTCTAGTAGCTGAATAACCAAGTAATGAGTGCTCAATAAAAGTGTTGAATGAACACATAAATTAATAACACAGCTAATTACCTAGGATCAGGAGCAATGTGCTTTGAGAACATCACACTGCTTCTCAACACACTACCAGTTATTGATCCCAGAAAGACAAACTAACACCCTAACCTGAGAAAGTGAAGCCCATCCAGGCAGAGTGGTGCACGCCTGTGATCTCAGCTGTTTAGGAAGCTGAGGCAGGAGAATCGTTCAAGGCCAGCCTGTGCAACTTAGTGAGACCCTGTCTCAAAATTAAAGAGGGCTGGGAATGTAGTTCAGTGGTAGAGTAACCTGGGTTCAATATCCAGTACCACACACACACACACACACACACACACACACACACACACACACAATAAGAGGAACAGTGCTGCAGAATGACAGGACACTGGGGTGGGCTGGTGGAGTTGGTCTTAACAGCTATGCCTCAAGACATTGATTCCTTTGAGCCTTATGTAAAGTGATTAGAAACTTTTGAAACACTAAGGACACCTAAGGCCCTTCCATCACAAATGACTGCTCGATGTGACCAAAATACACTTTGAAATACATATACACAGCTTCATAAGGCCAAAGAACAGACCCTTCTCCCCACCTGAGGGACTTTTAGCCCCAGTGACTCATGCAAGAAGATAAGAGCCACTCCCTTTTGCTGCTGGACAGTTGCAGTGTGGGAGAGCCCTGGCAAGGGGCTCCAGGTTTGTCCCTACCTGCCTAGGAGGACAGAAACAAAGCACAGTCCCAAATGTACAGGGGGCAAAGCCTTTCTTGCCCCTCACAGGTTCCTCCTGCTTTGGCAAACTCTAGTCCCCAAACATGGGCAGAATAATGAAATATAAACTGTTTAGACTTTGCAGAGCTGCATATGCTAATCTAAGGAAGCTGGATTTTTCTGCTTTAGGGACCAGGCAAGCCAAGGAACTTTTTTTTTTTTTTTTTTTTTTTAATGAGAGCAATGGGTCTCCAAGAGTGTGGGGGAAGAAAAGAGGCTTAGAGACACCAAAGCCTTGAAACACAAAGAAACCTCAGGCCCAGAGCGCAGCCCCTCCTTTCCCCTTCCCGCTTCTTGCCTGAGGATTAGCTCTGGTCTTACTCATGGCTGTCTCAGCACGCAGCCGACATGCTCCAGCAGCAACAGGGGACACACAACAGCCACCTCAGGGCCTGGCAGATGGCAGCATGGGGCATCTTACTGAGGGGAGACACATACATCACTGGGACCCTAAATCATGTTTTCAAAAGTCAGGCTGTCGGCAGATGTGATGGGGAACCTGCCAGACTGAGTGCTGGGCTTTGCGGGGATTTGATGGTACATCATAGATTAGGGGCTTTTTTCTCTGGTCTCCAAGCTACCAGAGGAACTGATGGGGCAGGCTGTGAACACAGGTTCAGGGCTTCATCTAAGTTCTCCCTCCCTGCCGATCTGAGGCTGGCCTTCAAGCAAAGGGCTTTTAACCAACTGTGACAGCACAGTTGGAAGTCTTAGGATGCACCAGATTCCCCCAAGTCCCACCTGAACATCCAGAACTCCTCTGCAAGAGCCTTCCATTTTCACCCAGAAGGGAACCTGGTGAAGGCTTCCACACACTTAGGGTGACACATGGGAGGGGAAAGACTAGTCGCAGGTGGCAGATCTGGAATCCTGAGGACTTGGGTGGCCAAGGAAGCAAGCTAAGAGCCACATCCACCGGGCCACATGGCTCCGTCACTGTCATTTCATCTTGGTGCACAATGATCACAGTGCATTTTTCACTAATATTCTCCAGTGTTGATGGCTGCTTCACTTATTGATGGTACAGTTGTCCCTTGGTATCTATGGGAAATTGGCTCCAAGACCCCACAGATAATGAAATCTGCAAATGCTCAAGTCCCTTATGTAAAATGGCATAGTATTTCCATGTAAACTTTAAGTGTCCTCTCATAGAGTTTAAGTCATCTCTAGGATACTTATAATACCTAATACAATGTAACTGTTACATAGAAAGCTATTATAATATATTGTTTAGAAAATAATAATGACAACAAATCAAAGTATTTGCTCAGTTCAGATGCAATTTTTTTCTAATATTTTGCACCTATGGCTAGTTGACTCCACAGGGGCAAAACCTGCAAATGCAGAGGACCAACTGTATTTTGACAACTGATAGAATTTCTGGTGCTCTATATGTGCTCTGTGGTGTTTGAGAAATGACTCCCTCAAAGCTCTGCCACTGATATTATCACTTAGCAAAAGCAGTGGAATCAAAGTACACAGCAAGTGCTGGCTGACGTCAGAGCCCAGGGTGACAAAGCTACACAGGAACATCTCCATCCATCCACAACAGGGCCCCGGAAGGCTGAGGAGTAAAGAACAGTTGAAGAGCTAAACAAAATCTGAATGAATAGTCTTTTCTGTAGGCAGTGCTTTAAAAAGTATTTACACTCTGAAGTCTCAAGACTCAAATAACAAATTCTTATGACAAATGGTATTTGTCATTATAATAAATTAAAAAAAACAAAACAAAAATAGAACTCCTGACTATACTGCTAATGAGAGAAGTAATTCTCTGCCCAAAGCAACCAATCCCACTTCTAGGAATTGACCATAGTAAAAGGAAAATTTATGTTCACGCAAAATTTGCACACAATTATAGCTGCTTTTATTAAGAATCATCAAAAATCATATACAACCCAAATGTCCTTCAATGAGTGAAGGAATACAAACTGTGGTATATCCATACTGTGAACTACGACTCAGGAATTAAACAGCAATGGGCAGCTGATGCACCTGACAATTTAAAAGGACCTCAAGGGCATTTTGCAGAGTGAAGAAGCCAGTCTCAAATGATTATACCCCAGCACCCACATATATACAGCACCCACCTATAATCTCAGCAACTTGGGAGGCTTAGGCAAAAGTACCTTAAGTTCAAGGCCAGCCTGGGCCAACTCAGTAAGATCCTGTCTCCAGATAAAAACATGAACAACTTAGGATGTAGCTAGTAGCAGAGAACTTGCCTAGCATATGTGAGGTCCTGAATTTCATCCCCAGCACCATAAAAAGAAAATAAAAATGATTATACACTAAATGATTTTGCTCATGTGGCATGCTGGAAAAAGCAAAACTATATGGAAAGAGACCAAATCAGTGGTCCCTAGGGATTAGTGAGAATATGTGCCTACAGAGGGAGAGCCTGGGAATACCTAAGACTTCTAGAATTGTCCTGTATCCTATTGGTGGTAGCAAGTATAAGGACTTATGATATGCTAAAACTCACAGGACTACACACCAAACATAAAAGTTCATTTTACTGTACATAATTTTTTAAGTTCACAAATTCTTCGGCATTTTTCCTACAAAATAATTATGTCTAATTCCCTGACCTTGAATGAGGGCCAGCCATAGTGATTTGCTTTTAATGAGTAATGGTAAGAAGAGGTGAAACAGCATCTGCCTGGCCCTATCTCTCCGGCATCCTAACCTATCATGGAAGTCCAACCACCTAGAAGGCACCATGTTAGAGAGAGGCACTGTGGAGAGACAACAGAGTGATAAAGAGAGGTGCCCAAGGAGCAACCATTTATTTGCATCTTCCCAGCCTACGCATCGGGTGGCTGAAGAAGCCTCTCAGATGATCCTAAGCTATTCAGGAGGCAGCTGTATGTTGGGTCCAGAGAGAGACCTGGGCCAGAGCTATGAACTATAAGGTCATGAGAAAGTCCTTGAAGCCACCCAAGGAAAGCAGATTGTGCAGAGAAGATGTGGTCTTGGGACAAGGGCTGTGAAGAACAATAACATTAAATTGCAGGAGGAACAGAAAGATTGAGAAGGAACAGAGAGGCTAGAACATCCATCCTGCCAATAAACTTAGAACTGCAGGCATTCCTCAGAAATAAATGAGTAGAAACGGCAAGTGCTGCTAAGATATTAAGATAAAGACACAAAAATATCTACTGAATTCAAAAACAAGTACCTTAGCAAGAGGGGATTCATTGTGGTAGTAAGAATGGGAGCTTGAGGGAACAAAAGGGACCAGGAGGAAAGACAGCCTTAAGATGCTGAAGAGGGAAGGGTAGAAGAAAGAAGACTGGATGAGAAGCCAGGGAAGAGGACTTTTCTGGATGAATAAGACTTTAGGCCATCTAAATGCTAAAGGAAGGATCCAGACAGAAGTCCAGGGTAAAGTGGAAAGGAGTTGGCCTCAGCCAGAAGGGCAGAGCCAAGAGGAACAGGTAAATGGCAGGTAGGTAGGGCAGGGCTGCACCAGATGCTGCTTCATCTTTGCAGTCAAAGGTAGTGACTTGAGCTGGGGTTGGGGATGCCATGGTGGAGCAGGGAGATCAGGTCTGACAGCACAGCTGTGAACAAGGTATGATGATGCTGGGGGACAGGTGGGGCCTGCTGGTGTCCATAGCTGGAGTCCACAGGCAGCTGGGGCTGGAGGCCACATAGACCTCTGTGACATGCAAAAAAAAAAAAAAGTGGTCCTTTTTTGTTTTTGTCCACAACAGCCCCATGAGGCAGGTGCTATGTTTAAGGTTTTAGGAGAAGGAACATGGAATGCACAGACCTGTCAGAGGCACCACCACTGCCACTTTGCCAACCCTCAGTGTTGGTTCTTCTAGTTACTCTTCCAGGTCAGGGCCTGACACCAAGCAGACACCCACAGATGTTTGTGAAAGGAGAGCAAAGGGTCAACTCCTAAGCCTTCATTGGCTAATACCCAGAATAATCAGCTCACCAGGAATTAGCAGTGGCCAGACTCACAGGAGTCTCTGCCCTCCCTGCCCAGCCAGTGCACCTTCTGAGGCACTGCCTCTCTCCTCCTTCCCAAACTGTCTTGGTAGGTGACTCTTTCAGTGACTATCCTTCATCTCCATCCCGCCTCCACTCCTCTTTCCCTCGCCTGTTCTTTATAATTGTTTTCTTCCCATCTATTCACCCTCTTTTTCATCTACCCTTTCCCTCAGGAGGTCTGCTGGACTATGCAGTCCACAAGGATTTTTCCCATCTGACATTTCTATAGCTCTGGAGGTTATGACACATCAACAAGACTCATAGGTTGTATTCAGTTGTTACTTTGCTTTTTATTGTGTTTATGACTTATTTCTCCAAAAAATCCTAACAAGAGATAATTTTCACATTCCTGGAATCAGTGGCATCAATAGAAGAGAAGCTTCCCACTTAGCTAATCCTAACCCCCAGCCCATGTAAAAAATCATTACCGACTGGTTATGCAGAATGTCACATGAACTCAGTTTGAATTTTTCTCTGATTTTCTTCACTTGGCACACTTCATTAGATGTCAAAATTGTTCACTCATCTCCACCAGACCAAGCTATGGAGCCCACATAGAGAGTCAGGCATGAAGAACCAAAACTGTGCACCAAGTTCCAGTCTTACCATCCTATGGGAGGCTGCTACTGTGCATCGGTAACACACCAACCTGACTGCACCTTTCTTGTGTTTGAGATGGGGGCCTGAATGTCCCATCTCAACCCCTTTCAGGGTTGTGTGAGGATCGCCCAGGCTAACCTACATCCCCGTGCCTTGTACATTGCACAGACAAGCCATGGTTCTAACACTGGACTATTTAGTGATGAATCACTGTCCACAAAAATGCTCCGGGTTCTGGGAACAAAAAACCACTCACATCACTGACTATTGTTCTGGACAGGACTGCCCAACAGCTCTCCTCTCCCTACTTCCAGACACATGTGCTCTTGAGAGTGAATGGAGGACCCAGAGGAAGACTAGATAGCCTCCCAGACACTAGCAACTCAGGTCCTGCTGAGTATTGGTGATTTATGGAAGCTTCGATCAGAAGCCAGCCTGAGCACCTCTGGCCATGACTATGAACCAATAGAAAAGGAAGAGGTAATAGATCCCTCCAAGGTGAGTGCTGTTACCCGAAATCCCACCCAGCACCTCCATGAGTGACGAAAGGCAGCATTTCCACACGTGGAGAGTCAGACTCTGCAGTCACCATTCCTGTCTCCCCAGATCCACTAATCTCAGCTGCTACTCCTGCCACAGCCACACTGGCCTCAGGGCCCCTGCCCCTGGCACAGCTCACAACTCTCCTCTCCCTCCCCAACTCACCTGCAGTTTGTGAAGTTACAATTTGTAAATATCACATGGACAGATTAGGGATCTGACAAAGGTCTGAGAACATAGCTCTTGAAGGTTAAAGGACCACCCTACAAACATGTTTCCATTATTACAAACATCACATATATACATATATATTATACATTCCCCTCTTAACATTCTTTGAAATAATAAAAATATGTATTTTTTTGCTAGAACTTTTTATGTATCAGGCACTGTCTTAGGAACTCTGAATGAAAAGTAGCATTAAGACACACTCCCTGCTCCTGGAGCTTTTCACTTGGCCAGGAGATATAGCAACAGAATAAATTAAGAACCAGAGGGTCACAGATGGGGGAAGCACAGTGCACAGCTGGGGAGGTCTAGGGGAGCACCTAGCATGACTGTGTCCTTCCAAGAAGGGAGAGAAAATGGGAAACACACACATAATTTATTCAGGATTTCAACTGTCATCTCTATGTCACTCTTGGCAATAACACCAGCTACATGCAAAGGAAGAGGTCAGGCTGGTCCTGGGCTTTGTGGCTCACCTAGCTCCCCACCAGCTCCCCTGATTTACAGACTAGCCCTCCAAGCAACTCCAATACTTAAAATGGGAAAAACTGCTCCCTTCCAAGATAAAATCTTTACCCTTCAACTCAGCAATTGAACATCTAGGAATTTATTTTAAGGAAATAATTAGATACAAGCATGAAGATTTTTTCTGCAAGTATACATATTCCAGCATTTTCTGGGTTTTTTTGTTGTTGTTTTGTTTTGTTTTTCGGTAACTACCTAAATATTCAATGGTCCATTCATGCATGCATGCATGCATCTAATGAATATTTATTAGGTACCAAGCATGGAACAAATTAGACATTAAAGGAGATGGAGCACTTTCCCTCATGAAATGTAGGGGCAATGTTCACATGGATCATGGTCCACATACAGACTTGATTACCATGCTATCATTAAAAATGATGTGCCCTATGCATACTTAATGACTTGGGAAATTACTCAAATAAAATACATTAATATTCATAGATATTAAAATTCTGGTAAGAAACGAAAGTGTTAGGAGGAGTTCCCTTGGATGATGAGAAAAGAAATTTGTATTTTTTCAATGTGCTTTTCTGTAGTCTACAAACTTATGCTCATTTGATAGTGGGATCAGATGTTGTTTATCATGTAAGGTTAAACTTTGCCTTGGTCCTTCCCTTGTGGAATCTTTGTCAATGTAACCTCTTGCCAACAGCATTACTCTGATTCCACATACAGTTCACAACTGCTCAGAACTGCTATGTGAAGATGCTATAGGCACAGGCATGCATATACCAAGAGATATATATTAACTTGAGTACTAGAAATAGTCCATATTGTTCATCTGTCGCATGGATAAGCTTCTCACTTCTGCCATCACAAAGGAAGAGAACAGGTTTAATATTTCCAGCTACCCCCTTTAGGCACTACCTACAGGTCAGGTCACCAAACCCTGGGATCATGGTTCTTCCAGCTTATCCATCCTATTTCCACCTTTCAGGCAGAGCCATCCAATTAATTGTCCCCATCTGTTGGGAGATGAAAGTCTACCTCTCCAAGTAAAAATTAGGGAGGAATGGTCATCTGATAAATGCAGCTCAAAAATGGGAGAGCCTACACTTGGAGGCAACCAGTCACATGAGGAAGATAGAAGGTACTTCCATTAGACACTCTGCAGCAGGGACTTCTGTATGGAGACAGCTAGGATGAAGAGGCCACTCTTCCCTCCAATTCTAAATTATGATAATTCACACACAAAAAAAAAGCCACACAGATATTTCCTGCACATTTTCTAGGTGCCAGGCACTGTTCTAGAATATGGAGCTACCCCAGTAACAAAACAAACCAAAGGAAAAAAAAATGTTTTTTTCCTTCACAGAGCAGTGAACCAGCTACTAAATAGTAGAAGACTTTGGAGGGGCCTAAATGATGAGGGGCCTAAAGGAGATTTGGTACAGAGGAGTGACATGATCTCACTTCATTTAAAAATATCTCTTTGCTCTGCAGCTAATCACACAAACCTCTTGCCAAGCTGCCGCTTCATGTTAAAATCCACTGAATGGCCCATATCTGGTTCTTTAACTTTTTCCTCTTTTCCTGCTAATGGCTATGTTCTAAGGTAAGGAGGAAGCCTGTACCTCCTTAGACATCAAGACTTAACCATAAGTGGCAGCTAGACAGTGTACTGTTAGCATAGAACTACAGATAGACAATGGAGCAGGGAGCCCAGAAACACTCCCTCGGTCTCTGGAAATGATAGAGTACAGAGAGGGTCCTGAACCGTGTGCTGTACTCCCCACAACTTGGAGAGCCCCCAACCTCCTGACCTTGACTACTTCCCAGGGAGTCTACCCTGAGCCTTTCCAACTGCACACAGCATGCCTAAAGAAATAGCAACAGTGACTCCCAGAAAGAGGTCTCTTCCTAATGGTTCACAAGAGTTGAAAACTAGGTTTTCGGGGTATAGTACCCCTAATGACATTGCATTCTGCTGTCAATTAATGAAATTACAGAAATGGGAGAGGCAGGAGCCTTGTTTAAACCAGTTAGTAACACTTAGTCATGAGGGTTGTTTCCACTGATGCTGCACTAAAATTATAATGAGGGGAGGGTTGGAGAAGGTCACCTTGAATCATAGATAAAACAAAACAGGCACATAAGTGATGTAAAATGTAACTGTTATAAACATCTTTATTCAAAATTGTAGCCAGCGAATGGCTACAATTGGTACAGAGGAGTGACCTTGTCCTCATTTTCTCCTCTAAGGACCCACCTCTTAGAGTCTCCCACCTGCTTTAAGTATGCCAGTTCCAGTCATTCAAGCTCCAGAGCATTTGTGTATCAATTTATTTGCTATGAAGTCCAACCACCTTCAGATCTAAGGGACCAGTCAGAAGATGCCTTGGCTATCTTCCATTCTGAGAATTTTTCAAAATCTTGGGTTTGTCCCATATAATCTTGGTTAAGACTCTGGCACTTCATTCCCTACCATAAAAATCAGGAATGAAGAAGCAGAGTAGTCTATCAATACTAAAGAAGATTTTTTCTTCTCGTTTTTTTTTTTTTCACTCAATAATGCTAAAAATATTTGATAAAGTGCTAGAGAAACTAATTTGCTTCCTCCTTGCCAAATCCAGGGATAGTTTTCTATATCGAACTGCATTATTAGCATTTTTCCTTTTCAGCTTGTTCCAAAATGTTAAGATCCCCCCACCCAACAGTAATTTCTAAACATTTCTCTTGGAATCTAACATTTTAACATCTAAGTTACAAAACTAATTGGTAAAGAGAAGTGATGTTCCCAACTTGTAAACAGACACAATGTAGATTCCATTTGTTACTATGTGTCTCTAAGAATAGAAAAACTCCTGGATATGTATTCTTGCTGATTCATGGTAATTTTTTTGTTTTCAAAAATGATCCATCTTTCTCCTCCTCAATAGTTAACACACAAATGGGTTCATCTGACCATAAAAAAAATCAAAAGTTGACTGCAATAATAAGGGTTATATTTTCATAGAGCCTTATATTTTCATATACATTTTAGCTTGCCTGCTGTTCACTGTCTGTGAGATTGTTCTTTAGTGGCATGCTGAAGGTAAAGGTGAAGCTGGCCCACTAGGAAACAGGTAAGACCCTGCTGTGTCCATGCAGGCAAGTAACAGGCTCTAACAGCCAGTGGGAAAGTCAATGCCTTTAGACTGGTATAATTTATTATACCTTAGCCACATCTTGATTTAGAGATTTTAAAAATGCAGATGTCTATACTAAAGCTACAGGTATAGTTCTACCTTAGCATTTCCTTCACTAACCTAACAGTTTATGTAAGTGGCAGTCACTGACTTGATAACTGAGCCTGGAAAGACAATCTGAACATAAACGTCTGATGCCTACACTTGTCTTTCTCAGATCCTAAGGAGAATATGATCACCAGGGTGGGAAGAAAATATCCATAAAGGACAAAAAAATAAATCAAATAACTGATGGTTAGTCATCTCAGCTGTAGAGAACATGCTCAGGACACACAGCGTTGCTTAATGAAAAAGCCTTGATCCCAAAGGTAACACTGAAATTCAAACTAATTTTTTAGCCCTTTTATTAAAAAAAAAAAAAGTTTTTCAACATATGCGAGAGCATAGAAAATACTATAAGACCCTCCCCATATACCCACAGTACAGCTTTAACTCATGATCCACCTTGTTCCATGAGTACTTAGGGTAATTGCTGCTTAATTTAAGTTTTTGTTTGTTTTTTTACAAGTTACATAACCTATTTAAGGAGGTAGGGGGAAAGCAATTGACACAAACCACCATGGAAAATAGTATTTTGACTGGATATTATAAGGTTACCAAGACAAGAATTTTACACAAATATTGTACTCTAGTTGATAAATCAATTTAAGTTTTTATACATAGGTTACTGAGACATCATGGGTTAAACATAACCACAATATTACTATCACACTTTATTTTTTTTTTATTTTAAAATATTCTTTTTTTTTCAATGATGTGCTATTATTTTTTTATATCTTTATTTATTTTATGTGGTGCTGAGGATCGAACCCAGTGCCTCACGTATGTGAGGCAAGCGCTCAACCGCTGAGCCATAACCCCAGCCCCTACTATCACACTTTAAAATTAATTTTAATATCAAATGCCAGTCACTGTTCAGATTTCCCCAATCAACTCACATATTCATTTACAATGTGTTTGTTTGAATCAGTATCAGTATTCAATTAGAACCACACATTGTCATTGGTTGATATGTCTCAAATCAAATCTTATTTTTTTTTTTTTTTAGACCTGGTCTCGGCCTTTTTTACCCAGGCTGGCCTTGAACTCACAATCTTCCTACCTCAGTCTCTACTGTACCTGGGACTACAAGCATGTACCCCACCCATGCCCAGCTTCAAATCTCTTTTCATCTACTGTTTCCTTCTATTGTTTCTTTTTTCTTTGCAACTTATTTGTTGGAGAAATTGTATTTCCCACAATCAAGATTTTGCTGATTGCATCCCTATGATGAGACTTACTATCCACTGACTTAATTGTCCCTATTCTTTCTTCCTTAGTTCAGAAAAAGCCCCCAAAACATTCCTCCACCTCCCTCTCTTCCGAACTCCAGAAAAGTCTGAATGTCTCTGTAAAGGAACAAATGCCGACAAACTGAGATTCTACAAATGACCTGCAGAGGTGGACCCAGCTATGCTGATTAGAAAGGCAGTTTTCAATCAGAGACCTTGCCAAGTCAGCCACAGGCAACAGGAATAGACCTGAAGATGAGGTGTGGAGGTTGCCAGGAAAAGAGCTGTCCTCTGTCTTAAGAAAGAAAAGTTCCCAAGAGTTCAGAAGTTTCATCATTAGAAAGAAATAAACCATGGAGAAGGAAGGAGGGCGGGGGAGGGGTGTTCTTGGTTTGGCCTCAGCATGTTAATCAGTTTTAAAGCTGCCAACAGTAAGAACTAGCATTTGGGGGGGGGGGGGGGTCTGGAGGGGCCAAGACAGTCCCCTTGTTTTCCAGAGGGACTCAGGTTGGACTCTTAAAACAAAAAGCACAGACACACAGAGCATCAACCTTGGAAGGACTTACCAGAGCAGAGCCATTTAAATCACAGCCCTGTGACAGGCAGCTACCCTCACCCCACCCCCACCCTCACAGACAGCATGTGCTCTGCTGGTTTTCTAATAATGGGACACAGTTGGCTACAGGATTTGGAGGAGAAAAAAAAAAAAAAAAGACTTGACCTTAAGTCCCAGCTCTTTCACTTAAAGTAGTGTGACCTTAGACAACCTGCTTAACCTAGCTGTGCCTCAGTTTCCTCATCTGTTAACTAGAGTTTCTCTTCTGTCTGCCTGCTAGGGTTGTTATGGAAATAGATGAAGTTTCAAGGGGGGGGGGGACGACTAGAGTGCAGTCCCCAGAGCAAGCTCATTAAATGGTATCCCCGACCCCCACAAAGATTGCTACCAGTCTGTTCCAACCCAGATCCTTGCAAGGAGCCATGACAGCACCTGCTGGGTGTCTGGCTGGGTTACCAACAAGATCTGTGGCCATGCATGAAACAAAGCCAACTGACCCATAAAGGGTTCAATCCCATGATCCTGATCTCAATAGCAAGGCTCCAACCAACTGAGCTAATTACAGTGGAGTCAAATTCAACTCTACTTATACCAAGATACTCTTAGCAATCCATACAACATTCTTAAACAGCGTTGTCCTAAGATGCTATGACACAACACACTTGCCAAGTTTACTAATGATCTCATCCTTTAAAAATCTTAATGTAATGTAGCAAACAGATGTGTCTCTTAAGAGGATTAAGGTGGAAATTCATTAGTGCAATAATACCAGTGGATTTGTGTTCTAAAACTAACACCAATCAATCAACTTAGTGCACACCCTGTCTTAGCACTACTTAGTTCTAGAGGCAACATGGAGAACGGGGCAGCTGGGTCTTCACCCTCAAGGAAGCTATCTGCAAACCTAAGAAACAGTGAAAAACCCTGCACTGAGTGACTTAAGTACATCACCTGTAATGGGTGCTGTTCAGACTGTAGTGTGCATAGGTATCACCAAATCATCTCAGTAAAATGCATGTTCTGATTCAGCAGGCCAAGGAGGTCAGAGAGTGTGCAGTTCTAATAATGGCCAGGTGATGCCCAGCCCACAATCTCTATAGAAAGAAGAGGGGCTATTTTATAGATGGGATAGCCGAGGCAGCAAGGCAACCACCAAGACAAAGGTAGTCGGAAAGAAACGATCAGAGGACATTCAAGACTTATCCAATGAGGATGCATGCTGGAATGTGGACAGCTGCCTGGAAGGAGAACATTTAAGACACAAAAGTAGAGTCACTAAGAGCTTAGATCTGATGTCAGAAGCCAATTCTGGAACTTCAAACTGTGTGACCAGTGACTTCCTTCCAGTCTTGGTCTCTCCTGCTGTAATATGTAACATCACCTGTACCTGGCCCAGGGGTGGTTATGGGGTTGGTGAGTTGACATATGTCTAGAATAGTCCCTGACTCAGACCAAATGCCTAGGATACAGTGGCTATTATAATTACTCTCTCTAACCCATAGCAGGCAATGTAACATTTTCTGAATTAAATTACAAAATTATTTTTAAAAATTTCTAAGTCACAATTGCCATTTTGACATGTACACTACTCATCATTTTCTTTGAAAAAAAATTCTAAAATTCCAGAGTTCCAGAATTCTAGAATTCCAGTTTTGTCCATCAAAGGGGAAAAAAGGCAATCTTTGGATCCTTAAATTCCTTTAGCATCAGTCACTCCAAAACACACTTTATGCTTTAAAATGCCCATTATGCTATTAATTCTACTGCAATGTTTTTAAATTAGAAATCCTACAATTACAACTTTTCTTTAAAACCATTAAGCCAGAAACAAACACCTAATTATGCATCATTTGAAGACAAAAACAAAAGGCTTCGCTAACTGCAGCCAAAACCACCACCAAAATGAACATCTCCCTGTTTTGACCATCTTTATTACCAACTTAATGATTTATTTAATCATCTTGCCTGGAACTACCATGAAAATCTGGTAGAGATATAAGTGTATGCCAACATGCCTGGTTCCAGCATAAATCTTAAAATTGTTCTTTGGTTGGTTTGGTTCAGTTTGTTTTCCCAGCTCTGTCAGCTTGCAGGGCAGAGGGTAAGGGATAATGCATAACAAGTACAATATATTGTTTTTGTTCAAGACAACAGTTTTGTTAAATTAATAACTTCTAGTGGAGTCAGCAGACATCAGTAAAATTAATAGATCATTAGTTAAGATGTCCAGACTCAAGTCTCAGTCAGAAAAGCCTTACAGGTTGTCCAATTCAAAGGACAGAAGAATCCCTATACTAGCTTTAAAAATTAGGATCATCTGTGGTGGCTTTTCCTAGGCTGGTTACCTATGTGTGTGAAAACTCATCCAGCCACACACCAATGCCCTGTACACTTTTCTGTAGGGGTTAGGGGTATCTACTTCAATCACAAGTTACTCCCCCAGGGACTTGAACATGCAGGACAGCTGAGAACACTGGGAGTGTGTTCACGTTCCATACTCATGCTTCTCTCCCCTTTCCACCACCCAGAGTGCCCTCCCCCCAAGCAACTCCCCATCTTGCCAAGGTCAAAGTCGGTGGACTTGTTCTCTGTAGCTCCAGAGAGCTTACTTGTGGCAGGGGCCTAGAATAACAGCTAGCCCACTCTCATCATAAGCTAATTCACAGCAGTGCTGGTAATGTAAGTTCCTACCTCTGACTATGAACTCTACCAGACCAGGAATTCTGCAAACTCTTACTCATGTTTATAACATTCACCTGTCCCCAGGCCAAAAGGTGCCTGGCACACAAAGGTGATTAGGTGAACAACCCAAGTAATGGTTCAGAAGACCCAGGAGGTACAGTTGCCTACGGCCACACAGCTGGTCCTGGGAGCAGAGTAGCACTGAGGTCTCAAGTCACATGGGCTTGCCTGGATAGACTCTAGCTCCCTACTCTTAGCAGAAAAACTAGGTTATTTAAGTGAGTTTCCTCATCTCTAAGGTAGGGAAAACAAAAGTCCCTACTTCATGGAGCTGTGAAGTATTAAAAGAGACCATGCACTGAAAGCCCCAAAGGAGCATGCACTGCAATGACAAGTGCTTAAAATTCACTAGCTCTTTGTATCATAGGTGGGTCATCCAATTTTAAGATTTATGCTGGAACCAGGCATGGTGGCATACACTTATATCCCAGCAACTCGGGAGGCTGAGACAAGAGGACTGCAAATTCAAAGCCAGCCTCAGCAATTTAGTGAGACCCTGTCTCAAATGAAAATTGAAAAGGACTGGGGATGTGGCTCAGTGGTTAAGCATCTCTGGGTTCAATCTCAGACCCAAAATAAATAAATAAATAAAAATAAAAAGGACTGTAGATGTAGCTCAGTGTTAAAAAGTGCCTCTGGGTTAAATCCTTGGTACAAAAAAAATTTTTTTTTTTTTTTTTTTTTTTTTTTTTGCTGGAAATCAACCACCATCTTAAAGATAAGAATGTGCACTTAGATACATAAATGCCCTAAATTCTGCTTTATAGAACTCTGGTTAATTGAATCAGCCACTTGCTCTTGAATGGGAAAACAATGCCAGTCATATAAATATACTCCAGGAATTTTTGCTCAAAAGATTCTGAGACAGGCTGGCTGGCCCTCAAGACAAGAGTTAAGGGTCTCTGTAGGATATCTTCTGGTTCTGTTTGTCCCACAAAGGACAACTTAGAAAATTCTGTGAGCCAGTGCAACTGCTGTCCTGTGGCTTCTAGTAGGGGGTGGGGAGGAGGGGAGCACCAGGATTTCCTCCTACCATGCCAGGAACACTGGATCAAGACTGTGGGGCTCTTCCATGGAAACATAAAAACATACTTCAGCTTGCAGCTTGAAAGGTCAACCCATGTATATAGGGTATGAAATCCAAGGAAACCACTTCAAGGTCACAGGGCCACAATTATGAGTCTTCTGTGGTTTCAACAAAAGATCACTGTAATCAGAGACCATAATGAATGGAATAATCATGATGCAGAAAAAACTCTGAAAACTTTTAACTGAATCCGCTGATTGAGAAGAACCAAAGAATTAACTACAGTGATTCTGATAAGCTGAACCCATAATACAGCATTCTGTCCCTCTGTCTCCCAATCCAGTGTGTTTTTATGGCCAGAAAGGTTTTCATGTACAGTAACTTTAACCAGCTTGCACCAATAAGAAAATGAGATGGAACTACCCCCAGTTCTTATTCCTGAAATGGGGTTATTAGTTAAGTGGGGTAGGAGGAGCACTGATATACAAATGGAAGGGATAAACATCACTGTCAAAGTCCATTGATTTCCAGACACAATCTCCTCTTCTACTTCCAAAGCAAGTGAACATCATACAGAAAATACGAAGAAATTTTTCAAAATCAATTTTGTTCTTCTTGGCATCAAGGGTTATCTTGCCATTTATTTGTCAATGTTGATCTTCAAGGAATAAATCATCTCCAAGCTTTGATATGAACCTTAAGCAGAAAATATAACGAAGTGTAATTCTTCAAGGTGCAGTCAATCTATTTAAGTGGGAGGGTTTCTCTGGGTAACTAAATGATTAGCTTTCAATACCCTGCTCTTTGCAACAATCACTTCACAAGATGCTGTCTTCCTTCAAAGAGTTTTTTAAAAGAAGAAGAATGAAAGAAAACTCGAACGGGTGGACTGAGAAGCCATTCTTCCCAGAGGACACTCATTTGGGGCTCGGAGGCTAAGGCTTTGTGCGCGCGCCGCCCCCCACACAGCACCCCACCCCTCCTCCCACAGAGACCGCTCCACCAAGGTTTCCAAGGCCACCTGCTCCTCAGAAGAAAAAAAGAGATACTGTGAGCGCTACCGCAGTGCGCGATGGGCGTCCTCGGCGGTGCCCCCCCTCCAGGCAAGGAAGGGGAGGTGTCCCCGGGAAGCGTGCTTTGTCGCAAGGGTCGCGAGGCCGCCCGCAGCTCCCCAAAGGCCCAAGAGAGGTTTTGTCTCCAGCGTCGCACAGGGCTGTCCCTCGGGGACCTGGGTCCTTTCCGCGCCTCTTCAGCACCCTCGGAGTTGCCAGGGCCGAACGCAGGCGTCCGAACCCCACCCCGCCCACCCGGCGGAGCTAACGGCCCGGCAACCCAGAAGCTTCTCCATCCCGCCTCCGGCCATCACCGCACCTGCTCGGCCGCATCCGCCCCCAGCTCTGAGCCACGCGTGGGGCTGTCCTTCCCGCCCGCCCAGGAGGGTTCTGCGCCAGCCCGCGGGTACCCAGAGCCCCTTTGCTAAAACGGGAGAGGGATCTGCCCTAGGGCGCTTGTCCCCGGGGGCTTCGCCCAGCCAAGCCCGCCTGGGGCGCCCACACCCCCGCGCGCACCGCGGCAGGGGTTGCGTCCAAAAGGCCCGGCTCGTCCCACCCGTCGTACCTTGTGCGGCGCCCGTAGCAGCCGATGGACCCCGGCCAGCTGGGTGCCGAGCGCGAGGTCCTCGCGGAACGTGAACAGCGGCGGCCGGCTGGGCTCGGGGAAGTTGGTGCTGTTGAAAGGGTCGGTGTCGTCCAAGAACTGCACCCGGCAAGCCAGCGTGGCCATGATGCATCCCTGCCGCGGGGGGCACGGGCCCCGGGGTCAGCGGGGCCGCGGGCCGGGACACCCGATCGCTCGGCGTAGGGGAGGCCGCAGCCGCCGCTTGCTGGCTCGCGGGCTCTCAGGCTCCGGCGCGCCCGGCTGCAGCCCGGGCTCCGGCCGCGGGGGGCGGGGCGGGGGCGGGGCCGGCGCGCCCCCTCCTTCCCCTCCTGCTCCGGCTCCTCCCCTCCTGCGTTCCCCGCTGCACCCTGCGCGGGACCCGACAGCCCAGGCGGACCCGACCCGCAGCTCGGACAAGTAAAGGGAGAATGATTCTCTCGACATCCGCAGCCCTGCGCCAAACTGGGCGGCAACAGCAGGCCGGAATGCACCGCGGGCAGACTCGTATGCACGTGGCCCCGCAGTTTCGGCCCCAGCTACAGCCCCTTGGATCCCTGCGAACAAGGCTGGGGAGACAGGGTCGCCCTCCAGCTTTTCCCCCACCTGGGGGAGGGTCAACCCTTAACAGATGAAAGTGGCAACAGTGGGGCTCTTGCTATCCGGATTCGGAAAAGCCCAGCTGGGCACCAGCGGGTGAGGGAAACAGCTCCCAGCAATGGGAGCCCAGGTGAGGGGCTCCAGAGTTTTCCTTGGAGAGAAAGAAGCCTAGAAAGAGAGAAGAGCCAGGGAGCCCAGGCAGCTTTTCAGAAGACAAGCTTAGGGGGCACCTGGATGGAGGCCTGGAGGGCTGCGTGACTAGGCGCCGGGCCTGGCCAGGGTACGCTAATTGAACCTCGCATCATCACCGTATCCCTCCCCAGTTAGATCTCCGAAAGCCTTAACTGGGCCTTCTGGGACCGAGGAAAGGCGTGCGCTTCCGGTGAGGTCTCGGGATTGCAAAGGGCCGCGGAGAACCCGGGATCCCTCGCAATCCAGGGACTTAGAGGGAAACCTCCTCCAGCGAGGAGGCGCTGCCTCGCTCTGCTCTCCTTGCTGCTCACGGGCGACCCCCTTTGTTTCCAATGAGAATTATCGGCTCTTACCATTCCCAGGCTACAGCTAAACTCAGGGTTCCTGGTCTCTCTTATAGGTCGCCCCGACACCAAATCACTATTAACCACTTCGTCTTTATAAAACGGCTCCATAAGAAACTCTTATCTCATACTTAGAAGCCTCACTCTTTAACCTTTCCCTCTGTGTGGACTCTTTGCCCACCATATATGCACACTTATGCCTGGTCTTAAAATAATCATCATCATCCTGTGGTACTCCTGCCCCTTCCAGCTGAGCTTCCGGTTCTCAGTACTTTTGCTCCTAAACTCTGAGTCCTCTGGACAGGTCCTAACTAGCCTCTTCATCTCCTTATGGCCAGAATAAATAAACCCATAAACCCAACACCTTTAACACCAGTTTCCTAGGCTCCCACTTTTATAGTCTACCTCCTTCCTCCCTGAAAGAGCAACCCAGCCCTTTTGGCCACCTATTTCTTGAGTTTGTGCTAACTTGGATCCCAGGCCATCATCTCACGTCTTCTTGCATGCCCTTCCCTCAGCACCTCTTGTCCTTGAGGTCCCTGCCTTGTTCCTGCCCTATCTTCCAAGGGCCTACTGACAGTGGGGCCTCTCTTTGATCCATTATCACCCTAAAATCCCTCAGCTGGCTTCCCCCTCCCCGCATGCTGCTTCAAACTTCTGCCACTTTCCTCCACCCATGGATTATTCAGTAAGAATCAATCTCTCCAGCATGATTAAGCTTAGCAAACATGAACTTCCAGTACCCCCTCCTGGCCACCCTCCATCTGCCCCATCTCAGGGGATGACCGGATGATTTTTTTCTGCTCCAGGGTCTGCCTCCACCTAGACTCTAGGTTTCTCCTTTCCCATTTGGATCAGGCCTTGATATAGTTACAGCTGCCTTTCTCCCTGGGCTCCTTCCCCCTGAGAATCAGGGCTGGATTCCTGATGTGCAACCTGTGCAGCCACACAGGACCCTGCTCTTAAAAGAGCCCCCAAAGTGGTTTAATGTTCTGCCATTGGTATCTTGAAATTCTTAAGAATGTTTTAGCGATAGGCCCTGCATTCTCATTGTGTGCTTGGGGGCCCACAAAGTATGTAGCCAGGCCTGAAGAGAATAAATACTCAAGTGTTTTCCACCTTAAAAGCTATATAGCTTTTTTTTTTTTAGTTGTAGATAAACACAATGTCTTTATTTTATTGCTTTGTATGTGGTGCTGAGGATCGAACCCAGGGCCTCATGCATGCGAGGCAAGCGCTCTACCACTGAGCTACAATCCCAGCCCCCAAAAAGTTATATAGCTTTATGAAACTTGACTCATTCTAAGCTTACTGGCTTATCTCTCGCTCACTTCCTAACCAGCTTCCAAAAGAGAAGGACATTCACCTGTCACCATCCTCATCACCTCTTCTGCCTGACCTCTGGCACCCAGAGGGCAGCCTGTCTGCCATTCTAAGATCACCAATGCTAGCCTAATTGCTTCATCCAGGAGCAGGACTTCAATCCTGCTTCCCCCTTTCTTAGTAGCATTTGTCACCATGGCCCATTCCTTTCCCAAACTATTTCCTTCAGCCTCAATGATCTACCCACTTTAGGTTCTCCTTCTCCTTCTCTGTCAGCTCTTTGTGGAGTCCTTGGCTCTGTGCTCCTTTTGGCCCTCTTCACATTCCCCCTGGACTCCCTGGCTTCCATACTCCTCAATGAATATGACCTGTCTGAATATGACATAATTCTATACTCATGGAGAAGCCCATTTTTCTCACTTCTAGGCCCCAATTTTCACTGGGAAATCCAACATCCCCACCCCGGTTATCACACCACACTAAATGACACTGTCAACCCAACACCTTAACCCAGCTGCCCATCCAGGGCCTCCTCTGCAAGGTTGTGATATGCTGCTTTATCTGCCTGTTCACTGATTCCAATACCTTCCAATCCCTTGGAGTGTTGGGCATTGCAGCAATGGTTACTGTTAATTTACTCTCTGTGCCACCAACAAGTGAAAAACTCCTTTGGGCAGGGACCATACCACTTTTAGGTCAATGCCTAGCAAAGAGAAGTCACACAATAAATTTCTAATGAATGAGTGGATACTTCCTATACCTGTCTTCTAAAGTGTCTTCTTTCCCTAGTCTTACAGCTTGCGTATAGTCTTTCACTGACTGCCCCAGAGCTAGCGATCATTCTAAGACATGCATTTGATGTGTCACACCTTAAAATCTTTACATTCCAAACCCTTTGGCATGACTCAGAAGGGCCTCTAAGTCCTGCCCCTGCCTACCACTCACTCCAGGCTCATCTCTTGGTCTTTCCTCCATTTAACACTCTGCTTTCAAGTCACATTCACCTTTTCAAAGGGTGAATATTTCACCCTTTGCAAAACATGCTGAGCTTATTCATGGTGAGCTGCTCTACCTAGAATGCTCTCACTGTCCAAGGGCCAGGTGAACCCACCTGTCCTTCAACACTCATTTCTAACATCAACTCTGGAGAGCTATCTCCAACTCCACCAGAAACAAGGTTTGTCTCCCTTTCCTCTGTAGTCTCAAACAACTTTAAGTATGCCCCAACTGTAGCATTTTCCAGGTTGCATTGTAAATACATACTTACCATATCTTACCATATGCCTACCCCACTAAACTATAATACTTTCAGGATTGGAATTTGTATTCTTTTTAATCTTTCAACTTCAGTGGTGGGCACTTAAGATGAAATCTTTAACTTTTTTTATTTTTTATTTTTTTTGCGGGGCAGGGACAGAGGTACTGGGGATTGAACTCAGGGGCACTCAGCCGCTGAGCCACATCCTCAGCCCTATCTTGTATTTTATTTAGAGACAGGGTCAGTTGCTCAGCATCTCGCTTTTGCTGAGGCTGGCTTTGAACCTGTGATCCTCCTGCCTCAGCCTCCTGAGCTGCTGAGATTAGAGAGGTGTGCTACTGCACCCAGCAACATTTTTAATAATAAAGACATCATTGATTGTTTTAAGGAGTTTTGCCATGACAATTCCTTTGAAGCTTCTGATAGTGATAATTTCTTTCTCTGATTAGAAGTCACTATCTTTTTCTGTGGCTACTTTTAAAATAATTTTTGTAATGTAATGTTTTATCTTAGTTTTAAAGGTCAGGAGCAATAAAAAGTTAAAACAAAATCAACCTCCTGTTTTATGACCCCCACCTGACCCTCCCTTTTCCATAGGCACTCATTCCTAAATAATGTGAGCACACTGCTGTATTTTGATCTACCCACTTTATGTAATACATCAACTTTCTATTTTATATAGTACATACTTTCTCCATGAATATTTTAGCTTCTTTATAGTCTACTTTCCTTTCTCCATCCTCTCAATATAGTTTTGTCACATTTCAATCTAAATCCTTATTCAATAATTTTTAAAATTATGATTAGGTTAATATCGTTCACATTTGTGCTGAGTGACAAACATACATATGTGCCTTTTCTTGAACAACTTTGTGTTTCCTGAAGTTAATGTTTCCTCCCCTGACCTCATACTGGAAATTGAACCCAGAGGCACTCTACCACTGAGCTACATCCCCAGCCCTTTTTATTTTTTATTTTGAAACAAATCTCACTAACTTGTCCAAGCTGGCTTCAAATTTACAATCCTCCTGCCTCAGTCTCCCAAATCACTAGGATTTCAAGCATGCACCACCACACACAGCTCAATTTTTATTTGATTATTTTTTTGAACAACTGACTAAATATTTTCATATCCTTTCAACAGCTCAGAAAAATGCCTGTCTTTAACCAAATCATATTGTTATGGCATGTGCATGTATAAATATATAACAATGAACCCCACTATTATGTATAATTATAACGCACCAATAAAAATTTGGAAACAAAAGAAAATGCCTCTGTAGATATTGTCAAAAAACCTCTCAATTCCATATGTTTCCCCTAATGCAAGCTTCTTGGAAACAGCTCTTTGAGTCATTTTTTTTTTAATTTGTTTATTCTACTTAGGTATACATGACAGCAGAATGCATTTTGATTCATTGTACACAAATGGAGCACAACTTTTCATTTCTCTGGTTGCTCATGATGTAGAGTCATACCATATGTGCAGTCATACATGAATCTAGGGCAATGGTGTCCAGCTCATTCCACCATCTTTCCTGCCTCCATGTCCCCTCACCTCCCCTCACCCCTTCTCCCTCCCCTTTGACCAAAGACCCTCCATTCTTCCCATGCCCCCTCCTCTATTATGGATCAGCATCTACTTATCAGAGAGAACATTTGGCCTTTGGTTTTGGGGGATTGGCTTCCTTCACTTAGTATGATCTTTGAGTCTTTCATCCTCTTGTTCCAACTTGAACCATGTGGCTCTCTCAGACCTATGCTGCAGATTCCCTTGCAAAAGCCCCTTAATATACACCCTCCTGAGAAAGGGTAAGTGTTTGAGAACTATCATGCCCCAGGGCACCTTTGTTCATTGTTCTCATACTTGCCTTGGTATGGTAGTTTTGGTAGCAAAGATGGCAACAATAAAAATGTCCTCACATCCCTTGTATCCCCACTATTTGGCAATAAGACTTTGCTGCTTCTATCATTAAAAGGTAGAGCCTATCCCCTCATTCCTTGGATAGAACTGGCTTTGTGACTTGCGATGACCAAAAGAACATGGCAAAAGTGACATTGTGTGACTTCTGTAGCTAGGTCTCAAGAGACCTTACAGCATCTTCTCTCACCCTCTTGGAATGCTGTACAGAGACTATCATGCCAAGATGCCAGGTCTAGCCTAGGAAAAGTGGTAAGAAAAATGTTACTGACTAGGGGGAAAATGATTACTGTGTTACATAACAATGAAACAATTGGCAAGGTAATAGCCTACAATAATGTGGAAGATACAAAAGGAATGTAATGAATTTAGAGAATTGATAAAGGAGATGTCTAAGCAGAATGTTGGAAGTATTTGCTGCCTTCTTCTAGCTGTATATTATAATGAATTCTGTCTGGAAGCAGAATTTAGAGGAATTATAAAGTGCCTAAGATGTCCTGGGTTGTAAAATAGAACAATTTCTCAGCCCTAGTCTGTCCAGATAGCAAAAGATTATCAAAGTAAGAAATGACCTTGATAAAGATCAATTTTCAAATGTGTATATAAAACTCTTTGTTAAAATCTCAGAGAGATTTAAGGCAGTGCCTGGTTGATCCTCTCATTTAGACAAAGGGTCCTTCTAAGGACCTTAAGGGTTGTGTTCCTTAGCCACATGACAGGCCAAAGGAGAAAGAATTCTGAATATAGTGTTTGGCACATGAAATAAAACTTAATAAGATTTGTAGAAGGTCTACAAAGTTTTTAAGATAATTGTAAAAGCATTGCCAGCTTGAGGCAAAGGGGACTAAGATTGTTCAAAATAAAAAGAGGCCTCTGCTCTTCAAAACACTAGGCATGGAACCACCATATGACCCAGCTATCCCACTTCTCAGTATTTACTCTGAAGAATTAAAGTCATCTTACTACAGTGATACATGCAGACCCATGTTTATAGCAGCACGATTCACAATAGCCAAACTATGGAACCAGCCTAGGTGTCCATCAATAGATGAATGGATAATGTGTATGTATACCAATGTGGTATGTATACACAATGGAATTTTATTCAGCCATAAATAAAAATGAAATTTGGCATTTTCAGGAAAATGGAAATTAGAGGCCATTATATTAAGCAAAATAAGTCAAACTCAGAAAGTTAAAGTTCATATGTTCTTTCTCATATGTGGAAACTAGAGAAGAAAAAGGAAAACAAAGGTGGGGGAGGATCTCCTAAAAATCAAAGGGAGATCATTAGAGGAACGGGACCAAGGGATGAGAGGAGGGGAGGAAGGAGGAAGTGCTAGGGAGTGATATTATGTGCATGTATGAATATATAACAACAAATCCCATAAATGTGTACAATCATAATGCAGCAATTTAAAAAATGTGGGGGGAAAAGAAAGAAAAAAGAGGCCTCTGGAACTCCAGCTTACAGCGGGTAGGAAGCAGGCTATGGAAGATATTCAGCTGAAGGCATGGTGCCATTTCTTTAGGAAAACAAAGCTTCTATCACAGCATGGTGCTGAGAGCCAGGAGAATAGTGGACTTGGGGACTCTCCCTGGGAGCATAACTGGGTCCTACTCTCCTGGAGTGAGAGCTGGCAACAGCATGTGCCTGGCCAGAGTTCACAATTGCTGTGTGTCTCCCAATCTCTCCATTTGTAAATGGGAGTGCCTGTTGAAGTTGCTCTGCCCCAGTCTCACCACTGTATACTGGGTGTATAGGAGGCATGTATCTTGTCTTTTCAGATCAAGGTCTAGGGATCAGAGGAATTGCATCTGAGGAGTTACCCTTGAAAGGCCTCATCTGTGCACAGATTCAAACAGAAGCTTCCTTGCCATTTTCCCAGCCTCTGCCCCATGCCTGATTCTAAAATATGTATTACTCAGTTCAAGTTTTTGTTAAGACCAATTTCTATTTTATTTAGTCTTTGTTGTGAAACAAACTACCCCCAAAATGCACTAGCTTAAAGTAACCATTTTATTTGCTCTTGATTTTGTGGGTCAGCAATCTGAGAGGGCACATCTGGGGTCATTCATGCAGTTGTAGTCACCTCAAAGCTTGATTGGAGCTGGATGGACTAAAATAGCCTCCCTCTGAGTCTGGTTATGTGTGCTGGCTGTCAGCTGATTGGTCTAGGAGATTCTGGTTGGGATTGCTCTTCTTGCCTCCAGGTGGCTTCTCATCCAGTAGGCTAGGCCTGGCCTCTGCACACTGGTGGTCTTCAGGTAGCATTTTCAGAAGTCGACAGAAAAAGTCGTGGGGCCTCTTGAATCCTGGGCTTAGATTTTATGCTGTGTCATTTTTTTGCTGCTTTGGAGTAGAGCAGTTGGGGGAGAGGGGGTTGGTGAAGTAAACCAAGGCCACCCTGAGATTAAAGGAATGGGTAGATACATGGTACTTCCTGATGGTAAGAGAGCAAAACACATTGTTGCAAAGTCACTGAGCAGGGCAAACCTTGCAGTCAGCTGTGTAACAATCTAACCCACAGTGATACATAATTCTAGGTCAAACGTGATTTTTCACTCAGAATTGTGAGGATCCATCTCTCTTTCTCCCTCCTCCTCCCTCTCCTTTTCCCTCCCTCCTTTCTTCGTTTAGAGCCTTCTCATGATTTCCAATATACTGACACTTTATGATCAGATATACTGGTCTGTGTTCTTTTTTCAGGTTATCAGTACATTTTTTTTTCTTATCTTGAGACTCTGTCCTTCATTGCGGGAATGTCCTGTATCGCATCTTTGATAATGTCCTCTGCACAGTGTTCTCTGCTTGCTTCGTTCTCCCTCATACTGGGGATTGAGCTCAAGGCCTCACATGTGCTGAGCAAGTGTTCTACCACCAAGCTATACCCCCAGCCCTCTGCCTGCTCTATCTAGAACTATTTTTTTCTTTTTTGCATATTGAACCACTAAACAAATTCTCTAATTTTCTTAACTTCTGTGTCCTGCTAATGTCTTTGATTATTTTGTTCTGCCTTCTGGAAGATTTCCTCAAGTATTTTTTCCTTCTTTTATACTGAATTTTTAAATTGCATTTGTGTTCATTTTTAAAGGTGCTTTCTTATTCCTTGGTTTTTGTTTATAAAGTATCTTGTCTTATTTCCAGGATTTCCCTGCTATTATTAATTATGTTTTCTTTCAGGTTTTCCTCTTTTGGCTGCACTGTTCCTGTGGATGACTCTTTTTACTCTGGAAGCTGACTGGAAGCTCTCAAGTATATTGAGGCACTTCACCCAGTGGGCTTCACTACAGACCCAGCCATTAGGGAAACAGATTTCTTTATGAGTATCTTTATGTCCCCTCTCCGGGATGATTTTCTTTATCCAGAAAAGTTCATACCAGTATTGCCTCTACCTCAGAGCAAGAGGGGCCCCAGCCTTGAACTGCATGCCTTAGAGGGCCTCATACTGGCCCTCTGCAGGTCTAGGAGTCAACAGGACTGCGATACTATGTCCAAACCAAGCTACTCCCTCTAGATTATTCTCTGGGCGCCTGGGACAAAATAATTTCTTATTCAAATGGATCTGAACATGTGCCCAAGGCCTGTGTATGCCTCCTCTCCAAATCATCCTTTTGGGGGAAGACCCCACTCCACCCCTAACCTGAGAAGTTAGCTGTTTGCAGAAGAGTGACGACATTTGGATGTATAGGCTTGGGTTTCTACACATCTGGGGTTCATGGCTCAGGGGTTGAAAGAGCAAAGATGTAGGCCATAGCTGGCAACCAGAGGCTGGACTAGGTCTCTCAGGCTGTCATGTTCCTGTGCAGAGTGCCAAGGAGTCATATATGTTTACGTGATGCTGCCTTACATTATGCTAGATATAAGGTCACTATATACTGACCATTCTCTATATATATCCGTGTGTGTGTGTGTGTGTGTGTGAGAGAGAGAGAGAGAGAGAGAGAGAGAGCACAGTCATACACACAAGAAAGAAACAGACAGACATGGCAAAATACCCAATTCAAAGTAGCATTCTTTTAAAAAAAAAATCCTAAGAAAAATAGAAGACCCAAAAAGAATGATAAAAAGTAGGTTGAAATATAATCTGATTGAGAAATAACTCAGGAACTAGCTTTTAAAGGACTGCAACTTCAGAAATGAAAATTTCTCAGGTCTGGTCCATTCAGGACCCAGGCAAAGTTCAAAAAGCCAACTGTGTGCCATCCTTCTGTTGAGATTTACGGAACCCATTTGAACTAGTTTTCAGACTCCTGAAGAAATAAAATCTGCACTTACCTAATGCTGCCACTGGGTGGTAGACGCGGTTTCCTCTGGCTTAATAATTGTAAGATACTGTACTAAACACAAAATGTCTCCTTTAATACTTAAACAATTTTATAAGATAAGTGCTGTGGTTTTCCTCACTTTTCAGATGAGACTTAGTAACTCACTTCTAAAGGGTAGTATTTGCCATGATATTAATTTGGGGATATACACAGTGAAATATGTAGAAGTTAATTCCATCAGCACAAGAAGAGGTTAGAAGACGACAGCCTGCAAGAGGCTGACAGTGCAACCTTCTTTCTTTCTGCTTCCAAGGACACCTGCAACCCTTCCCTGTGGAAGAAAGAGCCCCAGCCTTGTTCAGCAATCTGGGGTCCTCAGAATACCCTGTGCCCGGTGAAGGTTTTGGCTGCTACCCGAGTGCATGGCAGGACCTTTATATCAAGACCTTCTTCAGGTGCCAGCTACTATTCAGTTCCAACTAGGATCTCTGCACACTAGATCCTACAGCTGGTGCTCTCTCTTCAGCAACTTGACATCTCTGTTTTAGATAAAGGAAAGTTGGTAAAAGTGGGGCATAATTGGTCCTGATGTCTTCTTCTAATCAAGGCAAGGCCACTAAAGAGCAAATACCACTCACTGGAGTCAGTTTTCCAGCACCTAACTTCCCTCGCCACTCCAGAAAGTTTGGGGCATGCTCCAAAATTACCACTTCATGGAGGCCAGGATACTTATGGATGGAAGTGAACAGGAAAGCTGCCAAGGATCCTGGAGGCCAGGATACTTATGGATGGAAGTGAACAGGAAAGCTCAAACTTAGCTTCCTGCTTCCCCTACAGATGGCACTGCTCTATCATAGTGCAAATTTTTTATCTTTCCCCCACAGCTATTATGGTTTGGATCTGGAATGTCCTCCAAAATCTTGTGTTGAAAGCATGGTCCCCAATGCACCAAGGTTCAGAGGTGGGGCTTTCAGGGAGTGATTAGATCATAGAGGGCTCTGACCTCATCAGTGAATTGACCCATTGCTGACCGAATGGATTATGGAGAGGCGGGACCTATTTGGAAGAAGTAGGTCACTGGGGCATATCCTACACAGATTTATCTTGTTCCCAATCCCTCCCCCACCCCCAATTCCCAGCTGTCACAAACTAATTAGGTTTTCTCTACTATGCCCTTCCACCATGATGTTCTGCCTCACTTTAGGCCTCACTAAGTGGAGTTGGTCAACCATGGACTGAACCTCTATAACTATGAAATAAACTTCTCCTGCTCTATGTTGGTCTTGTCAGGTATTTTGATCACAGAGATGAAAACCTGACTAACACAAGCCCTGCCCGCTAGACATCTGCTGAAGCTGGATGTCCAGCCCTGTGCTGGCCTATATGAACCACCAAGTTCCCTGAATACAAGAACCATGGCTTTTCCTTTTCTCACAATCACCATCCAGTGCAATGCGAGGTGCAGTGGCCTCTGCAGCTCCCAATCCAATCTCTTACCAATGCTTATTTTTATCATGTTTTTTATATTTGTAAAAAGGAAAGCAATTTGTTCATTCATTAAACAATAGCAGCTTTCCATGAGTGAGGAGAACAGAGTATGGACACCTGAGTTAAAGGCTCCAGTTCAAATCCCAGCCTCACCACTTACCAGCTCAGGAACCAGGGACAAGTAACTTACCCTTTCTGCACCTCAGTTTCCTCATCTCTAAATAGAGATGATAGCAGTAGTAGATTGCTCATAGAATTGCTCATAGATTGCTCTTCTTGTTAAAGAAAATCAGATGATCTAATACACGTGTAGTGCTTAGAACAGCACCCACATATAAAGATGCAGCAGTTTAGCACAACGGTGAAGAGACAGGCCTGGCCCCAAATCTCATCTCTGCTATGTATACAAGTTCCCTGATCTTAAGTGGGTCATTTAACCTAAGCCTTAGTTTCCTTATTTGCAAAATGTAAATATTTAATACCTAGCCCATAGAGTTGCAAGAATTAGAGTTATGTGAAGCATTTAGCAGGTTTCATTCACAAATATTGAAATTATCAACAAACTCTGTTAAGGAAATAAACACATTTTAATGTGTACAGAAGTATATACATTTTTGTATGTATAAATTTGAATTACTACAGTTCAAATTCCAATATACTGCTGTGCCACCTACCAAAAGATCTGTTTTCTTCCACATTTTATGACACAGAGTGGGAAGCTACCAGGCTTCCACAGAATTAAACACTGATGGATGAATTAATGACTCATATCATTAAGCAACTTTTTTTTAAGTATTTATTTTTAGTTGTAGGTGGACAGAATATTTTATTTTTATGTGGTGCTGAGGATCGAACCCAGTGCCTCACACGTGCTAGGCAAGCACACTACCACTGCTCCATAACCCCAGTCCCAAGCAACTTTATTTTTGAACTGGCTAATTTGAACCACAAGCAAAACATGTTAAAGAGTTCAACTACTACGAGTTCAACATAAGCATTTTTATTCTGTTGGGATTTCTTAGCAGAAATCATGTTTCAACAGACTTATATGCTCTTTCTTAAATTAGGGACCAAGTAGTGTGTGAGGTTTGTGTGTGTGTGTGTGTGTGTGTGTGTGTGTGTGTGTGTTTCTTGATTTGTTTTTCTGATGACAGAATTTTTATTTGCAAAAGAAGAAGTATTAACAAACAATAAAATAAATCTATTAATGTGAACCATATGATAAATTAGGGAATGAATAATTAAACAGTGTATTTTGAATGCTTCACTCTAATTTCCAAACATCAAAGCAAATCATAGAAGAGGTAGTTTTCCTCATGAGAACAATGTTATAATAAATGACTAATTATTTAATGGTTTCTGCTCAACTGTTAAGTGCATCAGCAGACCCTCAGTCAGCTCCTCCAGGACATCTGCAGGAGCTGTAGATGTAAAATGCATCTTTTTGTCCCTGGCACCAAGCATGGTGATCATTACAGTGATCAATAAAGACTCATTGACTCTAGCTAGTGAGAAGGCCAGGAGGAGATGACAGGTACACACATGCAGCCCAGAGCTGTATCCAGACGAGATTTCAAAGGGAGGATTAAACCATGCGTTTATCTCCTAAACAGCTGCCCAGAAAGCCCAGAAGAACTGAGCTTATTGCAAGAATCCTGGAGAGACCATCAAAAACAAAGAACAGAGGAAAATGAACATGAAGAAAAGATGCAATGAAGGACAGGAGTTAGTATTTGCACAGGGAAATATATGGAATCCTAGCCACAAAGCATTAGAGGTCACAGTTTCTCTGATAGGGTGGCAGCTTGAGAAGTTATTTCTCTTTTTGATCCATTCTATTTTCTACTTTTCCCACAGTGAGCATATTATTTCTGTATCAATGCATTGTTCTCTGTGAGCTGGGATTCAGCCTCTGAAAGGTTTTCTCCTCTCCATAACCTGCCGTGGCCACTTTTGAAAAAGCTTATGCTCTGAAGAATACACACTTTTTGCAGCTGAGTACCTTTGTCATGCTTTTTTCTCATAGGAAGCTGGTGGTTTAGAAGTCTTTTTCTACCTTTCCAATAGTCTCAGTGGGGGTGATGGTACTTTTTTTTTTCAAGTTTTGTGACAATGTTTTATCAAGAATTTTGAGTTCTTTGGGTACGATAGGTTTTTATGGTAGTACACATTCAAAGCTTTCTGGAAGCCCAGTCTACCTTAATTATTTCAGAGTTCTTATCTAACAATGTGGTGGCTATGGCCTTGATGTGGGTTCTCTCTAGTCCAAGTTTATCTCTCTTTGGCAGAACTTTGCTGAAAGCTGCAAAAAAGGAACCCCAATGTTGGGATTTTTTTTTCCTATTGTTTCCTCTAACATGTCATTGAGTTGGCATGGGGTCAATGTCTCCAAAAACAATAGGCAACAGTTTGATTGAATATTTTACCATGGTGTAACAAAGATTATCTATTTTCCAATTTGAAATATCTGGAACCTTACTATCTGCTATCCCTCCTCCTCTGTTTAGCCAATAATGGGTTTGGGGGGTATTTTAGTAAGGTACAATAAGATACCAGTTTTGTATCCATCATAATTCTTTGTTAGAAACAATAAAACTAACACCTGAAAGATTAAGCAGAAAACAAGTGGATTAAAAGATATTGTGTAGCTCCCAGATTCCCCCAGAAGACCAAGAACCAGCCATGGAGGCTGCATAGCTACCAGAGGATAGACCCCTGCAGACTGTGCCAGGCACAGCATCACAAATCACACACCATGTTCACTGCCACCCACACTGCCACCGTGGAGCCATAGGGATTTTTTTTTTTTTTTTTTGGTACTGAGGATTAACTAAGGGGTACTTGACCACTGAGCCACATCCCCAGCCCTATTTTGTGTTTTATGTAGAGACAGCATCTCATTGAGTTGCTTAGTGCCTCGCCGTTGCTGAGGCTGGCTTTGAACTCAGCGATTCTGTCTCAGCCTCCCAAAGTGCTGGGATTATAGGCGTGAGCCACTGCGCCCAGCTGCCATAGGGATTTTTACTTACTTCTTACAGCAGTTAGTGTTGTTTGCTATGATATTTCTTCTACTTACTAAAAAATTACTAGATTATAAATGTTTATGTTTTATCAAAATCATTTTCTTCATTTATTGAGACAATTATATTTGCTCTTTTAATCTCCTATTGTTTAATTTTCTAAAATAGAAACAACATAGTATGCTTGAAGTAAACCCTACCGAGTCATAATGTACAATCATGTTAGATATTCCTGGACTAAATTTGCTACTTTTAAAAGAATTTTTGTTCCTTAGTGAGAGGGACCCTATAATTCTCAGTAATGGCAATATCAATATTACATAAATTGGACTCCTGAGCAAAGGGAATTACTAGGGTCAAAAGACTTTATATGTCCATAAAAGAAGCAGTTCATTGAGAAAACAGCAAGCTTGAGAGTGAATGCACCAAAAAATGCAGTTTCAAAAATACATAAATCAAAAACAGCAGAAAAGAGAAAAAGATAAATCCACTTTGTAGTTAAAGATACTTCAGCACCCAGACACACAATACAAGGAAAGAAAATTGCAGTTCAGTATGCCCTTACCTCCAAAGAAAAAAAAAGTACTTATTTAAAGACCAAGTTCTACTAAACCAAACCTTAATAATAGCAGAAATCACTGTAAAAAAGAAAATTAATGCACACTGAAAAACAAAGTTTAGGAGCTAACATCTTGGTGTTTCTTCAGAGCAGGTAAGTTGTGGAGTTCCGTATTTATTTATTTATTTATTTATTTATTTATTTGTTGTGGTGCTGGAGATAGAACCCAGGGCCTTGTGCATGCAAGGCAAGCACGATACCAACTGAGCTATATCTCCAACCCATCCACATTCTCTTTAGACACAGGGAGCACCTGAGATCCCACAGACAGGAAACATGGAGAAGATAAATCCAAAGATTCATGCATCAGGTATATGCCAAAGTTCACCTGCAAACAAAAGAGAGACAAGAAAGACTATGTTATTTTAGTGGTTAAAATAACTTTGTAAATAATAATGTTTAAAATAAAATTCGATCTCTAGAAACATACTGGGACAAGTTACTTGGTAGGTTCTACCTGTTACATAGGAGAATGCAATGAATAGGAGAATCCTAATTTCAGACTCCACAGATTCTCTTTCCGAGGTATCCTTTACCTATAGATACCCCAACATCACTTTCTAGCTGGGTGATTCTTTTTACAATTCTCATACATCCTGTGCTTCCTGCAGAAGCATCTTTTATCTTCCCTCAGCCTGTGACCCCTGCCAGGCTGATTTCCTCTGTTCTCTAATGCAAGAGTCACTTGGGAATCAAAATGGCAAAATTTTGCACTTTCCTTGAGAATGAGAAATTATAAGTTAACTACTCTGAATTATCCCAAAATAAAGATGGAAGATCCAAAATGAAGAATTATCTAATTATGCCTAAGATCTGCCATCAATGAAAGTGAGCCAGTAAGAACCCTTAGGAGAACATGATATACCTCCAGATCTGTTAGTTCCTGTGATAACATCTGTGGATGCCCTTGTTCCCAGGCCCCAGGTTTGAGAATTAACTAAATCTCAAGTTCATTCTTTAAGATTTATGCTCATGTGGGTAGAGTACGCAGTTCCCTCTGTACTCTCTTGGCAACTTTCTATCTTAAAGTATTCTAAAATTTAAAAAAAAATAAAAGATTTGTGCAACAATGCTGAGAAATAGCACCTGCATACACCATAGTATTTGGGTCCAGCCATCCCTTCTGTAGGCACCCTGTGTGGAGTAGGCCCAAAGTCCCTGTATCCCCAGTGGATGTAGCCCGCATTGACTGTGCAGACGTCTTGGTATAGCACTCAAGTGCAATACCCCTGCAAACCACATCTATATAGACAGACACTTGAATAAGTCAAAACTGTGAAACATAACCCTGCTTTTTTATTCCTATTGTTTCCCAGTATTGGAGATTGAACCCAGGGCATCACACATGCTAAGCAAGCACTCCACTACTGAGCTGCATCCCCAGCCCTAAAACTTTGCTTCTGAAGGAACACAGAGAACACTTAACCATGAACTACCCCATCACCTTAGTTTTAGAAATTGATTAAATGTTTGCATTATTTCTGTTAATTTTCTAGAATTCTCTTATGCAGCATGACCGCTTTCTTGGCTACCTGGAATTCTTCACCAAGAAAGTCCCAAAAGAAAATATGAGATGGAAAATAAATGTTTCTAAGAATCAACATGTTAGTTCAACTTTTATAACCTGGAATCTGTAACAACAACATTTAACCATTTTAACATTCAAGAAGATGAACTGGCAGGATTACTATAATAAAATTTACTGAATCTCTCTTTGTAGCTACTGTATTCACAGTAAGCCATTTGACTCTCTGTGAGGTCTCTGCAGTGAAGAAAGGAACAATCAAGAAAAAAAATTACCTTACTTATTTATATTTATACTCTTTATGTCCTCAACAAAATTTGCAAGCATAAAAATACATAAAATAAAAATGTGGGGAGAGGGGAGTACCAGGGATTGAACTCAGGGGTACTCAACCACTGAGCCACATCCCCAGCCCCATTTTGTGTTTTATGTAGAGACAGGGTCTCACTGAGTTGCTTAGCACCTTGCCATTGCTGAGGCTGGCTTTGAACTTGCAATTCTCCTGTCTCAGCCTCCCAAAGTGCTGGGATTATAGGTGTGCGCCACCTATAATCTTTTAAAAAAGTGGCCAGGGGAGCCAGTGGAAAGGAAAATAAGAGCCACAGACAAGGTCAGGACCTTAAAGCTAGCATATCAGCCTTGGAATGTGCAGCAAATTCCTTACTGGTAAAAGTAACTCAGCACTATTATAAATATAGTTCTATTATAAATATAGCACTATTATAAATATAGTTCTGGTGTCAATAATGCACCAAAATTTTAAAACAGGGTATTGTATTTTGCAGTCGTGCTTACCTTTCTCTCACGACTCTCAGAAAGTTTTTGGAAAATGTCTTGATTTCGTTGCCCAGTTTGCTGATCAATGCAAATCATCTGGCATCTGTGACAAGGCCCCAGGACCTGATAGGGAAAGACACAGTTGCCATGAGAGTGACCAGACCATCACACTTTGCAAAAAGAATCATACAGAAATGCCCAAAACCCTAACTACAGAGAGACAGAAAGTGGCACTTCCTCCCAACGCCCAACAGTCAACCTAAAAGCTACTCCTTCAGCACTGAAAAGAAAAAGACCAGTGTATGGCTGAGGATGTAGCTCAGTGGTAGGGCACTTGCCTAGCATGCATGAGGCCCTGGGTTCAATCTTCAGTATCACAAGAGAGGAAAAAGAGAAAGAGCAAGGACTTAAAGAAGAAGAGTGCCTATGAATCTTGAGAGTTCTCAAGGAATGCTGGGGGATCTGGAGGGAAAGAAGGAAAGCACTCAGTGCCTGGAAAAACAAATGGGGAGAAGAGAAACCCCCAGAGAGCCAGCACTGGGCCACTGAGGGAAAGCCATCAGAAAGAACCTTTGTGAGTCTATGTCCTTCAACCAGCAACTTCATGTCTAGGAATTTGACCTAAGAAGAGAACCAGAAGTGCAAACACAGTTAAATGCAAGGATTTGCCCTCGTATTATTGATAGTAGAGAAAATTTGATAGCATCTTAAATGGCAATAGTAGAAAAGACCAGTGAAGCAGACCATGCTACATGGACATGACGTATAACATGTAGGTATTAAAATTAATGTATAAGGGTCTTTAAATAAAATAGGGAAATATTTGTTTTATAAGTGAAGTAAGCAGGAGGCACAATTATTTTTATTAGAGTGTATTATTTAAAGTGTGTGTGTATACACATGTACATACATCTATACATCCCACAAATACACATGAAACATAATACCAAGCTGCCTAATACAGGCCATACTGTATGGTGGAATATCTACATTCAGTGGCTTTCCATGATCTTTTATTTCTTTAATAGCAAGAAAATCCCCCACAAATGTTAATTTTTAAAAAGGAGGTTTATACTTTAACTATAATGAGATATTTCTTTGCACACATAAAAGATGCAAAAGTATTCATTTTTCTTTTTGTTTTGATTTGTGTTTGGGGTTTTTTGCTTTGTTTTGTTTTGTGTGTGTGTGTGTGTGTGTGTGTGTGTGTGTGTGTGTGTGTGTGTGTGTGTTTTGTTTTGTTTTTTTTGAGACAGGGTCTTGCTATGCTGTCCAGACTGGCCTTGAACTTCTGAGTTCAAATGATCCTCCTGTCTCAGCCTCCTGAGTAGCTGGGACCACAGAAGCACATCACTCCACCCAGCTACTGGATTTTCTTATAACCATTTCTCCTCTGTTCACTCATGGGCACCAAAATTAGAAGCACTCGCCTACTCTGGATGTGTCTTGGCCTGTTCCTATCAATCACATTCTGGCCAGTGGGCATTAAACTAGTAGATAAATAACTTCTCTATAGCACCAAAGTCAGGATGCCCAGGCCACTCAAGCAGCAAAAATGTGCTGTACTGGACCTCTGTCCCACAGATTGCCCACAATACTCAGCAGATCCATGATCTTTCCAAACCTCATCTCCACATCCAACAGCTTAGCTGGCTTTGACAGTGATTCCAGACATTATTTCTGGAACACCAAGCCCAGGTCTGGCACTCAATCATGCTCAAAAGTGGAAACTATCACTCCTATACACAATGATCCCTGAGATGGAACAGGAGCCAGCATAACCCTCAGCTGGAAATGTCAGACTCCCTGGGCCTGGCACCTGGGGAAGAGATGCCACAGCCCAGCAGAGCCCACCAGGCCCAGGCCCCAGCTGCCCCCCAATAGACATCTTGGGTACAAATCCTGTCACTTTGTTCAAAAGACCCTCTTAAAGCAGTTTCTCAAGCAAGCAGAAGGAAGAAAACTTGCAGACACTCTTCAAGTACAGATACAAAGAAAATAATTTTCTTAAAATGTTCTCTTCGAGCTTTTTTCTGGTACTCTTATCGATTAGTATTTTAAAAACTTGTCCATTCACATATAAACTCATTGAAAAATAAGCCGAAGAATCCAGAAGCTTCAGGGAATAAAAGAAAAAACACTTAGCAGTGTCTCTCCCTCTCATCCTCAGAGAAAAGCACTGCTTAGGGACTATGGCTCATCCCAGATCCTGGCACAAAACTGCACACAACCGCACATCTGCAATGTGTGGACACACCCTGACATCTGAGAAGCCACTAGAGTCTCTTTTCAATTATTCCACAATGCACAACAGACATCCTTCCACACCAGTGCAGAGAGAATCACCTTATCCTCAGGTTTTGCAATTTTCACCATGGATGACCTGGCATTCCCATGAATTGATATACTTAGCTCTTCTCCTCTGGAGCCACATAAATAGTTTCTAATGCTTTGCTTTATCAATAATTTTGCAGCAAAGGTCTTAATTCATATTATTCTCTTTTTTATTTGGATTTGTTTAAGGATCAACTTCCCTAAATGAGATTATAAAGTCAACAGTGTAAAATTATTTATGACTTGATGATCTCCAGTAAAAATTGCTTTCCAAAAGAAATGTGCCAATCTCACAGAAGTTGCTTCAGCACTGAGTATTATCATCAATGAACATCTTCCAAGCAGTCACCTTTTGAAAGGCACAGTATTAACTGTATCTTATATTATTTAATGATTTCCCAGGACTGCATCGTATGGATCTAGAATAATTGATCTAACCAATTTCCCTATTATGGATACTTAGGATGCTCCCAAATTTTTCATAATTACACTAATGCTTCAATAAGTAATCAGTAATATATATTTGCACACTTGTATGAGTATTTTTTTATAATTTCTACAAGTGACATCATTGAGCCAAAGGGCAGGCAAATCTTAACTTTATTGGTTGCTGTTTATTCAGAAGAGTGACCTACAGACAACAAAGCATGCTGAGAGGTCATCTCAGAAAGGTTCCATGACTAATGAGTTTTCCTTGTATTTATGTCTCAGGTACCTGTTCCAGGTGAGTTCCTGATAGTGCTCCACTCTAGTTTAGTTCTCTCTTCTTCTTCTTCTTTCTTTTCTTCCTTTCATCCTCCCTCCCTCTCTCCATATATCCAACAAGAAATATATAGTGCCTATTTGTGCCAGGCAGAATATTCAAGAGCAGGCATCTTTAAAACAGCAGAGACACCATAATGGGAAATAAGGAAGAGAAGAGGAGGTCAGGATGAAGGGATGAGGAGAAATGGCAGGAGGGCTGGAGCCAGAGACAGGTCTGGAGGACAGAATCTAGGAAAGAAAAAAGATAGCTTTACAATGGTGGGGTCAGCTGCCAAGATAAGAGGAAGTCTGAGAGTTAAGTGAATAAACAAGATCACTGGGACTTTTTGTTATATCTTGTAATTCCCCCTCCTCTGTCCCAGATCTGAAATTCTTTAATGAAAATTAAACATTTAGTGCTTTTCTGGATGGTAAGGTGTTGTTCCCTTTCAGTGCAATCTGGACTCAAAGGTAGCCACATTAAAGCCAGTTTATACCACTGGCTAATACACTACTATTATTAAAATAATCTCCTTCCCCTCTGCAGAGCTGAATGCATCCTCTGCAGATGTGCTATCCTTCTGGCCCTAGCTATCCTTTATCTTTCCTGTACATTCCCTCAACAACAACGTATCAGACCAGGGCTGTTCTAGGCCCAAGAGGTACGGCAAGGAACAAAACAGACTTGGGCCCCACCCTCATAGGCTCTGGAAGGATGAGATGACCACATACAGGCCATGCGGAGTGTGTGGGTCAGGGCCATCCTTTAGAAGGAAGTGCCCTCTGACCTGAGACCCTGGAGCCACATGCCAGGCAGAAAGGACAGCAAGGACAGATGTGTGGAGGCAGGCAGGCTGGCTTGTTTAGGGGATGGAGGGAAAGGTTGATATCAGAGAGAGAGAGCAGAAGGAGCGATGCGCTCAGAGAGGACAGCAGGGCGAGACCTCATGGGGCCTCGGCAGCTGTGTGCAGTACAGATTTTAACTAAGCCTTCTCTTTCTCGTGATTTTGAAACACAAAGGTTTGGGGAGCACAAAGCCTGGGGAGAGATGGCATCAGTGACTTTCCCTCTGACTGCAATCTCCTTCTCAGATGCTGGAGAAGACAGACAGCAGAGCACCAGGAGGAGGCGTAGTGAATGTGGGCATGGAGGGACCACCAGGCTTCTAGGTCTCCCTCCACATGCTTGGGGTTTTCTGCCAGAAAAGTGAGTTCTTATAGACAAACATGCCAAGAAAATAGAGTTTAAACCTAGATGTGATGATGGCATAGGGGCAGCCTCAAGCCCTCTGATGGTCTAGATGGGGCACATTCTCTGTTCCTTATTTGAAACTGACCATTGCCACATTCATGAGAAGTAAAGGATGGGGCATTCTAAGAAGCATCCCAGAATGCTGAGGTCCTTCTGCTGAGGTTCTATGGGTAAGAAGCAAGAATTTCTACCTGTCACCACCCAGGTATGGGGTTGAGATCAATTGCCATTGGCAACCCTTGAGGAAGGATGTTCGAACCTCCTGGAACTTACCTGGAAATGCAAGGAACCAATTGAGATCTCACCCCATTTCTCTTCTTCAAAAGCTTTTGTTCCGTTGGTAATAATATTGGCACGGAAACGCGAGATGAGATCTTTCATCGGGAATAATTCCTCCTTTCCATTCCCATCACTGTTTTAGACATACCAAAAAAGGATGAGTGGAGGGAAGGTGGCAGATGATTGCACTGTGGTAATAATTCAGTGTGCCTGCCACACAATGCCTCGCTTTATCAACCCTACTCCAGCCTGAGAGCAGAAGGCCGGGAGACATTCATGTGCTAATAACACATCAGCAGCCCCTTTGAGATATGGTCTCATCTCCAGGGAGCAGCCCACAAAGGCAGGCAAAGGTTGAACAGACCTAGTTGAAGAGATGAAGGATGCTGGAAACCAGATGAACCAAGTTCAAGTTAGTGAACTGGTTGAGAAAATACCAATTCTACAAAGTGGGACAAGACATTAGAAAAGCTGTCAAGGGGATTAATTGTCAAAAGCACCAAGACCACATACTCTTTTGGATATTGAAATATCATAAAAGAAATATAGAGGATGTTTCCTAACTTTCACCCAATCTGCAATTTTAATCAGCATTTGCTAAGTTTTTTGTTCTTGTTTTAAATTTGTGTTTATTACCACAAGTTTCCACAAAATGGTGCTCTGCATCTCTATGCATCTCTCACCCCCTTGCAGAGAAAGGCACTGAAAATAAGTCTTAACATTTCTCTGGCAAAAGAACACACTCGGTATGATCCCATTACATTAGGTCTAAAAACATGTAAAACTATCTAGAGTGAAAGAAGTTAAAAAAGAGGTGATTTTCGGTGAGGTTGACTGAGAGGGGGCACAAGGGAGGTTTCTGGGATATGTCCTCTATTTGATCTGGGTATGGATTACATGGATGGGATGCAAGCATTTGTAAAAGTCCATTGGGCTGTGTAATTATGATTTTTGCACTCTGTGTACTTCATTTTTTAATTTTTTAAAATTTTAAGTCACGGGCGGGGGTCCTTGAACATGGTGGAATTTGTCTTAGAAACAAAAGCTACAGGATTGGGGAAGAAGGGCTGTCAAGGCTATACCAATTCCTTCTGAATGGCAAAGGGCATATGAAAAGCCAGAAACTAGGTCTAGATTCACCACAAGCCATGTGCAGCCCCCACACCCTGTGAGAACAGCAGCTTCCTCCACTGAATAAGAGAGTCAGCACTTTGCAGTCCTAAAGTCCTTTCATTCTGAATTTGCTTTCTGGGATGTACATACTTTCTTTGTGTTTGGTAAAGGGGGAAGTTATAAGTCAGAAAGCCACTGTACATGAGAAAGTACACTGTATTTTCAAATTCAGCACAGAAAAATACCATGCATGTGTCCCAGAAACCCCTGCTTTGTACTAGTTATGGGCTCAGCACTGCCCACCGTTGATCACGCACACCACTCACTCATCAGCATTGCTCTGAACCAGATAGTGGAAAATGTCGCCTCCTCCTGGTAGGAACCAGGATTGCAACAAGCCTATCCCCACTCCTATCTTTTGCACACCAAGAATCCCACAAAACTTCAGACCCACTCTCTCCCAGTTTGGGTGCTTGTAGAGGAGGGTCCCTCAGTGTCAAGAAAATTCAGTGAACACACAAGACCCTGAAGCTTTGTCACAATTCTGTTCATCAGGAGGACAAGCTGGCCTATGGCAAATGAGGACTGTTGTATTTAATTTCTACAAACCTATTTTTATAGAGGCCCAGGAGGAGCCCTTGGCTGCTTTTATTAAGTTGTATGTGTTTTTGAGTGTGCACATGAATGCATATGACCACGTGGCACATGAGTGTCACAGGAGGCCCAGCTGCCAGTTCTGCCGTGTGCACATATCTCCCTGGCCTGTGGAGTAGGAATGAGGAGTTGTGCTTATCACTGCTCTGGCAAAATGGGTGGGTTTTTTTTTTTTCCCTAACAGCCTGGCTACCTTGGGACTTCAGTCTCCTCTGAAGAACAGTGACGGGTTCTTTCTAGAGCTGAAGTGACCTCCTAACACCGTCAGGGCCCTCAGTAGAGCACTGGGTGGGAACAAGTAGGCAGGGTGCTAGCCTCGTCTGGTGGTGCAACTGACAAATAAAGCATGCCTGAGATTACAGTTTAAAAAGCCTTCACAGCCACTCCTCGGTCCTCAAAATGCCTGTGAAATAGGGCAGGGCTCCTAGGGGACAGGAGACAGTGAGAAGGTGGGCAAGGAAACTGGGTCAAATTGACGGCAACTCAGTTAAAACAAAAGTTAAGAAATGGAACAATGAAATGAGAGCTCGGGGTTCTCCATTAAGATCCTGAGGGTGTCAAGGAAGAACACTGGAGGATGCTATTCTATAGTCTAGATCTTAAGTGTCCCCCAAAGATCCGTGTGGCAAAGGTTTGGTCCCCACTGTGGCAGTATTGGAAGGTGGTAGAAATTTGAAGAGGTGAGGTCTAGTAGAAGGTCTTTGGGTCACCAGCAGAGCAGAGAGGGAACTTTGAAAGGGATCATGGGGCCCTGGTCTCTCTCTCTTTTTTTCATTGGACCATCCTAAGGTCAGCAGTTTCACTCCTGCCATGAAGTACCCCATCAGACCCAAAGCAACAGGGCCACATCCAGACTAAAACCTCTAAAACTGTGAGCTAAAATAAACCTTTCTCTTTATAAGTTGGTTATCTGAGGTACTTGTTACAGTAACAGTAAGCTGACTAATACAGTATGGAAAAGAGAACCCTCAGACAGATTAATAGGAACTGGTCAATAGGGCTTGCTGACTTCTCTGAGCCTTGCGTGCTCATATATAAATGAAGTCTGGACTCACTGACTCTCAGATCCTTCTACCCCAGGTAGGAGCTGGGCCTCACTCCCAGGGGCAGGTGGTTAAGTGCTAGTTGCAAGGAAGGGATCTTACCTGGTGCATAATTGCTGCTGAAGTTCCAGAATACTTGATGTGTTTATCAGCAGATACTGTCCCTCATTCACCAAGGAAAGGGTAGCTGCTGTGCCAAGAGGCTGATCTGAAAATCATGGAGCATTGAAAAAGAAGAGCTGCTTTCTTGGAATGCTAATGAATCTTGTTTGCATGAACTTGCATTTTTCAAAAGGTACACACTATTTCTACAAGGGGAAAGAAAATCACACACCAGCAAAAGAAAAATGTTTTAAACATGGGGCCAGACCTCCCAAAAAGCAGAAAGAAAAAATGAGTTTCTATAATACTCAATTTAAAATAATCTGGAGAGCTGGGCAAGGTGTTGCATGCCTGTAATCCCAGCGGCTCAGGAAGTTGAGACAGAAGAATCGCGAGTTCAAAGTCAGCCTCAGCAACGGCGAGGCACTAAGCAACTCAGTGAGACCTTGTCTCTAAGTAAAAGACAAATTAGAGCTGGGAATGTGGCTCAGTGGTCGAGTACCCTTGAGTTCCATCCCAGGTACCAATCATCATCATCATCATCATCATCATCATCATCATCATCTGGAGAAGCCAGGCACAGTGGCGATGCCTGTAATCCTAGCCTCTTGGGAGGCTTCTCACTGTCTCCTGTCCCAAGTTCAAAGCCAGACTCAGCAATTTAGTGAGGCTGTAAGCAACTTAGCGAGACTCTCTCAAAATAAAAAATAAATTTAAAAGGCTGGGGACATGGCTCAGTGGTTAAGCGCCCCTGGATTTAATCCCTGATACCAAAAAAATAAAATAATCTGAGTCGGGCACGGTGGCTCACGCCTGTAATCCCAGCATTTAGGGAGGCTGAGACAGGAGATTGTGCGTTCAAAGCCAGCCTCAGCAACAGCAAGGTGCTAAACAACTCAGTGAGACCCTGTCTCTACCTAAAACACAAAATAGGTCTGGGGATGTGGCTCCGTGGTCAAGTGCCCCCGAGTTCAATCCCCAGTACCAAAAAATAAAAATAAAATAAAATAATCTGGAGAAAATAATAATGAAATGTGAAAGTGAAAATGTTCCAACAATGAAGGCCTGGAGGTGATTCTTAGAGCAGGAGAGACAGGCAGAGGGGTGGAGCAGGTGCAGCTTTCTCTGAGACAGCAGGCAGAGGGTTTGATGAGGCAGCAAGCCCAGGGAGAACTTCTGAGTCTAATCAGGGAAAAGATATTGACTTTAAAAATAAAGAAAAAATTTAAACTACTAAAAGGAAAATAAAACTATTAAAAGAAAATCTCAAATCTGCTGGCATCCTATCACTCAGCTTTGTTTGATGGGCCCACTCTCACTATTTTTGCCCTATCTGTTGATAAAAAGGGTTGGCTGGGTCAGGCCTAGTGAACCTCTCCACACTGGGATTGTGGACCCCAGAGTGCATGAGACGTGCAGTTCCTTTACTTCCATTCACCCTCACTGATTAAAAGGCTCTGCCAGAAAAGGGAGGTCCAATGCCAGCCCCTCCACAAAAGGCCCTTCTCCCACTTCACAGAGGAAAGGCCACAGGTCTCCTAAGACACACTGGCCCTGGGGGCTGAAAATCTCCAGCATGCAAACAAAAGGCCCATTCAAAACCTTAGAGCCAGGGCTGAGAAAATGTCTCCAACGTTTGAGCGAATGCCCCTCCTGTAAGTCCAATGTACTCCAATTCTTCACTGAAACACAAAACTAAAGAACCCAAGTTTTCAAGTGACAGATGATTAAAGGCATTTTAATGTTAGATCCCTATGCTTCAGTCACGGACCTCAAAAGAAAGATTTGAGTGACAGTATGTTAACCAAAACCTCCTTCCTTCCCCCGCTCACTATTACTGAAGTGAGGTTTCTCAGAAGACAGCGATGCTGAGCATGAGCAGGTCTGGACATAAGTGACAGTCATTCACATGTGGGAACCAGTGACTGGGAACCCGGATGGCTCTGTAAAGGATTACTTTTCAGCAGTTTTTACTTGTAATATTTAATAAGTATTTTTCAAAATATATAATATACTTATGTTGCTTTCATCAATTGAGTACTATTTAAATTATAATAAAAACTCAATCAAAAAAATGTTCTAACATTTGTAGACTTTTATGATCACAGAAAACTCCAAAAAAAATTTAATATATTTCAATTTAACTTTAGTTGTATACAAATATGACAGGGTGATCAATAAAATATTTCAAGCATAAAAGATAAAACACTAATATAAAATTCTATAGAAGTGGGAATAAAAGTCAAAGAAGGAAAAGGAGCCAAGTGTGGTGGTGCATGTCTGTAATCCCAGTAGTTTGGGAGGCTGATGCAGGAGGATCATGAGTTCAAAGCCAGCCTCAGCAAAAGCAAGGCGCTAAGCAACTCAGTGAGACCCTTTCTCTAAATAAAATACAATATAGGGCTGGCAATGTGGCTCAGTGTTGGAGTGCCCCTTAGTTCAATCCCTGGTACCAAAAAAAAAAAAAAAAAAGGAAAAGGAAAGGAAAGAAATAATTTCTAACCATTAAAAGACATATATAAGCCAGGCATGGTGGCGCAAGCCTGTAATCCCAGCACTTAGGGAGGCTGAGACAGGAGAACCGCAAGTTCAAAGCCAGCCTCAGCAAGGACGAGGCGCTAAGCAACTCAGTGAGACCCTGTCTCTACATAAAACACAAAATAGAGCTGGGGATGTGGCTCAGTGGTCGAGTGCCCCTGAGTTCAATCTCCAGTACCAAAAAAAAAAAAAAAAAAAAAAGACATATACAAATGAATACTCAGGAGATCAAAATTGCTATGGTATTAAGATTTCACTGGCTACGTTGAAAAGGGTCAACTTTTACCTTAAAATGACAATATTTACAATGTGTTAGAAATCACATCCTTTCCAACTGTTTAAACTATTTAAAAAATTTAAAGGATGTAAAAATATACAAGAGGGGAATGTGGCTTTAAAAAATTCTCCTAAGATGTACCAACGCAAAAATGTTTAAAGACCTGAGGACTAGACAGTGGCATCCTTGAAGTACAGTCACAAGCTGACTCTCTGTGATCGATCCTGTGCTGTGCAGGTGACAGGCTGTGTCTCCTCTGCACTTAACACCCAGGCCCCCAACTCCCTCTGGAATCTTTGCTTCCCAAGTCTCCTGCTCTGTTGCTGCCACCATGCTGCCAAGCTAGGAGTGTCTTTCTAACACAAGTGGGGTCATGAAATGCCCCAATTTAAAATTCACTAATGAGTCCTGCAGCCACAGGACTGACTCTTCCGTGGCACGCATTCCTTCTCGCCAGCTCTCCTGCTGCACTCCCCTGCCCACATCTGACCCTCCTAAACCTTTCTCTGAGCCCAGGAATGCTAAACTCTGCCATCTGCTCCCACTGCTCCAGAGTAACCTTCCCACCTCTGGAAAATCCCTGCTCTCCTTTTAAAATGCAACTCAACATTCACCTGAAGCCCTCTGGTTCATTCCAGGTGCAGAGGATTCTCCCACACCTCTATGCCCTTCATGTGGACCTTTGTGACATCCCTTATGTTGTAATGTGGCTGTCATCTCACCAGACCAGTAACAAGACTTGATACTCTCAGCCAGCTTCCTAGGACTCAGCCAAACCCAGGTCTGCAGCAGGAGCTTTGAATGATTGGAACTTAGAGATTTCACTGCTGCTCATTCTCCAGATAATTTATAAGAGTGGCACCTATCCTGACAAATCCCACATCAGCATTTCTCTACCCATGGAGATGCCCATTTCTTTCTCCCCTTTAATCATGTCTTGAAGGTCTCCCACATCCAAATGCTACCAGTTAATCTCCTCAATGAAATGAGCATGAAACTGTCCCTTCCCCATCACATAGCAACACATTCTTTCCAAAAGTATAAAAAGTCTAAGTAGATTATATCCTTTGACTCCTCTCTACATTAGACATTTTCAAGGATTAAGAGGTTAACCTATGAAGGCCCCTATAAGACTCCTCTCTATATTAGACTTTTTCAAGGATTAAGAGGTTAACCTATGAAGGCCCCTATAACTGGTTATTGATCACTATATGGTCAAAATGCTATTCAGATTTGCAAACCAGTCTCCCTAGGATTGGTCAGCTCATCTCTAAATCAACGGGCAATGTAACAATGATTTGTTCATTCAGTCATCTAGCACTTACTGAACAACTTCTATGCGCTAGGTGCTGCTCCAAGATACAGCACCAAAGAAAACAGACAACAATCCCTGTTCTTACAGAGCTTATATTCTAGGAGAAGGAAAACAGAACAAAGAATAGTGAAAATCACACAGAATTGACAAAATAAGAAAAGTCCATGGAGAAAAAAATCTCACAGGGAAGGCAACTGAGGAGGTTCAGGCTGAGGCTGCAATTCTGCAGAGGGTAAGCTGCAAGGCTTCCCTGAGAAGGTGTCATTTGAGTGACACCTGAAAAGGATCTTATCTGCATATAGGGACCAGTTAACTTGCCAAGTACTTTCTTCTTTGCTGTGTTACTTCATTGTAATAATGGCTCACAGTGGGGAAAATGTCAAAATGCTTAAAAGTCAAGTAGTTAAGATCTACAAAAGCTGAGGCACCAGGGGACTCCAGGATTTGTCAAGGTTTCATGTGTCTTTGCTGACAGAAATAAAAACCCAGGTTTCTTTGTTTCCAGATCTGATCTGAGGAGACAGCAAGCCATTAATGTTTTAATTTAACACAACTGAATTGTGCTTCTAAACATATGGGACTGAGGCTGAAGGCTTCAGCAGGGGCAGGGAAGTTGGTGCTAAGCCCTCCTTGACCTCCTTGGGGGATCATGGTACCCACTCTCCACTGACCTAGGGTCACTGCAGCAGCTTTCTGCCAAAGGCGGACCATGCCTGCCTTCTGCACGTGTACAAGTGGCCCTGTAAATCCATGTCTTAGGCTGTTTTTGAGGCATGCAGTGTAAGCCAGTGGACAGGGTCTGTCCTCTAAGAATCCACCCAAAATGTAATACCTTTTCCACGTTTCTTCTTTGCATTTCGCTGGAAGCTTGAACTTTGTTTGATTAAGTGACATGGACGGCCAAAAAACTTTGACAGCCAGCTTGCAATTTTTTCTCCACAGTCATAAGTATTTACTCTAGCAAGAAAAAGAAAAAGATAAACTTTTATGTAAGATTCCTTAAAAAATAATCTAGACTAAAAAATGTTCAGATTAAAAATAGAATATTACACAAGCCCCTAAGGAGAAGACAGCCTGAAGTAGCAGGTGGCAAGAGAGCAGGAAACCTCTTCTCTGCTCTCTTTCCTGGGCTTTGAGATCCAAGTCCATGTTCCTTTTTTGAGTGCCAGTGGTTCCAAGGGTAAACACATCTAACCTCTAGTTATCCAAAAAACTTTAAACAAAATACTGCATTCTTCACAATGTAGCCAAGCGAAATGTACAATCAGGGATGAGCATGATAAATGACTGAGCATGTTCTTTTTGGTACCGGAGATTGAACTCAGGAGCACTCGACCACTGAGCCACATCCTCAGCCCTATTTTGTGTTTTATGTAGAGACAGGGTCTCACTGAGTTGCTTAGCACCTCTTCATTGCTGAGGCTGGCTTTGAACTCGCAATTCTCCTGTCTCAGCCTCCCAAAGTGCAGGGATTATAGGTGTGCGCCACCAGCTCAGCTGAGCATGTTCTTAATGGCTAGATTTCTATCAGAAGATTTGCTGTAGCAACATGTAAAGATTTTTTTGCCCAAAATTCATTGCCCTAACTGAAAATGTGCTAGAATGAATGTTTCCATTGGCCAAAATAGTTATTTTGGTGCAAGTACTGGGAAGAAAATGCAGAGCTGCTCCACTCCTCAGCCTCCAGGGTAGGGACTGTGACCACAGTGGAGTGTGTAGCAGAGTGGATGGACGGTGTGGCAGACAAGGGGCTGCACAGGTCAGTGCTGTCCTCCCACTCTGTGCCATTCTACCAAAACAGCCAGGATTTTATCTGCTTCAGAGTCTCACCTGTCAGCACAGACCTTGCTCTGGCAAATCTGAGCCTGTTCCTTGTCTTCCTCAAGGGGCACTTCTATAGGTTCCATCCCTAGTGAACAAAGGTGAAGACAAACTTATCATCCCATACAAAGAACAGCTATGCAAGAAAAGCCCATTGCCATCACACACATAGGAATTTCAATGACACTGGAATTTGGTTGGATCAAGAAAGTGTCTGGAGGCTGGGGTTGTGGCTCAGTGGTAGAGCGCTTGCCTAGCATGCGTGAGGCACTGGGTTCGATTCTCAGCACCACATATAAATAAATTTTTTAAAAAATAAAGGTCCAACAACAACTTAAAAAAATTTTAAAAAAGAAAAAGAAAAAAGAAAGTGTCTGGGTCTGGTTTTTTTTTTTTTGGTACCAGGGATTGAACTCAGGGGTACTCAACCACTGAGCCACATCCTCAGCCCTATTTTGTGTTTCATTTAGAGACAGGGTCTCACTGAGTTTCTTAGCTCCTCAGCCTCGCCATTGCTGAGGCTGGCTTTGAACTCGTGATTCTCCTGTCTCCGCCTCCCAAAATGCTGGGATTACAAGCATGTGCCACCACACCCAGCTGGTCCTGGAAAGCTTAATAACATAAAGTTTTTTTCAGCATTATCAGTGCCACCAACAGTATGTGCTTTAAGTAGGTTTCTCGTGAAAGATTCTATGCAGGGACAATTGCATCCATAGTCTTGTAAATTACTTTGAAAGATTTCTCTATTCTATGTGACCCCACATCCTCAGATCATTGTTCTCTAAGCTATCTTAAATTCTTTAGAAATAAGCAGTCAGGCATGAAATCACATTCTATAAAGATATCAGCATATAGTGTCAAAATTCTCAATCCCTGGGAATCAGCATCAAATTGTATTTCTGCATCAATCATCATTATTGCAAAAATAACCAATAATAACAACAATGAAACTTACTATGTCAGCAGGGTTGGAAAGCTATACTTATTTCTTTGTAAAGAAGTATGTAACATACATACATTGGATAAATAATAATAATTAACATGTTATTATCCTTGATACCTGCACTTGAACAAAAAGAGTACAATTTTTAAAAGGGTATAATAAGAGAGCATTATATATCAATCTCAGTGATAAAAATAGATGTAAAAATACTGACTCCAAGAATGCATTAAAAAATTACTGCCAACGACTAGGGATATAGCTCAGTGGTATATCAGTTGCCTAGCATGCATGAGGCCCTGGGTTCAATCCCTAGTACCACAAGAAAAGAAAAAAATGTATTTTTCTTTCTCAGAAGGGCAGCAGGGATATTCAGTACAGACAATCCACAAATGTAACATACCACATTAATAGATTATGGGAGAAAAATATGATAACCAACAGATGAAGATAATGCGATTGTTAGTAAGAACTAACAATCTTGACAATTAAAAACTTCTATAAAAATTATTTTTTTGGTACTGGAGATTGAACTCAGGGGCACTCGACCACTGAGCCACATCCTCAGCCCTATTTTGTGTTTTATGTAGAGACAGGGTCTCACTGAGTTGCTTAGCGCCTCGCTGTTGAACTCGGGATTCTCCTGTCTCAACCTCCCTAAGTGCTGGGATTACAGGCTTGCACCACCACGCCTGGCAAAAAAACTTTTATAAAATTTAAAAACTTTAGCCTGAAAAAATAAATCTTTTAAAACTCCAAAGTAAACATCATTCTTATTTTTGAAACTTTGGAAGCATTCCATTCAAGTCAGCTCCATCACTGTTCCATTCAACATTACCTAAGAAAGCTTAGAAAATGTACTAATTTAAGAATAAGAGAAAGAAAAATTGGAAAGGAATATAACAAAACTACAATTATTAGAAGAAGATACAGGACATCAGAAACTAAATAAAAGCCTCCTTCAGCCAACACAAAACTAGAGTCATTGACGCCAGCCGAGAGATTTGCTACACTCTTTCCCCAGAGACCCCATTCCCAGTGCAGCATCATATAATTAGGAAAAGAACCCCCTATCTTTCAGCTTCACCTAGGCGAGGGAAAAGGTTGATTTATTTATGTGGCCAGCATCCAACTTTTCCAAGACAGCTCCCCAGAGGATTGGCTTCTGCCTTCACAGTGTGGAGCTTGGAGCTATGTATGAGTTTGGCAGTTAAGCCACCTAGGAGAGAAAGGAGGTAGAAGCTTGAGCTGGCAGATGCCATTGATCCTCCTCCATGCTCAGAACAAACAGACAAAATCCACAGCTGCCTGCTTCTGTTTAGGGAGAGAAAGAGTTGGTAGAGACCCCTGAATCTCTAGCTGAGCTAATAGGTGAGGGGGTCTTCTCCCATATGAGGCTTGTCCATGAAGACTGTGTGAAGTTTCTTCTTTGTCTAATACACAGACACCAACACAGAGAGCTGAGGAAAATGAAAAATCAGAAAAAGATGTTCCAAACAAAGGAATAAGAGAAATTTCCAGAAACTGACCCTAATGAAATGGAGCTTTATGATTTACCTGATAAAGAATATTTTTCAAACTCTTATAAAAAAAGTACCAAGGTCAAGGGAGCAATTCATGAACAAAGTGAAAATTTTAACAAAGACATTAAAATTTTTTTAACGTGCCAGACCAAAATTATAGAGCTAAAGAACATAATAACTGAACTAAAAAAATTTCAACTGCAAACTAGATAAGTAAAAGAAAGGATGAGTAAACTTAAGGACAGGTCCACTGGAAATAACTCATTTAGAGGGAGAAAAAAAGAAAGAAAAAATTTAGAGAATTATGAGACACCATCAAGCAGATCAGTATATGATTATGGGAGTCCAAAAAGGAGAAAAGAGCTGGGTATGTGGCACATGCCTGTAATCCCAGCAGTTTAGGAGGCTGAGGCAGGAGCTTGACAAATTCAAAGCCAACCTCAGCAACTTAGTGAGGCCCTAAGCAACTCAGTGAGACCCTTTCTCTAAATAAAATACAAAAAAGGACTGGGGATGTGACTCAGTGGTTAAGTGCTCCTGAGTTCAATCCCCAGTACAAAAAAAAAAAAAAAGGAAAAAGGAGAAAAGAGAAAGAATAGAATAAAAAGCTTATTTAAAGAAATAATGGCTGAATGGAGCTGGGGTTGTGGCTCAGTGGTAGAGCGCTTGCCTCGCATGTGTGAGGCACTGGGTTCGATCCTCAGCACCACATAAAAATAAATCAATAAAGATATTGTGTCCATCCACAACTTAAAAAAAAATAAAATAAAATAAAAATAAATAAATAAATAAAAGAAATAATGGCTGAAAACTCCCCAAATAGACATCCAGATCTAAGAAGCCCCAGAACACCAAATAACATCAACCTAAAGATATTCACACAAATAATCAAATTGTCAAAAATCAAAACAAAAGATAGACTTTTGAAAGCAATTGTAAATAAGACTTCTATCCAAAAATATATAGTCTTATAATTCAATAATAAAAGATAAATTATCCATTTTAAAACAGGCAAAAAATTGAAGATAATCTTTTTTGAGGAGGGCAGATACCAGGGATTGAACTCAGGGGCACTTAACAATGGAGCCATATCCCCAGCCCTTTTTTATTTTTTATTTTGAGACAGGGTCTTGCTAAATGTCTGACGGCCTCACTAAGTTGCTAAGGCTGGATTTGAACTTGCAATCCTCCTGCCTCAGCTTCTTGAATCACTAGGATTATAGGTATGCACCACCATGCCCAGCGAAGATATTCTTTTGAAAAAGATATGCAAATAGACAATAATTTAGGCAACAATATAATAACCACCAACTGATGAATGGATAAAGAAAGTATGGCATACCATATAATGGGACGTTATTCCACAATAAAAATGAAGTACTGGTCACACTATAACATCAATGGCTCTTGAAAACACTATGCTAAGTGAAAGAAGCTGATCACATATTGTATGATTCAATTCATGTGAAATATTCACAACATGAAAATCCATAGAAACAGAAAGTAGGTTAGTGATTGCCAAAGACTGTGAACGAGGCTGGGAAAGGGCAAGGATGGAGTTTCTCTTTGGGACTGATGAAAATGTTCTAAAAATTGGTTGTGATGAAGGTTATATAGCCTTCAGAGTATACTAAAAAACACTGGCTTTAAATTTTAAATAGATGAATTTCATGGAATGTTAAGTAAATAGCAACAAAGTTAGAAAAAACAAAAGGACAGAAATTGATATGTCAGGGAAACAAATCAAGAGAGCTGGGGTCACTATTTTAATATTGGACAAATAATTTCATACTTCACAGTTTGGAACAAGGACAATTGCCATGTACAAAGAGGAAGACTACTTAAAGAGGGACAATTCACCAAGAAAACATAATACTAAGTGAAGCAAAACTAACAGAAATATTCAGGAAAATTAGGCAAATCCATAATTACACTCCTTTCAATGATGAAATAGAGCTAGTAGGCAGAAAAATAGCAACTACATAGAAACATTGAACAATACCATCAACTAACTGGATCTAACTGACATTTATGGAAAATTCCACTCAACAACAGCAGAATACACATTCTGTACAAGTGTGCATGAGATATTTATAGAAATAGATGACATTCTGGATCATAAATCAAACCTTAACAAATTTTAATAAATTAAAAGCATGCAGAATCTGTTTTCTCTTTTGAAGGGTTTAATGGAATTAAAATTAAAATCAATCATAGAAAGATAAGAACAAAATCTCCAAACATTTAGAACTTAAACAACACTTCTAAGTAATTCATAAGTCAAAAGGATGTAAGGGACATACATATTACCCAAAAAGATACTTGGCATCATTGGACATAAGGGAAATAAAAACTAAACCAAGATGTGACACTACTAAATATTCAATGAAATGAATATAAATAAATAATAACCATCCCAATTTTGCTGGAAATGCAAGATGATGCAACTCAAAGTTTGGCAGTTTCTTTTCAAGATAAACATATTCTTGCTGTATTAATCAGCAATCCACTCCTATTTATTTATTTTAGAGAAACAAAAACTTCTTGTCACTCAAATATCTGTACATGAATGTTCACATTTGTTCTATTCATAATTGCTCAGAAGTGGACAGTGCTATCTGGGATGGCTCCAGGGGAGGGGAAAAGGTGCTGCACCTCCAAGTTCTATAACCCTGTGTCAGACAGCCAGAGCCAAGGGCAATGTGGCTTATGTCTGAGATGTCTCGAGAAGGATACCCAAGACACTGGAGACAGAGGTTGAAACAAGAGAAACTTATTTTTCAAATGAGATACCATTTGTCTATTCAAAAATACTGAATAAGCAAAAATAAAAATAATTGCTTAAAACTGGAAACAATCCAAATATTTTCCAATGAATAAATGGATATATACACTCTGTTACTTCCCTGCCTTGGACTACTACTCAGCAACAAAGAAGAATGAACTACTGTTATATTCAGTAACTTGGGTGGATTTCAAAGGCATCAGGCTAAGTGAAAGAAGGCAATCTAAAAAGGTTATGTACTATATGATTCTCTGGACATAACATTCTCAAAAAGATAAAACCAGAGTGAGAGAGAAGAGATCACTGGTTGCCAGGTGTTAAGGACAGAGGAGGGAAGAATACAGAGAACTGGCATAAGAGAATTCTTTGGGAGTGATGGAGTTGTTTTGTATGTGGATTATGGAGTTGGCTACCCAAATATGGGCGAACAGGAGGCCAAGAGTAGTCCACCAATTTGGAAGAATGAGATCATAAGACTTATTCTGTAACTCTAATAATGTTGGCCTATTGGCTCAAGGAAAAACAAACCCCTAGAACAGAAGAAAATACAGCCAAGAAAACAATCATAAATATATGAAAATATGATGTCACAAAATTTCAGCTCTAAGTTAGGAGAAAAATTTTAATATTCTGTAAATGGTAGTTAGGGTGAGAAAGGAGGAGAGAAAAGACCCAGGAGAGGTACATAGAAAAATTCAGCTTTACAGTATGGAGATTCCTCAGAAAACTTGGGATGGAACCACCATTTGACTCAGCTATCCCATACCCAAAGGACTTAAAATCAGCATATTATAGTGATGTAGCCACATCAATGTTAATAGGGTTCAATTTCACAATAGCTAAGCTATGGAACCAACCTAGGTACCCTTCAACAGATAAATGGATAAAGCAAATGTGGTACATATATACAATGGAATATTACTCAGCCATAAAAACTAATGATTATGAGTTTTGCCAGTAAATGGATGGATCTGGAGACTACCTCACTAAGTGAAATAAGCCAATCCCAAAAAAACAAAGGACAAATGTTCTCTCTGATACGCAGATGCTAACACACAACAAGGGGGAGGAAAAGGGAAAAACAGAAGTTCAGTGAATTAGATAAGGGGGAATGAAGGGAGAGGAGAAAGGAAGGGAATAAGACAGTAGAATAAATTGTTCATAACTTTCCTCTGTGTGTGTGTGTGTGTGTGTGTGTGTGTGTGTGTGTGTGTATGAATACACCAGTAAAACTCCAAATCATATACAACCACAAGGCTGGGATCCTAATTAGAATACATTATACTCCATGTATGAATATGTCAAATACACTCTACTCATGAATATCTAAAAAGAACAAGTTTTTTAAAATAAGCTTTATTTCTAATATTTATTATTGTTATTTCTTTATTTTAAAAAAAGAAAGAAACAGAAGGATCTGAAGGAAATGTGACCTAGAGCTAAGATTTGTTAAAAGTGGATGATACAATTGTGTATCCTGCTATTCTCTAATCGTCTGCTGTCCAAGACTATAACCACTAGCCACTTTTAACTACTTAAATAAAATTTAAAAGTCAGTTCCAATGTCCCACTAGCCTCCTGTGATTGGTTGCTATCAATTGGACTAGATGGTGAACATTCCCATGATTACAGAAAGTTCTGAACAGAGCTGGTCTATCAATCATTTCTATATGTTAGTTTACAATAAAAATTAGCAAGGAAGAATTAGGACTGGGGTGTAGCTCCGTGGCAGAGCCCTTGCCTAGCATACACAAAGCTCTGGATTGGATCGCCAGCATACCAAAAAGGAAGAGTTAATGCCCGCAGTATATATTACAGCAAGTGAAGGAATTAAGAATGCAGGTAAACGGCTGGGGCTGTAGCTCAGTGGTAGAGCGCTTGCCTAGCATGCGTGAGGCACTGGGTTCGATCCTCAGCACCACATATAAATAATAAATGAATAAAATAAAGATCCATCACCAACTTAAAAAATATTTAAAAAAAAAAGAATGCAGGTAAAAAGGACATCATATAATTTCGAGGTTTAACACCTAGTACCTATTGATTGAATGGTCAGGTTGTCACCTCTCCCTAGAAATTCCCCAAAACAAAAGGAAATTTTGCTGGGTACCATTTCACGTAGTCTAGAATAATTTTAACATTTGATAAAAGAAAAGCCATCCTATTCCCATCACAAGAGTAGGAAAGCCACTCTCCACAGCCACCCTGTGGGAATGAGCCCTTTCAGACCTTGGGCTTTGATGACCATGATCCTCTGCTGCAGGTCAATAAAGGGCTGGATCAGGCAGAGGCGGGGCTCCTGTTTCTGACTCAGGCAAATGCCGTTGTGATTCACAACCATCCAGCTCCGGTCATACAGCAGCCCATGGTTTCCTAGAGGCCACTTGGTCACCTAAACGAAAGGTAGGTATATTTTAGACCCGGGCTTCTCAAAAATGATCTTCACATTATTACACAGGGGCTGCACAAATCCAGACGGACTTCGTGAATTCAGCACATATTCTCAAAGGAAGAAAGGGTGCAGGAGGAGGGCAAGGGAAATGGAGGCAGCTAGGAACGAGATTTCACTCAGCCTCCAGAGGCACTCTCCACCCTCCTCTCCTTGAGCCCATGTGCTAAGTAGGAGAGGCATGTGCAAGCATGGCACTCAGAGAGAACAAGAGCCTAAGGTGAAGAGTTGGTCTCTTTCCCCCCTCACCTGCAGCCCCCTCCCCGCAGGTGCCCATGGCTCCCCTAGGAAGGCCGTCCACACATATCTTAATATAGATATTGTTCTTGCACAACTGCAGCCATGCTGGAAAGATCGCTGAGTTGAACTCACTTTAAGTATATAAGTTTTCCTGAATTCCTCATATTTTTACAAAATTAAAATACAAATTATACCTACTGCCCAGATTTTGGTGTCCAATAGAAAGAACTAGGGATCCTTGAAAAAATGGTCATTCTAAGGCCAGGTCAGTTCAGTTTGGAAAAATGAGATGTTAAGACTCACTCTGTAACTCTAGTCTTATTGACCTATTGGTTCAAGGTAAAATAAATCCCTACTGAGCCTCCATGTCCTCATCTGTAAAATGGGACACCAATACCTACCTGGGCCATCTGTGTGCCTGTCCTACAGAACACAATTCATTTGTGAAAACAGATCCCTTATGGATAAGAGGAACACAGAGTCCTCACTTGCCTTCATTCAGAAAGGAGTGAATTTGATGGTTTATGGTCTCAGCCTAGAGGCTAGGCCCTTACGGGACCACCCTGAAACACAGGCTAACAAACAGCCCTGACCTTGGTATGTCAGATGAGGATCCAGAGAGCCTACCATCCCAGAGGCTTAGGAGTCTGGGACATTTGCCTGGAACTTGGGACACACATGAAGATAGAAAGATAGCCTCAGGTTGGCCATACCAGGGGAAATGGCTTCTTGGAAACCAGGGCTGGCTGCCAGACAAGGCAAGACTTCTGTTCCCCAGGTGCAAAGATGGTCCAGCCAATATGTTTGCAGATATAAAGTATGTTGTCTTTCAGTATCTGTGGGGGATTGGTTCCATGAATTCCCACATGGACACAAAATCTGTGGATGCTCGAATCCCTTGTATTAAATGGTGGAGTATTTGCATCTGACCTGTAGACATCCTCCCATGCACTTTCCAACTCTAGATTATTTATACTACCTAGCACAATATAGTTGTTATGCAGAGTTGTTTAGGGAACAATGACAAGGGGGGAAAAAGTCTGTGCATGCTAAAGACAGATGCATTTAAAATAATTTGTTTTGATTTGCAGTTGATCAAATCAACAGACACAAAACCATAGATACAGAAGACTGGCTACAGTTTTTCTGTAAGAAGGACTGAGCAGAACAAATCTCCTCAGAGCATGGACCCAAGGGTCAGCAGACTCAGGTTCCAATCCTTGCTCTGTCATTTATTTACAGGTGACCTGGGCAAAGTGCTTAACCTCAATCCCTTCATGCACCATATCTATAAAATAGGGATAATGTCACCCTTCACCTCATGTGACTGCTTTAAGGATCAAATGAAACAAAGCATGTCAAATGTGTCCAGCAAGGAGCCAGCACATGCGTTCAAGGAAATTGACAGCTATAATGACTAACAGTGACTTAGGTGTTTGCCATTCAGAAACAGGGTCATCTTGGGGTCCCCATGAGCACAGTCATGTTCAGAAGTCAGCCTGTATCTACAAAGGTAGAATGAGAATGGCTTTTCATACAACAACTCTGACATATTACTTTGATTTATGCATGCTTTTCTTCACTTTATCCACCCCACCCCCGAAAAAATCCCATAGAGAAAGCAAAGAGAAGCAGTTTCTGTGCTGCAGTGAAAGCTCTTACCTCAAAGGCAGCACAGGATTTGATGGGGTAGAGGTAAAGGTTGGTGACAACATGTGGCCCACAGTCCCCATGCAGGGCACCTGCAGCATTTTCCAAAGAGATTTGCTGGGTTCTAGTGGCCTCACTTTGTGGCGGATGTAAACAGATGGTATTCGAAGCTGGGTGAGAATCAGTGCAAACGCCAGAGCCTGTGCTGGTGCCTTCCTGAGGCAGAAGACATCTGTCTGTGACAGCAGGCATGTCCTGGGCCTTGCCCTCTGCTAATGGGGCTCCAGCTTCCCTGGGACCTGCCTGAGGGACAGGCTGACCACCTGGCGAGTGTAAGCGGGTAGCTATGATGAACCTGAGAAAGGCCTGGGCATCCTCAAGCGTAGACATGTATCCAAATGAAACCCTCACGGATCCTGTAGGCTGCCCATCTATGAGGTCGACATCATCTCCACAAACATGACCAGCCTGGAGTAAAAGGGAGGGAAATCAGCCAGAGGAACTCACACCTCCTGGATCAATTGGAAACAGTTTTGCAAAACAAATTTTGTCAATTTTAAAATTAACCCAGGAAAACAGACCTATAACACCAATATGTGCTGCGTGTATAAGACACAGTTCAGCTCCGAATGCTCAGGGGCCTGCTTCCTGGACCCCATTTTGTTTAACTGTGAACAAATACCAATCTCCAAGGGCCATGAAAGAGCCGAAATACTTCATGGAAAGTGTTGAACCCAGAGCTGCCACAGTGCCAGCCCACAGAGGGGTCAAAGAGCAGACCAGAGTTTCAGAAGCACAGAGGGTTGGCTTCCTGGTTCACCCAGGGCTGAGACAAAAGAAATACCTGCTGACCAGCCCCTCACTCTCTCTGAGAACCAAAGAGAAACCTACATCCCTGAGAGATACCCTTTGCATGAAGGAAAGACAGAGATGCTGTCCCTAAGTAACCAACTGGAAGCCACTGTGTAGGCCCAAGTTAACCTGAGTGTCCCTTTCGGGAGGGAGGAAAACAGTAGAAAGATGTCAGTCTCTGAGCCCAGCTGTCTGGTGCTGGTTACTGGTCAACGTAGCATATAAGACTGCACCTCCCCAGTGCTAATTCCAGTCCAATCAGCCAAAGAGATGGGACCGTGGAGTTCCACACAATCAAAAGTTGCATCTAGAACTGCATTTATTCATGTTCTGAGTCTCTCTCTCCCTCTCTTCCCACCCCACCATCTTCCTCTCCATCTCTTCCTCTTTTCCTCCATCACTCTTTTTAAATAAAATCCAATTCATGGTTAGTTGGGATCTAGTACAAACAAATTCAGCAGCAACCAAAAGAAACTGAAATTAGAAACTATTTCAAAATAAATAAGGGCTCTCTGCCACTCAAAACAATTCTATTCTTATGAAACGGTTCCAAACAGGCTGCACTCTGAAGGGGAAAACCTTGGCCCAGGAGAGAAGGGAAGGTGGGGATTCTGAGAAACAAAGAATTCCTAGAGCCAGGGAAGAGTCCCACTCCACCCACAACTTGTAGAGAAGCTAACTCTAGCTAGGGGACTGTCCCCAAGGAACGCTGAGCTAGTTAAGGGTGTGTCCCAGCACATGCCTCCTTAACAACTCTCTGCCTTTAAATTTTTACCCTCAAAGTAAAAGTGAATCAGAAAGTATTGCCATCAAGATAATACCTTGAAGTAGTTTCAATTTTCATTCACCTCCTTTTCCTTTATATAGCCTCAGAATAGTCCCCATGAAATAAGGCCAGGAACTGGCCCCACCAGACACATGACCAGTCAAAGTGTAACTGATCCCTTCTCACCACGTGATCTTGCTGATCTGAGTCACAGCACTTGGGCCATGATACTGACCTGAAGATGTTTCTTGAACTTCTCATTACTTATCCCCAGGTACCTCTGGCAGGCCCCAGTGTTGCAGAAGCAGCCAGTTCGCAGGTGGATGTTGTACAGGCTGGCCATTTTGTCTACCTGTGGATTAAACATGACACACAGCTGGTGTGTTACAGATGTCCAGTTGGACTCTAATTGCCTGGGAGAGTTTCAGATCAGCGTTTGGGCTTCTCCCAACAATAAAATGATAATCTTGTTATGGAGGAAAAACCTAAATAAACCCTCTAGCTTTGTAGCTGACTTAAAAATCACTAATTTTTGAGGTCACGTGACTGGGCAAGGGCAGTACTTCATGAGTCTCCCACCAGCTTTGCTGTGGATCCCACTCTGACACGTGGATTAAGATGACTAACAGTTGCCTGCATTACTCTCTGGGGACCTGAAGTCTGCTTTTGTTAAAAACACCGACTCTTACTTGGGCCTACACATGTCTGATAAGTGACTGGAATGAGATGAAAAGGCTTGGCCTCTCTGTCTTCAGATTATATCTGTCTCCTTTGGGGCCTTCACTTTGGGTTAGATTCTATGCAGCTCTGCACATAGACTTGTTGAACATTTCAGAAATGTCTTGTCCCAAAATAGAACAGAGGGTTAACTTGACCTAGACCTGCCTGGCCTCTAGGCTAAAGGCAGGTGCCATGATCTGAAACATCAGACTAGGAAAGTAGTGGAGAGGCAGTGCTCAGGTTCCTGGAAGCTCTCCACCTATCCCCAGAAAAGACATGACTATTCTTCTCTCTATTAGCCTCCCCCTCCCTCATGACTCCTGTCCTACAATCAGAACCCCCAATCCCTTGGTGCTGAGATGCTGATTTACGAGCAAAACTCCCTCTTCTCCAGTATTTGGCTACTGAATAACACCTTTCTTTCTCCCCAACACTCCTCTCTCAGACATTGATTTTTCGGTGAGATGAGCTTCTAGATCTGGATTCAGTAAGAGTCTGAGAGTGGAAGTTTGCTCTAAAATGGAATGACCTAGGACAGTTTTATTAAATATTTTATAAATGTTTGGAAATTAAAGTTCATCCAGTCAGATTACAGAAGTATGCTTGAAAAATTGAAAATATCAAATCCAGGCCAAATTTAAGTTAAGAGGCCAAGAGCCCATATGTTTCCAGCGAGGTTCACAAGAATTAACACTTTGGTGCCACTGAGGACTGGAGGCAGCTCCTTGACATCAGCTGCTGCAGAGTCGGATCACAGAGCCAGCCCCAGACACCACCTTGGCTCACAATCTGGACAGCTAGCATCATTGTGTCATATCCATTTCCTTTTCGTGTTTCTCAAACTTTGGTTTCAACCAGAACAGTTGCTCAGTTTGAGTTAGGAACTCAGAAGTTCCTAAGGCTCTTTTCTCATCTCTAAAGACTCTGGAAGGTGCTTCACATTCACTTGAGCCCACAGGAATGTTTGTGCCAGCTGCTTGGCTGTGGGTCAAGGACTCTATTCCCTTGGGGCACCCTGTGTGGGTCCTCAGCCCAGGTAGGTCAGGCTGAATTCAGGGAGAGAGTCACCTAACCACATTCAAGGAAACAAACACATCTTACCCATCTGAGTAAGCCTTTGAACTTTGCTTCCAAAGAAGTCACACATCAGATGGCCAGAGGCAGCCACAAGGAACATGGTGTCCCCTGCAGACAACCAATCACCATAGTCAGACTGGCTCTTGGCTGAGCAACAGTGTCTCCCATAGTCCCTTGTCAAGCTCATGACTGTGTTTGCTCTGGCCATCTCCCCTGGTCTGTCAGAATGAGAAGAAGCCATTTTGTTCTCTGGATTGTACTGAAGGTCCTTGAAGAACAACTCTGTCCCTTCACCCTCGACTAACAGTGATGTCCTGGAGGTCTCTGCACTGTGAGGTGACATTTGGTAGTACTGCTGGGTCCAACCAACTCCATCTTCAGTGTCCAGTCACCACTCACAGACCAGCATCTAGGGAGGCCCCCACCCCTCTCCCAGACAGGCTCTATCAGAAGGGACAGTAGAAGCCCGCAATGGCCATCTCTCATCTCCCATATTCACTGCTCTGGTTAGCACTGCTGTAAAACAAGCCACTCAAACCTGGTAGAATAAGACAAAAACCACTGTATTGTGATCACAGCTATAGTGGGTCAGGAATTCAGACTGCTCACAGAGGAGACTTGTCTCTGTTTCATGATGTCTCAAGTCCCAAACGGGAAGATTCAAAATCTGAGTGTCATGGCATGATCTGAAGAGCCATTACTCATTTGGGTGTCTGATCACAATGCTGAGAAGAAACAAAATTTAGGGCAGCCAACCATAGTGGCCGAGCTTGGCCTCTCCATTTGGCTTTTCTTCCTACAGCATGGCAGCCTCGGGGTACACGATGGCAGCTTACATGGTGACTCAGAGCTCCAAAACTGAGTGTTCCAGGAAACAAAACATGGCATCACCTTTTCTGACCTAGCATTAAAAGCCACACAGGGTCACCTGTGTCATATTCTATTAGTTACAAGTGATTCACAAACTGGCCCAGATACAAGGAAAGAGACATTGGCTCCAGTGTCAAGATCACCTGACAGGATTTGAGTGGAAGACATTACTGCAACCATGCTTACACTGTGTCCCAGTTTTCCCACTTATGAGTCATCCCTGGGGAATCCCACACAGGCCCAGCCAGGTGTAGGAAGCTGATCACTGTGGCAGGATGAGCACAGGGAGGGGTGAGAAACAAGCCCAGGTGCAATGCACAGAAGCATCCCAGCCAGGAGCCTTGGTGTTCAATGTTTGCTGAGCCCTTTACTTTATCCCAGATCCTACAGTAAGTGATGTGTACGTTACATCTCATTTCACCTTCATAACCACAATATAAGTAAGGCACATTGTCATTCTCATTGCTTAGAGTCTTGGAAAGCTTACGTTGATTTGCCCAAGATCACAGAGCTAGCAAGAAGCAGTCAGAATCTGATCCCATATCTTAGTCACCATACACAGTGACCCCCAACAGTGGGGAGAACAAAATTAGGAGACCTAGAAATTGAAAACAAGAACTCAAAGACTTCACACAGAAGGTTAAATTCTTCCACTTAGCCCCAGAAAAAGAGATAACCAAACCCAACCATGATGCCTTCTGATCTTTCTGAAGGGCATCAAAGTCCCAGTTGGAGGGCTGAGATTTTGGCTCAATGGCAGAGTGCTCGCTTGCCTAGCACATGTGGGGCACTAGGATTAATTCTCAGCACCACATAAAAATAGAGTAAAGGTATTGTCTCCATCTACAACTAAAAAAAAAATTTTTTTAATCCTGGTGGAATTTCCATACTGTGAAGTTTCCTTAGCCCAGGGTAACCATAACTGGAGTTTCCTGAACCACTGCAGCTGGCCACACCCCAGCTGTGAAGTTCACGGGGTGCTTTCTCTATCAATCCTCAAAAGAGAGGACTGGCCTTTTGCCCAGCCTCAGGGAATGAGCACCCCAGTGAGCTCTGCTAGGCACCCAAACAGACAGCCATCCAGTCTGGTGACTCCTCCTCTTTGAGTCTCTCCTCCAGCAACACTTGCCATGGGACACTTCACAGTCACCCATCGCCCTCTCTCACTCCCTTGGGAAATACAAATCTACTTTAGATTCAAGAATGAAATTTATTTTACCAATTACCTAGAATAACATATTTAAGAAGGCACCATTTTCTTCTTAATGCATCTTCTACCCCAACACACACAGGCAAAGCATTTAAAATTGTGTGCTTCACACAGTAGTGCTGAGCTGGTTTTGTGGCAGGGGAGAGAGCTGAGGGCCATGGGAGTGGACAGTCTACACTGTCAACTTACTCAAGAGACACCTGTGATTGTAGAGTGTCTTCCCTGAATGCCAGTGAGGACTAGTATTCCCTAGAAGCATAGTCCCCTATGTGTTCTTTATAAAGTTTATGGCTCTTCAGAACAGCAGGGGCAGAGGTTCCTCTGGAAATGGACTTTTATCTTTTTGTTTCTGAGACAGGCCCTCCTTATGTTGTCCAGGCAGGTCCCAAACTCCTGAGCTCAAGGGATTATCCTGCCTCAGCCTCCTGAGTAGCTGGGACTATCAGCATGCATCACACTGCTTGGTTAGGAAATGGATTTTTGTTTGGGATATTTGAAATTAAACAAAGATGCATAGGGATTGTGGCTTTCAGGGGAAGATAAACACCAGCTTCCAAACTTATGATCAAACAGACTCCAACTCAAGTACTTCCCAACCTGCAAAGTACAGATTCCATTTTTTTTTCATGAGAAAATACATGCAGAGCATATATCTGCAGAAAATCTTTAACCAACCCACCAAATCCTTTGAATTCATCATATACAAAAACTAGGCAGAAATAAGGGCTTTTGTGAATTAAAAAAGTGAATCATTTTTATGTCTCATAAAAATATAGAATCCTGAGTTTCAAATACACCAATAAATGATGTGTATTTTGTCTGGTGTATCATGGGGTACCAATGAGTCTGTACATGACATAACCTCAGCTGGGGTGCTTTGTCCCTACTACTTTTCTGTCTAGATTACTTCAGGGTGTCTTCCCTTGCTGACAAGCTGTCACTTGTACCCTGCTATGGCTATCGGAAGAATCAGCCTCTCTCTTTCCCATTTGAAAGTTTCTACTATACCTGAGTAAAGAGGGCTGAAAAAATACATAGCCAAGGGGCTGGGGCTATAGCTCAGTGGTAGAGCGCTCGCCTCGCATGTGTGAGTCACTGGGTTCGATCCTCAGCACCACATAAAAAATAAATCAATAAAATAAAGGTATTAGCATCCATCTACAACTAAAAAAATATTTAAAAAAAATTAAAAAAAAAAATACATAGCCAAGCTTATACTGAGTGTAAGTCAGCATTAAGAAGTCTCTGCTTTCTTGCAAGCTGTTTCTTGCATCACAAAACTTGCTCTCTGAATCACCTTCTGTGCAAGCAATCTAGAGCCCATTCTCTAAGGCACAGCTCAAGGACCCCTCTAAGCTAAGATGCCCAACTCCTCTGATTGAACATGGTCACTACCTCTTCTGAGCTCTGCACCTCTCGTACTGTTCCTTACCTCCTGTCCTGAATTATAGTTATTTGTGTTTTGTGCTGTTTCTACCTCTAGAAATAACAGTCCCCTGGAGGGTAGCATTTACTGATAAATCATAGTTTTTACTAGAGCCCAGTATAGCTGCTTGCTGAAGGTCTTGATAAATGTGTGGTGAATGAATAAACTTTCAAGGATTAAAAAAAAAAAAAAAAAAAAAGAAGTCTCTGAATGAGGGCCAGGTGGCCCTTGCAACAGCACCTGCATTTTCTCACAGTACTTCCAGGGCACAGAGGCTTTTACAGCAAATTTCAGGGCTCGGAAAGGCTCCCAAGTTT
>CM053412.1:33150852-33221807 GCA_028644305.1 Xerus rutilus
TATAGCTGCTTGCTGAAGGTCTTGATAAATGTGTGGTGAATGAATAAACTTTCAAGGATTAAAAAAAAAAAAAAAAAAAAAGAAGTCTCTGAATGAGGGCCAGGTGGCCCTTGCAACAGCACCTGCATTTTCTCACAGTACTTCCAGGGCACAGAGGCTTTTACAGCAAATTTCAGGGCTCGGAAAGGCTCCCAAGTTTCAGGAAGAGCAACTCTGTTGTAAAAAGGTCAGCATGATGAAAAGAAAGCTCACCTGGGAGTAACCAATGATGCTCCCATTGTCATCCAGCACATTAAAATTGATGACAGGACCCTGAACGTCAGGGCTGCTGAAATCAGTATCGCTGTAAATCTGCACCACAGGGGCTCCATTGGGGTAGCGGAGAGAGGACAGGGCAGCGTAGGTGTACTGAGCCAAGGTGAAGGTGTGCTGCCTGATGTTCTCCATGCCACCTCAAAACGAAGGTGAAATACGGAGTGTCAAGAATTTTACATGAAAGGCACTCTGATTTTTAAGAAAACAAGATCATTACAACTGATCAACCTGGTCCTCATATTCATAATTTTAAATACTTGTAAGTATGGTATGGTGTTGCCTTTATAACAAAAATTTGGATCTTTGGTACTAAAAATTAGTTTGACATTGCTGTTTCTGTAGAATTTTTCCATAGGAATTCTGTTGTATTCTTTTTTAAATATATCTGTATTTCAAATACATATGTACATGTACCTATACATATATGTGCATATGTATATATGCATACATAATAGTACTTAAACATTTAGATAATTTATACCTTTTGGTAGCAGATGGGAAAAATGTATAATGTTTTCCTTAAATATCATTTTCTGTTTGTTTTTGTTAATGTTCAAATCATTTTAATTATGCAAAGCAATTAAGAGTTCATGCTTCAACATGAATGGATCTTGAAAACATGCTAAGTGAAATAAGCCAGACACAAAAGGACAAATATTGTGTTATTCCTTTTATCTGAGGTATCCACAAAAGGTAAGACCATCAGTGGTCACCAGGGGCTAGGAGGAGGAAGGGATGAGCAGTAATTGTTTCAGAGGTAGTTTCAGTCTGGGGCAGTGAAAAGGTTCTAGACATGGGTAGTGGCGATGAATGCACAGCAGTGTGAAGGTATTTAAAACTGCTGAGGTGCATGCTTAAAATGGTCTAAATGGAAATTTTAAATTGTGTGTATTTTACCAGAATTTTTTAAAAAAGAAATTTAATAGAAAAAAGCAAAGTTTGCCATATTATAGACTGATATTTTCAACTTTTGCTTTTAAAGGCACCCCAGCCTATTAGACCCTGCTACCTGCGATTTCAGTGCCTGTGGATCCTTTCCTTGTGGATCCTTCCCTTTCTCTCGGAATTTGCTTTGAAGATGTTTAGAGTCAGATTTAACTGCATTCAATGTCCAGCTATTATGTATTACTTATTTCCATTGATATTGTCCCCTTTGTTGGAACCACACTGATGCCAGGGCTCCCTCAAGACCACAAGCAACAAAGGCTAATTCCATACAGATAAAAATGTCCACTGACCTGTGAGGCGCTCCAGGACATCAAATCCATGTTTTAGTGCTATGATGTCAAAGAATGAGATGGTGCCATCTTCAAACCTATAACCATGGAATGAGGGGGACAAGATCAAGGTGTGGCCAACACACTCCATGTGCATGTGAGGTATGTAGCCAGGGTTTGACTTTGGCCAGAGTGATATCTATTAATAGCTTCCCTCTGCTGCCTTTGACACTGCTCTTCCCATCTGAAGAGGGCTTTGCTCACCAAGAGCCAGGCTGTCTCTGACCCTGACCAGCTCTTCAGCTTTCTCCAACTACTTCAAACTTCCTAGGGCAGGCTGACAGTGGTGATAAAGGGCCCTAAAAGAAAGTATCCATCTTGATATGCTAAGGAGACAAAAGATGCTTTGCTGCCCCCAAGAATTTGGACTTGACAAAATTTGGATTTGACTTTGAATTTGAAATAATACCCTTGAAATATCTTGAAATAATGTCCTCTGACCACAAGAGGGCACCACTGACAGGACGCCAATTCAGGGTGATCAGCGAAGTAGCTGAGAGATTCTTAAGGAGCCTATGGTTCCAAAGCATATGGAACCACAGGTTTAGGTTAAAATTATAAGGCTTTTATTAATACAGCATATTTATAATTTCCTGATCACCAAATTACTTGTTATGTTTGAACTCCATAACTACTCATTTCATCAGAATTTTCATTGAATCTTTATAGTCTCCTACTGTGTATCAGGCCCTGCTCTAGGTGCCAAGGATACAGCAGTGAACACTGTAGGTGAAGTCCCTGCCATCCCAGCCTCACATGCTATGGAACAAGGAATAAAACCCAGCAAATACACACAGAACATGGCAGGGGTGTTAAGTGCAATGAAAATGAAGAAGCAGAGGGGCTGGCGGCTACTTTAAACCAGAATTCAAGGTGAGTCCTATCTGAGGAAACTCATTTGATCAGAGACCAAGTGATGTCAGGAGCAAGGGAAAGAACTCAATTTTGTTTTTTGTTTGTTTGTTTTTATTGTGTTTTGTACAGAGGATTGACCCCAGGGGTGCTCAACCACTGAGCTATATCCCTAGCCCTTTTTTATATTTTATTTAGAGACAAGGTCTTGCTAGGTTGCTTAGGGCCTTGCTAAGTTGCTGAGGCTGACTTTGAACTTGAGATCCTCTGCCTCAGCCTCCCGAGCCACTGGGATTACAGGCGTGCACCACCATGCCCAGCAGGCAGAAGGTTTTATTAGCATCCATATAGAAGGTGGTGACCAAATGGCAACCTCATGCAAGTTGAGGCCTTCAATGAAAACATTGTGCTTTGTATTGTGATACTCTGGGAATAAGATTTGCTTTAAACATTATTACTGCAATGCTAATTAAAACTAGTGGTAATAGACATACAAAATTTGAGTCAATAATGAATCAATTGATAAATCACTAAGGAATTAGTAAATAATCACTAATAAATTAAACTGTACTAGCTAATAACTTATTAATTGAACAACAATAAATATTCATAAATAATTAGCAGACTCAAAATAAAATGGAAGTTTTTCATTTGTTTCTATCAAGGATTATATTTCATTGAATTATAAAATACAAAAGATTCAATGAGCATTTCGAATGAGCATTATACCTTCAGTTCTAGTCCAGAATTCATAGGAAATAAATTAGGCTTATAATGATAAATATATTCTGCTCTCTAGGAATCTTAGCATGGCACATGCTGATGCTATAAGGTAATCTACCCAAAGCAAAGAGAAGAGGTCTAGTCCAGCCCAGCACACCTGCACCCTGACCCCCAACAAGATGCCTCACTTCTCCTGGCCTTCAGGTGTCCTTATAGCCATTTTAAGTTTGTGGTATATCTTTGTATTGCCTTGAATCTACATAATGTTGCCTGTCATTTTTTTCTCTCTTCACTATATTACATGGTAAATTATCACACTTGGGGATTCCTGTTTTAGAATCCCCAACTATGGAGAAGTTCTAAATAAAGAAACTTCAAATAGCCTCATTATACTTATTGATAGCTTCTGTGTCCTGATTCTGTACCTAGATTAGCTCTACAAGGATAACATCATCACCCCTGCTGTACAGGAAAAGCATGAGGTGCAGAGAGATCAAGCCACATATTTCCCTGGCTACTACGCAGTGCAGCCAGATATGTGCCCTAGAAGCCCAGCTCCAGGCCTACACAGCTAACATTGTCTCTACTGCCAAGACATGACCCTGTCTGAAGGACCCTGAGTCTTTACCTGGGTCTGTGGTGGATCCAAGTCACCTTCCCATCAGGCCAGGGCCTTCTCAGGTACTAGCAGGGTGATTAGTTCCCTACCCCAACTCCATGGTGTTCCCTGATGCTAAACCAGCAGAACCTTGGGTCAGGGGACATTTTTACCTCTTTTACATTTGGCCTAACAGGACCTAGCCATCACCCTCTGGGAGATTCCTGGCCATGACCCACACCTCCTGTCCTGCAGCCTAAAGAAGAAGCACAAGCCAACAAAGCTAGGCAAGACCACTCACTGAGGGCAAGTGGCAGCCAATACTCAAACTCTCTCAGTGACACTCTTTGTGGGGCTCACGGAGGCTGCCCAACCACTGCAGTACAGGTCCAGTGGCCTCTGGCTCAGTTCATTTCTCCAGTTAACCAGGTGACAAGCAGAGCCAACCCAAGCTGCTGTTGACTGGGTGCACTATTGTTCCATAGGTGTTTTCTGTCAAGATCATTGTTGCACCGGGCGCGGTGGTGCATGCCTGTAATCCCAGCACTTTGGGAGGCTGAGACAGGAGAATCACTAATTCAAAGCCAGCCTCAGCAATGGTGAGGTGCTAAGTGACTCAGTGAGAACCTGTCTCTAAATAAAACACAAAATAGGGCTGAGGATGTGGCTCAGTGGTCGAGTGCCCCTGAGTTCAATCCCTGGTACCAAAAGAAAAAAGAAAAAACTAAAGAAATAATTGTTGCAAGTGCTACCACCCTTTGTCAGTGCTGTGGGACCACGACCTGGTACGACCTCTTTACTTTCCTATGGGCCTTTCACCTCTTCTGCTTACAGCTTTCATCTGCAAGCCTGGTCCTCCCAGTGCTATGGAGAAGCCCACACACAGGGACAGAGTTCACCATGCAGCCTGTGGCACACTCCAGTGACCTTTGCCTCCCAGATCTGATCCCTGCTGCCAGCCTGCCCTTGCCAGTAATATCAAACTCCCCTGACCCAGTGGCTCAGACCCGCCCCTGAACAATCCCATAGGCTGCATGTGCCAGACCTGCCTTGGAGACTTCACCAGCCACCCCCATGACAAAGTTACCTTTCAGTCACCGACTCCCTCGGGATGTAGAAGTCCTCTCCAACAAGGTAGGAAGCAGCAGTCCCTCCTCCAAAGTAGCTCTTCCTCAGTAGAGGAGCCACACAATTATTGACCAGCAGAGCACCCAAGCCAGTGGGGAATCCAAAGATCTTATAGAAGGAGATGGGGACAAAGTCGGCCTGGTGAGCCGACAGGTCCAAAGGCGAAGTGGTCACATAGGAGGATGCATCCAGCAGCACAAACCACTTCCCAGGTACGCTCACAGGGCTCATCTGCCCAGACTTGACTTCTCCTATCCAGGACAGCGGGTATCTGGTCCCTGAAAAGTTACTCTGAGCTGGGTAACAAAAGAGATGCAGAAGCTGGCTGTTTGGATCACAGGCCACAGCACCCTGTTCCTTGGCTGACCACATGTCCTCTGGCCTAATGGAGGTGGACGTAGCATTCATGGCCGTGGCTATGTTCCTCATTCCTACTACAGAGGTGTGGTTGTCCGTGAGGTAACAGAACTGACTTCTGCTGCTGTCTGGACCCGGGGACATCCACGGAAAGGCCTCTGCCACCAGTTTAAGAGCAGCCGTGCTCCCAGCAGTGAAGATCACGCTGTATTCCTCTGGCGTGGTATGGAAGTGTGCCAGGATCCTGCAAGAAACAGTATCATGCAGACAGAGAGCCTTGGTCTCAGCTTCAGCACTGAATAACTGAAGGTTGTTTTCTTTCTTTTTTGGTACCAGGGATTGAACCTAGGGGCACTCAACCACTGAGCCACATTCCTCAGCCCTTTTTTTGTTTGTTTGGTTGGTTGGTTGGTTTTTGGTGGTTTTTTTCTTTTATTTTATTTTATTTTTATTTAGAGCCAGGATCTTGATGACTTGCTTAGGACCTTGCTAAGTTGCTGAGGCTGGCTTTGAACTCTTGATCCTTCTGCCTCAGGTTCCCAAGCTGCTAGGATTACAGGTGCATGCCACCACACCTGGCTAGGTTGCTTTATTCCTACTGAAAGGACATCTCTACCTGAAAAGCTAGAGAAAATCTTGATAGGCTTAGCAACATTGTGAAATTAGAGCAGGGGCAAAGAAAGCCATGGGAGAGATCAGGCTCAAACCCACAGTCACTTTGCCTCTCTAATACCATCTCCAACCTAAATGACAAAATCACCAATGACCTGAATGTTAGTTGAAAACACCTTCTTCTTGACACTTCCTCCCCAATTCTGTCACAAGTTTTAAATCATCAGCTTATTTCACATGCCTTTTAATACTGGCGACTTAGTTGCAAAACTGTTTTACTTTCAAATTTGAAATAATTGGAAATTGTGTCAATCCAAGTAACTTTAGGCACCACCTGGAAATTATTTCCCAGAAACCAATTATCACATGTGAAAAGCACAATGAACTATTTAATATGCAAATACTACTAAAATGGTGGAGTACCATAGGAATAAAACAGATGCCTAATAAAACATCCTATGAAAGGAAGAGCAATGCTTTTCTTCTTTCTAAGAACAAGACCTCAGAACCTGGCTCACTCCTTGGCACTCTGGCACATGCTCCGAGACACATCAAACAGATCCACATACCTGTGTTTTATCTGTCCCATTCTGCATTTAATGTGTTCTCACTTTCCTGTCCTCTGCCGCTGATGTATATTGTCATGCATGCATTGCTTTTTAGATAAGTGTGATCTTCCTGAAACCCACTCAGAACTTTTTTAGGATAAAGGCAGGTGCTAGGAAGGAAGTGTGTCCACCAAGGTGGCCAGCTCAGGCTGGTGTCCCTGTTGCTCACCTGTAGCGCACATGTTCCACAGTGTCATAGGTGAACTTGCTGGTGATATTCTGACTGTGAGGATTACCTGGCAGGTTACAAAGACAAAGCCTTAGAGTCACTACCATGATCTCTCCTTTTATGTCCCTTCAAAACCCTGTCCCTCTATTTCTCAAAAGGCTAAACATAAAATAACCATACAACCCAGCAATTCCACTCCTAGCTATCTACCCAAAAGAAATAAAAACTTATGTTCACACAAAGACTTGCACATGAATGTTCATAGTAGCTCTAGGCATAAGGCCAAATTCTGGAAATAACATAAATGTCCATTAAGTGGTGAACAGATAGACAAAATACAGTACATCCACACAAAGGACAATTCTTTGGCAATAAAAAGAACAAACTACTATGTTACAAATGAACTTCAAAAGCATGCTCAGTGAAAGATTTCAGACATGAGAGCCTACTTGTTGCATGATTCCATGGACCATGATTCCATAGACTACATGAAAGATCTAGCAAAGCAACTGTATAGAGATACTGAAAGCAGTAGATTATCGGTTACCTGGGCGGGGAGTGGCAACAAAGATTAACTGTCAATGGGTGTGCAGAATCTCATGGGGCAGGGGAGGGGATTGTTACAGTTGATTCATAGCAATGGTTGCAATCAGTCAAAATGCTAAAAATCATTGAATTGTATAGCTGGAATAGGTGAAGTTTAGGCTATGTAAAATATAACTCAATAAAGCCAATTAAACAAATAAAAGAAAACCCTCCTCTTACTTGTAAAATAAGTTGGGACCAAGGAAAAGAGTTTTGGAGCTACAAGTCAGCTCAGAGGTAGCCAGCCTTTTCTGTAGGTTCCGCGGCAGATGGCCAGAGGCTCTGTGCATTGACTCCAAAGAACCAAGGGCACCACCTCAGGAGCCTGTCCTCTCCTCCACGCATAAGACACACCATGAACACTACTTAATTAGTTCCCGTCTGGTGCCCTGCCATTCTCACCACTGCTGCTGACACTGTCCTTGCAGAAGTGCACCAACCTGGATACATAAAAGGGCCGGGATGTGTCCCCTCATCCTCCCACTCCCAAAACTTAAGGCTCTCCCAATTTCAACCTTCCTTTTGATGGCTCCTAGTCTTTTTTCTCTTCTTGGTATCCTCCCTGTGTGTTCCAGAGTATTGGGATCTCCCTCAAAACTTGGTTCTCAGACATGAATCTCAATGTCTGAAAGGGGATGGGAACCAGCATCTCGGAAGATGCAGGACCGCGTGTGCACAGCCTTAGTCAGTTTGTATTTCGTTTGTTTTAGTTTTTTTTTTTCCCCTAGACCACACTGAAGGGTCACACTGGATTTCTGGCCACTGCAGCGATCAGACTCCCCTTGGTTTTTAGCCCTGCATCATTAGGACCCCCTGAATCTCCCTGCAGCCATCTCGCAGGCTTAACGTGTTTCCCACGGTTGTGGCTCTTGTAAAGGTTACAGCAGAAGAACTGCAGGTCTCCTTGTGAATCACAGATTAAAAGTGAGATGAAGTCCCTCATTGGCACCTTCCCTGAAGACTTCACCAGATTTAAATATCTTCTGGCTGCTCATAGCCATGATTCAAAGCCCTCAGTGTGGTATAAGAGGACTGTCATGAATGGAGACAACTATGGGAGGGTGAGCAACTAAGGGCTCAGGCTCTGGAGTCAAACTGCCAGGATTCAGCCCTCAGCTTCCCCCAGCTCCAACACTTCCTGACTATGTGGCTTCAGGTTAGTTACCTGCCCTCTCTGGGGTCCCACTTGCTCACAGGTAAGTCAAAGGTAATAACAGAACCTATAGCTCATGAGTTATTGTGAGGATAAAAAGAGGTAATACATGTAAGCATTAGAGAAATACCTGAGCCCTAGATGAGTTGTATTGATCACTATTATCATTACAAACATTATAACTGCTACTGTGGCTAGTATTACAAATTTCCTTTCCAAAGTTATCTTCTGAACATGTTGTGCTGCTGATTAATACCCTTGGTGGCAGCCCATTGTTTTTAGAATAAACATCTATGATGCCCTGCCCTCACCTCCCTCTCCATATAGACCTCTACCACTCTCCTACCCTCTGTGTTCTTGGGCTGCTTCCTGAAGCCCCTACCAGATCTTGGCTCTTGCTGTTACCACTACCTGCAGGACTTCTTCTCCTCTTGTCCAAGTGAAATTCAGCTCATCCTTCAGCATCCACTCCACTCCCAAGTAAGCTTTCCTTGGTGTGCATGTTGCCAACCCCACTGTCTCTGCAGATGCAGACCCCCATGGTGCCAGCCACCTTTTCATAGTCCTTCATGAACTTGTTAATTACATTTATTTGGAGATCACTTAATTATAGTCTTGTCTACCAGGTCTTGACAATAGACTCCACAGAGAAAGGATCTGTGTTTATTTTTCTCCCATTATAGCACCATGCCTGTGCACCATGGGGGTTTCATAAGTATGGAATAAATGAATGAATGAATGAATGAATGTGTGTGTGTGTGTTCCTCCTGCTGTTCTACCATCTATGCTGTAGAGTCACTCACAACCATCAAACACAGTACCTTGGAACTTCTATGCCTTTCCAGACACAGATCCCTTCTTCTGGATGTAACCTATCTATCCCTGAGCCAGAACCTTCCATCCCAAACATATGTGTTTCATACAGAATCATCCTGGGAGCTTATCTGACCTCCCATCTGATATGGGACTTATTCAGCTTCGTGGGCACAGCATAGTCTCCATCTATTAATCCAACATCATTAAATATAGATTTATCACCTGCATATAATTGGCTAACATCAGTTTGAGGGTATTTTTCTTTACCGTAAACATTTTCCATGAGATCATTAGTGAAGCTTCTGAGCTGGCTCTGGGGGAACAAGGTGGCTCCTGCGTGGTCAAGGTAGACAGTTCCTGAAAAGAAAAAAGGGGGAAAAAAATAAAGCTGCAAGTTGTTTCTCATAGACCTTTCAGTCATCTACATCTGGTTTGTGTGAGTCCAGCCAGTGCCCCTTCAATGTATTTCAACATTACACCAGGACACTGATTTCCCTGAGCCTCTTGATAGAGCTTCTTAATCCAAGTGTAGGTGTGAGCAATGGGAGAAATGCCCTTATAATGTTGAGGGACCTTTAAGACCCTGAGAGAGCCTTCCTGACTAACCAGCTCTCTTATGAAGTTGAACCAGTATCCCACACAGAGGAGGTGCCCAGCAGACACGAGAGATGAATACAGCTGTGATTCATGCCCTGTCCTGGAGGTTCTGTTTGCTTCTCTGATGGGTGAACCCAGGTTCTTCTTTCCCACACTGCTCCACAGCCCTCAAACCCAGAAAAGCGGTGAGAACTGCAGAGAATTTGAGAGATAGAAACAATCATTCCAGTCTCTCTCCTGAAGAAAGAAATGCAAACTTAATGAACATGAGATACCATGTTTATCTATCAGCTTGGCAGAGATCAAAAGATTGGCTGCCTCACTGTGAGGGCAAAGGCTGGGCAGCACCCCCCCGCTGGCACATGACTGGTAGGAGGTGAATTGGTACAATTTCTTTTTTTTATAGTTCTTATTAATGCATTATAATTATACACAATAGTGAGATCTATGATGCCATATTCATACATGGACGTAACAATTTGAGCAATCGAATTTTCCAGTGATTTCTGTCTCTCCGTCCGCCCCCCTCAGTACAACTTTATGGAACAGTCATTTGGCAGCACAAGTAGCACTTTAAAATGCAGACACTCTTTGACATAGCAATTCCCCCTTCAGGTATTTTATCTTATAAAGACCCAGGCTTAGCCAGGTGTGGTGGCGCAAGCCTGTAATCCCAGCACTTCGGGAGGCTGAGATAGGAGAATCGCGAGTTCAAAGCCAGCCTCAGCAATGGCGAGGTGCTAAGCAACTCAGTGAGACCCTGTCTCTACATAAAACACAAAATAGGGCTGGGGATGTGGCTCAGTGGTTGAGTGCCCCTGAGTTCAATCTCCAGTACCAGAAAAAAGACCCAGGCTTTTGTGAAATAAACTATATATGAGGGTATTCAGTGCAATATTTACTGTAATAGCAAAAGAAAAAGGACAAATATCTATCGACATGTACTTTAAAGAAAGAATTATTGAATGCCCAGCAAGTGCATTATAAGCACTGATATGGAACAAACTCTGAGATGCACTTTTGACAACCTACAAAGTGAATATATCCATTTGTTCCTTTGTTCACTTAACAATATTTTTTTCGTTGGGTAGGGTGAAATTTTATTTTAACAACTTTATTGAGATATACTTCACAAGCCATGAAATGCATCCTCTTAAATTATATATGCAGTGGTTTTTAGTATATTAATAATGTTAAGCAACTATCACTACTAATTTTAGAACATGTTCATTCACCCCCAAAGAAATTCCATCACCATTACCATTCATACCCCAGTCCCCCCAGCCTCAGCCTTGGCAGTTACTAGTCTAATCTTCTGTTTCCAAAGATTTGCCTATTCTGAACATTTCATATAAAATAGAATCATTCAATATATGGTCTTTTGTATCTGGCCTCTTTCACTTGGCATTATGTTTTCAAAATGTATCCATATCTTGGCATGTATCAGAGCTCACTCTATTTACAACTGAATATTATTCCTTTGTATGAATATGACACATTTTGTTTTATCCATTCATCTGCTGGTGAACATTTGGGTTGTCCTCACTTTGTCTATTATAAACGATGCCTACTATGAATATTAGTGTGCAAGCTTTTACATGGACATATGTTTTGTTCCATTCAGGGAGTGTCCTGTGTACCCACTGGAACATATACATTTTTAAATTTAGTATCCAATGTCCTGAAGATGTATGTTTGTGTTTTCTTCTAACATTTTTATACTTTTTGCTCTTACAGTTAGGTCTTTATTGATTTTGAGCTAAGTTTTGAATACAGTGTGAGGTAAAGGGCATGTGGATATGCAGTTGTCCCAACATCATTTGTTGAAGAGACTACATTCTTTTCCCAATTAAATAGTTTTAACATCCTTGATGGAAACCAACTGGCCACCGATGCATGTTTCTAGTCCTACAATTCTATTCTGTTGGTCTCTGTGTCTGTCCATATGCTAATATCTCACTGTCTTGATTAGTGTAACTTGGCAGTGAGTTCTGAAACCAGGAAGTGTGAATCTTCCAACTTTGTTTTCAAGATTGTTTTGACTATACTGGGTCCTTTACATTTCTATATGAATCTTAGGATCAGCTTATTAATTTCTCCAAAAATGCAGTTAGCTAGAATGGTTCTGAAGTAGGTAGAGCAAATTTGGCCTACATACTGTGTTGGATAAAGAAGGACTTAATAGCTCATTTTCTTTTCTTTTCTTTCTTTTTTTTGGTATTGGAGATTGAACTCAAGGGCACTCGACCACTGAGCTACATTCCCAGCTCTATTTTGTTTTATGGAGAGACAGGGTCTCACTGAGTTGCTTAGCGCCTCGCTGTTGCTGAGGCTGGCTTTGAACTCGCGATTCTCCTGTCTCAGCCTCCCTAAGTGCTGGGATTACAGGTTTGTGCCACTGCGCCCAGCTTTCATTTTCTTGTTAACTGTGAAATTTGGCAAGATCTTTATTTTAAAAATAGAGATATTATGGGCTCGGGCTGTGGCTCAGTGGTAGAGAGCTGGCCTGGCACACATGAGGCACTGAGTTCGATCTTCAGCACCACGTAAAAATAAATAAATAAAATAAAGTCTTTGTGTCCATTTACAACTAAAGAAAAAAAATTTTTTTTTTTTTTTTGTGCTGGAGATTGAACTCAGGGGCACTCGACCACTGAGCCACATCCCCAGCCCTATTTTGTGTTTTATGTAGAGACAGGGTCTCACTGAGTTGCTTAGTGCCTCGCCATTGCCGAGGCTGGCTTTGAACTCGCAATTCTCCTGTCTCAGCCTCCCTAAGTGCTGGGATTACAGGCGTGCACCACCAGGCCGAGCTAAGAAAAATATTTTTTAAAAATAGAGATATTAATTTATCTCATAGCAATATCATATGGTGTTAGACAAAACATAGGAAGCACACTGTTTCATGAATATTTTTTCTTTTCCCTCTTGCACTAAAATCAGTTTTCCCTTGAAGTACTTAGATAATCACACTTAAATAAATTTATTAAAAGATGCTCCAGTCAGGACAAAGAGAAGGGAAGCTGGCATTTTTATAAGATTTGAATTGAATCTGTACATCAGTGTAGGAATTATTGCCATCTTAGCAATGTTAAGTCTTCAAATCCACGAATACATGTTCTTTTTCTACTTATTTAGGTCTTTAATTTCTTTCAATGATGTTCTGCAGTTCTCATTGTATGTCTTGCACTTATTATTTACTCTTTTATTGGTACTGAGGATTGAACCTAAGGGCACTTTACCACTGAGTTACATCCTCAGTCTTTTTTATTTTTTCATTTTGAGACAGGGTCTCACTAAGTTGCTGAGACTAGCCTTTAACTTGCAATCCTCCTGCCTTAGCCTCTCGAGTCACTGGGATTAAAGGTAGGCAACATGGAACCCAACTATCTTTTATTTATTTTGATAATTTTTCCTGTTTGATTCTTTTTGATACTGTAAGAATTATTTTCCTAATTTCACTGTGTTAATATCCATTGCTAGGGTAGAGAAATTGGCTTGATCTTTGCACGTGGATCTTGTATCCTACAAGCTTGCTGATGTTGATTTTTTTTAAATATTTTTTTAGTTGTAGATGGACACAATATCTTTATTTTATTTTATTTATTTTATTATTTTATTTTATTTATTTTTATTATTTTATTTTATTTTTATGCAGTGCTGAGGATCGAACTCAGTGCCTCATGCATGCGAGGCAAGCGCTCTACCACTGAGCCACAATCCCAGCCCTGATCTTGATTTTTAATTCTCTTAACTTTGGTGCATGCATTCCTTAGGATTTTCTATATCCAATATTATGTTATCAGCAAGTAGAAACAGTTTATTTCTTCTTTTCTAATCTGGATGCCTTTGATCCCACTTTCTTGCCTAATTGCCCCGATTAGAACCTTTAGTACAATGTTGAATAGAAGTGGTAAGAACAAACATCTTGTCTTGTTCCACATCTCAGGAGGAAGGCTTTCAGTCTTTCTCCATTAAGTATGATGTTATCTGTCGAGGTTTTCATGATGACCTTTATCAACTTTATTAAATTTCCTTTTATTTCTAACCTATTGTGTGTTTTTACATTCAACAAATATTTATTGAGCACTTACTTTATACCAAGCAGTGTTCTAAGAGCTGGGGACACAACAAAGAACAAAACAGAAGCTAGCATGGTAATGGCAGAGAAAGACCATAAACAAATAAATACAAACTATGTCAGGTAGTGAGAAATGTTATGGTTCACTTAAGAAACATTTTTTTAAAAAGTACACACACATACAAATATAGACAACCACCAGAAAGGCATGCAAGACAAAAGTGACAGTGATTGACTCTGGGGTAGTACAGTGGCCTACAGCTGGAATGAGATGGAGGTTCCTTGGCCATTCTTCAAATTTATTTGGCACCTTTTGAATCTAACACCACTAAAATGTATTATATAGTCCAAAAATTTTTTAAATAAGGTTCTCTTTTATTGAAAATTCCAAATATAACTTTAAAGTTAAAAGAAAGATTTTCGTTCATCCAGCCTTCAAGGCCCAACAGTGCTCAGTTGAGGCCCAGGTGACTCCTGTGGACCCCCACGCACCTTGCTCAGAGTCTTTTGCAGGACCATTTAGCAAACACTTTCTCTGGCCTTTGGTCCAACAGTTAATTTGGGGGGAAAAAAAGCAACTGTGTTAGATCATCCAAGGTCTGATTTTAAGAGGTAGAGCAGCAGAGAGGTTAATAGTGCAGAATCCAAGTCAACCAATCTGGATTAAATTTTGGTTCTACTACTAACCATTCTGGGACCCTGTTCCTATATCGGCAGATGGGATGGGGACTAAATGAGTTGATATATGACAACACCCAGTCCAGTGCCTGGCACAGAGTAAACACTTCACAGTTTTAGCTGACATTAGAAGCAGGCAAATGACTCAAAGCCAAGAAAAAGAATTCCAGGTCTATTGTGGGCCATGCCCCTGCAATTCTTTGTTGTATACAGTGAGTTGTTATCAATCAGCTCCCAAAGACTTCAATAACTGCTTGAACTAAATCTATGTATTCAATACACTCCCTTTACTAAGACAAGGAAATCCCCAACCAACAGGTCAGGCAAAACATTTCAGCACATAAACGTTCAGCATTTAATTATACAGACTCACTACTTAGCCAGATAAATTTTCAAACCCACAGAAAATCTGCAGGGAGGGAGGGGAAAGGACAGAAGGTGAAGGTCATATTATTTTGGTTTGGTTGATTGGTTTGTTCTTTCCTACCCTTTCTCCAGTTCATTTATTTCCATAAGGGGAAAAAGGTGAACCTGTTCTAAGACTCCCAGACAACCAAATTGTTGAGGAAATGCTGGAAATCGCACTAAGTAAATAGAAGACACACACAACACTGTCACGGTTGATGTTAAAAGGGCTCTGAGGGCCCTGGCTGGCTCATCTCCATTTTCCACTTCGGGGAAAGTGCTATTCCCTGAGGGACCGGAGTGAAACCAGGAGGGACTCAGAACATACTTCTGCTTTTCAGGGTAGTGTTGGAGAGGTCAGCCAACCCAGAGTGTGAAGGATCCAAACTTAGAGGAGATTTAGGAGATTAAGGAGGCGTGGAGCTGGAAGGATTACAGGCTGAATGACAGACTGGGATTTGCTTCAAAAGAATAGAGGGCCTCCCACCTGTGGATATTCCTAGTATAAGACTTTATTTCTGTGTGGTAGGAAATTTCTGTAATAAAAAGGAGAGAGAAAGAAGAAGGAGGGATGTCTCCAGCAGGTGACAGTGTGAAATGGAAGAATGGGAAGGGAGTTGAGAGGTCGGCAAGGACCACCCTGTCCCTCCTGACTTGCCCTATTTAAATATAGAAAGGGCCACAAAAGGAGGAGGCCACGGTCCTTAAAGCCCTCAAAAGGAAAAAAAATAATAATTATCATTGAAAACATAAGGAAAAGACTCAAAGCACTGCTGTCCAGCCACAAACAGGAGCAGTCACCAGTTTATCACGATGAGACAAATAAACCAAGGTGTCCTGGCCCTTGTTCTGCCCACCTCACCTGCCCCCTTCCACCCTTGGGCACAGGATTCTGAGGCTTGACTAACTCCGCCCCCGCCCCCTCCAACTTTCCTGGCACAAAGGCGAATCCCGAACCCGCAGCAGTGGGCTGGGGTCAGTCATCACCAGCTCGATCTTGATTTTCAATTCAATCAGCAGGTTCCACAAAGGCACGCTACGATCCCAGTCTTCGTGTCCAATTTACCGGCTTGTCCTGTTCTTGAAAACTCAAATTGCAGGGTTCGCTAATTCTTCTAGTCCCCCAGAGAGCTAGAGCTCGGAAGACCTGGGAGGCATTGCTCTGACTGCGGGAATGAGAAAAACGAGGTTTCGGAAATAAAAGCTACACACGGCCCATGCCATCGGAATCTGGGGAGCCGCCTGGGGAGACCCCTGCCCCACGGCCTCAGCCTCTCGGTCGCCACCTCACACCCCCACAGAGCCACTCTCCCAACTCCGCTGGCTGGCTGCCCACGCACCGCTCCTGTCTCAGGGCGTGCCTCGGAGCAGTCAAGGCCGCTGCACCTCTTGCATTTTGTAACATTAGTGGTGTCGTTGGACTTTTGGAATACGGGGAGCAGGGGTCTCATGACAACAGGGCAAGGGGAATCGTAAGACCGGTTCGCGAGGCTGGGGAAAGGTGGAAAGGGTCTAGGTTGATCCTGCCCCACTGGAAGCAATCGGGGTTTACAGGTGGCATGAGGGAGCCACGTCCATAAAGCCGACGCGCGGATGCACCGTTCCTACTCCTTCCGATTCAAAACGCGCGCTGAATGAGAGCGCCGCTCTCATCTGGCGCAAAAGCTCCTTTCCCGTCGATTTCAGGAGCCGCGTGTCCCCCACGCCCGCCTCACCTGCCAGGCGGCCGAACTCGCTCTCCCGCATCGCGAGCAGGCTGCGTGGGCCGTATCCGTAGGCGAAGCGAGCCGCGCTCGAGGCGCGAAACTGTGAGAAGGCCAGCAGCTCGGCCCCGGGCTCGGTCGTTCTGCTAGCCATGGCCCAAGCTGTCAAAGCTGGCGGGGTCCGGGAAGTTCATAAGACCGACCCACTGCGACTCCGCCCCGGCCGCGCCTCTGGGGCCGCACCGGTCCGCGGCCCGGGGGCGGCGCCTCACGGGACCGTCCTGTTCGCTCCCGACGCGCTGACTCACGGGGTTTCACTTTTGTCCGGCCTTTGTACACTTTGGGCCCAGGGAGCCAGTGCCCTTTTTTGCCGTCAAAGGAACCAATTCCCAGTGTAGCCCGCGGAGATGTCCAGACACCTGGAATGCAAAAACCTCGTTTAATTATGTGTCAACGGAAATGCAGGTGGACGAAGCAACTAAGTGTGTTTCCTGCTGGGCATCCTGAAACCCGTGAATCTATTCCTTACGGGACCGGGGGATCTTCACCCACCGTGGTGCGAGCCGCCTTCTGTGCAGCGGGCGTTTGCAAAGAGACTTGGATTTCTCCAGTTGTTGCTCCTCAGTGGGACTTGTGCTCCGCGTTTCTGAGAATGTGGCTAAGGAAAGGGTAGAAAATGAAAACCACTAGGCAATCCACAAGCTCTCTGCGGCTGCGCACGGTTGGAACCGGAAAGCTTGGGTGCGACCCGGATAGGAGTGCCTCCTCTGCTCCGCCCTCGAGCCGCACCCGGAGAGCCCCGCTGAGCGGCGTGTCCCGAGCCATTAGTGCGTGAAGCAGGGAAAGTCCAGAAAACCATGTGCAGGAAATGCAAGGCTGGGGGCCTGAAGGTGTCAGGTACACTAATGGGAAGCCAGATGCGCCATGGGAGGGTAGGGTACATGCGATCGTGCGATCGCAGGTGTGGGGCAGGCTACCAGAGACCAGGAGACCAGGTGGAAGGAGACCAGGTACTTCGAATCCAGATGATGCTCCCGGTAAGGAACCGTGAAGATACTGTACCTACGGTCGTGCTGCAAGCCTGCCACCATCTCCTCACCTGGTCCAACTGCTGGTCCTGTAACCTAAGAGGAGCCTGGTTCATGCTGAGGTCCCAGAAAGACAGTTCTGCATCTAGAATTTACAGCTTTGTAGGGAAATAGGTCTTTCCACTCCTAGAAACCTCTCTCACCAAGAAGCTGAAATTTTTTTGCTTATAGGCCAGTTGGGCAGACAGGAGAGATGGCCTCAATTGTGCGCTTCAAATCTCTCCCACTGCACGGAGGTTTTGCCTCTGGTCTAGCTCCTGGGGCTTCCTTCCTTGCCTCATGATGATGTCTCCCCAAATGTTCTTGGTTCCAAGTTAACAGACCCCACTCACAGGGTCCCCTATCAATAGGTTCCATTTGCAAGAATCTCCACTATATGTAAGGCATTCATTCATATATTTTTTCATTCATTCACTTGGCCAGAGGTGAATGAGTGCTTCTTAGAATTAGGCTCTGTGGTGGTAGAGGAAGAATGCAGGGAGGATTTAGGGAGAGGTTTTAGTAAGGCTTCAAGTCACGCTGAGGAACTAGAATTTCAATTTGAAGCTTTTGGAGCTAGAAAGTGCCCCTAGAAGTGATTTAAGTAGACCTGTCTAATGACCATGACTAGACTTGGATGAAGCTGTGAGAATTGGAGGCAGGGAAGCCAGCTGTAACTTCTTGCAACTGTCAAGGCTCCAGTCCCTTAAGATGAAGCCTGAGGCTTTGGCAGGAGCATTCCTTTGGTATTCTTGGACAGTTGCTCCCTACAAGGAACATGGTAGGCATTAGAAAGACAATAGTCAGTATGGCTAAGAGCAGAGGCCTCCTTGTGAAAGCCAAGGATGAAGGAGAGAGAGCTTCCCTACCAGGGGAATGCAGGGAGACCTTCTCAGAGGGTCCCAGAGAGAGAAGCAGGGGAGGAAAGGCATGCAAAAGCCTAGAGATAGCAAATGGCTCAGCAGACTCCAGAAGCAGGACACTTAGTGAGGATGAGGCGTTCTGGAGCTGGGTGAGGATGAAGGGTGGGATGGAGAGCAAGGGAAACAAGTGGAGTTGGATGGCAATGCAGAGCAGGAACCTGGCTTTGGTCAGGTAAGGACACGAAGATGTTAGGGAGTCTCACTGTAGTACAGTGACTGGACCTTCAGTGGCATAGAGGAGGGGATTGATTTCAGGGAGGCTGCAAACAGCACTGTTAGAGGTTGAGCAGGAGTCCTGGTGAGGAGCAATGAGGGCTGATCTGAGGCCCAGGTGGTATAGAAGTTTTGGATTCAGGGAGAAATGAAGCCTAAGGAGGACTGACTGGGATCATGTGGTGTTGTGGGTTGGGGAGAGGAGGAGGCTCAGGCACAGGTAGACAATTTGGTGCTTGAATCAGGACTTATAAGTGGAAATTCAGACCCAGAGTTCAAGAAGGATGGAGGGTCTAGAGTTGGAGACAGAGTCACGTGGAGGACTTGTGAAGGCACCCCAGGAGCTCAGGAAAGAGGGTGGAGCTATGGGATCAGTGGCACTTAAGAGTTGCCTGCCTCATGCTATGGATGGTGAGAAGGTCGAGTAGAGGGGAGAGAACCGGAGCAGAATGCCATGGAGGTTTCTAAGGCTGAGAGGCCAGTTAGGAGAAGGATTTGCAGATTATCATTTAGGTCAGGTGGCATACTGACCTAAGTGAGAACAATTCAGTTGTCTGGGTGGGCATGGTGGTAACATTATAATGGTCTCGTCTTAAATGGTGAGGAAGAGTAGAGGTCGTCTGACTAGCTAGCCCTGGAAGACCTTTGCCTCTCACTCTTGGAGGAAGTTGGGTGTTGAGGGCAGAGGCAGTTCTGTGGCTGCAGTTATAATGGATCAGACCTGTTATCAAATTGTCAAGATGTGGGCGTGGGTATTTCCAAGAAGGCCAAATTTGGTTTGGATAATGAAATTAATTTAGTATTTCCTGTTAGGGTGAAATACATACCTCCCTAATGAAAAGATTCTGCAGAGTTAGATATTAAGGTATCCAGGAAACAAGAAGGCTGGCACAACAGTGGGATAGGTTTCTGCTAAAGCCTGGCATTGTGCCCTGGTTGAAGCAACTTCAGAGCAGTGGAAAGAAGGACCAGAAACCCCAGGAAGCTCCCTCCCCTGGAGTGAAATGAGACCTTTGCTGTGAATAGACGCTAAAAGGGCAGCTTGAAATCATGACATGGTCTGGAACAAGGCTCTATTATATCTACACTCAAAATGTTCAAAACAACAAAACCCACCAGTACTAGGCTGATGACAGGACTGAGAGAGTGGGAACACCCAGAAAATCTTCCTGAAGTTGCTTCCCTAGGGGCTTGCTTCTCCCTGTGTTCATTTAGGAGCAGGTCCACTGGCTGGGCCAGTCCCTTCTCAGTCCACTCGGTGCTGATACCTTACCTCCCTCTTGCTCTTTACTTCCTCTTAATGCTACCAAGACAAGGAAAGGATCAGATTCCAGGTATTCTATTTACATTTGCTTTCTCTCCCAGCCATCCATGTGGTCAAGTTTACTCATCCCTGGTTTCAGCAAAGATGTGACAATATATACTATGCTAGATGCTGTGGACAAAAAGAAAACCAGCTGATGCCCTGATGTTTAGACTTTGGTAGGCTTCTATAATGGGCTTTCATTGGATGCCCATTCAGCACCCATTGCCCCTGGTTTTGCTTTGGAAAACCACCCAAACAGAGCAGCCATGTGGTCCCAGTGGGACAGACCATGCCTCCAGATCCATAATAGGTCATCTCATGCTTCATTACATCCAATGTGCAGGCCCCAATCACTCAATGTGTGGCTTTCTCTTGCACTGTAATTGGCGTAGGGATAGTCTAGTCAGAGTAAAGCTAGGGACATGATGTTTAAAGGTTATATGCAAGAAATATGTAATCTCAAAGGCTGTTTGCCTTCCTCTGCAGTCTCAGGAGAAAGATGACCCAGAAAGGGAAGAGGTGAGAATATTAAAGAAAGGGAAATAGGGACCTGATCAAGCTATTCCTGCAACCTATCCTACCAATGTCCTCTTTTCAGTTATGTGAACCAATAATACCTTTTAGGTATAAGACTTTTAGACTCTCTTACAACAGAAAACATCTCATTGAAATAGCTTAAGACATACACACCATAGTATAAAGTGGCAAATACAAAAAGTATTATGTATTTGGTACGTAATACTTGTATTACTTCTAATACGTGTGATACTATGTATTACCAAATACTATGTAATTCAGAGAAAGGGAGGAATACTTGAAACAAAGAGATTAAGAAAGGCTCAGCCGGGCCCAGTGGCACATGCCTGTAATCCCAGCACTTTGGGAGGCTGAGATAGGAGAATCACAAGTTCAAAGCCAGCCTCAGCAACGACAAGGCACTAAGCAACGCAGTAAGACCTTGTCTCTAAATAAAACACAAAATAAAGGCTCTTAGGGGTGAAAGACTTCTACATTGAAAACTACAGGACACTAAAGAAAAGAAACTGAAGAAGATTGTAGAAGATGGAGATCTCCAATGCTCTTGGATAGGCAGAATCAACATGGTCAAAATGGCCATACTACCCAAAGTGCTATACAGATTCAATGCAGTTTCAATTAAAATCCCAGTGTCATTCCTTATAGGAATAGAAAAAGCAATCCTAAAATACATTTGGAAAAATATGAGACCCAGAATAGCCAAAGCAATCCTTAACAAGAAGAGTAAAGCAGGAGGCATCACAATACCAGACCTTAAAATATACTACGAAGCTATAGTAACAAAAACGGCATGGTAATGGCACCAAAATAGACATGTAGACCAATGGTACAGAATAGAAGACACAGAGACAAACCCACATAAATACAGTTATCTCATACTAGACATAGGCACCAAAAACATATATTGGAGAAAAGATAGCCTCTTCAACAAATGGTGCTGGGAAAACTGGAAATCTATATGCAGCAAAACAAAACAACCCCTATCTCTCACCATGCACAAAACTCAACTCAAAGTGGATCAAGGACCTAGGAATTAGACCAGAGACCCTGCACCTAATAGAGGAAAAAGTAGGTCCAAATCTCCATCATGTTGGATTAGGCCCCAACTTCTTTAACAAGACACCTAAAACGTAAGAAATAAAATCAAGAATACATGGGATGGATCCAAACTAAAAAGCTTCTTCTCAGCAAAGGAAATAACCAATGAGGTGAACATTCTGGGAGCAAATTTTTGCAACAAGCATGTAAGATAGAGCACTAATCTCCAGGATATATAAAGAACTCAAAAAACCTACCACCAAAACAAATAAACAAACAACCCATCAATAAATAAATGGGCTAAGAAGCTGAAAAGATACTTCTCAGAAGGTATACAATTGATCAACAAATATATGAAAAAATGTCCAACATCTCTAGCAATTAGAGAAATGCAAATCAAAACTACTCTAAGATTTCATCTTATGCCAGTCAGAATGGCAGTTATCAAGAATACAAACAACAAGTGTTGGCGAGGATGTGGGAAAAAAGGCACACTCATACGTTGCTGGTGGCACTACAAATTGGTGCAACCAATCTGGAAAGCAGTATGGAGATTCCTTAGAAAGCTTGGAGTGAAACCACCATTTGACTCAGCTATCCCACTCCTCAGTCTATACCCAAAGGACTTAAAAACAGTATACTACAGTGGTGCAGCCACTTTAATGTTTATAGCAGCTTAATTCACAATAGCTAAACTGTGGAACTAACCTAGATGCCCTTCAATAGATGAATGGATAAAGAAACTGTGGTATAGATACACAATGGAATATTACTCAGCATTAAAAAAAGAATAAAGTTATAGCATTTGCAGGTAAATGGATGGAGTTGGAGAATATCATGCTAAGTGAATAAAGCCAATCCCAAAAAACCAAAGGCCGAATATTCTCTGTGTTAAGTGGATGCTGATCCATAATAGGGGAGGGGGCACAGGAAGAATGGAGAAACTTTGGTCAAAGGGGAGCGAGGATAGGGGAGGGGATATGGGGGCAGGAGAGATGGTGGAATGAGATGGACATCAATATGCTAGATACATGTGTGACTGCACATATTATGCAATTCTATATCATGTACAACCAGAGAAATGAAAAGTTGTGCTCTATTTGTGTACAATGAATCAAAATGCATTCTGATGTCATGTATACCTAATTAGAATAAATAAATTTTTAAATATTTAAAAATAAGGAAGACTCTTAGGGGTCAGGTTGTAGATCTGTGGCAGAGCACTTGCCTAGCACGTGTGAAGTACTGGGTTTAATCCTCAGAACCACAAAAAAATAAATAAAATAAAGGTATTTTGCCCATCTACAACTAAAAGTTTTCTTTTTTAAAGAAAGTCTTAGGAGGTGGCATGAACTGAGCTGTACTTTATCGTAACAGCAACAGATGCAAATTATTGCTGTCTAATTATTTCCATGCATTGGCCCATTTAATCCTCAAAATAATCTACGATGTGGTTTTTTATGAAGTGAGATTATGATTTATTCTCTTTCTCCCAGAATGAAGCACCCTAAGTCTCCACTGAGCAGATGGCCATGTACAATACAGATTTAGTTTCTCCACTTCTCTTGACACTAGATATGGGCACAAAACTAAATTAGCCAAGGAGATCTGGGCAGAACTGTGTAGGACTTCCTTAAAGTTAGGGACAGGCCTTTCCTTATGTCTTCCTCCTTTCTTCTCTCTGGTGTTCATAAATCATGGCAGGAAGCCAAGCAGCCATCCTGGCATATAAAAACCACAGATGTCAGAATAAAATGAGCCTGAGACCCAGATCATATTGAGAAGTTCCACACTTATCTTGGTCAGCCTAACTGAAGTTCTTTTATTTTAAAGATAAATTTTCTAACTTGTACAAACCAGGAAGACAATTTTGCATTTTCTTTCACACACAGTTGAATTTAAGCCAGACTGATACACTAATATTTTTACTTAGAGAAGAGAAAGGAAGTTTGCCTACAGTGAGAGTCAGTGTAACCTGGGATCCAAACCCATTTCTACCCAATCCATCAATTACTTCCAACCCTCATCTAGACGGCCTTAATAAATATACAGAACTTGATAGAGAGGGGAAAAGGTCAGCAAAAGCCAAAGACTGGGAAGGTGTGTCAGAGGCGAGAGTGAGAAAGTTTGGGGCTAAGCAGGAAACAGCTCTGGGCAAACAGCTTTGCAGTACTTTGTGTTTGGGGCAGTGAATGTGGACAGTCTGTGGCCACCAGGGTGCAGAGAGCCCCACTAGAGCAGCCTTTGTTGAGCTGCTGTTTCCATTCCAGTAGGAATGTCTCTGACAAAGCACTTCTTTCACTCTATATCTTTCTGCCTCAGTTCTAGGTGCCAGGACTCTGGGTCCACTTGATTGTGGAGCTCAGAGTCCTCTAGCCACAGGCCATGCATGGCCATCCAGCATTCTCTCTCCCTTCAGTCCCCAGCCTCATGGTCCTTGCTGTGCCCTTTACATGTCAGAAGGTTTTATACTTAATTATCTACTGCTTGTTAGGGGGAAGTGAATCCCTTACAAAGTTATACCTTGTGCATTTCATTTATGGATGTGCTCATCCATTCTTTTGTTTTGGGGGAGGAGGGTACCAGGGATTGAACCAGGCGTGCTTAACCACTGAGCCACATCCCCACCCCTTTTTTTTTTTTCTTTTTTTGTGGTACCGGGGATTGAACTCAGGGGCACTTGACCACTGAGCCACATCCCCAGCCCTATTTTTTGTGTTTTATTTACAGACAGGGTCTCACTGAGTTGCCCAGCCCTTTTTTATACTTTATTTAGTGACAGGGTCTCGCTAAGTTACTTAGGGCCTCACTAAGCTACTGAGGCTGGCTTTGAACTCATGATCCTTCTGCCTCAGCCTCCCAAGTTGCTGAGATTACAGGCACCACCACATCCAGCTTCACTCTTTCTTCAATAAAAGTTTTACAAGATTAGAAAAAGGAGAATGGAAGGAAGGGAGGGGGAATGAGAATAGGAAAGATAGTAGAATGAATCGGACATTACTATATTTGTGTATATATGATTATATGACCAATGTAATTCTACATGATGTAACAACCAGAAGAATGAGAAGCTATATCCCATATATGTATGTCAAAATACATTCTACTATCATGTATAACTAATTAGGACAAATAAGTTTTATAGGCAAATTTAAAATATATTTTTAAAGGATATATTTTTAAAATATATTTTAAAATATATTTTTAAAGGATAGTATAGTGACCCTCCAATGCTCAGCTTCAAGATATCTCACTTTATTTCACTGTTTCCCAAATGTATTTTATTTTGCAACACTGTAAAAAAAAAAAAGTGTAACAATTAACATTCTGGGAAATGGTGTGTCTTGGATCACTTTTTAAAAATTGTGGTAAAATAAATATAATATTTACCATCTTAAACATGAAGTGGGCAATTTGATATATTCTCATTGCTGTGCAATCTCTATAATTTTTTATCTTGCAAAACTGAAACACTATACTCAAACAACTCCCCATTTCCTCTGCCCCACTGTTGCCTCTGGCTACCACCATTCTACTTTGTTTTTATGCATTTGATTGCCCAAATGCACCATATAAATCAAATCATACAGTATTAACCTTTCATGACTGGTTTATTTCACCTAACATCCTCAAGGCTTATCCATCATTGTGTCAGAAATTCCTTCCTTTTAAAGACTAGATAATACACATACATGGTATGTATACACCACATCTTGTTGATCCATCCATCCACTGATGCTTAGGCTGCTTCCATCTCTTGGCTATTGGGAATATGAGTGTACAAAAACTACCTCTAATATCTTATGATACTTGCCTCATTACATAACTGTCCATATGTCACCAGGCGCAGTGGCGCAAGCCTGTGATCCCAGCACTTAGGGAGGCTGAGATAGGAGAATCATGAGTTCAAAGCCACCCTCAGCAATGGCAAAGCCACCCTCAGCAATGGCGAGGCGCTAAGCAACTCAGTGAGACCCTGTCTCTACATAAAACACAAAACAGGACTGGGGATGTGGCTCAGTGGTCAAGTGCCCCTGAGTTCAATCTCCAGTACCAAAAAAAAAACCCTAAAAACAAAAAAAACTGTCCATATGTCATTCCATCCAGCTATCATTCTTATTTTTTGTGTATTTCAAAGTTGCATACCTCTTGGTAAAATTGCCCTAGGCACTTCAGTAAACACATCAATAACTAAAGTTCAATATTTGGTTTTTCAAAGGCATTTTTGAATTGCCAAAGAAATGAGAAATGTGGCTGCAAAGGCATACGCAGGACATGTGTTCACTACAGAAAATGTTTCTGAAAGATAGGAAAGGGCCCATTGTTGGTCATGTTATTTTGGTTAGAGCAAAACAAAACAACCTCCATCACCGTTTAGTAGCCTGGGTTAACAAGGACTACATAAAAGACATTTAGTTTTGTCATCCTACCCAGAGCAGGCCTATGCCTACCCAGTATCTGGTGGTTGGGGTCTTCAGCAATCCTCTGCTAGAAACCACTGACCATGGTCTTGGATTCCCTGTAATCACCTCACTGAGCAGAACCCTGAGGAAACCCATTTTTGTTTGCTAGTTGCTTCTCTATTCATTGTTTTGGTTTTAATGTTGAGTTGAAATCCTGCAACTAATGTGAATAGCTCACTCAATAATGACAGCAGGTAGCCTGGAAGCTGTCCCCACATCTGGCAAGTTTCCCTTCCCAGAAAACCAGCCTGCCCTTCAAAAGCCTGTTTTCTTAGACGTGGTCCTTTCTACATGGACACAGCACATGCATGCTCCTGTTGCTACAGAACTCTAAATTTACCTCTTCAGTTTGTTGGCAGCTCCAGGTGTTTCATCAATGTTAAGATAGGCTAAGTTCAGTGAACCAGAAAACCTGAACAACCGGTAAGGACCACATGAAAAGTCAGGGCACCACCAGCAACAGAGGCACAGAGCACCTTGCTCCAACTCACCTGCAAATGTCCTTGAGGCTGCCATGTAGATTCTGGGGCCACAGTTATGTGTATACACCAAAATAATAAAAGCCTCAAGCAGGACTCTTTAAGATAGTGACCCCATCCAGAGTAATGATACAAGAAGTAATTGTCAAAACACAATGTTATGTTCTAGCAGATTACAAGTTGTTACAGTGCTTCCCATGCTTTAGGGTGTTATCACAGTTCCCTGAAAGTATGTTCAAAGAGATTCTTGGACACTACCCCTGGAGATCAGTATTCACTAGGTACGGCTTGAGGCCTGAGAGTTATGGTGCTGTCCTGAGATGCTCCAGTTGCCAGTCTGCTGACATTATCTGCAACTAGAGAGAAACACAAATCTTCAAGCCCTCTCTTTGACAGTGAATGCAAAACTCTGGGGCTGGGTCCCAGTCATCAGTTTTTTCTTTTTCTTCATTTTTTGTTGTTTTTTCCTTTTTTGGTACTGAGGATTGAACCCAAGGGCACTTTATTACTTAGCTATATGACTAGTCCTTTTTATTTTTTATTTTGAGGCAGAGTCTTGCTAAGTTCCTTAGTGCCTCACTAAATTGCTGAAGCTGGCCTCAAACTTGCAATCTTCCTCCTGCCTCAGCCTCCTGAGAGTTGCTGCGATTACAGGCATACGCCACCAAGCCTTGCTGCAATCAGTTTTGAACCAGGCTGCCAGGTAACTGATGCATCAAGTTTAAGAATTGCTTGAGAATATTTCATTCTGAAGCTCTCCCCCTTTCTACCTTGAAAACACAAATGCAGCTCAGCAGGGACTGAGAATGGGTCAGCAAGAAGTCTTACAGACAACCAGGATTCGCTCATGCTGCCACAATTTCTAATGTATAAAGGAGAATGATTCTGTGCTTTTCCAATTCCCACATTCTCCATTTGGATTTAATAATCAATTCCACTTTCCTCTGAGGTTACAGAGAAGACACTGCAGTGATTTGGTTCCTGGCTGTCCAAAGCAATCGGATACTCAAAACAATCCAATCACCTCTCCTCTAAGAAAACTGCATAGGTCAGAAAACAGCACTGCTTAGTCTGGTGCTTAGCATCACTGACATCTGATGATGTGAATTAAGGGGGGGTGGACAAGAGTTACAACAGGCTGGGGATTCTGGAATACACCTCAGTTCCTCCAGAGTGAAGTTTCCAAACTGTCTTTTTTCTTTTGCTTTAGATATTATAAATTATTGCAGTATGATTCAAAGGGTAGTCATTAATAGATTGACATAATTGACATGAGTGTGTAGAACACACATGAATTATCATGCAGACTGCCCCAGTGCATAGCAAGTCCTCTGAATGCTTACTAACCTGAATTACACAGGTGATTACTGAGGAAGATGCTTCAGGACAACTTTGGAAATTGTCAGGTTGGACACTCAGTCTCTCAAAGGCAAGGCCTGCTTTCAGGTAAACTTAGCGGGTTGAGTTCTGTGCTAGAAAGGATTCTAAAAGCCTAAGTTAGTTCACTGAATCTGCTCTGGAATTTTGTGTGCACTTGGGTCAGAACAAGGCCCTGTGAAAAAATGCAGATAAAAATTCTTCAGTGGACAAGAAGGGAAATGGTATCCTGCAGGGCAGGATATCCTGGTGTCTCTCTCTCTCTCTCTCTCTCTCTCTCTCACACACACACACACACACACACACTGAGCCAAGGGCATAAGGCAAGTTTGTAGAGATGAAAATAGGCTAGAACAGCACTGTCCAGGAATGGATGGCCTCTAGTTACCTCTAGTTACATGTGGCTATGGAGCACTTGAAATGTGGCCAATGTGCACTGAGACAGACCTCTTGTATAAAATGGTTCATTAATAATTTTTTATGTCGATTACAAAGTTGCCCTTAAGGATATGTGGACAGATTCCAGGACCTCAGCAGATACCAAAATCCAAAGATGCTCAAGTCCCTTATATAAAATGGCATAGTATTTGAATATAACCTCCTGCATGTTGTAAATCATCTGAAGATTACTTATAATACCTAATATAATGCAAATGCTATGTAAATAGCTGTTACATTTTTTTTTTTTTAGGGAATAACTACAAGTCTGCACAAGTACAGAAGAGATAAAATTTCTCCTCCTAATATTTTCAATCCATGGTTGGTTGAATCCATGTTATGTGGAACCCATGAATAGAGAGGGAATCAGTATGTTGATACATATTTTTTGTATATATTGTATTACAGTAAATTTATTACAATAAATTTCACCTGTTTCTCTTTATTATGTGGCTATTACATTTTTTAAATTACATATGTAGCCGGGCGCGGTGGCGCAAGCCTGTAATCCCAGTACTTAGGGAGGCTGAGACAAGAGAATCGCGAGTTCAAAGCCAGCCTCAGCAACAGCGAGGCGCTCAACAACTCAGTGAGACTCTGTCTCTACATAAAACACAAAATAGGGCTGGGGATGTGGCTCAGTGGTCGAGCGCCCCTGAGTTCAATCCCTGGTACCAAAAAAAAAAAAAAAAAAAAAAAATTACACATGCAGCTCACTATTGTACTAGAAATATTGTATAGCACAGGCCTAAAAATCTGCATCTAGAAAACACAACACCTTTTTTCAACATATTGAATTTGTCTGATGACTCCATGTTCCAACAGGGCTGGACCCAAGCCCCATTCTCACATCTTCCCCTAATCTCTTTCTACTCAACTCCTGAGCTCCTAACACTGCTGGCCTGCCTCTAACCCTCAGGTGGCACTCCAACATTGTTTCTGGAACCCTCTCCCTCCCTTGGCATCCTTCCTAGGGCACAAATATTCTACCCTCCCGTGGCTTCAACTACTACACACATTCAGATGATTCAGAATTCTATTTTTCAAAACCTAAATCTGTAAGCTTAAATGTCCAAATATTCTACTTTAAGTAAACTCCCAAAAGCAGAATCTGCATACCTTTAAAGAATAAAGGACTGGCTGTAGTTCAAATATGACTGCCTGCCAAATTTCTACAATTGGCATATACTAGGAACAAAGGGTCAAGGCAGAGTTAGCACACTGTGTGTGGAATGTTTATTTACAAAATAAAATGTTAAAATACAAATTGAATAATCAGGATTTCTTCTTTTTATTTTCTATGTCTACTTTCTGAAGAAGGTAATAAGGAGGATTCCTTGAATCCTCCTTTCTGTCTCTCTCAACAAATGACTTTTTTCCACACACTCCCACCACTGTGATTCTACCCACCATGAGGCTTTCACCAGAGCCAAGCAGATGTCACGACCATGTTTTTCAGTCCCCAGAACTCTGATTTAAATAAGGCTCTCACCTTTAAATAAGGTGATCTATTTACATGATAAACATTTTAAGACACCAATGATTTTAAGCCTGTGATAATGAAGCCCATTACAGTGCATATCTGTTAACTCTGTATATTTGGGTACTTTTCTTTATAAAGTACCCAGCACCAAGCATTTTGTTATATCAACACAAAAGAAGCCGGGCGCGGTGGCACACACCTGTAATCCCAGCACTTTGCGGGGCTGAGGCAGGAGAATCACGAGTTCAAAGCCAGCCTCAGCAATGGCGAGGTACTAAGCAACTCAGTAAGACCCTGTCTCTACATAAAACACAAAATACAGCTGGGGATGTGGCTCAGTGGTTGAGTAACCCTGAGTTCAATCCCCAGTACCAAAAAATAAAGAACACAAAAGAGATTCAGAGGAGCAAATGAAAAGACCCAAAATAACACAAGACCAGGCAAATGTGATCAAGTATAATTAATCTAGGACACATGGAAAGTAGATCCAAGAATCTCTGAAAGTATGAATAAAGGTCTTGGTTACGTGTAAACATACATATTATATAACTAGGAAAAGGGCATGCAGCTTTCATCGATTTCAAAGGGTCCAAGACCCAAACAGGACTGCTATCAGACTTAAAAATGAAACTTGATTGAATTGTGAAGGTAAAGAAAGGTGATCTATTTACATGATAAACATTTTAAGACACCAATGATTTTAAGCATGTGATAATGAAGCCCATTACAGCGCACATCTGTTAACTCTGTATATCTTCACGGTGTGATCTTCACCACAGCTCGCAAAGTGTAACCAGTCAGCACCTTCTCCTTCACTCTGCTCAGCTTTTCCACTGCAATTCTTCCAGCACAGTCTTCTGATAGCAAGTGTATGACTTTGGCTAAAACCAAGATAGAAAAATCATAAAATTAACATATGCCATGACTACAAAATATTTTACTGGTGTTATGGTTTGGATGTGAGGTGTTCCCTAAAAGCTCATGTGTGAGACAATGCAAAAAGGTTCAGAGGAGAAATTATTGGGTTATAAGAGTCTTAACCCAATCAGTGATAGGGATTAACTGAATGGTAACTGAAGTGGTATGGTATGGCTGGAGGAGGTGGGACTTGGGGGCGTGGCTTTGGGGTATATGTTTTTGTATCTAGAGAGTGGAGACACACTTTCACACTCTCTCTCTCTCTCTCTCCCCCCCCTTCCTGATCAGCATGTGAGCTGTTTCCCTGTGCTACACTCTTCCACCATGATGTTCTGTCTTACCTGGAGCCTGAAGGAATGGAGCTAGCCTTCTATGGACTAAGACTTCTGAAACTGTGAGCCCTTAAATAAACATTTCCTCCTTTAAAATTGTTCTGGTCAGATCCTTTAGTTACAGCAGCAAAAAAACTGACTAAAACCCCTGGGTACTCACCCACATGTTAATTTAATTAGCATATGCTTACTGTTAATGCTATAATCATGAATGGAAATAAAAATTTGAAAATTAAGATGTACAGGTTTTTAAATATCATCAATAATATTTTAGCAATTTTATTTTAACTTGAAAAAACCTTACTCTGCCTTTTTTTTTTTTCAGTGCTAGGGATTAAACCCAAAGCTTTGCACATGCTAGACAAGTACTCAACCACCAAGTCACATTAAATTGACCAAATTACATTGCCTGCATATACAAATATGTGACAACAAATCCCATTATTGTGTATGATTACAGTATTCCAATAAAAATCATTTTAAAAGTCAGACTGAAATTATTAAAAAATAGTCTTATTGGCCAATGATATTACTAAAAAGAACAAGAAACAGACAATGAATTTGTCAAAATGTTGTAATAATTAGTAAAATTCATAAAATGACTATTAAAGTCAGTCTTTCAAATTACATTGCTAAAAGTATTTCTTTTTCTAAAAATTTCAACTTTGAAATATATTCTATATTATTCTTTTGACATCCCTGAAAAATGAAGGAACTTTTACTCACATTTTTACTATTAGATAATGAAAGATTTAATAAACTGCATAATAAAAGAGACTTGGTCTTCAACATGCCTTCCAATTGCATGATGTTGGGCATGATGATCATATTAAAGTTCCCCACCTGCCCGCCATGGGTCCCTCAAAAGGCAGATCTAGAATGTTATCAAACATAGATTATCAATATATCTCTGTGAAAATAAAATATCCTCAATAAATTTAGCCTACAAAGTAGATCCTCAAACCAAAAATAAATAAAGTGAAAAACCTAAGTAGGTTTTAAGGCATTGAATATTAAAACACCACCAGAACACACAAACTACACATTCAGATGCTGTAAAAATGAAGTACAACTTCAAAGTAATGAAAGACATTTTTCAGATCAGCCCACCAGACTTAAATGTCTATGGGCTCCGCAAGTGGTCATTCTAACAATGCTGCCGTACTCAGTGCTTTGTAAGATTCTTCTAGAAGAAATGCTTCATAATATGGAGACTGACATGAGTGCTCACAATGAAAGCTCATCTTCAAGGATGAATTTTATTACTGAAAGCAGCCAAGTCACTGGAAGGTGAGCTTTGTAAATAAATATGAATAGGGGGCTGAGGTTGTGGCTCAGTAGGAGAGCGCTTGCCTAGCACGCATGAGGCACTGGGTTCGATCCTCAGCACATTAAAAAAATAATAAAATAAATATTGTGTCCACCTACAACTAATAAATAAATAAGGAAGGAAGGAAGGCTTAATTAAATATGAACACCAAGCTTTACAAATATGAATGGCAAGCTTAAGAAAAGGTAAAAGATTCAAATAAGTAATAATATAAAAAGTATAATGTTGTAAGTGGTTTACTTGTATCACAAGTTCTCTTGTTCTGAATCCAATTCCAAAAGAGAAATTTCAAAAACATTTTAAGTGACAGCAACATCCATGGAATCTCATTTATTATCAATCAATATTAAAGTTCTCTCATTTCATTAAAAGAATGAAAAAAATGACATCACTGAAAAGAAACATTTCTGCCCAGGAGAGTTATTTTGAGGGACAATACTTATTTAGCTATATAAGATAATGTGTTTCCTTTTTCTTTTAGTATTTTCCTTTAAACCTAGCACATTAACATATCACATTTAAAAGATATAGAAGGCTGGGATGTACTAGCTCAGTAGTACCGCACCTGCCCAACATGCTTAAGGCTCTATGTTCAATTCTAAGCACCAAACACAAAAAAATTTTAAATAAAATAAAGTAAACGATAAGGAGTCTGGAAAGCCAATCTACAAGATAATGTTTGCTGGGTGTGGTGGCACACACCTGTAATCCCAGCAGCTCGGGAGGCTGAGGCAGGAGGATCTCAAGTTCAAAGCTAGCCCCAGCAATTTAGCAAGGCCTTTAGCAACTCAGTGAGACCTTGTCTCTAAATAAGATACAAAAAAGGGCTGGGGATGTGACTCAGTAGTTAAGTGTCCCTGAGTTCAATTCCCAGTACCAAAAACAAAACAAAACAAAACAAAACAAAAAAAGACAATGTTGCTTATATTTACCTTTGAATCTCATTACTTGTAAAAACTTGAAATTTGGTAAATGGAATATCATTAATCCAAATGATACAACTGTTAATTTGAGAATTAGTTCTACCTTGCAAATTTAAGTCACTATAATGATAAAAAAAAAATCTTAAAGAAAAAAAAAAATCCAAATTCTACACATACCCCCTTTTTGTGCTTTCTAAGGAGCTTCCTGCCAGTATCCCACATTAGGGCTCTGGAAGTGGTCTGGGTTAACAGGTTAGAGACAGACCAAGCATGTGGCAGGCAAGGCAAAAGAAGAAAAAGGGACAGGAGGGCAGCTGGAGAAGAGAGAAAAATTCAAATTCCTGGACTGGAATTTCACTGGATTTCTTCCCTTTTGAGCAAGCCAATAACACGAACTGTGTCAACTGTTAAACTCAGCATGAGAGATGGGACAGAAGCCCCAAGGGCTATGATAATAAAGGCAGAATCTCATTTTAACAAATACAATTCATAAGGAGCACTAACATGCTTGGCTAACATGGAGACAAGCTCTACTGACGTGATACCTTGTAGAAGACAGAAGCTCACTAATCTCTCTCCATTAAGTTATCTACCCTCAATATAACACTGTCATTGGAGTTGTATTTGACATTATATTTGGAATAGTATGGATGTATGAAGGTTGAAGAAGCCTAACAAAATGTTATAAAGAATAACAGTGACTTATTCAAAGTCGAGACGTTTTTAAGGACTAATATGGGTTAAAAGTAGCTAAAAATTTTCTCTGCTACCTAGGTGACTGGGTGTGGAAAGGAGGCTATAAACAGCAGATGTTCTACTTGTGTTCAGGTGGTAAAGGCCTGTGCCCAGGGTATGAGGCTCAGGATGCCCTTGCAGTGGCTGAAAGCCAGTCATGGGGTTTTTGCGGGGCATCTACAGTTGCTCCATTATGGGACATGCAATGTAGTGTTTAATATAAAGACTTAACTATCAAAGTACAAGCTGTAATATTTCCAAACGTCATAAACATTTTGTATCAAATTTTACTTAAAAATCTAGTATAGCAAAATTCTAAAAGACATTATGAAAACCATTTTGGGGCCTGGTGGCGTAGCTTAGCAGTGAAGCACTTGCCAGTATGTGCAAAACCCTGGATTCCACTCCTAGCATTACCAAAAACAAAAACAAAACAAAATGAAAAAAAAAAAACCACTTTCACCGCAAATGGTTGCTGTTTATTAACACAATATCATGTAAACAGGCAATCTGATCAAATAAACTAAAAAAAAAAGTCCAACATAATAACAAATATTAATTTCAAGAGGTACCATTTAGTGGTAAACATCATAGAGGTTTCCATCCCTCTCCATGAATGTGGCAGAAAATTGCCACTAAATACCTGCAGTTTATATTTAATCTGATGGGAGCAAATATGAGGTAATACCTTTGACTTGTTTCAATACAATGAATCCAGTCATTTATTTCTGGAACTTGATTAGTCTTTTTCCAGGTGTATAAGCAAATCTTTCCACACTCTAATCCAACTGCAACCACGTATCTGTCGTTAAGGGAGGAGGGTGACAATGATTACTTCGACATGAATACCTGTTATCTCCATTATCACTCTAAAGCAGCTCTTCATAGTATCCCAACTTTCCCTGGCTTATAAAGGACTCTTTTTAAAGGTGCCTGCTCAGGACACACTGTGTTGCTGTACCTTGTCCTCAAGGAGCCCCTCTTTACAGAAAGTGTGCACAGGTTTACTTCTGCCTCAGTTGGCAAAGCCCATGAGCCAATATTTTCCAAGTTGGCTGCAGGGACCCCTGTTTTACTGAAGATTCTTGTTAAGAGAAGGCACTACAGGCCTGGTGTCAGTGAAATAAAAACATTTAGAGTCACAATCCTAATATGTATTTTACCAATCAGAATCATTAAGTCGTATCAATTTAAAAATTTTATGAGAAAAATAAGCATCTTGAAAATAACAGCAACTCAAAAGCAAAGAGAACCCATGAATTGAAATGACAATTTAAATGATACTGAGAAAGCCCCCTTAAAGCAAACATAAAACCAAGCCCCTCTCCCACAGAGACTAACCTTCCAGAAGAGTCAAGCACAGGGCAGACACTGACAGCTGTCACAGCCCCGCCCACATCTAGGACAGAGGAGCAGGGGCCAATACTGTGTTCCATGCAGTCGTCACCACAGTCACATTCACCCCAGACAACCACCTAATAAACAGGCCACATTTGGTAAAGCTTTCTTTTGGCAAGGCTTCTAGCAATGTATTAGAATTCTGATGATATGAATAGTGAAAAACATTTCCTCTGGTGTTTAAAAAACTGCAGCATTTATATTTGTGCATGATGTCTCAGTCTTTGAGACTTCAAGTATCTAAGCATGGTGGTCTACAGATGGACTGTCCCTGCCTAGAGATCATGGGGGTGTCTGGTATGTTCTTTACACTCACGAACCAGTTCTGATCTAGTAAAATTCCATCAGTCATGTCCTTGCTGAGTGGGCATATACACTTCCCCAAGAAGTAACCACAAAATTTACGAAGACTTATCAAGTCTCTAGCTCTTCATTCTTCATTCAGGAATGAACTCAGCAATCAGGAGGACTTAGCCTTGATGATACCCCTCACAAGACCTGAGGATTCCCTGGAAGCTCGTGCCTCAAGGGTGTATGAATGGTCATGAAGAAAAGGAAAGGGGAGTGAAGTGAACAACAGTTGCAAAATGCAAGACCAAAGCAAGATTCTGGGTAGAAAGCTCTGACCAAAAGCAGACGTATGTTTCTGAGAAGGTGCAATGGATGTTGCTTGGTTGGTTTCAGCTCTGATAGACGTGAGGGTTGTGGCTGGGCCATCTTCTCCTAGGAGTGACTGTGGAGCACAGAAGCAGCACTGCACAGCACAGGCAAATAAACACCAGGGAAGAAAGGAATAGGCAAGTGAACACAAGTGGTGGTCTGGAGAAAGATGCTAGAGTGGCTGATGCTAAAGTGTTCAACCTGAGTGACACCATGCCCATGCCAATTCTCTGCTTCAGTAACTTGTACCATGTCTATGACTGGAGAGGGTAGGAGAGGAAAGAAAACGCTAAACTGCTTCACCACTTCTGCTCTGTACAAGTGCAGAAAAAGGAGAGGACAATTTAAAAAGTAAGAAAACAAGAAAGAATAGAGGCCAGGTGGACATTTTCCAGAGGACAAAGGTAAAGGTAATGTTCAAGAACATATAGCTACCTAACTACCCTCCCCCCAAGTTTGGGTCACATTCTGCCCCTCTTTTATCACTGAATAAAAAGGCCATAATCATTCATTATAGAAAAATGTTTAAATTCATGTAATTGAAGTAAGAATCAGAAAAACTAAAAAATGTTTTTCCTCTATGTTCCCTCCTTCCCTCTCCTGTCCTCCTAGTTTCTTAGTCTTGATCCATTCAATTTATTATTTTTCTCCCACTGGGAATATTTGATGAAAGTCATGGGTCTGGAAGGTCTTCTCTTCATATTTTTGATATTTCAGAGCAAGTATTTACAGAATTCAACAAGTTTTAAAAAAAGCTTTTATCATGTATGTATATGAAAAATAGAATGATCTGATTTTTAAAAGTTGTATCAGAAAGGCAAGATTATGTGATTTTTTAAAATTCAAACATCCCTATAAAAATGTTATTTTACACTTCAAAGAATATTAGATTTTTAAAAAATTACCTTTTTGTCCCGACTCCCAGTGAAGAAATATTTGCTATCAGGACTCCAGTCACAAGACCAAATAATTCTACTGTGCACAGAAGTGATTTTGTTGGTGAAGGCAAAGAGACTGAAAATTGGGTCTGAAAAAAATATGTAAACATCACTCACAAAGTATAGGAAGCTGGTTTTTAAACTATTACAAAGCTCATGTTGAAGTACCAAATACATCATGCAACTCAGTAGTCTATTTACACATACCCACTATTGTAATAGACAAAGGCCAGGCAAGTGACCACTCAGCAGAAGGCTATGGGCATGCTACTGTTTTTCTAGTAGGAGATACTTTTATATTGATGAGTCACTCTAGTGACTAACTACAAACTTCTTCGAGTTAACTACAAGTTCAATGTATGCCCATGGAAGAAGCCAGAAGCAATGAAAAAATATACAAATCTGGCTACTTACTGTGCAAGTAGCCAGATTTGTATATTAGACTATGCAAAAAAGATTAATGTTATTAAAGGGGAAGGAAGGGAAGGGAGAGGACATGATGGCAGGAAAGATGGTAGAATGAGATAGGCATCACTGCCCTAGGTACATGTATGACTGCACATATGTTGCGACTCTACATTGTGTACAACCAGAGAAATGAAAAGTTGTACTCCATTTGTGTACAATGAATCAAAATGCATTCTGCTGTCATGTATACCTAATTAGAAGAAAGAAAGAGAAAGAGAGAGAGAGAAAGAGAGAAAGGAGGGAGGGAGGAAGGAAAGAAGAATAATGTTCTTTATTTTTTTTTTTTTAATTTTTTCTTAGTTGTAGATGGACACAATGTCTTTATTTTATTGCTTTGTATGTGGTGCTGAGGATCGAACCCAGGGCCCCACGCATGCGAGGCAAGCGCTCTACCGCTGAGCCACAATCCCAGCCCAGAATAATGTTCTTTAAAAAGAAAGAGCTAAAGAAAAACACCTTCCTTGTAACATTTAAATGTTAATGTAACTAGCCCTTATGTGGACTAAACCTAAAACATGTCTTTTTTTTTGGTACTGGGGATTGAACTCAGGGGTACTCGATCACTGAGCCACATCCCCAGCCCTATTCTGTGTTTTATGTAGAGACAGGGTCTCACTGAGTTGCTTAGTGCCTCGCCATTGCTGAGGTTGGCTTTGAACTCACGATTCTCCTGTCTCAGCCTCCCTAAGTGCTGGGATTACAGGCTTGAGCCACCACGCACGGCTATAAAACATGTCTTGAGGAGGGAAGGGGAATAGATCTATTAATCCCTTATCAACAAAGATAAAACAAATTAATACATGTTATTAATAGCAATTTAACTTTTTAAAAAACACATGCTGCATATGAAATAAATCACTAGTGATGCAAAAGAAAATATGTATGCTTCTCAACTTACAAAGGTATTATGTACTGATAAAGCTATCTTAAATTGAAAATATTAAGTTGACACCCAAATAACCAAATGTCATAGCTTGGCAACACACTATGCTGTAGAATTTGAGGTGTTTATCTTTGTAATCATACAGCTATCTGGAGCTGCAGCTTGCTGCCACTGTCCAGCATCACACAGCATATGGCTAGCACAGGAAAAGATCAAAACTCAAAATTAAAAATATGAGTTCTACCAAATGTAGAAATCACATAATGTAAAAATCACATAAATCATTTGTGCATCATTGTTAAGTCAAAAAACCCTAAGTCAAACCATGGTACGTCAAATACCACCTACCTATTCTAACACATCCTATAAGCATGTCTTATATTTCTCTGAAATACAAGATATTTGGATATCCTCTGAAATACAAGAAACTGAAAGACTAGAAATATCACAAAATTAAATTGTATCCATGTCATAGCCATGGAAAACAATAGGATGAAACAACACAAATATACTTCAAACACCCTCTAGAATTTAACCCCCCCAAAAAAGTAGGGAATGGTTACAGGACACCAATGCAACAACACAAAGCTTTCACTCTTTTTCTTTTTAAAATCTTGGTAAGGCTTACAGTAATTGTGGGTAGGTGGGTTAAGATGTTGCTCAAGGTCATGTTATCCACAGATGCCTAACAAACCCTTCCCAATGATCAAAGTGGCAGGGGAGGGCAGGAAAAGGTCAAAGACAATGGTATCTCTAAGGTTCATAATTTAAAACATTATATTTATAAGACAGTTCATAGAGAAGACAGAAACCACTCAATTCCAAGTTTCTTAGAAGTACCTTCATTATTTAATTCCAATAAAATCCAAGCTCAGAATGTCATCTACCTGGTTTTATGGCAGCATTCTATAACCACTTACAAAAATTAACTACAATGTCTGGACCCTGCCATCCTGACTACAAAGTCCCCAAAAAATGAACACTTAGATATGACATACAAGGCCAAGTCTTCCTCAATCATCTAAGAACTTTGAAAGGTCTCACATTCATTAGACTCTATCTTGGCCCTGTTATCCATCTGTCTTAACCCAATAGCACTTAATATGGATAAAACAGACATAATTGTTTTACTAATAATCCTCCCAATCACAACATGTTTTACCGAACTCAGGTGAGATTGTATCCTGCCTTTTCCACAATGACCAGGTTCGATCTCTGGAAACAGCTAATAAGAACTTGTCATTAGGTGAGAAGGCCATCTGCGTGACAGTCAAACTGTGGAAAACTAAATTCTGCACCTGTTTCCAAGAGGTAGTGTTCCAAAGAATGATAGCTGCATGTTCTTTCTTAGCTGCCTGTAAGAGATGAAACAATAATGTTGGTTAAGCAGGAATTTTAAAAAAAAAACATTTTTTAAAGTAACATATTGTTTCTATGAATGTATTTTTTGTATTTGTTTAAATGCAAATAAACAAACAAAAAACCAACTCCTAGGAGGTAACAATGAAGGCTAATTTCTGGAAAAAGAGGAAATTGGGATTAGAAAAGATAAATCTTCAGGGATCAATGCTGTAATCATGTTTTACTTTGTTACAAGAAAAACACATGCGTGTATTACTTTTGTAATTAACAGTTTGGAGACTTCTACTTCTGATGAATATAGAGTAACAAGAACCAGATTTACTCTTTTTTTTTGGTACTGAGAATTGAACCCAGGGGAGATTAATCACTGAGTCACATCCCCAGGCCCTCCCCCTTTTTTAAAATTTTTTTTTTGAGACAGGGTCTCGCTGAGTTGCTCAGGGCCTCGCTAAGTTGCTGAGGCTGGCTTTGAACTCACGATCCTCTTGCTCAGCCTTCCAAGACACTGGGATTACAGACATGCAGATCTATTCTTACGTGAAAAAATTAAAAAGCTAGACAAAATACAGGAAATGACAGTACTCCAAAACAATAACTATTTGGCAACAAAGAACACTGATCCCAGAGAAAGAAAATGAATCACAGAAATGGAAAAAAACAAAGAGCATTACTGAATCGTGCAACTTCATCAGCCAAATATAACTGGAGTTTCCAAAAGTATGAGAACAAAAAAAACACATGAAGATAATAGCTAAAAATTTTCCATACTTGATGAAAAAAACAGATCTATTAAGTTTAATAAAACCCAAGCATAAGAAACATGAAGAAAATTATACCAATAATAATCAAATTACTTAAAACTAGCAATAAATATTAAATTATAAAAGCAACTGGAGGGGAAAAATTGTAAAACAAAGAAAAATTATAGCAGACTTCTCATCAGAAACAATATAAGCCAAAAGAAAAGGGAGCAACATCTTTACTGTATTGAAAAGAAAAAAACTCTAAACCAAGAATTCTTTACCCCCCATTATTACCACTAAATACTGAAAGAGAAACAAGACAGGATAAAACTAAAGAAAACAAAACAAAAAATACCACAACGAGCAGAACTACATTACAAGGAATATTAAAAGAATGTTCTAGCTGGGGGTGGTGGCCCACACCTGTAATCCCAGCAGCTTGGGAGGTTGAGACAAGAGGATCGTGAGTTCAAAGCCAGCCTCAGCAAAAACAAGGCACTAAGCAACTCAGTGAGACCCTCTCTCTAAATAAAATACAAAATAGGGCTGGGTATGTGGCTCAGAGGTCAAGTGCCCATGAGTTCAACTCCCAGTACGCACCCCCCCAAAAATGAAGGAAAATATCTGACAGAAAAGTGTTCCTGTATTATTTAAATCTCTTCAAAAAATAATACTGCTTAAAACAAAAATAACAAAACATTGTGAGGTATTTACGAAGTAAAATGTACAACAAAAATACCAAAAAGTAGGAGGAAACTAAAGTATACTTTTGTAAAGTTTTAAAATAACAACATGAGGTGGTACATTATTACTTGAAGGTAGATGGTAGTAAGTTAAAGATGTGAGGTATAAAATTTAAAATGACCACTGGACTAATACACAGAGAATTATAGATACTAACCAACCCCCCCTAAAAAAGTGGAATCATAAAAAAAAAACCAATGAATACAAAAGAAGTAAAATGGAACAAAGAACAGATGGATTGAATATAAAAATAAAAGTAAGATGAGAAACTTAATTCAACTATTCTTAGTTATCACATTAAATATAAGTGGTATAATAAATCCCCCTATTAAAATGTAAGGATGCTAAAATAGGTTAAAATGTAAGACCCAAATGTAGGCTGCCTCTAAGCAATCCACTTGAAATAAAAGGAAACAAATGGTTTAAAAATAAAATGATGGAAGATACACAACTTAAGAGTTAGTCAAAAGAAAGCTGAAGTGGCTATATTGGTATCCGACAAAGATTTCAGAACACAAAATACTGCCAGAAATAACGGTCATTTCAAAATGATAAACAAGTGAATTAATCAAGAGGACATACTAATCATAAATGCATATGCACCTAACCAATACAGCTTCAAAAATACATAAATACAGCCGGGCACGGTGGCGCAAGCCTGTAATCCCAGCACTTGGGGAGGCTGAGACAGGAGAATCGTGAGTTCAAAGCCAGTCTCAGCAACGGGGAGGCGCTAAGCAATTCAGTGAGATCCTGTCTCTACATAAAACACAAAATAGGGCTGGAGATGTGGCTCAGTGGTCGAGTGCCCCTGAGTTCAATCTCCAGTACCAAAAAAAAAAAATACTTATCTACAATAACATGTCTACAATTATTGTCAGATTTCAAAATGCCATTCTCAATAAAACCGAACATAAAGAAGATTCAAACATTATCAACCAATATGATGTAATTAACATTTATATAACATTCCATTCAAAAGAAACAATACACATTCTTTTCAAGTAAACATGGAAATTTACCAATGTTAAATTTTAAAAGATTCAAGTCATACTATAAAATTTGTGGAAAGCCTTGTTCCAGAAAAACTGGGTCTCAGGGTAGGAGACCTCACCACAAGGTGCTATGAGAGCAAAGAAAGAGGCACATTGATGCAGGATTGCACAGAGCTCAACATCCTGGGGAGTGACTCATACTGAAGCATGGTCATGGGCAGCACCAAGGCCAGCAGATCACCAGAGTCTGCGTCAGAAGGAGCGGGTTTATGAAATGGTCAGGACAAGAGAGACTTCATCTAAGAAATGTACCTGGTTTATCTCAAGCCAATATCAAGGACTTCAAGCACATGCCTGGTGCTCACAGTCCCAGGGTCTGGTCATAAAACTCCACACACCACTTTAATGGTTTTGTTTGTTTATTGTATGCTGGAAAACAGATCGGGATTACTCAGGGGCAATCATGATGGTGATGATTCAAGATGGCTGTGGTCAGGTCAAGATGGATTCCTACAAGCCTCAAAAACTATACTTGGAAATTTGTAGCACTACGCATCTATAAAAAACAAAAGAAAGATCTGAAGCTGAATACAATGGCAAACGCCTGTAATACCAGTGGCTGGGGAGACTGAGGCAGGAAGATTTCAAATTCAAAGCCAGCCTCAGCAACTTAACAAGGTCCTAAGCAACTTAGTGAGACCCTGACTCAAAATAAAAAAGGGCTGGGGATGGCTCAGTGGTTAAGAGCCTCTAGGTTCAATTCCTGGTACAAAAAAAAGAAAGAAAGATCTGAAACCAATACTTTAGCCTTATCTTAAAAGTTAGAGACAGAAGAGGAAATGTAACCTAAGTAAGTAGAAGGAAATAAAAATAGTAAATATGAATGAACTAGAAACAAGAAAAATAGTGAGAAATCAATAAAAGAAAAATTCAATTCTTTGAGAACATCAATAAAAACCTCGATTTACTGTTTAATTTTGTTCCCTTTAAAAAAACAAAGCAACAACAATACAAAAAAAGGGAGTGACATGGAGAGGATTCTGAAGACACAAATCACCAATAGCAGAAATAATAAAGGTGACATTACTATAGATATTAAATGTACCATAAGGGAATAATATGAATAACCATGTCAGTAAATGTGACAACTCAGATGAAGGGACACATTTTCTGAAACACACAAACTACAAAAATGAACTCAAGAAAACTCAGATAACCTAAATAGCTTTATGTCATCCACGTCTCACGTGGACGATGGAGAAGAGATTCCCTGACCAGTAAACGGCTGGCTAAAAGAAATAAAACGGCGAAAAATCACAGAACACAGAAAATTGTTTCAAAATGCTGGGGTAGGATAAGCACATCTGACTCCTGACTTCTGGCAACTGGCAAATGGCAAAATGGACCCTGCATGTACTTTATTTATATCAGGGGACTTTAAAGACCTTCCATCGAAAATTTTTTACTTAGGTAGGAAGAAGGCGGAGACAGGTAAGCTAACTCAGTGTCTAAGGGAGTACACCCATTCCCAGTGATACAATAAGAACTTCCTTAGCAGAGCAGAAGAGGTCGGGACTTGCATTAGGCAGACCTGGCTGTGGAATGCCACAGGAAGTTCAAAATGCCAGCCCATCTCTCCCATGGCTACAATGCCGAAGAGAAGTCTTTCATGCATTCCACAGATGACTCCCTACAGCCTTATTTAGACCTATTAAAACAATTACATGTAGTTAAAAATTTTTCCACAAAAACATTAGTCAGTTGGCATTACCTGGGAATTCTATGAGAACTTTTAAAAAGAAGTGTAACACCAGTTCTACAAAAACAACTTAAGAAAATTATAGAGAAGGAGATGCTTTTATGAGGCTAGCATTACCCTTTGACCAAAACTGGAAGAGGACATTATGATGAAAGAAAAGCAGAGCAATACCCCTCAAGAACTATTAAAGCTGGGTGCAGTGGCGCACACCTGTAATCCCTGCACTTTGGGAGGCTGAGACAGAAGAATCACGAGTTCAAAGCCAGCCTCAGCAGTGGCGAGGTGCTAAGCAACTCAGTGAGACCCTGTCTCTACATAAAACACAAAATAGGGCTGAGGATGTGGCTCAGTGGTCAAGTACCCCTGAGTTCAATCCCCAATACCAAAAAAAAAAAATATATATATATAAATATATATATACACACACACACATATATATGTAGATAACAGATTATTTTCTTTCACTACTACCATAAAATATACACATCCATTATATAATTACTATACTATTCTAATAATTTCATAGCTACATCCTACGCTATTGCAAGGAGGTAAGGTATATGCAATGGGGCTGGGGATGTAGCTCAACTAGTAAAGCACCTGCCTAGCATGCATGAGGCCCTTGATTAAATCCCTGGCAATACCCATACCCTCCACACACAAAACTATATGCAGATTTTCACTTGTGCGTAGGAGTTAGCCCCCTAATCCCTGCATTGTTCAAAGATAGACTCTATTTAAAAAAAAAAAAAAAAAAAAGGAACTAAAATAGATTTAAAATGTACTGCAAGCTTTTAAAGGGACAGAATGGAAAGACAGAGAATGGAAGATTCAGGAAAAGCAGGCACCAGTGGCCTTTGACATAGAGTTCTGCCTAAATTTCTACCAAACTTGCAAAAGCCTAATATGCAAATAACATATGACCGAGTAAAATCAAAAGTCAAACTTCCTACCTTGCAAGCTGAGGCAAGCAGAGTCTTTGCATTGTTACAAGCAACACAAAATATTTCATAACCATGTCCATATCTAAAATTTAAAGATAAAATGAATAGTCTCTGTATTAGTAAACATTATCTAACCTCAAGTTGCAAAATTTTTTTAAAAATTAAAAGAATAACATCATTCTGCCAAGTAACACATGTCTTTTAACAAACACTATATTTTTATCTAGGTAAATACTTTGGGAAAACAGGAAGACTGGAGAAAAATGACAGCTTCCTAAAGTAACAGAACTCATGCAAACAATCAGATTAAGAGACAAGTTTTCACCTTCTGCCCTCAGACAGACAGCACAGTAAACAATCAAGGAAACGTTATGATGGAGAACTACCAAAGACAAAAAAGACCAGTTGGCATAACAAGACTTAAAAAGGAAAAATATGTTATGCCTCTCTAGTTTAAATCTTAAGACCAATAAAGCTAATAAATACCATAAATATTAATATCAATATCAATAGGAGGTGTGATTCTCACTTGTTTGAAGAGCTACTGAAAGTTCTATAGAGCAGAATGTAGGCAGGTTAAGGAGAAAATCAAATTGTAGAGGGAAAAATCCCCACATTATGACAGAATCAAAGAGGTAAGTATAATTTAACTTACAGTTTTTGAACTTCAGGCCACAAAGTATTCTGCAGAAGATGATCTTCAGTGGGAGGTTCTACAATAAATTTGTAGTATCGCTATGATTTTTTTCTATTTTTAGCCAAATAAAGCAAATTCTATAGTACCTTTTTAAGTCAGCAGCAACAGATACCATACATGTATACTAGTGATTCTACTCAATCATCTTCTTGTCATTTCTTACCAGTAAGTAGGGAGGGTTGAAAGGCCACCTGGTGATACTCAAAACCAGTACTAGTTAACAGCTCCTCTTCATCAGAAGGCTGAGAAGCCATGTCTCCTAGTTTAAAGAAACACATCAGTACCATGAATGCAGTCACTATAAATGGAGTCTTTATGTCTCTTATACTGTCTCAATACTAATGCTGCCCATAAGAAAGCAGTAGCACCTCAAAGTGATGTATTTCAAAGCTATGGCCACACAATTCCAAAGCCAAAGGCATTTCTACACTCTAGTTTTTTCCAAACAAGCTCTTAAAAGCATTTATCAATTCCATAAAAATTCCTTCCATTTTCTTTGACCTAACAAACTTTTTGAACTACACAGCAGATTCTCAGGTTGCCTGCATTCCCATCTGTGACTGTAGTGTTCTGTGAAAGACTGAGAGCTACTCCTATTTTCAGTGGTCTGCATTCATACACTTGTCACAAAAATGCGATGGGAGAAGAGAGATGTGTGGATTGTGATTTTAAAAAGAAATCAGTTGTAGCAGACATTAGATACATACTACACAAGTGTGTAACTAGGTTTTAAGTACCACTAGGGGTTGAATAAATTTGAGACCAGAGCCTTACCCTGGAACACAGCTTTATTTGATAATCCCAATGCAGGGACAGTAGCTCCTTCAGGAAGATCACTGTCCTGCTGGGATAAAAAATAGGATTAGTTTTAAACACTAAAAGCTACTGGTTTCCTCAGGTACTACAAAAATGTCATGCTCTTAAAGGCTGAGAAACTGTTTCATCCTAGTGTGGATGTCGGCCCACTCTTCCACTTCCTGAACCAAGAGATGCAATGCTGAGCAATGACTCTCCAACAGATTCCCTAACCCAATCCTTAAAGCCAGGCTTCTTCTCATCCACATCAAACCCTTACAGCTCAGTGGGCTTCAGGGTCTGACAAGAAATGCAGCAGGATGAAAATGGAGGGCCTAAAGCTCCACCTCCCAGAAAGCCTCAGAGGCACAGATGATGCCCAGTCCTAGAAAGCGACACAGTATTTTCATTAAATATATTTAAATAACTGGAAACTATTTTAAAAATTGATAAGAGTGCCATTTGAAGAGGCAATACTCTGCCTAGATTCTACAACTTAACCAAGTTATTACATGTGAAATGATATACTAATCATCCAAACTGGGCCATAACCACATGTTAAAGAGTTTTTTACAATGTAAACTTTAATACAGGAGCTGGAACTAGACAAACTTGAGTAATGTGAATTTAAACCATCAATAAAAGCAGCTACATGGAACATAAGGAACTACATGCTTAACTCAAAAACCAAGAGAAATAGTATGGCATGGGAAGAGCAATAGAAAGCTTTCCCATATGCCTATCCCAACACTCAGTGGGATAGGCATATGGGAATTTGCCAATTTTTATGGGGATAAAACCTGAAAGAGATCAAGAGACATTCCAATCTACACAATTCTTGTATTTTACTTATTTTGGAACCTGGGATTGAATCCTGCGGTGGTGCTTAACCAATGAACCACATCCTCAGCCCTTTTTTTATTTTGAGACAGGGTCTCTCCAAGTTGCTTAGGGTCCCCCTAAATTTGTGAGTCTGGCTTTGAACTTGCAATCCTCCTGCCTAAGCCTCCTGGGCTTCTGGGATTACAGGTGTGTACCACCACCACACCTGGCAGGGATTCCTGTATTTTAGAAATTGAATGTACACCTGGGACTAATGTTTTCATGGAATTCCATGAAACTCCATTTCAATCCCTGAAACTAAAGAGATCCCAAAACTAACTATCCCTCTGTCCCCAGAGGTTAGCACTATATAGGAATCACAATCAAGACCTCCCTTTGGATTTCATTCACACTACCCATCATTATTAGAAATAGGCAGAACAAAATCTTAAGACATCTTCACATAATTAAGAAAGGCTATGGCACAATGTACTGAGTATTCCGGGGCATTTCATTTCAAATGATTCTCACTTTCTTCTCCAGTCTTACCTGGGTCAGAGCTGGTTTCTGTGCTTTTAATCTCTAGGCTCCCAGAAAATTCTCACTGTTCTTAAATACTTTTTCATCACATTCTTTGTGAAGGGGCCTCCAATGGCACACCTCAGTCTGAGCTGTATCTGCATCCCAAAACCTTCCCTGATCTGACTTCCTCCACTTTTCCATTTGCTTCTTCATTCCAACAAACACCCCAACGATTTTGGCTACCTCTCCCTTTTCTCTTTCCTTCTGCCTATTAAAAGTGTACTTACTCTTTTGAGCTCAGAAGCAAACCTCTGGCCCAATTCTAGGTAAAGGACCGTAAGATACACACTTCTGTGTAATTTAATCTTCCTACTTAATTTCCCTTCCTTCAAAATTACTCCGTAATTTTTATAACCCATGTATTTTTATAAGTAGCTCAAATCTTTTGTAAGAGGGATATAAGCGAACAAAACAACAACTTATTCTTACAAAACCCAAATGAAGTCCCATTAAACGTTGTCATTACTCCAACGCAGTAACCTCTTCCTTCTGAAATTTACTCTCATACCATAAGCTTTAGCAGTTAACTGGTCTCATCTAATAATTATAGGTATGTTAGTTAAACTGCCCCTACTGCTACCCTACAAGCAAGATGACAATCTCTTTGAAAATGGGACTCATCTTGTATAGTTTATCATAGGTACCTGGCAGAGTTACAATACATAATATCCATGTCTCAACACGATATTGCTGCTTTACAATGTTTTGAGCTCATTTGTTACACAAAATTTCTGGTTTTAATATTTAAACCATTATATGCCACAGTGCACACAAACGTATGTCAAACCAATAATAAATAATATGGCTTCTTTTCTACCCATATACCCCATTTATAGACCAAAGCAAAAAATATTTAGAATTTAAAATTAAGTGACTAGATTTAAGCAAAACCTTTAGAAGAATACTCACATCACAAAGCACATGACTCAGTGAATGTCCTGAAATGGCACAAAAATTTTCCACAAAATTCCGAGGTGCAGAAAAAACCCGAAGAACTTTTTCATCTGCTCCAGATACAAACTGAAATCGATTAATCATTGCCAAACATTTCAGGTCATATCCATGTATCTGAGGCCTTGCAATTTCATGCCAAGTCACCTGGGTATTAAAACGGAATAAATGAAAATGGCCATGTTTCAAAAACCAATTATTTTCAACAAGCAAAATATCACATGCAAAACTATTAACTATACTGTGGAAATATGACCATGGGGCAGACTCATCCACAAATAAACAACTGAGCAGTCCTGATAGCAAATCAACAAGAGCCACAAAAAAGCATTCCAAATCATCTGACTTGTATTTTCAACTGTCTACAGACAATGCTCCAAATGATCTACTATGTTACTGTGGCAGCAACACCACTGGCAAACCTCACTAGCTCTCATGACCTGACTCCTAATCAGTCCTGTAAAATTTTTGTCAGAAATAAAGGTTCTGACTTTCACCACATAAAAGTTCAAGGGCTTATTAGTGGTAAAATTTTGTGACTGTTTGAGCTCAGGGTCAAAACTAAAAATTTTCTTGAACAAGAGCCACCCTCAGGCTGGGGATGTAGCTCAGGGTACAGCATTTGCCTAACAGGTGTGAAGCCCTAGGTTCAATCCCCCCAGCACCGTCAAAAGGGAAAAGAAAAAAAAAGAAGAGCTATCCTCAACCACTACTATCTAATACTAGATGACTTCAGAAATTAGCTTTTCCTAATGAGTTAAACCTATAAGATACAGAACTTTTAGGTGAAATAGAAGCAAAATACATTTTGAGAACTAACATTTGAATTATTGTTTGAATTGCAAAAAGGAGATGAATATTTAAGTTTTTAAGAATATGCCAGGGGGCTGGGATTGTAGCTCAGTGTTAGAGCGCTTGCCTTGCATCCGTGAGGCCCTGGGTTCGATCCTCAGCACCACATACAAAGCAATAAAAAAAAAAAAAAAAAAAAGAATATGCCAAACAGGTTTCCAGAGTGGCTGGATCATTTTGCTTTCCCATTAGCAAAGTATGAAAGTTACAGTCACTCTACATCTTTACAAGCAATTGTTAATGTCATTCTTTTTTACTTTAGCTAAAGAGTGTATAGTGATATCTCATCATGGTTTTAATTTGCACTTTTCTAACAGCTAACAATGTTGTCCCACTTTTCACTTAAATTGTGGAAGTTTTTTAACATGGTTAGTGAAGTAGGAAGATATTTTACCTGTGACTGGTCTTTTCTCTTCCATGGAGCAAAAAGTCGAGTTGTCTGATCAGTACCAACAGTAATGATAAATTCTCCTTCTGGATCCCACATTAGGTCTTGGACACCATCAAAGTGTCCTGAAATGACAATTTCTGGACTCCACTCTCTCTGCAATGAAAGTGCTCATGACACATATCAAAATAATCAAAGACCACCACCACTCAAAGTAAAGCACTCATGTCTGGCAACAGGAATAATGGAAACCACCTAGCATATTGAAAAGCTAAACATATAAGACAGGATCATAAAATAATAACATCTGTTTTCCAATCAACCATATCAGAACTTAAACATTCAAATATGTGTTATACTCTCTGAAGCAGTAATCCTGTGAAATTGTCTTCCATTCATCCTTTATTGAATGTTTCCTAGCAACAGACTCACTTAATCTTTCTGTGCCTCAATTAACTCTTATGAAAAACAGATACTACAAAAATGGCAACTACCTCATAGGAACATTAAGAGGATTGATAAAATGAGCAAAGTGTGCAGAACAATGTTGTAAAGCATGCAAAACAATGCTGGCACATACCAGGTACTCTGTATTTGTTAAACTAAACAATGAAAGAAAAAGTATTATGTAAAATGAGTCAGTAGATTGAGTGTGGGCCTAGTGGTTTGTTTTATAAAGTAAAAGAAGTTACAGGTATAAAGGACAGAAATAGAATCAAACTTATTTGAGGAGCTGGGGTTGTGGCTCAGTGGTAGAGTACTTGCGCAGCAAGTGCAAGGCACTGGGTTCGATCCTCAGCACCACATAAAATAAATGAAATAAGGGTATTGTGTCCATCTACAACTACAAAAAATATTTTTTAAAAAAAACCTATTTGATGCACCTACTGAGCACCAAACATGTAATAAATAACAACAGGAAAATACAGAAAATGTCATAGGCATGGTCCAGAGTCTCTTTTTCATAACCTTGAACAGCAGTAAAATTTGACTGTTAGGGGATTAATATCCAAAATATATAAAGAATTCAAATAATCCAGAATGTATAAAGAATTCAAAAAACCAAACACCAAGAAAACCAAATAACCCAATTAATAAATGGGAGAAAGAACAAAACATTTCTCAAAAGAAGAAATACAAACAACCAACAAATATATGAAAAAATGTTCAACATTTCTGACAATCAGGGAAATGCAAATCAAAACTACATTGAAATTTCACCTCATTCCAGTTAGAATGGCAATTATTAAGAATACAAATAATAAAAAATGCTAGCAAGGATGTGAAAAAAGGTAAATTTATACATTGTTGATAGGACTGCAAATTAGTACAACTACTTACTTTGGCAAGCAGTATTGAGATTCCCAAAAGACTGAGAATAGAACCATCACATGACCCAGCTACCCACTCCATGTTATTTATCCAAAAGAACTAAAATCAGCATTATTATAGCTGCATGTGGGAGTGCACACCTGTGATCCCAGAGGCTCAGGAGGCTGAGGCAAGAGGATCATGATTTCAAAGCCAGCCTCAGCAACTTAGCAAGACCCTAAGCAACTAAGCAAGACCCTGTCACTAAATAAAACATAAAAAATGGCTGGGGATGTTGCTCAGTGGTTTGCCTCTGGGTTCAATCCCTGGTACCAAAAAAAAAAAAAAAATTAGCATATTACAGAGATACAGCCACATCAATGTTTATAGCAAGACAATTCAACAACAGCCAAGTTATGAAAGCAGCCCAGGTACCCATTAACAAAAAAATGGACAAAGAAAATGTGGTATACATACACTATGGAATTTTACTCAGTCACAAAAAAGTAATGAAATTATGGCATTTGCTGATAAATGAATAGAACTGGAAAACATCATGCTAAGTGAAATAAGCCAGACTCACAAAGTCTAAGGTCAAATGTTTGTTCACATATGTAGAAGCTACAGCAAAGTATAGGGAAATAAGGGGGATCCCATGAAAATAGAGGAAAGATCCATGGATTTGAGGAAGAAGGCTGAAGGGAAGGGAGAAGGGACAGGAAAAGGGAGGAGCTGGGAATGAAATGACAAAATTACACTAATATGAATATACCACATTGAGTTTCACCTTTATGTGTATCTATAAAGCATCAATCAAAAATAATAATAAATAGAAGAAAGACTAGTAGAATAGAGCAAGGGGAGTAGGGGGAGGAAAGAAGGGAGGGAGAGAGAAAACACTATGGACTAAAATGGAGCAAATCATATTCCATGCATGTATGATTATGTCAAAATGAACTCCACAAAGATGGTGGAATGAGACAGTCATCATTACCCTAGGTACACGTATGATTGTACAAATGGTGTGACCCTACTTTCTGTACAACCAGAGATGTGAAAAATTGTGCTCCATTTGTGTACAATGAATCAAAGAGCATTCTGCTGTCATGTATAACTGATTAGAACAAATTTTTAAAAAGTATATTTAAAAAACCAAGGCAACCTGAATTACTTTCAGCTTATGACTTTCAGTTTTTTTGTTTTTGTTTTTTTTAAACATTTATTTTTTAGTTGTAGGTGGACAGAATATCTTTATTTTATTTTTATGTGGTGCTGAGGATCAAACCCAGTGCCTCACACATGCTAGGCGAGCAGGCTACTACTGTGCAATAACTCCAGCCCCATGACTTTGTTTTATAACTTTTGTTAATAAAAAATTTTGCCACCTTAAAAAAAATGAACTCCACTATTACATTTAACTATAAGGCACTATAAAAAATTAAACATTTTTAGGGGCTGGTGCCTGTAGCTCAGTGGTAGAGTGCTTGCCTAGCATGTGTGAGGCACTGGGTTCGATCTTCAACACCACACAAAAATAAATGAAGTAAAGGTACTATGTCCATTTACAAGTGAAAAATATGTATTAAAAGATTAAAATTTTTTGACTATTAGAGAAAATAAAATTTGTTATTAATAACTAGCAGGTCATTCAAAGCCAAATCTGGTGAAAATATTCAGTAATCTGGTATAAAAAAAAGTGTAACAAAAAAATATTAATTTCTTCTGTGACATAGAATCAGGTTCTAACATTAGTACTAATGTGAGTTTAAAGGTTCTGAGCAATGGACAGCTCTTTTGGACTAACAGTATAGTTTTCCACAGTAACAGTCATAAAGGGCAGTATTTATTTGCTTTTAAAATCACCCACCAAGCTGGGTATGGTGGCACATACCTGTAATCCCAGCGACTGAGACAGGAGGATTGTGAGTTTGAAGCCAGCCTCAGCAAATTAGTGAGGCCCTAAGCAACTGCTTCAACAGTTAAAAGGGCCGAGGATATAGCCTAAACCCCATGGGTTCAAACTCCAGCACGCACGCGTACACACACACAAAAGAAAACAACAAATCACCCACCAGGCACAGAGGCACATGCCTGGAATCTCAGCTACTCAGGAGGCTATGGCAAGAGGACTGCCAAGTGTGAGGTCAGTCTCAGTAATACAGTGAGGCCCTAAGCAACTTAGCAACATTCTGTCTCAGAAACTAGGAAGGGCTAGGGATGTGGCTCAGTGGTAGAATACTCCTGGATTCAATCCCCAATACTAAAACAACAACAAAAAAACACCCTTGATTGTAACAAATGTACAACTCTAGTTTGGGGTATTGGCAGTGGGGGAAGCTGTGCTGGAGTGGAGATATGAAGAACTCTGAATTTTCTGTTCAATTTTGCTATTAACCTAAAACTGCTCTAAAAAATAAAGTCCATTTAAAAAACAAAAATCACCCTTAACACTTGACAAGTCAGACTGTAAGCACAGGTAGAGTTAGATTCTGTCTTCTGGTTTGTGTTCCTCCTTACTCACCTAATGCTTTTCTTTCTATGAAAACCCTCAGAGACCTGAGTTAATTTTCTACCTTAATGGTGAATTAAAGCTGAGTTAATTTTCTACTTTAATGGTGTCATAATTGTTCATCAAGAAAAAGAGGAAATCTCCCCTATAAACTGAGAAGTCAAAACCTCATAGGTGACACAACTATTTCAAGTCCACAAACTAAAAGTTATGTAAATCCATGAATTTCTACTTTATAAAAAAAACCATCAGATAACACATTCAGAATACACTGTAACATTTCGCTCAATGTTCTTATTTCTTTTATTTATTTAATTTAAAATATAGAGCATCCAGTATATAATGGGCCCTATTTTTCATCTATAAAACAAGAAAAATTTGGTGGGAGTAGTGCTGGGGATTGAACACAGGGTCTTGCACATGCCAGGCAAATGTTCTACCACTGAGCTATATCCCAGCCCTATGCCAATATTAACTCATTTAAGCACCATTCAATTCTTCAACGCTGCTGTACAGCTTTGTACTTTTTTTCTTAGAAAAGCATGAGTTTCTCACCTACTATAAATACAGTATAATGCCTACAGAAATAAGTGATGTCACTTCAACTTAAAGCCTCTATTATGCTTCTGTACAGTGTTATAAGTAAAACACTATTTAGCTAGGTTGAAGAGTCACTCCATGTGATTAGAAATGCTTGAAAAGTGCTTTCCTTACTGGGTTAACTGTATTCTGCTTCCAAAGGTGCAGTGCTCCATGGAAAGCATGAGCGATGATCATGGAACCATCTTCATTGAACTGGCAATCATAAAATCCCAGAGTATTTCCACCTACTTCACCTACTCGAACCTGTACAGTAACAGAAAACAATTTTCACTTAATATTCCCATTTCTTTTCTTTTCTTTTGGTACCAACGATTAAACTCAGGGGTACTAGACCACTGAGCCACATCCCCAGCCCTGTTTTGTATTTTATTTAGAGACAAGTTCTCACTGAGTTGCTTAGTGCCTCACTAAATTACTGAGGCTGGCTTTGAACTCATGATCCTCCTGCCTAAACTTGCAAGCCGCTGGGATTATAGGTGTGCGCCATTGCATCCATTTCTTTTTAAGATTAAAAAGTTGACTTAGAAGTAAAGATAGTAAGCAACATTGATTGAAGTTTCAAGTCACACAGAAGATACAACAATTCTAATTTGGATATAGCTGACAGAACTACAAGGAGAAATAGATAAAATCCAACATCGGGTTATGAGATATTTTTACATGCTCTCTCAGTAATTGATAGCTCAATCAGAAAATTAGACAAATCAATAAGGAAATAGAACTGAGCACAGCAATTAACAAGTTTTATCTACATAATAAATATGAACTACTGTCCTTTGCAAAATACATATTCTCAAGTATAACAGTCCCATTTCATACAATGGAAACAATTACAGACTTTAAGTTCTAACTCATTTAATGTATACAAAGACTGCAACTCTATTTATCTAACAATATAGATTTAGGATTTAAATATTTAGTTTACAAAGACCAATTTTCTGTTCCCTAAGTATCCACATTTTACCTGTTCTAGCCAAACTCCTGACTCTTCATCTGGAGCCCAGAGAATCATGGTTTTGTCCATTGAGGCAGACAATAATCTCACTGGCTGCTGTAGAACACCATCTAAAGAATGAAAACTAATGTCTTTAGGTGATTAACAAGCATTGGGCTTGTAGATGATCAGAAACAAAACAATAAGCTTACTGTAAGAACATTCACTGTAGCATTGTTTATAATAGCAAATATGTGCAAATAGCACAAAGGCCAACCATTAGAAGAACAAATAAACAAGCTATTGTATATTAAAGCAATAGAATATTATAGCACAATTTTAAAGAATAACTAATCACATGAATCAACACCTGCAAAATGTGTTAAATTAAAACTTATAAAAGAACACATATAGGTATCAAGTTTTGATATCTTCTAAATAAAAACAATATTATTTATTGGTATATAAATGTGCAATAAAAGAATAAAAACATGCACAGGAATGATAGGCACAGAATTCAGTACTATAGTTGCCTCTACAGAAGGATGGAAAGGGAAGTTCAAAAGAACATACAGGAGTTCTTGATATATATAATACCTAATTTTTTTTTTCACTGTGGAAAATTTGGTCATTATCTCTCTAATCCTGAGTTTTCTTAGAAAGTAAGATAAAGAGCTTAGTTGCAGCTTAGTATGTGGAACTTTAACATGTGTGACTCACTTTGATTTTTAGTCTGTTCTATTGTGGCTTGGTATAAGAGCTGAGTCCAAAATAATGGCTTACTCCTGTTTTTCAGTGAAAATACCATTTCAAATTATTAATAAAAAAGAAGACTGGACTTCCTTGTTTTTAAATTAACCTTGTTTGAGATGCTAAAAGTATAGCTAGTTGGTTCTATGCTGCAGAAATGGTGAAGCAGTAACCCTTGGCAGAGTCCTGATACCTATGTTAACTGACAATAGAGGGCTTAGGCTGGCAAAAATGGAGGTATTATGAGTTGGAAATAAAAGAAGCAACTACAGAAGGCCAAAAGGAATGCATCAGAGTTGGCCCAAAGAGAGAAAACAATAAAAAATTTAAAAACAGTAAGAAATATAGCATAATGTAATAAGAGCTGAATGGTGAATACTTGAGAATTACCATTATTCTTGTCTTGGGGGAGGGGCTGGGGAAGAATAAGGCCAGACCTTGCTCAGCTCTATACCCAGCACCAATTGGGTAAAACCATCACTCCATAAATGGAAGTTAGGAGCAAAAGAAAGAAGGATAAAAAAGAGTCTTACTTTTCATAAGTAATATATTTCAGTATTATCAACTTTATTATCAAGGCTAAAGGTTCCTGTGAAATTAGCTTGAAAGTCAATTCTCCTTAAATCCTTTAATGATTAGGTAGAAACTTTTTTAAAAATATTTTTTAGTTATAGATGGATGCAATATCTTTGTTTTGCTTATTTATTGTTTTTATGTGGTGCTGAGGATCGAACCCACTGCCTCACATGCGCAAGGCAAGTGCTCTGCCACTGAGCCACAACCCCAGCCTCTAGGTAGAAACTTCAAGAAACAGTTAATGGGAGTGTGGTAATTTCAGCATGATGACAAGGATTATACTTTGCCCACTTAAGAGAGCAATCTTCAATGGAACCCACTGTCCAGCACACCAGGACTGTAGTCATTTACACTCCACCAACTTGAAAATATATTACATCTGAGATTTCTAATCACACTCATAAAAACACTCCACTTCAGCTGGTCAGCTTAAAAATACTGCAAGAGTTAACTGAAACAGGATCTGCACATTCTTCTTACCTTTGTAAAATGAAGGTTGCCAATGAACTGCATTCACCCAGTTTTCATGACCAGCCAACACAGTCTCCAAAGTAACTGCAAATGATATTTCAATACCTACAACAAAAGCAATGAAGGTATTTTTTTTCCTCAACTATCGGCTACAAAGAACATTTGCATGACCAAGTAGGTTGTGCAACTACATTTAAAAATTTAGAATAAAATAAATAGCTGAGATTCAATAAAAAGAACTAGTATTCTAAATTTTATTAACTTCACCCATTCTTCAAAATTATAAGAGATAAAGTTTAAAAATGAATTTTTCTCTATCTGGTCATAAATAAATATTAAGGAATGTCTTATTTAAAAAAAACTTTATGAAACACCTGTTATGCAGGGATTAAAAAGCAAAAAACATATACACTGTAAATGTACTGAAATATCACACATACAATTTTTATGTTTTTCTGTGTCCATTTAAAAATAGGGCTGGGAGCAGGACATGGTAGCACATGCTGGTTATCCCAGCTCCTTGAGAAACTAAAGCAGGAGGATTGCAAGTTCAAGGCCAGCCTTGGCAACACAGTCTCAAAATAAAAAATATTCAAAAAAGGACTGGATGTATAGCTCAGTGATAGAGTATGCTGGGTTCAATACCCAGTACTGCTAAAAACAAAACAAAAAAACGGGGTTAGGGGTGTAGCTCAGTGTTAGAGCACCTTCCTAGCATGTGTGAAGAGCTGGGTTCCATCCCCAGCACAGCAATAAATAAATAAATAAATTTAAATTTAAATATATATATGTAAATCAAACAGAAAAGCCAATCTCCTTGTTTCCACACTCACTATCAAGATATCACCTAAAATATCATTTAAAAAATAAAGATAAATGCAGAAACAAGGGACATTAAAACAAAATAATTTAAAACTTTAAAACAAAATAACTAATGAACAATTTTATATTTGGGTATAACTACTCATAATATGCCGTTATATCATTTCTTTGTTATCATTATAAAACTTTATACCCAAATTTCAACTTTAATGGGGCTTCATAACCAAAAAGAGCGTACCTAGCCGGGCGCAGTGGCACACGCCTGTAATCTCAGCACTTTGGGAGGGTGAGACAGGAGAATAGCCGAGTTCAAAGCCAGCCTCAGCAACAGTGAGACACTAGGCAACTCAGTGAGACCCTGTCTCTAAATAAAACACAAAATAGGGCTGGGGATGTGGCTCAATGGTCAAGTGCCACTGAGTTCAATCCCTGGTACCAAAAAAAAAAAAAAAAGAGTATACCTAAGTGAACAATGCTTACTGAGAAATAATTTTATAATCTAGATATACATGCAAACAAATTTCCTTCAAATTCAACATTCCAACAGTATCTACCATTTAAGGGTAACCATTCTAATGCTAAACAGTAAGAAAATCAAAACTAGCTGGGCGCGGTGGCACACGCCTGTAATCCCAGCAGCTCAGGAGGCTGAGACAGGAAAATTGTGAGTTCAAAGTCAGCTTCAGCAAAAGCGAGGTGCCAAGCAACTCAGTAAGACCCTGTCTGTAAATAAAATACAAAATAGGACTGGGGATGTGGCTCAGTGGTCGAGTGCCCCGAGTTCAATCCCCAGTATCAAAAAAAAAGAAAAGAAAAGAAAACCAAAACTACTTATAAGTACTCAACGTAGGGATTTAGCTAGTCTCTTAAAAATATACTCCAACAGGCTGGGTGTGGTGGTGCATGCCTGTAATCCCAGTAGCTCAGGAGGCTGAGGTAGGAGGATTACAAATTCATGACCAGCCTCAGCAACTTAGTGATGCTGTAAGCAACCTAGTGAGACCCTGTCTCAAAATAAAAAATAAAAAGGGCTAGGGACTGCTTGCCTTGCATGTACAGGCCCTGGGTTCAATCCCCAGCACTACAAAAAAAAAGGGCAGGGAGGGGCTAGGGATGTGGCTCAGTGGTTAAGTGCTCTTGAGTTCAATCCCTGATACAAAAAAATAAATAAATAAACTCTCTAACAAAAGTATGGGTAATTCACACTATTACCTTATGTCTTTCTATGCTAAAATTTCAAATGTAGCAACCCTTTACAAATTAATTTATTGAGAAACATTAAGAATTGTTTAGCAATTTAAAAGATCTTACTATTATAGCTTAGAAAAAAATAATTTTTTTTAGATGGATATACTACCTTTATTTTTTATTTATTTATTTTTATGTGGTGCTAAGGATCGAACCCAGTGCCTCACATGTGCTAGGCAAGTGCTCTACCACTGAGCCACAACCCCAGCCCCAAGAAAAATAATTTTTAAATATGAAAAATGACTCAATCTCACATACAAATAAAAACCATACAACGTACATCAGTTTCAGATAGGGATTTAACACTTCTAAAAAATGAACCCTCACATAGGTGTGTGTTGAAATAGATAAAATGACTCAGCCAGTAGACCCAAGTACAGTAAATATTTTCAGTTACTCACTTCCACTTTCTATAGCAAAAGTATTTTCCTTCAGTCTTATATTATCATCCTGAATCTCTGAAGATGTTGATTTTACATATAGCCTCCATATTCTTATTAGGCAATCTTGTGAACAGCTTGCTAGGAAAAGATCTTTACCTAATTAAAAAACACATTGTATCATTTTTAAATGTAGATATAAGACCCTTCATTCATTTGACATATTCATTTTGATAATATTGCAAACATATATGCAATAATAAATTTTATTCATAGATGGCCCGCTAAGTTCTACCAAGCACTTTTCAAGAATGCCTCAAGTAGACAACATAGTTCACATCATCTTGAAACACTAATTTGGTTCATCTTCTACCACCCAACTAATAGTCAACAGGGGGATAAGTATCCTCTTTTTTAATTGGGACAAGAGAAATATGTAACACATAAAGAAAACTTTAAAACACAGGAGACCGCTTTCTTGGACGTTACACATACTTGTCCCCATTAGCTGTACTTTACCAAAATTTCATACTGACCAAAGGCTGCCCACTCCACATCTCTTATCCAATCCTCGTGTCCACTGAGAAAAAGCACTTTCTGAAACTAGTAAGATAATAAAAATCACTGGGCTTGATAATTTAACATTTTCATGTACATCAGTGACTTCATTTTATCTCAGTCGGTCCTACTGCATTGCTTTTTATTAAGAATGCTACCTGATTAGACACAGGATAAACACTCATTTGGGAACAAAAAATCTCATCATGTAAATCTCATCTCATATCTAAATCATTAACTGAGCAACTCTGAGTTGATAATACAATATCTATAGATCTCAAGTAATTTAAATGTTTACAAGATAAAACGACATGCTATGGATACAGTATATAAAAATGCTGGATCTTACAGAATGCAGAAACTGGGCCCAGAGTTAACCAATCTAATTTCTAGAACTTCTTTAGTTTAGACACTCAAAATGTAGGTAAAGGATACTCAGAAGGATAAAAAAACACTGGCTTTACTATAGGTATGTTATAACTCATTTGAAATTTAAAAAAAAAAAAAGCATAACCATGACAACTTCCTTCTTTTCAGCACAAATCAAATGACCTATTTCCCCCTAACAACTCAGCCCGGTGGCTAAGGCTGCAGTTACTTGTTGTTCACATAAAGAAACAAAGACCATATAACACAAGAACTGTGAAGAAAGGATTCTACTGTTGGATGATTTTGGCTTGAATTTTAACATTCCTGAATTATAATTTGTAAGTAGTCCGTACTAAGATATGTCACTAAGCAGATCATAATTCTAGTCTCTTAATAAATATCATTATTTACCTGATCATTTTGCTGAACAAATAAGTGAATTTTGCAGTTGTCATCACCGCATGCTAATATTGGTACTAGAAGGGAAAAAAATAGGCATGACTGTTAAGTACTCCACCATGAGTAGGATCACCTATATGGATTCTAAGCTCTAGGTAAAGTATCCTGACTTCTATTTCCCACATCACTGAGCAAAGTGCTCAATAAATATCTCCAGGAATAAAATGAATACTCTAAAACATATCAGTCAATGGTTACTTGACAAATACTAATAATAAACTCAGATAATTAGTGTATATGTTACTTATGCTAGAAGAAGCAATGTAAAAGAAGCTCAAGAACAAGTAGGGAGCCAGGTGTGGTGGTGCTTGCCTATAATCCCAGTGGCTCAGGAGGATAAGACAAGAGGATCACAAGTTCGAGGTCACCTCAGCAATTTAGCAAGGCCCTAAGCAAGTTAGTGAGACCCTATCTCAAAATAAAAAATAAAAAGGGCAGGGATGTGACACAGTGTTAAAGCATGGCTGGGTTAAATACCCAATAGCAAAAAGAGCAAGTAGGGTACATTTTTACCATGTAAGCCAAAAGACCAACATGAGAAGCCATTAGTCTAACTGAATAATAAATAGCTACTCTGAGTCCAGCATCACTATTGGTGCAAAGATTTACAGATACGTGTGTAACTTCAAGGACTTTACATTTTATTGGAGACTGAATTCAATATTAAAACAAAGTAAAAGAGCAAGTAGTAATTAAATTTGTAGCTAAAAAGCTTTGAAAAGAGTGACTAAAATAAACTCTCTTTAATAAGATGAAAAACAAATTCACATTATCAAAGGACAGTCATAATGACTCTGGAGCAAGATAAAACCTGGACTCTTTTCTAAGGAAATACTGTGCTACCAAATATGTTTTTCAAAGGTCTTCTCACTTTTTTTTAAAAAATATTTATTTTTTAGTTGTAGGCAGACAGAATATCTTTATTTTATTTTTACGTGGTGCTGAGGATCGAACCCAGTGCCTCACGCATGCTAGGCGAGCACGCTACCACTGCGCCACAAACCCAGCCCCAAAGGTCTTCTCACTTTAAATCAACTTAAAACAACAAAAAATCTAGTCACTTGGCCTTAATAAATGTGGAAAAATGAAATTCTATGTTAAAACCAAATGTTTCCAGATCCTCCTCTCAAGGAACCCTTACACAACAAGGACCATAACATGAAACCAGAGAGTCACAGCTTCTGTTGCAGAGTGCAAGACAGGCTGTCATTTCTAGGCCCTGTCTTTCTTCATCACTCCTGCCCTAGTAACAAAGGCAACAACTGTCTCACATTGGCTATCACTTTTGTGGAGGAAAATGTAAGGGCAGGTACAGCTGAGTTGCATAGCAAAAGGAAAATTTTTCTGTTTGGAGATTTTAAGTGGGCTCAGGCAAACTGTTATCATGCAAGATTTGAAGAGGCTATCATCTTGAGAGAAAAGCTCACATGGTCCATCTTCTGTACTTTCTCAACTTATCTCAGACCTTTACCTTCTAAAGAATTAGATATTTTCCCCAAATTAGAACTATAAACATCCATGTTCATAAGTAGCTATATCAATCTCCAGTATATATTAAGTTACTTAAATTTTTAACAGCTACTAAATTTCCTAATAGCCTCCTGCAACTTTATGTTCTATACTTAAATCATTTGAAGATTGTAACAAAAGTATTTTATCAATATCTCAATTTGTTTCATGAAAACTCTTAGATACAAGACTGGGGGTATAGCTCAGTGATAGAATGCTGCCTAATGTGTGAAGCCTATGTTTTGACCACCAGTGCCACCTGCCCCCTCAAAAAAAAAACAAAAAACAAAAAAAGTCAAAACAAATATAAAATTAAGATACATTTCTTTTAGGTTCTAGTCATAGGAGATATATAAATATATTGCTCTTTTATTATATACTTACTAGGATACTCACCATCAGTATTAGGCAAAAAAGATAAACAGAGAGCCAGAGCAAATCCATCCCCAAAGTTCAATGTCTGAAGGCATGTTACTAAGAAAAAATAAGAAAACACCATGAATAACCATTTCTTTTTTTTAAAAAACATTTATTTTTTAGTTGTAGGCAGACAGAATATCTTTATTTTTTTAATGTGGTGCTGAGGATAGAACCCAGTGCCTCACGCATGCCAGGCAAGCACGCTACCACTGCGCCATAACCCCAGCCCCATGCATAAACCACTTCTGACCTTAGGTAGCATCATCACAGCCCTGGGTATCAATTGGGAGATGAGAGAAGTCCATCTTGAGCCCCTACTTGACCATGTAACATTAAATAACCAAATTCTAACATGGTTACAAGAACAAAATGATTCACGAAAAAGTTTAGAAGGCCAGGCATGGTGGCACACACCTGTGATCCCAGCAATACAAGAAGCTGAGGCAGAAGGACTGCAGATTCAAGCCAGCCTCAGTAACTTAGTAAGACTCTCTCAAACTAAAAATAGAAATAAAACGGGCCCAGGATGTAGCTCAGTGGTAAAGGTTTAATCTCCAGCACAAACAGAAAAACAAAATCTTAGAAGGAATTTTCATTGTCAGTTTGATGTACGGGAATTTTGAAAGGGTTGTAAAAAAATTTAGATTAGAATTATAGCATTCTTAAAGTTATTTGAAGGTTTGAAAAAATTGTATGTGTGTTCCTCTATTTTTTTTTTCATTTGATAATTACTATTTCATTTATCAGGATTATAATGCCTCCAAACCTACCTTCTGAACCCTTTTTAAGCCAGAGTCTAACAGTGGAATCTGAAGCAGCAGAAACTATCAGTGTGTGTAATGCAGCACCTGATGCCCCCTTCTGGTAAACAGCATGCACTGCATAAACAGATCCTTCATGGCCTTGGACATGAACCTTTTTCAGAAGCTGAATCAGAAAGAAAGATAAAAGCATTTAATGCTTGGCCCCGAAATAGATCCTCCAAGTTGAAGAGAATGAAAATGTTCAAGAAGTCTGTCTGACCACGTTAACAGCACACAAAAGTACACAGCCTTTAACTCAGCAATGTCACATTCAGGAACTGACTCTGAGAATAGTAGCAGTATAACAAGTAATAATAAAAGACAAATGAACAAGGATCTTCACCACATGCTGTTTATAACAGTTAAAAACCATAAGCAACCCAAAATTATCAATAGGGAATTGATAAAATAAATTAGACATACACTGTAGCCAATAAGAAGGGTAACATAGATAAATATATGCCTACAGCCATGGAAAGATGTCTATGACATTGACATTTTTGAAGAATACAGTTCAACTTTGTGGAATGTCCTTCCTTTTGGATTAGTCTGATGTTTCCCCATGAATAAATTCAGGACATACATTTTGAATAGATTCAGGATATATATTCTGATAACCTTACTATATAGGTATACCACAAGAGGCACAAATTGGTTTGTCAAAATTTTAGTTATGTTAACCCTGTTATCTTAGTAGTGTCTTCCAGTTTTTTTTCCCACTGTAAAGTTAAAATGTTTTTGCTGATAATGTGTGAAGATTTTTTTAGCATTTACTTGTGATACTTGCTGATATCAAGTATGGCTGCAAAACAGAAAAATGGAACAGAAAAAAAGGAATTTCTGTTTGCTCATCAAATCTGCTTGCCCTGTAACATTCTCTCTGGCATCCTTTTCACTGCTTTTTGTTGTTGTTGTTGTTTATTTGTTTGTTTGGAGGTACTAAGGACTGAACCCAGGGCCTTGGCATGCTATATAAGTGCTCTAACACAGAGCTGCATCCCAAGCCCAGGTCTGTGAGTTTCTTTCAAATGTGTAAGACTCCACTCACTACTTCCTTTTTTTTTGGTACCGGGGATTGAACTCAAGGGCACTCGACCACTGAGCCACATCCCCAGCCCTATTTTGTATTTTAGAGACAGGGTCTCACTGAGTTGCTTAGCGCCTTTGCTAAGGCTACCTTTGAACTCGGATTCTCCTATCTCAGCCTCCCAAAGTGCTGAGATTACAGGCATGTGCTACCGTGCCCAGCTTCACTACTTCCTTTAAAATGTCTTTTCTTTAAATTGTCTGATGAAGTAGAAGTATTTCTTCAGTGTCTGCTCAGTTGTTTTCCCAATTACTTAAGCAAAAATCTACCACTCAACAAAGTAGCTAATACTTATGTATTAAGATCTGTACGTAACTTTATTTAATCATTAACCTATGGCTTCTTTGAAAAAAATATTTCTAAATGGTTCACACACAGTACAATCTGTTTTATGCATAATTACACACATAGAACTAGAGATCTGGAATGTTGTTATTCAGAAAGTTAACTATGCTCAGATTTTGTATAGTTTTTTTCCTTCTTTATAATTTTCTGTATTTATAAACTTTCTTTACATGAGCCTATATCATTGTCCCCTCAAAACTAAACATATTGAAAATATTCATTTTACACATTTAGGCAGGGTTATAGTTTAACCATCAGAGAATTTCAGGCACACATATGCATGTCCACACATACAAAATAGAAGTAATCCCTCAAGTTCACTAGCTTTTTAAGAAAGAATGCTCACTGTTCAAAGACCCAAACCTCTTTTTACACCAGCTTAAATATCCTTTTATCAGCAGTCAAGGTACACTGAGCCCCTGTGCACAGAAATACACATGGGGAGGAACATGTAAGCCCATAAAGAGGTTACGACGTGTGGCCTCTTCCTCTGAATCCTTATTCCCTCATCCCCCTTTTATGCCTTTCATCCCTTTTCCTCCTCCTCCTCCTCCCTGTTTGGCCTCACATTCTCCCCCTCTCTACATCTGCTGTCTGCCATCAGACATGTCTGCTTAACCTGAAATCCTCTCTATTGTCAGGAGACAAGCGGGGATGCACTGAGGAAAGAGTCTTCCAAGTCTCACCTCACAGTTTCAAAAATAAATGCTTAAATACCCCTTTCTGAATTCTTCTGCCAAGATTGGTCTAAACAGGAGCCAAGTTTGCTTCATTCCCCCACTGTGGTACTTTCACTCAAGTTTCAGATGGCTCCAAAATGTACCTCCATATCTGCCTTCTATTTCTAAGGATAAGTCAGGGTGTCTAGCCTACAGTTCAAATAACATGTCTATAACTGATTCCACATCTTCCTTCCTACTTGTCTACTTTTCTCTGTAGAAACAATTTTCTCTCAGGGCCCTAAAACAGAGTCACATCATTTTTCATTGTTTATTTCCCTGCTCATCAGATCAGCACTCTTTTGACAACCAATCTGTCAATGGTAAAATCATTTTCCTTCAAAAATATATCTCATATTCTTCCCTTCGTATTTTTTCCTATTCTGATTTGGCATTCTGGTATCAGATTAATCTTCTTTTAATACTCATATTCCTGAGCTTAAAAGTCATTGCTGACTTCCAAATGTCTACTAATAAAGAACAAATGCTTAAAGCTAGTATTCAAATTCCCACAAAATCTTCTCCTATTCTATTTCACTAATATTACTGTCCACAATGTATTATCTGGCAACATTTCCAAAACTGTATTACTCAGAGTTATAAGGGATGCTAAGAGATTTAAGAGATGGGGAAAGGATTCATACATGTAATAAAATTGCTATTTTTATTTTCCTACCTAGATCCTTTCCCTTTTAATTTCTCCCAGGGCAATCACAGTATACTTTAACACTCAACACAAAGGCCACCTCTTACTTCTCTTCTGAACTCCCATAGCACTAAGATTACAGTGCAACAAGTTAGCACACCTATACACCTGATCTTTAGTTATTCAAGTTCATTTTGCCTTCAAAACTATGTACATGATTCATGAGTAGAAGGACTCTGCCTTATCTGTATCTTCTGCATGGTAGATGTTCAGATATCTAATACACTAACTTTTTTCACTTTTAATCTTTGCTAATAACTTGAAACAATCTAATTGTTCATCAACAGAGGCCCATCCATACCACGCAGTACAGATAATATCACCCAGAATTTATGTAGGCCTAAATTCACAGGGCAGCACCTGCCTCGTTAACACAGTAACTATTTTTATTTACTATCACTGAAAATAGAACAGTCCATGTTAAGAACAGTTTGAAAATTATTCCAAAATGACATGGAATTCACAGAGATGACTGAAAGCACATGAATATGGGGGCAGAAAAAGAAAGCATATGAATATGGGAACAGAGCTGAGTACTAGAAGGGGTACAGGACCTATGAAGTACAGAAAATACAGCGTCTGGGTTACATATAAGTAAAAATGAGGGAACTTCATAAAGGAAAGACAGGAAAAGTGAGGGGGAAAATTTGCAATTAAAAGTAAACAGAGGGGGGCTGGGGCTGTGGCTCAGTGGTAGAGCACTTGCCTCACATGCATGAGTCACTGGGTTCAATCCTCAGCACCACATACAAATAAATAAAATAAAGATATTGCATCCATCTACAACTAAAAGAAAAAAAAAAAAGTAAACAGAGGGCTGGAGTTGTAGCTCAGTGGTGGAGCGCTTGCCTAGCATGCGTGAGGCACTGGGTTCGATCCTCAGCACCACATATAAATAATAAGTGAATAAAATAAAGATCCATCAACAATTAAACAAAAAAAAAAGTAGACAGAAATTACTTCTGATAAATGTCTACCCACTTGATTATTCTCTATTTCCCAGTGAATCACTTGATTGTCAGATCCTCCAGAAACTAATTCAGTAGAAGGAGCTGGAAAAAAAAATCATATCTTAGTAAATATTTTTATTTATTTCATTTCCCCCCAGATATTTTTTAAAAATTCAAAGCTATAGAAAATAAAAGATCCTAACTAGCATAAGTTATACTCCATGTAAGTATAATATGTCAAAGTACACTCTATGGTCATGTATATCAAAAAAGAACAAATTAAAAAAGAAATAAAGAAAGAGAAAACATAAGAACTCTCCTACATTCCTTATCTGGATTCACCTAGATTAACCTTTTGCCCTGTCACATACTTTCTAAATTTGAATATACTTTTTGTTTAAACCATTAAATAAGCTGCAATCAAAACTACACTGAGGGGGAGGTGGGAGGAAGGAAAAGGGAATGTGTATAGTAATGATGATTGATTGAGAGAGTCATTACTACCCCTGGTGCATGTATGAAGATACAAATGGTGTGACTTTATCTGGTTTGCAACCAGAGAAATGGAAAAACTGAGATCTGGTTATGTACTATGACTTGAAATGCATTTAAATAAAATAACTAAAAAAATAAAAAATAAAAAAAACCTACACTGAGATTTTATCTCACATCAGTCAGAATTGCAGTCATCAAGACTATAAATAATAAAAAATGTAGGAGAGGATATGGAGAAAAAGGAACACTTTTACACTCTTGGTAAGACTGTAAATTAATTTAACCACTATGGAAATCAGTATGGAGATTCCTCAAAAGACTAGGCATGAAAACACCATATAACCCAGATATAACATGTCTTGGTATTTACTCTGAAGAGTTAATGTCATCATATGGTAATACATGCATACTCATGTTTATAGCAGACAATTAATAATAGCCAAATTATGGAACCAGACTAGGTATCCATTAATGGATGAATGGATAAAGAAAATGTACATATAGACAATGGAGTTTTATTCAGCCATAAACAAAAAATAAAATTATGGTATTTGCAGGAAAATGGATGGAACTAAACACTACTGTGTTAAACAAAACAAGTCAAAACTCAGAAGGTCAGCCCTGGGATCAAATTCTAGTACCCTCCTCCCACAAATAAACTCAGAAGGTCAAGGGTTGTATGTTTTCTCTCAAATGCGGAGGCTAGAGAGGAAAAAAGAAAACAAAGGTGGGGGTAGATCTCATGAAAATCAAAGAGAGACCAGAAAAGGAAAAGGATCAAGGGGTGGGAGGTGGGAGGGAGCAGGGAAGTGCTGGGGAGTGATATTGGCCAAATTATATTGTTATGTTGTTAAGTACAGATATGTAACAGCAAATCCTATCATTATGTACAATTATAATGAACCAATAAAAAATGGTAGAAAAAAATAACTTGCAAACTCTGACATCAAAGAATTTTCCATGTGTATCCTAAGAACTGGAACATTTTCCTATTTTACAGAATAGAATTATCACATTCAAGAATTTTAACACTAGCCGGGCACTGTGGCGCAAGCTTGTAATCCCAGCACTTAGGGAGGCTGAGACAGGAGAATCGCGAGTTCAAAGCCAGCCTCAGCAATAGCGAGGTGCTAAGCAACTCAGTGAGACCCTGTCTCTGCATAAAACACAAAATAGGGCTGGGGATGTGGCTCAGTGGTCAACTGCCCAAGTTCAATCTCCAGTACCAAAAAAAAAAAAAAAAAGAATTTTAACACTGACACAGTATTACAATGCAATACACAGTCCATTAACATTTTCCAAATAATTCCAGTAACATTTTGCATAACTGTTTTTGTTATGGATTTGGAATCTAACTAAGGATCATATTTGGTAATCACATTTTTATAATCTCCTTTAATCTAGAATAGTCTCTCAGTTCTTCCCTTTTTTGTGACAATGACAGTGCAGACCAACCATTTTGTAGTGTCCCTCAATATGGATTTGTCCAATTATTTCCTCATAATTAGGCTCAAGCTAAACACTTTTGGCAGGAATAACGCATGACACTTTACAATCAGATGCTGCTATCAAGCATCTGTTTTTAGATTCAAATAGGTCTTTTAAACATTAACAATTTCATGGTGTTAAAGAAAAAAATAGGAGTAAATTCCAGAAAAGTGAGAAATAGCATAATTTTGGCTTAGTTTAGATTTTCCATTTATTTGTTTCCTCTGGCCCATGTGCTAGATATTTAGGTAGGCAACAGGGAAATAGCCCAAGAGGGTTATAAGACTTTTCAGCTATAAAAAATATATAAGTAAACAAACACAGTTAGACTTATACTCCAGAGGTTCCAGACTCATGTCTCAACTCTGCTACCAGTCAACTGGGATCTTGGGCTCCAAAATCCTCATGCACCACAAAGGCACATAGTCATATATCTACATGACTTTGAGAATGATTATAATAAAGTACACAAAAGTAATATATTAAAATCAGACATTTTAAGAATATGAAATAGTATTATTAAATTTTTATATGTCCCTATGCAGTGTCTGGAAAGGATGTCTAAATTATCTGGTGACAGATCCCTGTTCTTAAGAGGAAATCAATCATAATAGTTACAGATTACAGTGATACACAATTTGTTCATTTTATGTAACCTCACTTTTAAAAAGAGATCAAGTACACAAACCCAAATTAACATTTCATAACAAAATCCTATACAGAGAATCAAGTAGTATTTGATGCCACATAGTAGCAATTAATATAATTTTAATGGTCTTCACATCTGCATTAACAGCCATCCCTTGTACTAGTTAGTGGTTTTTACTAACCTGATACATGACCCATCCTGCTTTACCAATTGAAATAAGTAGCTTATTAAACTTTTTTTGATGTCAGAGATAAAATCATAGTAAAGTCTCACTAATTCAAGAAATTCTACACTTGTGCTTGGATCAGAATGCTTTCAATAAATGTCTGTGGAATTAAAATAAACTTAATTCAGACTCTATAACAATACTACAGTACATATATTTTAAGATACTTAAAGAAGCCGGGCGCGGTGGCTCAAGCCTGTAATCCCAGCACTTAGGGAGGCTGAGACAGGAGAATTGCGAGTTCAAAGCCAGCCTCAGCAAGGGCGAGGCGCTAAGCAACTCAGTGAGACCCTGTCTCTACATAAAACACAAAATAGGGCTGGGGATGTGGCTCGGTGGTCAAGTGCCCCTGAGTTCAATCCCCAGTA
>CM053412.1:33221907-33235149 GCA_028644305.1 Xerus rutilus
GATACTTAAAGAAATTCCACTGGATTTTGGAAGTACCATTTAAAAGTAATCAATACGTTAACTAAGAATTCTGGCCAGGCATAGTGGTGCATGCCTGTAATCCCAGCACTTTGGGAGGCTGAGACAGGAGAATCACGAGTTCAAAGCCAGCCTCAGCAACGGCGAGGCGCTAAGCAACTCAGTGAGACCCTGTCTCTACATAAAACACATAACAGGGCTGGGGATGTGGCTCAGTGGTTGAGTACCCCTGAGTTCAATTCCTGGTACCAAAAAAAAAAAAAAATTCTGGAGCCAGAGAATCTTAGGGATAAAAGAAAATAATCCATGGTAGTTGGGTAATTTTTAAATGTTTTGGTCTCAGGACTCCTTCACATTCAGAACTTTTGAGGACGCCAAAAGACTGATTATATGAGCCATATGTAGTAATACTAAATATGCTAGAAATTAAAACTGAGAAATTTGAAAAATAATTAATAGTTTACTTAAAAATGATAATGAAGCCCATTATGTGGTGACAAAAATAACATTTTCATGGGGTTTGGAATATAATAATTTTTTTAAGGAAATAATTATAAAGGAGGCACTGTTTTACATTTTCACAAATCTCTTTAATGTCTGACTTTATTAGAGGGCAGCTGGATTTTAACAATTGCTTCTGTATTTAATCTATTGCAATATCACACACATCATGGCTGCTAGAAAGCTGTACACTGGGACAGCATGTGAATAAAAATCTGTGGTTTGACCTTATAAGTTTCTTAGGGTCATCTGCTCTAGTCCAATCTCCTATTTTTCAGATGGTATTAACAGTTGCAAACAGGGTCAACGAAGATCAATGTGAAAAATGCAGTTAAGTTGTCTGTTGCAGACCAGATCTAGAAGCTGTGTCTTCTGAATGTCAGTCTCAGCCTAGGCCCTGCTTATAGGTTTTCAATCAAAGATATGGGCAATAGAGGAGGGGGTGTTTTGCCAGTCAAGGGATGCCAATACCCTCATCGTAAGCAGTGCTGTGTCATCTGTGTTCAACCACCACGAAGTAAAAACAGAAGTCAGATATTTCACTGGGCATACCATTTGTCTTCTATTTTCCAACTGAACAAATCAGATAAGGTAATTAGGGTAACTAATAAGGTAACTTCTCCTAATTAACATTAGGAGAAGTGATGAAACAAAAATGACTAACTATACCTCATCAGAAAACAATTGAACTCAGATTTAACAGTTGGATTAATACTTACAGCCATCCTGTTTACAAATCCATTGTACACAATTGACTCGAGCAGTGTGACCATTCAGGTTGGTGACAACCACCCTTTTCTTTAAAAAGAAAACGGCAGTTAGTAAATTAGAATTATCCTACAGAGGAATCAATAAATTAGTAGTAATGAGATTTCAGTGTTTTTGATACTAATAAAAAGATCAGAATTACAACCACAGAGCTGCCTTCTGCAGTTCATAAAGTTTATGAGTAAGTCATCCATTCACTCCTCATCACTCCTGCCTTTCTCAACACTTTCCATATTCCCAGTGTCCTGTGCTCTCATTTCACTCAGCTCTCAGGTTTTCATCTGCCTAGTTCTGCTTACCCTCCCAGAAGGGTCACGTCCTCCTCCTTTAGGGAGCTTGTCCTGATTTTCCTTCTTCTCTGGGGAGCTTGTCCTGACTTTCCAGGCTAACCAACCAATCTCTTCCTCTTGTACCACAGGCTCAGGGACTATTTCTATCATGCTTACACCAATTTCAGGGTTCCTTAACAAAAGAATCCCTTTGTCAGAGAAATTCATAATGAATGTATACAAATTAAGGACTCACTCTCCATACCATGGCTGACCAGGTACTAAGTTCTTTAGCCCCAGTGACCCAAGGTCATGAGGCCACAACTACTAAGGTACTTATATCAGTTCCCCGCAAGGCCTACTGCCAGATTACTAGCTGACCCTCAGCCTGTTGCTTTTACCAAAATGGTTCCACGCTTGAGCATTCTTACTTCACCCACTATTGAAAGCTTTAAATGACTATAGTGCCGCCTTCTTCTTTTTGAATTTTTTAAGCTTTTCTTTCTTTCTTTTTAAAAATTCTTTGGTGTCTTTTTTTTTTTTTAGAAAAAACAGATCTTTGTTAAAATTTATTAAAAATTGTTCTACCTGTTTACACAATAATTCACACTTAAAATATTTTAAAGTTTCCATCTATCTCATATTTAAGTTTATATTGGTTTTGAACTTCACTAAATGGACTAAACATAATGAGATACAAATATCAAATGTGTTTCTCTTATGGCTCTCAAACATTTTTTGTCACACCTTTCTTTCTCATCATTTAATATTTCAGGCAGATCCATCTACGTCCAGGTATTAAAGATTCCAATGAAATTCCAAGTTCCATTTCATGTACAGTGTAGAACTTGGTCAGCCCATAGTGAAGGTGAGAGAACGTCTGCTCCTTCTTTCACTCTCCCACCCTTTCCCGTCACTGGATGCTTTTGAGTGTCTGTTTTCTCCCTGGTTAACGGAAGTTCTCACGGCATGCAGACTGAACTCTGTTAAGAATGTTCGACAACTTGATTGTGGTGTGCTGGTGTACAACTAAACTTCCCAGCAATTCAGCCAATGGTGCCTTCTTCTTTACAGCACTTTTCTCCATTGTCAACAGCACTGGCTACACATCTGCTTACATGCAAACCAGAATCTCATGGCTGGGAAAAATGAATACAGAGGCAAATGTGCACTAAAATATTTTAAACATGGGTTAGTTGAGGTTGGGAAATAATTCGCTGTATTTCGTCATCTCTCCCACTGGAATGAGAACTCCACAAGAAAGGAAGCAGTAATTATTCATTATCTTTGTCATCACTACCCAGCCTACAGCTAGCCCAGAGGGTCCCTAAAACGATGCTGCTTCAATTCAGCCATAAAGAAAAGAAATTATGAAATTATGGCATTTGCAGGAAAAAGGATAAAACTAGAGACCATCATGCTATGTGAAATAAATCACACTCAGAAGATTAAGGGTCATATGTTTTCTCTCATATGTGGAAGCCAGAAAAGATAAAGGAAATCAAAGGTGGGGGTGTGTCTCCTAAAAACCAAAGGAAGCTCATAGAGAAAAGGGATCAAGGGGTAAAAGGAAGGGAGGGGGAAATGCTAGGGAGTGATATTGGCCAAGTTAAAGTTATACTGTATGCATGTATAAATATGTAACAATAAATCCCATCAATATATACAACTATAATGCACAAATAAAAAATGTGAAAAAAGTGCTGCTTGAGCATCATTCTCAAAACTGTATTTAAGCATTTCACATGCTTTCCCCCCTGTATTTAATGAAACACTCAACCAGCAAATACTTAATAAAACCAAGTACTTCTTAGATTCAATATACTTCTGTGTTGATATATTAAAAGCCCCTAACATGTCCAATAGGTTATCCTTAAAAATGTAATGGAAGGTGTTATGGTTTGAAAAAAAAATCATGTTTTGAAGGCTTAGTACCCAATACAGCAATATCCAGAGGTGGGTCTTTTGGGAAATGCTTAGATCATGAGGGTTCTAATCTCATTAGTGGATGAATCCATTTAATGAATTAATAATCTGAATGGACTACAAGGGGAAATATGTAGGCAGATGAGGCCTGGTTGGAAGAAATAGGTCACTGAGGGTCCCTTGGCCCCTTCCTCTCTCTGCTTTCTGACTGCCATGAGCTGAGCAGTTTTGCTCCACCACACCCTTCCACCATGCTGTTCTGCCTCACCTCAGGCCCCAAGCAATGGAGCCAGCTCACCAAAGGCTAAAACTGTAAGCCAATAGGTATCGTTCCTCCTCTAAGTTGTTTCTGTCAGGTATTTTGGTCACAGCAACAAAAAGTTGACTAACACAGAACGCATGGGGAAAAAAAATCCATTAACCTGCTACACGAAGATGGACTTCTACAGCTAAGTCAGTCTTTGATGGTCACTCTAAAGTACATCCTTGGTTTTATGTTCTTTCTCTTGCTACTCAAGAATGCATGGCAACTGGGCTGGGGTTGTGGCTCAGTGGTAGAGCGCTTGCCTTGCACGTGTGAGGCATTGGGTTCGATCCTCAACATCACATAAAAACAATAAAAAACAAAATAAAGGTATTGTGCCCATCTACAACTAAAAATATTTTTTAATTAAAAAAAAATGCATGGCAACAAGAAACAAAAACCCTAAGAGACAAACTCAAGATAGTGAGGAGTGAATAAAAAAAAATTTCACCCAGAAATCTGAATCTACAAAGGGTATGAGGATAATGGAATTTTAAATCTAATTAGTAAGGAGTACTGAGGTAGGCTAGAAGAAATAAAATAGATAAGAAGGAGACATAAAGGAAGGACAAAGAAATATAAAGTTCCATATTTTTCCAGGCCTGTCATTTTCCTTGTTAGTTCTTCTCCCAAGCCTGTCACTACCAAATGCCTGGGAAAACTGTAAATCTTAAATGTGACCATAAATTCACTCATTCATGAAAATTATCTTGGGCACTGTCAATTCGTCCATGCAATAAGCAGACTAAACAGAGATACAATATTTTAAGACATCTATAATTTGGGGGCTTTCCAACATTATCTACTGATCAGAATAACTGATCCGATCATGGAAGCCACATCAGCCTAAGGATCCTGAGAACAACCACATCACCATAAACCATTCTTGTGATCACTAGACTGATATTATCCCTACATACCTTCTCAAGTCCACCCCTTATCAAATTTTCTTTCAAGGGTTGGGGTTATAGCTCAGTGGTAGAGTGTTTGCCTAGCACGAGTGACGCACTGGGTTCTATCCTCAGCACAACAGAAAAATAAATAAAGGTATTGTGTCCATCTACAACTAAATATATAAATTTTTCTTTCAAAGAACTCAAAAGTTCTCTCTTAAGATGGCCTGCTCTCTTGAGATAATGGCCCACACTCCCACTTGATTGTGCATCTTCTTGCTTAAATAATTTCTGTCTGGCTGGCCTATGCTGAATCCTTTTCCATCAAGTAGGTCATTTATGCCACCAGACCCCACCTGTACTGACTCTCTCCAGGAACTCCTTGGACCCTCTTCCAGTGACAGTATGGTAAGATATATATACAGCCATCTCCGGCACTGCACCTTAATGTTCAGCATTATATCTTTTATAATGAGGCTTCTGTTCAGATGCACACTCACTGTATTGTCCTAAGTTATCCAGGGGAAATGGGGGCACAATGAACTCTGGATAGCATGCAAAAACTACTCACTGGAAAAGTTAGGTAGGGTAAGCATCCTCCCCCCCCCCCCCAAATTAACTGACTTAAGTGGAGGGACTGGATTAAGTCCTGCTTTATAACTAGCGGTGAGGATCCCCATTCCCTATGACTTTTCCCCCAAACAACACATTACTTAAAATGCGCGTTCCCGTATCTAAAATATCAATATATTTCTGTGAAATTCGATACAGCAAGTTTACTAACCAACAGTGAAGGAAATACAGAACTGAAATAGCATCTGTGGGAGATGGCTTTAACCCATAACCAAATTTCAATTCTTCTAAAACCCAAAGAGATTCTTTGCCAGTACTATAGTTCCTGGGAAGAAAGGCTTCAGATAAAAGTTCAGATAAGAATCTCATCTTTTGGGTTTTTGGTTTTAGTATGGGGCTCACAGGCCACTGTCAGGACACGGGCCACGGTGGCCTTAGGCTGACAGTGCGAGAGAAGAGGCAAGTCCTGAGCGCCCAGAGGAGACTCCCCGCCTAGGCCTCCACCCCAGGCGGACCCAACAGCGAACTCGGCTTCCAGCACTGTAGCAATGTACAGTCCACCCCCAGCGCGCCCAACAGGTTCGGCTCTGGAAACACAGCCAATTTGGCGGCCTGCTACCTTCCGTACCTGAGGGTCATAGAGAACCACAGAGCAGGACGTGCCAAAGGCCAGAAGTCCTCCCGGCCCAGGGCTCCAGCTTAGGACTCCCCGCACCCGGTTTGGGCAGCAAAACACGTGAGATGCCTCCAACACTGGTGCCACCATGACGCCAGCTGATCAGCCTCCAAGACCAAAGCGCGCACTTCCGCTTAAGGAGCGGAACTACTCGCACGGCAGCCTCTCCTGCCGGTGTCCGCCACTCCACATTTCGGAGGCGGCCGGGGGTGGGGCCAAGGCGACTCCCCGCCCCGCAGACCCCGCCCCCGTCTGGCCGGGCTCCTCCAGCGCACGCCCCAACCTTGGCGCGGCCGCGAACTTTAACGCTCAGCTCTGGAACTGGGCTCAGTACACCAACCAAGTCCTACCCGAGTACCTCGGAACCCTCCAGAAGGACCCGGGCTCCTGCGCCAGGGCAGTCCCTTACGGCCCGGCTCCTTGCAGCAAAAGAGGCTGGCCCGGGTAGCCCTGGCGAGGTTGTCTCGGGCCTCGGAGAAGCGCAGGGAGCCTAGGAGATCAAGAAAAGGACCCCCCTACACACACACTCCTCCCAGTCCACTGGAAACCCCCAACACCTCCAACTCCGCGTCCCCACCCGGCTCCTGCGAGCCCGGCGGCGTTTGCTAACACGCGGAAAAGCGGATCGGCCTTTGGAGACCGGGTTCCGGCGCCGCGGTGCGCGTGCGCGGTACTACTGGCCGCAGGAGGCGGTGATCCCCGGCTTCGCGCTGTGAGCGGCATTAATTACTGATTGTCCTGCTCCAGGGAGGCAGGGGCGCGGGGCGCGGCTTCCCGGTGGCTGCTCGGCGGTACCCGCAGACCGAGGGGCCGCCGGGCCGATGAGACCTCCGCTTCTTTGCGCCCTGTAAAGGTTCTGGGAGAAACAAGGACGGGTCGGTTCCCATCCTTCCGAACCGCCCGAGTAGAACCGAACCTGTGCACGGAGCCGGGCGGTGGGATAGCGAGGTCGCGGAGAGGTGAGTCCGTCAAGTTTTAGAGGCGGCGGGAAGGGAGCCCCGCAGGCCGGGGATTAACAGAGACAGGGTTTCAGGGCCAGGCAGCGGGACTGCAGAGTAGGGATGCTGAGGGGAGCCCGCCACGAGCACCCACTATCCCTGGAGAAATAGTCCTCCCAGCTTTCGGTGGGAAGATGGGCTTCGGGGTCCAGCGGAGGACTTTCTGAGGAGATTGTCCGTACGTTTCATCCTGTCACCGGAGGAGCGTTCGAGGAGCTCCCGGAGAGCGGGGAGAACCTCGACTTAAGACAATTGGGGACCTGGGCGTTCGCCATGAAAAAGGATTTCAGCACGCGCCAAGACACATTTATTTAAGAAAGCAGATAAACATTCAAAGGAGAATGCAGGGTCGTCCGGAGAGTGAGGGGCACGATTTTGGGGTTTCCTGCTCTTCTCTTAATGGAAACTTGGTAAGGGGTGAGCATGGGAAGGTATGTAGGGATGACATCAGGCTGGTGATCACAAGACCAGCTTACAATGGTGTGGTCGTCTTTAAGATCCTTAGGCCCACGCGATCTCCATTATCTGATCAGTTACTCTGATCAGATAATTTGGTTGGAAAGCCCCCAAATTATAGGTTTCTTAAAATATCATACCTCTCTTTGATTAACCTGTTTATTGCACAGGCTAATTTAACAGTAAAGTAATTTTCATGAGCGTGTGAATTTATGGTAACTGTAAGATTTATAGATTTCCCAGGAATTTGGGAATGACAGGGCTGGGAGAGAAACTGGCTTGTGGGGTGATAGGCCTGGCAAGGTATGCAGAACATTAAATTAAAATTACATTTTCTTTGTCCTTCCTTTTCTGCCTTCTTTCTTTCTTTCTCTCTTTCTTTCTCTCTTTTTCTCTTTCTCTTTCTTTCTTTCTTTCTTTAAATTTCTTCTGTCTTACCTCAGTTCCATATTCAAAGTGTTGACTTTGTAAAAACTAAAAAGCCCTTAGAAAGCAAACACTGTGCCCCTTTTCCGTTGTCTCCACTTGCTTTTTTTTTTTTCAAGGCCATTTCCTTTGGCTTTTTTTCCCCCTCCTACACACAAGCTACTTCCTCAGGAGATCAGAGATGGGTCTGAGGCCACCCTCCATTGCCTCCCTGGAGGAAAGCAGGAAACTGCCTGGAGCTGCCTCACCTTCTTATCCCCACCCACCCCTCACCTGGCCCCTCACTGATCACCCTCCTGCTACCCTCCCTCTCAGTTTTGTTGGAATGATTTCTTAATGGTTCTCTTTTGCCTATTAGGTGAATTCTCAAAACTTATGCCCCTGAAGATTCTTTCAGGAGTATAGTCCTACTCTACTTATATACCTTCATTTACCACTGCTCCCAGGATGGTAATCAGCACTTGGGCAACACATGAGTTTAACGAGTACTGCCACATCATTCATTTGTGTTTTCCTCATTCAGCTTGCAAAATAGGTATCATCGGCTTTTCAGATGAGATCATGAATGTGAGAGTTGGTCCAAAGTAGAATAGCTGAAAATGTTAGGGTTTATTTGCTCCTTGCTTTTGTTCAGTGAAACTCCACCTCTGTGTCTTTTGCTGGGATATGGGTTTGGCCACCACTTAACATTGGTCCTGAACTAAGGACACCTTCCTCTGCTTAAGTGAATTCTGCTTTTTAAGCCCCAGCTCAAATTCTAAGCCCTCTTTGGGGAATAGTGTTTGTGTTCCAAACACTATTATGAGAATGAGTAATAGTTTATGGTAAAACTTTCACTGGTGTGTAGCAATAGAATAATATAGTGAATAATATAGTGAAACTGTTCATGAAGTTTAATTTATTTAAAGAGCTCTTATGCAGTCATTTAAAAGAATCAGGGAAATCTATATATACTGACATGACCTATCTAATTCATTGTTGAGTGGTGGGTAGAAAGATTTCATTTGTGTGTTTAAAGTACACATCTATTTGACTGTGGCTAGAAAACATGATACACACACACACACACACACACAAAACTGGTAAAATTAAGTACGTTTGAGGAGTAGGATAGGGAAAGGGACCTTTAAAATAACCTTAAGGGGACCTTAAGGAGACTATGTCAGTTTGAGAAAAAATTTTTAAAGGTGAATTGGTGTGTGTGTGAAAAGATTCATGAAATGGTGGTGTTGGTGGAGTTAGTTAAGTATGGTTGTGTTTTGAATCACTATTTCCAACACAATAAGTAGTTACTAGTATGGCTGTGGCTACAGGGATGTCTGAATTACTGTTGCTTTTACAGCCTGTTAGCACTAAGCTGTTCTCCACTTGGCTTTGTGTGTTTTAACAGTGCAAGGGAGAGCCTAGAAACTCTAATTCTCCATATCTTCATAGTACCTTGCACCACACTAGTCATATTAAATGGTACTGTATAAACCTTATATATAAACCTTATATGATTAGACATTCATTTTCAGTTCAGATCAGGCATGTTCAAGGTTGTATGGCCATACACTGGACATTCATTTTCAGCATGAGGTTTCAAATTGTTATAGGAATGAGATAGAGAATTTTTCTTTTCTCTCTTTTCTAGGAAGGTGCAATGGCAAAGAATTTATCTGTAATCTTGGTCCTGATCTTAGCCCTTTTCGTTACAAATCCCCTTCAAGAAGTAGAATCAGCAGCTGCTTTCTCTCAGACTACCGAGAAAATCAATCCAAACTGGGAATCTGGCATTAATGTTGACTTGGCGTTTACCGCACAGCAACATCACGTGCAACAACTTTTCTACCGCTATGGGGAGAACAATTCCTTATCAGTTGAAGGGTTCAGAAAATTGCTTCAGAATATAGGCATAGATAAGATTAAAAGAATCCATATACACCATGACCACGAGCATCATTCTGACCATGACCGTCGCTCTCACCGTAACCATGCTGCTTCTGGTAAAAATAATCGGAAAGTTCTTTGTCCAGACCATGACTCCGATGGTTCAGGTAAAGATTCTAGAAACAGCCAGGGAAAAGGATCTCACCGACCAGAACACACCGATAGTAGAAGAAATGTTAAGGAGAGCGTCAGTGCTAGTGAAGTGACCTCAACTGTGTATAACACTGTCTCTGAAGGGACTCACTTTCTGGAGACAGTAGAGACTCTGAAATCTGGAAAACTCCCCAAAGATGTAAGCAGTTCCACGCCACCTAGTATTACAGAAAAGAGCCGAGTGGGCCGCCTGGCTAGTAGGAAAATCAATGAATCCGTGAGTGAGCCCAGAAAGGGCTTTGTGTATTCCAGAAACATAAATGACAATGCTCAAGAGGTAAGATAAATGCTACTCATTATTATAACATACCTGCTTGTCTGTCTTGTCGCTGCTATTCTGTCTCTTATTTATAAGCAGTGTAAAGTAAAAATAAAACAGTGAAGTTATTTAAAAGGGAATTGTTCTACTTTCTTACCTAGGTACTTTGTTCAGTGTGCCTGTGCTACATTTTAAACATTCCTAATACAGAACTTGGGGAATAGTTCTTTGTTGAATAATGCTGCCTGCTAAAATTTCTTTTCTAATATAGAATGTTAAATATCTATAGAAAGATATTTTGGGGGAAGAGTCTTTATAAAGGTGAATATTATTAATGAAGAAAAAGGGAATGGAGATGTCACTTAGTGATAGTGTTTGTCTACCGTGTGTGAGGCCCTGGAGTCAGTTCTTAGCACCATTTAAAAGAAGAAGAAGAAAAGAAAATGGGTTGAAAAAGTAGGAGTTAGAATCTGTGTTTTAGGGAAAAGTGTGATTGAAAGGGGTATAAGAACACCAGAGAGGAGCAGTAGTGCCTCCTTGACAGAAGGGTCACATTGACTTGTGAAATGCTTGAAAATTAAGCAGCTACCAAGAATGTTGTTGGGCTAAGCAAGTGAAAGATCTGGCCTGGAGATTGAGTTCACATGATTTTTCTGGAATAGATTTCCAGACTCTTCATAATTCGCCTTGGCTGAGAGTTGTCAAAAGTAAATAAATAAGTACTTCATTCAAACAAGCATGTAACTGTACAATGTTTGGGAGAATCTCACTATTGCCATAGCAATGCTTGTGATGAAGTTCATTCTGAGTAGGATTGGCTAAGAATTGTGGGAGTTCGAAATGTCTTTATAGAGGATGAGAAACAGGTGCTATAGCCAATTCTGATGGTGGAGAGATTAAATTGCACAAAGGAGTTTCTCTTCAAACTGATCTTGTCATCCAACTGAATTGTTGAAAACATCTGCCTGCCTGTACAGGTTCATTTTATGAGCCAGCATTGCCCTCCACAAGCATAATCTGAATAATTCAATATTCTCATTGTAGAGCATTATTTTGCCAGGTATGTAGACAGAACTGAGCTTTTGCAAGTAGGGTCATTGCTGGAAGAACAACATGTCTTGGGCTTGTTTGGGCCAAGTAGGATAGCGTTAGTACTAAAATGTATTTCTCAATCTCTAATGAACCCCATTTTGAAATTAAAGCTCATTTCCTTAATAGGTTTATATAATGAGTTAACAGGCTTGTGAATCTCCATTCCCCAAGCTTGTTCCATTTGAGGCTTTCTCCCTAGGTGATTAGTGACTTAACTACTTCTCCCAAGTAGGCAGAAGAGGGTAGCATATCACCATGTGACACAAGATCTCCATGCACCTAGAGGCAAGTTCCAAAGTACTGAAGACAAAAGTTGATTTTAACTTGCATTGACATAAACAAATAAAAAAATAGCTTTAATAAGGAAAAGATAGTGTGTTGTCAGACTGAATTTTCACATTCTCTAAAGGTAGTACCTTTTGGTGACTCACTGCTTTGTTTCTTTCAGTGTTTCAATGCTTCAAAGCTGCTTACATCTCATGGCATGGGCATCCAGATTCCACTGAATGCCACCGAGTTCAACTATCTCTGCCCGGCCATCATCAATCAAATTGATGCTAGATCTTGTCTGATTCATACAACAAGTGAAAAGAAGGCTGAAATCCCTGCAAAGACCTATTCTTTACAAATAGGTAGAATTGCCTTTTTTCGGTAAAAAATAATTTCCAGTAGATACATTTATGTTGTGCTTCTTATATTTACATCAACCTGTTCATTTTTCAGCATAATTCTACATGTACCATTTTAGTTGTTCTCTGCCCTAAATGTGAAGAAAGCAAGTATGTTAGTCTACTCTTTAAAAAAAAAGAAAGAAAGAAAACTTAGGTGATGATTTGTTGGAAATCATCCCACAGGAGGTATCAGGATCATCTAAAATTTGGACTTTTTAATATCGTGACATACTATTCAGGAGGAGGGTCAGAGTTCATCTCTACTGCTTAGGAGCCTAATTCTTGGTAAATGAAACTAAGATAAGCTCTGCTGTTGTATAGGGTCACATTGCTCAAAAGCAATAATGGGGAAGAAATAATTGCCTTATTTACTGGGGAAATTACCAAGTTCCCTTTTTTCTTCTGTCTTCCCTCTCCTTTCTTAACTTAGCTGTTATGTTTTGGATTATGGGACTCCAAAAGCTTGAGCTAGCATTTATCTTTGGTAACTCCTTTTTTCTCCTTCTACTCCCATTGGAAGCATTTCTACTAAGCTTATTCTCCTTACCTGGACAGGTTGTTCCTTTGAGCCATTGGTGTTTTTTTAGTTATGGTGCTGTTGCCACAGTCTTGTTTGTATTGAGTTTGTGTTTCTTTATGGTTTTTTTGTTCTTTCTTTTTTTTTTTTTTTTTTTTTTTTTTTTTAATATTTTTTTAGTTGCAGATGGACACAAATATCTTTATTTATTTTTATGTGGTGCTGAGGATCGAACCCAGTGCCTCACGCATGCAAGGCAAGCGCTCTACCACTGAGCTACAATTCCAGCCCCGGTTTTTTTTGTTCTTAATGTTGCTTTATATCACTCTCCAAAAGTCTCCATTTAAAAGTTTATTAACTATGATTTTCTTTGCTCTGTTATAACAGCCTGGGTTGGTGGCTTTATAGCCATTTCCATCATCAGTTTCCTATCTTTGCTGGGGGTTATCTTGGTGCCCCTCATGAATCGGGTGTTTTTCAAATTTCTCCTAAGTTTCCTTGTGGCATTGGCCGTTGGGACTTTGAGTGGCGATGCATTATTACACCTTCTTCCACATGTAAGTACAGTAATTTGTTCTACCTATGTATTTTTATTCAGCATTGAAAATAATTTGTTTTTTTTTTTGGTACTGGGGATTGAACTCAGGGGTACTCGACCACTGAGCCACATCCCCAGCCCTATTTTGTGTTTTATGTAGAGACAGGGTCTCACTGAGTTGCTTAGCGCCTCGCCATTGCTGAGGCTGGCTTTGAACTCGCGATTCTCCTGTCTCAGCCTCCCTAAGTGCTGGGATTACAGGCTTGAGCCACCGC
>CM053412.1:33248683-33263636 GCA_028644305.1 Xerus rutilus
AATCCCAGCACTTAGGGAGGCTGAGACAGGAGAATCGCGAGTTCAAAGCCAGCCTCAGCAATGGCGAGGCGCTAAGCAACTCAGTGAGACCCTGTCTCTACATAAAACACAAAATAGGGCTGGGGATGTGGCTCAGTGGTCGAGTGCCCCTGAGTTCAATCCCCAGTACCAAAAAAAAAAAAAAAAAAAAAAAAAAGATTAAAAGACACACAAAACCATGTAGCAAATTTTCTTCTGGTTGATTTTTACACAGGTGCTGCTTTCACCGAAGGCTTGTCAAGTGGTTTAAGTACTTCTGTTGCTGTGTTCTGTCATGAGTTGCCTCATGAGTTAGGTAAGAGGCCCATATAAACTATATTTGCCGTAGGAGTGAAATGTCCTAGTGTTGTTGGCTTTGCCGATGCACTTTCCAGCAGGCTGCTGCTTAACTTCCATCCTTTCCCATAAGTCTACTAATCCAGTCAGCTTTCCTTTCTTCCTGGGCCAAGTTTGTTTTCAGACTGAATTCTGACCCCACAGATACACAACTGCCTTTGTGGGATTGCCAAAGAAGTACCTGGTTCCTCTCTCCCTCTACCAAATATCTTTCTATGCCATGTACGGGTGACATCGGCAAACTGTCTTCATATACACACTGTGAATGAAACTATAGCATACAAAGGAGTCATCTTACATTAACAAAGGAAAGTTGGGAAAGAGCATCTTATTGCAGCTGAAGAAAGGGAAAATTGATGAGGTTTGGCGGGGGGTGGCAGTTGTTTTGTTTTCTTCCGAGACAAGATCTCGCCAAATTGCGGAGGCAGCCAAAAACTTGTGATCATCATACCTCAGCCTCCCAAGTTGCTGGAATTATAGGCGTGCAGCACCATATTTGGCTAATGAGTTGTATTTTAAATATTATTATTCTTTGTGACTAGGAATCGAAGCCTTCTATAGTTGTTTTGGATCCCAGTTTGTGTTCTAATTTTTCTTCTTGTGGACACATTCATTCGCGTGTACCCCTGATAACATTTTCAGTTTTGTTTCTTGTCATGTGTTCAGCCATTCGATGCTTATAAGCCTCAATATCTCATTTGTGTTCCACATTCTAGATCCATCATGCCCCATGTGGCTTCTTTGAACTATTTCCATCTCTTCCTTTTAAAATTGTAACATTACACTCGCTAGCTCATAATTACATTGTGCTTTTATCTTTTGTTGATGACTTCATATATACTCTTCACCCTCCCCTACCCTCTTTGTGGCCAGTTCTAAGCTCCCTGAAGCAGTGCAAGAGCACAGTAGTCAGTAGATTCATGGTATTTATTCACCAACCAAGTGCGAGCTTCAAGAAAACTTTGGTAAAAGATTTTTTTAGTTTATAGAACTGTTAGGATGATTTCTAGTGATTAACTCTGCTCTAACCCTGGGTATCTCTTTCTTGCCCCTCTTAAAAAAAATTAGAGAATTTCCTTAAATCAGAGAAGATATCTTAAAAATGACTTTTCACTTACTTCATCCTATTTTCTGTTAAAGGTGACTTTGCTGTTTTACTGAAGGCTGGCATGACTGTTAAGCAGGCCGTGCTTTACAACGCTTTGTCAGCCATGCTGGCCTATCTTGGGATGGCAACAGGAATTTTCATTGGTCATTATGCTGAAAATGTTTCTATGTGGATATTTGCACTTACTGCTGGCTTATTCATGTATGTCGCCCTGGTTGATATGGTAAGTTTTTAAGAACTTAGAGGACACTGACTATTCAAATAAAAAGTATTCAGCACATTCACAAAAAGATTTTATATTAAATGCAGCAGTAATAAGAAGTGATTCTAAATTTTAAAAAGTGGGATATAAGAATACAGATTCCTTTGAGTTTGTTTTTTTGAACTGTTGATTAATTATATGCACACTTTTATCCTACGTAACGTATATCAGGATACACATAAATACTGATGTATCTTTTTATAGTAGAATCTTGATCATTAGGCACTTAATTGTCTATAGATTTGTAAGAAACCTAGAACAAGCCACATTTTTGGCATGCTATGTATATTTCAGAATACTGAAAGTGTCCTTATCCTCAAATGAGTTATATAGTCTTTTGTCACCAAAGTTCACATAACAATCTCAGCCAATCTTATTGCTGAAACTTTGTTGAATGTAGTGTAAGGTTTCCTGTCTCTGAACTCAGGTAAGCCACACATTGTATTTAGTTCAGATGTGCAGGCAGTAACTGAAGCAGGGCAATCAGTATAGCTTTCAATTTTATAGTGGAGCAAACTGGACTAATAAAAATTTTCACTTGCTCAAAACACAATGAATAATCATTGTTAATTAACTACTAGAAAGTGCTATGTAACATTAGCTAGAGTTAGTATGTATATTTTCATGAATTGATCCATAGTATATTCAGTTACAAGTAAAAGTTGGTATACTGTCCTACAAAATTTTTTTAAATCTTTTTTCATTTGTAGATGGACACAATATATTTATTTATTTTTATGTGGTGCTGAGGATCAAACCCAGTGCCTCACGCATGCAAGGCAAGCGCTCTACCACTGAGCTACAATCCCAGCCCCTACAAATTTTTTTTTTTAAATCTATAGTTCTAAAAACTTAAATGTTAACTTTTTTTGTTGTTGTTCTCTTTAAGGTACCTGAGATGCTGCACAATGATGCTAGTGACCATGGATGTAGCCGTTGGGGATATTTCTTTTTACAGAATGCTGGAATACTTCTGGGTTTTGGAATTATGTTACTTATTTCCATATTTGAACATAAAATTGTGTTTCGTATAAATTTCTAATTAGGATCTGAATGCTAGAGTAGCTTAAAAAATTGCTGTCAATAGTTTAAGTAGGTCATAGCGAGACGAGTTTGTACTACAAAATGCAGCATTTAAAGTTAGTGGATTTTGTGATTTTTCTATTGAATATTACCATTTGTTATGCTTTTAAGGTCAGTTATGTTAGTAACATAAAGGTATGGTTTAGCTGGACATGGTGGCGCACGCCTGTAATCCTAGCAACTCAGGAGGCTGAGGCTGGAGGATCGCAAGTTCAAAGCTAGCCTCAGCAACTTAGCAAGGTCCTGAGCAACTTAGCCAGACCCTGTCTCAAAATAATAAAAAAATAACTGGGGATATGGTTCAGTGGCTAAGCCCCCTGAATTCAATCCCTGGTACCAAAAAAATAAAAAGATGAAGGTACGATTTAATGTTTAAATTATTTTGTTTTGGAAATGTAAGCTGTGTGCAAATCACCAATATTACCAGTTTGGCATGACATGTTCTGTATATTTCAGGAAAAATGTTTTTAATGCTTTTTGTAGAACTTAATGTAACCAGTGATTCCCATACTGGATTTCGGGCCTCTGAAGAACTGCTGGTGTTAAGGAGTAAGAGTGTATACAAAGCCTAAGATACCTGTTGGTCTGTACTGAACTTAAGCTAAGAAATGAGAAAAGGAGAAGAATCTGAGAATTGAAGACTAGTAGATTTCTTGCAAAAATCACAAAATTGATTATAATATTGAGCAGAAATTTTAGATGCAAGTTTTAAAAGGCAAAATTTGCATAGAGTTCATTCATAAACATTTTTGTCCCAAAGTATTAATGATCCTGTAAAAACACAGTGAGCACTTTTCATATGCTAATTTAGTTGTACATTGGTTTGTATAAAAGAGAAGTCTAAATATATTTAATGAATTCAAGCAATATATCACTTGACCAATAAATTGGATTTTTAAATATATGTTTGGAGATATGCCAGATGAGTATAGAAAGTTTATCAACAGAAGACTTGCTTATCACCAAGTTATGTGTCACCAAAAGTTATAATAATGATTGGGTATTCTGGTTATCTGGTTTTCCAAATGTCAGAGTATTGAAATTTTGATCGGTGAGGATGTCAGAATCCATTCTAAGTGTAATTTGATTTCATGGATTTCAGAAAGTACTTTGGTATCTTTCAGTGCTTCAGTGTTGTCATTGCAAACAATTGTCCTTTTATATGTGGTACTGTAGGCATACTAGGGTCATCTGTGGCATTATCTAAATGTTTCTTTCCTACAAAATAAATTTTTCTTGTCAACTCAATGTGAGATATCACATTTTCTTTATTCTTTTTTACCATCTTAACCATTTTTAAGTGTACATTTTAGTAGTGTTGAATCTATTCACATTGTTGTGCATTGGACCTCCAGAATTTTTTCATCTTGCAAAATGTACTCTATACCCATCAAACAATAATTCCTCATCTCCCCACCCCCAACCCTGGTAACTACCATTCTAGTTTGTTTCTATAAAATTGATAAATCTGGTTTTCTAAATTATAATCTAGATTATAGTATACTAATCCATTTATTTATATATTATTTAGAGGGTAGCCTTATTCTGGTTCTAAATTCTTTATCACAAAGGGCATTTCAAAGACTATTGATCCATAGTTTGTTCCCAGGTGTGTGTGTTTGTGTGTGTGTGTTTAAACAAGTAGTACCTACAGATGGAGAAGAAAAAGGTTTTTTAGTTTGTTTTGGTACTAAGGATTGAACCCAGGGACGCTTTACCATTAAGCTATGTCCCTGTTTCCCTTTTTTCACTTTTTATTTGAGACAGGGTCTCATTAAGTTGCTAAGGGTCTGGCTAAGTTACCAGAGCTGATCTCCTCAAACTTGTGATCCTCCTGCCCAAGCTTCCCAAGTCACTGCAATTACAGATATGCACCACCACACCTGACAAGAAGTAATATTAGTCTAAATTCTAAGGAGAATCAGCAACAAGTGAACAATGCCCCACCTCCTACTTAGGACCTACTGAGAGACCAGCATTCTGTTACCCAAACAGAGTAAAGAGAAATGTGTAACAAAATAATTACTTGGTTGAGAAGGGTGAAATAAAGCATCTCCTCCTTTAGCTGAATGATTACTCTGCTTCAGAAACTCGTAGACCTACTATAATGCCACTGCTAGATCAGTGCAAGATGAGGAAATTCCTGTAAATAGCTGGAAATAATTCATCTAGGAGTTTGGAGAACACACGGATTTCTGTATTTTCTTTCATTCATTTTGAATGTTTTTTGTTTTTTTAATATTTTTTAGTTGTCAATGGATGTTTATTTTATTTATTTACAGGTGGTGCTCAGAATTGAACCCAGTAGCTGGGCGTAGTGGCGCAGGCCTGTAATCCCAGCACTTAGGGAGGCTGAGACTGGAGAATCGTGAGTTCAAAGCCAGCCTCAGCAATGGCGAGGCGCTAAGCAACTCAGTGAGACCCTGTCTCTACATAAAACACAAAAATAGGGCTGGGGATGTGGCTCAGTGGTCAAGTAGCCCTGAGTTCAATCCCTGGTACCAAAAAAAAAAGAATTGAACCCAGTGCCTCACACATGCTAAGCAAGTACTCTACCACTGAGCCACTCCCAGTCCCTGTTTTTTGTTTTTAACCAGAAGCTAGAATATTGATGTGAAATATTTCATATAAGCATCCTAATACTATAAATTTCCTTCTAAACAATGCTTTAACTGCATCCCACAAATTCTGATATGTTGCATTTTCATTTTTATTCAGTTCAAAATAAAAGGATGAGGGCATACTTTGTATAAATTTGGCCACAAGTTACTAAAACTTGCCCTAGATGAATAAGCAACATAAATAGTACTGTACTGTAACTATTTTTAAAAAACAAGTTATTGTTAGCCTCTAAAAAATAATATTCCTGACTTCATTGATGAATTCTACAAATACATAAAGAATAATACCAGTATTAAACAATGTTTGTAAAGAAGAGAAGGGAACTTCCCAACTCCTTTTATAAGGACAATATTACCCTGATATAAAAACCTGACAAGGATGATACAAGAAAACTGAAGACCAAGGGGGAAAAAAAACCCTCATGATCATACCAATACAGAAAAAACATTTGATAAAAGGTTATCATTTATGATTGAGAAAAAGAAACCTCAGATTGATGTGTAGCTAACATACTAGTAAAAAGGAACTGCTTTTTCTCTAAAAGCAGATGTAAGGATGTCCACTCCCACCAATCATTTTCAATAATGCTGGAAATCCTAACCATCAAAATAAGGCAAAAAAGTATTAATCAGGAAGCTGACATAGGAGGATTCCAAATTAGAGGTCAGCTCCAACAACTTGGTGAGACAGTCTCAAAAAAATAAAAATGGCTGGAAATGTAGCCCACTGATAAAAGGCTCCTGGGTTCAATCCCCAGTAAATCACCCCCCGCCAATTTTTAAATGTATGCAGGCTGGATAGATGAATAAAATTGTTGCTATTCATGATGACATGATTGTCTATATAGAAAATTCCTAAGAAGGCTGTGAATATAACTCTGGTAAAGTGCTCACCTAGCACACATAAGGCCTTGGGTTTTGTCCCCGTTCTGGGAAAAAACAACAAAACCTTCCTAGAACTACTGAGTTTAGCATTGTACAGGATACAAAGTCAACACACAGAAGTCAGCAATGAACAATTAGGAACTAAAATTTAAAAACAAAAATTCCAGCCAGTCATGGTGGTGCAGGCCTGTAATCCCAGCAACTCAGGAGGCTGAAGTAGTAGGATTACAAATTCAAGGCCAACCTCAGCAACTTAGTGATCCCCTAAACAACTTAGTGAGACTCTGTCTCAAGATCAAAAATAAAGGCCTGGGGACCTGGCTCAGTAGTTAAGCACCTCTGGGGTCAATTTCCAGTTCCAATAAATAAATAATCCAGGGCTGGGGATGTAGCTAGGAGAAAATATACTTGCCAAGCTAGAGTTCCTGGGTTTGATCCCCATCACCACACACAAAAAAATAAATACATAAAATTGCTTTTACAATAGTTTCCCCAAAATGCAATGCTTGTGTGTAATTTTAGCAAAATATGTATAGAATATTTATGCTGAAAACTTTTAAAAATTGCTAATGTATCATGTTCATTGATTGGAAAAACTCAACATGATGTTTCCATTTCAATCAAAATTCTAGTAGGATATTTTTAGATAGAGACAAGCTGCTTCTGGCAAGGATGTAAAGCAACTGAACTTTCATACATTGCTGGTGGGAAAGAAATGTGGTAATTTCTAACAAAGGTAAACACATTCCCGCTTTATGACCCACAAATTCCTCTCCTTGTATTTACCCTAGAGTAATTAAAACTTAAGTTTACACAAAAGCCTGTATAGCAGTTCTGTTCACAATCACCAGATGCTGGAAAGCACCCAAATGTCCTGCAACAGTTGAATGGATAAAGAATACTGTGGTATATTTGTGTACTGTAATACTACAATGTATTAAAGACAATGGGCTACTGATACAGGCAACAACGTCCATGTCACAGGTATTTCACTAAGTGAAAGAAGGCAGACTCAAAAGGTTACATGTTGGAAGTTTCTATTTATATGAGATTTTGGAAATGACAGTATGATGGAGAGAACAGACCAGTGGTTTCCCAGAGTTAACCATGGGGACAGCATTATAAAGTGGTAACACAGGAGTGCTTTGTGGGGTAATGGAACCATTCCATAACCTGATTTTAGTGGTGGTTATACAAATTTATTCATAAGTAAAGCTTATAGGACTCTACTGCAAAGAGAAAAATTTCCTAAAAAAAGATGAAGTAGATTTTTCTCTCTTGATTAAGTATACAATTTGTAACATTGAGTAATTTATGCTTGGATGTGGGTGTATACTCATATTTTGGGAAAGATATACAGTCAAGAGGGAGACTTTAGTATTCTTTGTAAATTTCTCTTTTAGTTTTTTTAAAATCTTTTTTTATTGTGGTAAAATATGCACCATAAAATTTACTATGTTAACCATTCTTTTAAGTATAGATTCAGTGGCGTTAGGTTTCTTCCCATTGTTGTACAACTGTCAACACTATTCATATCCAGAACTTTTTCGTCTTCTGAAATTGAAACTCCATACCCATTAAGCAATAATTCCCCCTTTCCACAGCCCCTGGCAAATACCATTCAACTTTGTCTCCAAATTTGACAACTTTAAGTACCTCATGAAGTAGAACAAACTATGTCTTTTTGTGACTGGCTTATTTCACTTAGTGTAATTTTTTTTTTTTTTTGTACTGAAGATTGAACCCAGGGGTGCTTATATTTTTATTTAGAGACAAGTTCCTGGTGAGTTACTTAGGGCCTCACTATTTGCTGAGGCTGGCTTTGAGCTCATGATTCCTTCTGCCTCAGCCTTGAGCCTTTGGGATTATAGACGTGTACCACCGCCTCTAGCTCATTTAGTGTAATTTCATCAAGGTACATTCATCCCTTGGGTGTAGTGGCGTTCACCTGTAATCCCAGCAGCTCCAGAGACTGAGGCAGGAGGATCACGAGTTCAAGGCCAGCCTCAGCAATTTGGTAAGGCCAACCAAATTGGGGAGACTGTATCTCAAAATAAAAAAATAAAAATGGCTAGAGATGTGGCTCAGTGGTTAAGTACCTCTGGGTTCAATCCCTGGTACAAAAAAAGAAAAATTCACTCATCCATGTTTTAGCACATGTCAGAATATCATTCCTTTTTAAAGCTGAATAATGGTCCATTAAGAGTATACAACACAGCCGGGTGCGGTGGCGCAAACCTGTAATCCCAGCACTTAGGGAGGCTGAGATAGGAGAGTCGCCAGTTGAAAGCCAGCCTCAGCAACGGCAAGGCACTGAGCAACTCAGTGAGACCCTGTCTCTACATAAAACACAAAATAGGGCTAGGGATGTGGCTCAGTGGGCAAGTGCCCCTGAGTTCAATCTCCAGTACCAAAAAAAAAAAAAAAAAAAGAGTATACAACACATTTAGAATGTATTTAAATTCTTGCAGTAAGCCAAATTTAATGGAACTAGTATGCCTCCTTGTGGAATTTCAATGCAACTTTGAATTCTACAAATCAAGAGGATGATTTGACAGTTTGATTTAACATAGTTCTTTGAGCTCTATGTGAAGAGAACTTCAAGTGCTGATGATGGATCCAAATATTTGAATAAATATAAACATATTTCCTATTTTTGAATAGAAGAAATGGACCACAGACATGAATTGAGGGGTCATGGGAAAAGATGCAGGTAACTTTTCATGACATAAGATGGTAAATATCACAGGATTTCAGTCTCATGAGAAAAAATGCAATCTATAAATAAAATTATAATATGAGTCTTGAAAATATTATGCTAAGTGTGATAACCCAGACACAAAAGGACAAATATTGTAGTTGTTCTTCTTTTTATTATTTTATTCCTTAAAAATAAACTCTTTACTCTCTTTTTATCTTACTCCAAAGCACTGGGCAAATGGAAGGGGTTATGAAATTTAAAATATATTTATAGCATTTAGTAAAGTGTACTGTAGTCCACAACATAATTCTCTTAGTTCTGATAGCAGCCTTGCAATATATCATAATATAGGTCTTATTAAGTTGATATTACAGATGAAAAAAATAAAACTCAGTGAGGTTACTTGATTTGTGCCAATGTGAGGCTTGAACTCCTTTATTTTTTTTCCTCTGGTGCTGGGAATCAAACCCAGGGCTTCATGCATGCTAGGCAAGCACTCTACCACTGAGCTACATCCCCAGCCCAAGGCTTGAACTCCTGTCTACCAGGCTTTCAAAGCTGAAAAATTAGGGATCTCAGGCCAGGCATCCCTATCTTAAAAGAGATGTCCCAGTCTGAGTTCTGATGTCTTTTTCTCTATTCCCTTTGAGGAGGTGGAGTTCCACTATTGGAGATGTAGCACATATTCTGAGCTGGCTGGCCATGGATTTTTTTTCTTTAATTCATAAGAAAAGTGCATGGCTATGGATAGGGAGGTATTTGGTATCTGCCTTCAACATGCCTGCCAAACAGGCTGGGCTTGCTGAGCCACATCATAAAATGCCAGGCTATAAACCAAAGAGAGCCATCCTAATACTCCAAGACTTGGCTAGAACATACTCTAATTATTTTAGGGAAACACTGTCAAAGAAACCTGTTCTTAGATGTGAAGCCAACATTGTGATTGATCTGAAAACCATAATTCAACTAGTCCTTGTTGGGCTCCTACAATGACCACACACTGTTCTATGCAGTGTTCTGTTAATTCATAAAATAGACCCAAATTCCTACTCTCATGAAACTTTCATTCTAGTAAAAATAGGCACCCAAGAAATAAGATAAATAGGTAACGAGTTCAAAGGCAGCCTCAGCAACGGTGAGGCACTAAGCAACTCAGTGAGAGTCTGTCTCTACATAAAATACAAAATAGGGCTGGGGATGTGGCTCAGTGGTCGAGTGCCCCTGAGTTCAATCTCTAGTACCAAAAAAATATATATATATATATAAATAGGTAAATTACATAGTATATAAGGAAGTGAAATTTTATTTAAAAAAATTATTAAGAGCCCAAATGTTTCTCCCAAAAAGAAGGTCCAAGGAAGATGTTGCTAAATGCAACTGTTAATTCTCATTCCTCATTTTGTTTTATAGCAAATCAAATGCATTTGATCTGTTAGCAAATCAAATGCATTCTTACCAGTTTCAAGATTCCACACTATTGGTTTCTTCCCATGTTAATGGTTCTTTTGGATTTTTTCTTGGGGGTGGTGGTGGCTCATTTCTTCTTATATCTCCAGCCTCTGAACATCTGGAGAACCCTGAGCTCAGTCCTTGACTTCCATCAGTCTACATGACTCTGTTTGGTGATCTCATCCAGTCTCATAACTTTAGGTGCTACTGTCCATAGTCAAACCCCCAAAGTTACAACTCCAGTTCGGATCTTTCTGAATTTACCTACTCAACATATCCATTGGTTAATGAAAATTTATTTTTTATTTGATTTTTCAAATAGCTTTAATTAAAAAAAAAAAGTTAATTGCGCATTTCAGAAAAAATAAAAGCAAGCAAAGAACAAAGTCACCCAGTCACAAGCAGCTTAGTTGGATGTGTCCCTCCAGGTTTGCGTATACATATACAATATCCCATTTTGTGTGATTGAGATCATAGTATCAAGCTTTTCCACACATCATGAATATTCACCAGTTCAAAATCCCAAAGCTACATGAATATTTTTGATAACCAAGAATACACTACACCAACTCAATCTGTTATCCTTTCCTGGGGACAAAAATTTCACTGAAGACAGAAATGGCAACAGGCCTCTAGATAGACACATTGGCAGAGCTACAACAAAATAATGCATTTCCTAATGCTCAATTTAAAATAAGACAAAGCAATATAACCCACCAAGCTTGTTTCATTACCAGATTTCTACTATTAAAATATTAGCAAGAATGCATGTTCCCAATAAATTAAAGTTTTTCTATAGTACAGCCAGAAGATGCACACACCCCAGTGGCTCTCATCAAAATGTAAATCTTTGGGGCTGGGATTGTAGCTCAGTGGTAGAGCGCTTGCCTCGCATGCGTGAGGCCCTGGGTTCGATCCTCAGCACCACATACAAAGCAATAAAATAAAGACATTATGTCCATCTACAGCTAAAAAAATATTTTTAAAAAAATGTAAATCTTTGAGCACTTCCTCCCATCTTTCCCCGTGTGTTTCTCTGTGCCCCTCTGCAGCCAGCCTAATGAACAAGTCCTGATACACAATGCCCAGAGCTTAAGCATTTCTATGTCCAAGATGCATCTTTTCTATCAATGATCACAAAAAGACATTTACATATTGGCTAATTCTCTAGCACTACCTTTTATGATTCACTGTCATCTCAGGACATTTAGAAAGCTTAGATGTTGTGAAATGAAGTATGAACTTTATGCACCATAAACACAATTTACCAAAAATGCACATATAGATCTATGGTTATAATCTGTCTTTCAGATATAGAGACACTAGCAAAGAGCACTTCCTTTCGGTCTTCCTCTTCTCCCTGTTCACCACTCCGGTGACTAAATTCAGGACTACCCCTAGCTCCAAGAGGTGAATTAATAAGGGTCATTACCAGAAGACAGTTATTTCTAAAAAATGAACAAAAGGATATTTATATAGGGATTATTTTGCTACTTCTAATAAACTTTGAGCATTAGGACTTATCCTTTAATACCCAGAAACATTAACTAAAATGCACATATAACAATGGCTAGCCAATCTGAACTAATGTAAGGGGCACGGATTGCTTCTCTGTGCATATTTTCTCCTTCCCCGACCCACTACCCAATGGACCTAAAACTTGGAGAGTAGTCTCCAAGACATCAAGTTCAACAATTCCATTCCCCTCAGTGGCAACCATTCCTATGTAGTAACAAAAAAAACACTTAAAGGGCATTACTTTAGCCCTCTACTTTCAGCATGTGTTGTGCACTTTTAAACATCTAGAAACACTAGATGTTTCCAACTATATACACAGTAGCACTGAATAAACTGCAACGCTTACTTAACAAAGGCTAAACTTTGAAGCAAACCCCCCTGCCCCCTTTTTTAAAGGCTAGAATTTGAAAGTGTTTTCCAAACAGTAACCTTCTGGCCTAGAACCCTTCTCCTAGTCTCTTATCAACCCACTGGTCAGATATATGCATCTGTAAGGCTTAGAGGTGACTCTAACAATTTCACTCCCTAAGTGATTTTAAGAACCGTCTTTCCACCAGGCACGGTGGCGCACACCTGTAATCCCAGCACTTAGGGAGGCTGAGACAGGAGAATTGCGAGTTCAAAGCCAGCGATGCGCTAATCAACTCAGTGAGACCCTGTCTCTACATAAAACACAAAATAGGGCTGGGGATGTGGCTCAGTGGTCGAGTGCTCCTGAGTTCAATATCCAGTACCAAAAACAAAAAAACAAAAAACAGTCTTTCCTATGAACTTAACACAAGGTGTACTCAATGTGTTGGTTTACTACTACTTTTGCCATACAATGGCAACCTTTTCAACATCTAGATACACTAAATGTAAATTAGGACACATTTGTCCTTTATATACACTATTTACACAGAATAGTAAAACAAAAGCCAGGCACAGTGGCGCAAGCCTGTAATCCCAGCACTTAGGGAGGCTGAGACAGGAGAATTGCGAGTTCAAAGCCAGCCTCAGCAAAGCAAATCAGTGAGACTCTGTCTCTACATAAAACACAAAATAGGGCTGGGGATGTGGCTCAGTGGTGAGTGCCCCTGAGTTCAATCTCCAGTACCAAAAACAAAACAAAACAAAACAACTCACAAATATAAGGGTCAATGATCAATTTTTGCTCCATAGAAAATGGGTATAAGCCGGGCGTGGTGGCTCACACTTGTAATCCCAGCACTTAGGGAGGCTGAGACAGGAGAATCGTGAGTTCAAAGCCAGCCTCAGCAACGGCAAGGCACTAAGCAACTCAGTGAGACCCTGTCTCTACATAAAACACAAAATAGGGCTGGGGATGTGGCTCAGTGGTCGAGTACCCCTGAGTTCAATCCCCAGTACCCACAAAAAAAAAAAAAAAAAAAAAAGAAAATGGGTATAAAAGCCGGGTGCGGTGGCGCACACCTGTAATCCTAGCACTTTGGGAGCCTGAGATAGGAGAATTGTGAGTTCAAAGCCAGCCTCAGCAACGGCGAGGCACTAAGCAATTCAGTGAGACCCTGTCTCTAAATAAAATACAAAATAGGGCTAGGGATGTGGCTCAGTGGTCAAGTACCCCTGAGTTCAATCCCTGGTACCAAAAAAGAAAAGAAAATGGGTATAAAATCCTTTGCATTTTATTTTCCTTCTTCCTCCCTGAACCAGCACAGATATAATATGTACTACTCAGGGAAGTGTTTTGATCATTCCATTTCCAAAAGACAGTTATTTCATCATGAATTTTAACAAAATGACATCTACAAAATGTTTTATTTACTACCTCTACTTTCTTTAAAAAATTTTTTAGTTGGAGATGAATACAATATATTTATTTGTTTGTTTATTTATTTATTTATTTATTTATTTATTTATTTATTGGTACTAGAGATTGAACTCAGGGCGCTCGACCACTGAGCCACATCCCCAGGCCTATTTTATGTTTTATGTAGAGACAGGGTCTCACTGAATTGCTTAGCACCTTGCTGTTGCTGAGGCTGGCTTTGAACTCGCAATTCTCCTGTCTCAGCCTCTCTAAGTGCTGTGATTACAGGCTTGCGCCACCGCGCCCAGCTATTTATTTTTATGTGGTGCTAAGGATCAAACCCAGTGACTGACGTATGCGAGGCAAACGCTCTACCACTGAGCCACAGCCACAGCCACTACCTCTACTTTTAACATATTTTGTGCACTTCTGAACATCTAGAAAGACTAGATGTTTCAAATAAGGACTTAGTTTGCATAGGTTGTCCACTATGCACATAGTAGTGTTAAATAAACTACACACATGTAACAATGGTTATATTTGAAAGTGTCTTCTAGGTGGAATCATTCTGGCCTAGAATCCTTCACTTCTTCCACTTTTTTCCCCTATATCCCATGTGTCACATCTGAGTGTCACATGATATGATGTTACAATCACTTCCAGAAATCCTTTTCAGAAGACTGCCTTTCTATGAATTTTAACACAAAGTATACAAAATGTGTGAGTTTACTAACTACTTTTGTCATACGTTGGCAACTTCTTTAATATCTAGAGACTAGATATAAAATTAGGACTCCTTTGTCCAGTATATATACAATGCATACAGTACAGCAAAGTTAAATGCAATGAACATTACAGGGCAATGGGTAAGCTGAAATTTTCTAGCACATTCTAACAAAACACCTTTTGCAACTTCTTCCCTCCCGCCTCCCTTAATGAACAAGTACAGACAGTATTCTGTTCAGAGGTGGTTTAACAATTCCAAACACAATATTTCCCATCTGTTTTTAACAGCTATTTACAAAATTTTCAATTCTACTACTTCTGCTTTTGAATATATATATTCAAGCACTTCTAAATATATAGAAGGACTAGATATTCCACATAAGAACATGTCCACTATGCACACAGCACTGGTAAATAAAATTGTACATGTAGCAATAGTTATAATCTGAGGTGTCTT
>CM053412.1:33263736-33274963 GCA_028644305.1 Xerus rutilus
GGTACTGGGGATTGAACTCAGGGGCACTCGACCACTGAGCCACATCCCCAGCCCTATTTTGTGTTTTATGTAGAGACAGGGTCTCACTGAGTTGCTTAGTGCCTCGCCATTGCTGAGGCTGGCTTTGAACTCACGATTCTCCTGTCTCAGCCTCCCTAAGTGCTGGGATTACAAGCGTGAGCCACCGCGCCCGGCTCTGAGGTGTCTTCTGATATGACCATTTTGTCCTTAAAGCTTTCCCTCTTCACTTCCTTCTCTCTATTTTTAATCCAGTGGATAAGTACAGGTATATGTAACACTTAGAGATGGTTGAACAAATTCGTATCCAAAAGTCATTTACAGAGGATAAGCTTTCCTATGAATTTCAACAAAAAATGTACAAAATGTTCTAATTTTACTAACTGCTTGGACATATACTGGCAACCTCTTTAATGTCTAGAGACTAGATGTTGCAAAATTGGGACTCACTTGTCCATTATAAACACTATATACACAGCAAAATAAAATGCACAAAACATACAGAAAACTGATGTTTGAAAATGTCCAAGTATGAACATACTTACATAAGTTAATGATAATTTAATATGAATTCCTGTTCTTTTTTCCCTTAAATCCATGCTCTCTTACTGTCTTCTCTGTCTCAGTTAATGGTAACTTCAGCCTTGCAGTTTTGGCTAGAGCTCAAAACCTTAGCATGGTCTTTGACTTTCTCTCTCACTGCTGCCCCCATATCAATAAATCTACCTGTTCTGCCTTCAAAATATACCCCAAAAATGTCTGTTCCTCACTTCCTGTGTTACCAATAATTATTCTCCTTGCCTCTGTCTTTGTCCCCACACTCCCACCTTTTTAATACAGCAATTAAATTATTTCTGTTTTTACTTAAAACATAAACCCGACCATGCCTTTTTATATTCAACACTTTCCAATAACTTCCCATCTTGCTCAGAGTAAAAGCCAAAATCCTTGCAGCAGTTTACAAGGCTCTATAGGAACCTTGCTCTCACTCCCCGACCCCATCTTACTGACTCTCCCCAGTTACTTACTTCTTTGACCACCCCATTCCAGCTGCATGAGTGCTCCTTGCTGTCCCTGAGTGACATCAGTCACGCTTCTATCCTAGAACTTCTACATTGGTCTTCCCTCAGCTTGCACATCTTAAAATAGCCGTGTGGCTCATGCCTCCCATCCTCCAGATCTAGGAGTATCACTTCAGTGAAGCTTTCCCTGGCTAACCAATTAGAAAATTTAAATTCCTTACCCTGCTTTCCTTTTCTCCATACATGATTCATTCTTCTCCTCCCTGAAAACTCTGACAATTCTGTGTTAATTTTATTTATTTCCACATCCCAGTGCCTGGCTCAAACTTGGTGTTCAGTATGCCATCGCTCTCAGCCAAAGACCACCAGAAACACACCTGTAGCTGAACACACTGGGTTTGGTGCATGTTGCAATGAGGTAGCATGTACAACAGGCGGAACCATGGAGCAGCTCCACTTAAGTTCTCAAGGAGCACTGAGCTTAGCTTAGGGGATTTGGGGGAGGATTCAAGGGGTTTGCTCTGAATTGAATGCTTCTGGGAAACACCAATAATTCTTAGTGGATTTTACCTAGAAGTGATACCGGCCTTGGAAATCAGAATCAGGTTCTCATTCCTTCACTGTTGAAGATTAAACACTCTAGAAATGCCGGGGCAAGCATAGAAAGCAAGTTTTATTTAAAAAAGAGACAGAACATAAAGAGCTCAAAAAACTTAACACTAATAATAATAATAATGCAATCTATCAACAAATATATGAAAAAATGTTCAACATATCTAGCAATTAGAGAAATGCAAATCAAAACTACTCTAAGATTTCATTTCACTCCAGTCAAAGCAAGCCTAAGCAATTATCAAGAATACAATCAACAATAAGTGTTGGTGAGGATGTGGAGGAAAAGTCACACTCATACATTGCTGATGGGACTGCAAATTAGTGCAACACTCTGGAAGCAGTATGGAGATTCCTCAGAAAACTTGGAATGGAACCACCATTTGACCCAGCTACCTCATTCTTCAGTACATTCACAAAGGACTTAAAATCAGCACACTATAGTGATGCAGCCACTTTAATGTTTATAGCAGCTCAACTCACAATAGCTAAACTATGGAACCAACCTAGATGCCCTTTAACAGATGAATGGAGAAAGAAAAGGTGGTATATATACACAATGGAATATTACTCAGCCTTAAAGAATAATGGAATAAATATGGCATTTGCCAGTAAATAGATGGAGCTGGAGACTATCATGCTAAATGAAATAAGTCAATCTCAAAAAACAAAAGGCTGAATGTTCTCTCTGATATATGGATGCTAATTCACAATAAGGGTGGGAGAGGTTAGGGAAGAAAAGAGGTACTTTGGATTAGGCAAAGGAGAGTGAAGGGAGGGGAGGGAGTATGGGGGTTGGAAGAATAATAGAATGAATTGGACATTAGTACATTATGTGCATATATGACTACACCGCCATTTTGTGATCCTAAATCATGTACAACCAGAAGAATGAGAAGTTATACTCCATTTATGGATTAGATGTCAGAATGCGTTCTACTGTCATGTATAACTAATTGGAACAAATTTTAAAAAGACAAAACTGACTAAAATGTCTTAGTTAAGGTTTTACAGACTAAATAAAATAGTACTTTAAGACTTTTAAAAAAGAAAAAGAAAAGAAAAGAAAGAGAACAGAGATAGAAGACTTCAGAGAAGTTAGGGTCCAGAGCTGGGTGCCTAGGGGAGGGGACATGTCTTGCCTTTTTATAGATCCCAGACTCTTTCTTCTGTGTCCCGCACAGTATGTCCCTAAGAGCAGGAAGGAGCAGCCCTGGAGGTAATCACTTGTGTTGTTAGTTTGGATCTCAGGAGGTGTTGGCAACCCGTTGAGCAGGAAAGTGCAAACAGAGGTGTTAGCAGCCCTTTTCCTTTTCTTTGATAATCAGCTCTCACCTTTCGGATCTGACCCAATCATTTACTGTCTATGCTGACTACCGGTCCTTTGGCGGTCTCAGGAGGGAAGAAGAAAGAAGTAGCGGCTGTATCAATGGAGAGAAGGACGCTTTTGGTAATTTTGTGATGTATGTACCCATCTTGTTTTATGTATATATGAGCCTAGTTAAGACTTATGAAATGGTCTTGTTTTTGTTTTGTTTATGTAACACTTTCAAGATCATACAGTGGGCTTGTCTGATGTGTTCTATGAAAGCATTTTTTTTTAATATTTTTTTTTAGTTGTAGATGGACACACTGTCTTTATTTTATTGCTTTGTATGTGGTGCTGAGGATCGAACCCAGGGCCTCACGCATGCGAGGCAAGCGTTCTACCGCTGAGCTACAATCCCAGCCCCTGAAAGCATTTTTTTATCAGGAAAATATCATGGCCTCTCTGTGAATGCCAGACCACCCACTAACATCACAGAGAGTAAGCTGATAGAGCCGGGACAGTTCTCCTTGTCAGGGGTCGCTTTTCTCTTTTTCAAATACAACTTTGGTAAAGGTTCGAATGGCTGAGTATAATGGTGGTTTTCATATATCTATAGGGCCATTTTTTGGAAGTAAAGTTAGAGTCATTATTTGTGTAGAGGGTGCAGTCCTGGGGATTGAACTCAGGGCCTTATGCATCCTAGGCAAGTACTCTACCACTGAGCTACACCCTCACCCAATGAATTAGGTTCATTATACAAGAATTCAGAGGGTAGAGATAGAACATATTGGGTAAAGTCAGAGAGTGAGCAGCTTTATCACCAAAAAAACTGTGACAAAAGGAAGTCCCCCCACCCCGTTGCAGGGGGATGAGTTTCAGTGACGACTTTTTAACAGAGGTTGGAGGGATAATGATTGTGATATTGTAGAAGTGACTGAGTGCATGAAAGGCTTCAGAGATTTCTGTGACTTCTGTCAAGATCTGCCAAAGCTCACTGGCCTTCTATCTGCTTCCTGTGACATTCCCAGCAAGAACCAGACACTGCCTACACTAAGATGAAGGAATAGATGTCCTAATCCTATCAGACCTTAGAAACAGACAGATAGGGCTGGGATCATAGCTCAGTGGTAGAGCACTTGCCTAGCATGTGTGAGGCACTGGGTTCGATTCTCAGCACCACATATAAATAAAATAAAATAAAGGTCCATTGACAACTAAAAAAATTTTTAAAAACAGAAACAGATATGGGAACAAACATCTACAGTACAGTTCATTAGTGTAGGTTTTTTTTTACATATTTATTTTTTAGTTGTAGGTGGACAAAATATCTTTATTTTTATGTGGTGCTGAGGATCGAACCCAGTGCCTCACACATACTAGACGAGGATGCTACCACTGCGCCATAACCCCAGCCCCATCATTAGGGTAGTTTTAAGTAATTTTTATTGGGGGTGATAGACCTACCATCACCACCACCATGGCACATTTGGCAAGGCCTGAAGACATTTTTAGGTTGTCACAAGGGAGGCGGAGTAGTTTGCTTAGTCAGTAGAAGACAGGATGGTGCTAAGCAGCCTATAATACACAGGACAACCTCCCACTCAGTTCATTTTCTGTTGCTACAACAAATTGCCTGAGATTGGTATTGTATAAATGATAGGAGTTTATTTGGCTCAAGGTACTGGAGGATGGAAAGTTCAAGAGCATTGTGCCACCATCTGCTTGGCATATAATGAAGGCTTTCTTGCTGCATCATAACATGGGAGAGGGCATAAAATGGCAAAACAGAGCAAGCATGTACCCTCAGGTCTCACTTTCTCTTCTTAAAAAGTGATTAATAATATATGGGATCTTTCATGATCTCATCTAATACTAATTACCTTCCAAAAGCCCCACCTCCAAATTCCATTAACATAAGAATTTGGAAGTTGAGCTTCCAACACATGAACATTTGGAGGACATATACAAACCACAGCACACATCAAAATATCACATATCTGCCTCAAAATAGCAATCACGCCAATCAATGTTTGAGATACCCTGTTTAAGAAGGAAGGGAAGAGTCATAGATACATAGAAAGGAGTAGGTCATGATGACTCTGGGTGTAGTGGGGAAACTTGTTTGTTTGTTTATTGGTACAGAGGATTGAACCCACACAGGGATGCTTAACTTCTGAACCACATCCCCAGTCCCACTTTAATTTTTTTTTTAAATATTTATTTATTTATTTTTTAGTTTTAGGTGGACAGAATATCTTTGTTTTTTTATGTGGTGCTAAGGATCGAACCCAGTGCCTCACACGTGCTAGGTGAGCACGCTACCACTGCACCACAATCCCAGCCCTTTTTTTTTTAATTTTGAGACAGGGTCTCTCTAAGTTGCTTAGGGCCTCACCAAATTGCCAAGGCTGGCTTTGAATTTGTGATCCTCCTGCCTCCAGCTCCTGAGCCACTGGGATTATAGGCGTACCACGCCTTTCACCCAACTGGGGAAAGGTTTTACAGAGGAAGTGATATCTGAGCTGGGTTTTAAATGAAAAATACAAATTCCTGTTAAAAAGTTGCTTAAAGCCAGGCACAGTGTGTGGCATACTCATATAATCCCAGGGATGTGAGAGACTGAAGCAAATGGATTGCAAGTTTGAGGCCAGACTTGGCAATTTAGCAAGGCCCTGAGCAACTTAGTGAGACTGTAACAGGCTCCACTCCATGCTTTGGACTTAATTTTGCTGCTTTGCCACTGCAGCTTATTTTAAATCTGCCTTTTTTTTTTTCTTTCTCTTTTCCCTCTCCCCTTCCCTAGCCTTGGGGGAAGTAAGATTACCCTTCTTTCTTCCTGTGCTAGGCTAAGTTATCTGTCCTTGAACAGACACACCACAGGAATGAAGTAATTCAGACTTCAGGGATGGTGCCAGAAGACCTAAAAAATAGCTATTTCTCAAGGCTACAAGTGAATTATGACCCCTGACAGGGTACACCTGGAATGTAGCCTTTGAGTCACTTTTTTAAAAGCCCTCTGTTCCTCCTGATGGTCAGAATTTGAGACCGGGGTCCTGTGTTTCCCCTTTTCTAGCAAAGCAATAAAACTTTTTTCCTTTTTCTCAAGACCATGTCCTCATTATTGGATTACCATTGGGGATAAGGACCAAGCTATGGTAACAAGACCGTCTCAAAATAAAAAATAAAAAGGACTGGGGATGTAGCTCAGTGGTAAAGCACCCCCAGGTTCAATCCCCTAGAACAAAAAAAAAAGTTTGATTTATTATAGATTTAAAACTCTGAATGATAGATGGAATGATATAACATCTGAAATTTGCTGCAAAATAATCCAGTAGGAGAGTCATATAGAACAGTTTGGACAGGAGTTGATAATTGTTGAACTGGTGATGGCTACACAGTCATTGTTTTCTTGTGTGTGTTTGTTTTTGTTTTTTCCCAGGGCTCAGACTCAAACCCATGGCCTTGTGCGTGTTGGGCAAACACTCTATCACTGAGCTATACCCCCAGCTTTTCATGTACTTTTAACTTTTGTATGTTCTAGAAATTTTCTATAATAAAAATTGAAATCAGATTTTTTTCTTTTTTGTAGTAGAATATAAATAACATAAAATTTATGATTTTAATGATTTAAAAATGTGGCAGAAAATGCATTCACAATCATCATCACTATGTATTTGCAAAACTTTTTCTTCATCCCAGAGACTCTCTACCCACTAAATAACTTCCTGTTCCCTCCCTTCCCAACCCTTGGTAACCTCTCTCTACTTTTTGTCCCACTGTTATTGGCCTACCATAGTTCTGTAAATGGAATCCTACAATATTTGTCCTTTTGAGGCTGGCTTTCACTTGGCATAATGTTTTCAAGGTTCATCCATGTTGTAACATCCATCAACTGAATAATTTTCCATTATATGTATATGCTTCATTTTGTTTATCCTCTCATCTATTGATTCAAACCAATTTGTAAAAGCAAATACTTAGCTGGGTGTGGTGGCACACCTCTGTAATCCCAGCTACTTTGAAGGCTGAGGCAGGAGGATTGTAAATTCAAGGCCAGCCTTGGCAATTTAGGGAAACCATGTCTCGCAATAAAAAATAAAAAGGCACAGTGGCACATGCCTGTAATCCCAGTGGCTCAGGTGGCTGAGGCAGGAGGATCTCAAGTTCAAAGCCAACCTCAGCAATAGCAAGGCCCTAAGCAATTTAGCGAGACCCTGTCTCAAAATTTTAAAAATTTAAAAAGGATTGGGGATGTGAGGGTGAGGTTGAGTGCCCGTGGGTTCAATCCCCAGTACAAAAAAAAAAAAAAAAAAAAAAGAATGAATTGGGCAGGGTTTATTATAAGATTTGAGCTTGTGTTGAGGGGCTCTAAGGAGATTATAGCATGAGTTCTAGATTGATGCAGTCAGAAGCAAGGGTAATTTGATGATTGGGTAAAGCTTTGGTAATTTTTATGTAGAGGCCGTAGGATGAAGGTGAGTCTAGAGACTTGTGATTGGTAAAGCAACTACAATCAGTACTATATTAATAATTTTATGGTTTTAGGGTGGCTTTGACTATCTTTCTCCACTGCATTCACAGAATGGACTTCTCTAATTGTTTATATGCTCTGAGAATATGTTTCATTAGGAAGATTAAAGCCTAGCTGTCAGCAACTTAGGTTTATCTTTTTTTTTTTTTGGTACTGGGGATTGAACTCGGGTACTTGACCACTGAGCCACATCCCCAGCCCTATTTTGTGTTTTATGTAGAGACAGGGTCTCACTGAGTTGCTTAGCTCCTCCCCGTTGCTGAGGCTGGCTTTGAACTCATGATTCTCCTGTCTCAGCCTCCCTAAGTGCTGGGATTACAGGCTTGAGCCACCGCTCCCGGCTGGTTTATCTTTTTATTTGCAATTCTCCATTTTACTAGAGGGTGGCCTGCAGGCCATATTATTCTATGAAATTCCAATTCATTGTCAAGAGTCCATTGATCAGAAGGTATGTGGAAAAAAAAGAGAGAGAGAGAGATAAAAGAAAGTTGTGTAGAGAACACTGGTACTTAATTCAAGTCAGTACCTCATAGTCTTTTTTTTTTTTGGTACCAGGGATTGAACTCAGGGTCACTTGACCACTGAGCCACATTCCCAGCCCTATTTTGTATTTTATGTAGACAGGGTCTTACTGAGTTGCTTAGTGCCTCGCCGTTGCTGAGGTTGGCTTTGAACTCGTGATCCTACTGCCTCAGCCTCCCAAAGTGCTAGGATTACAGGCATGTGCCACTGCACCCGGCTTTCATAGTCCTTTTGTTGAAAAATGAACTGTTAAATCATCTGATGTAATAATGGGTATTTTGCATGGGTTAGAGTATTATTCAGAATACTTAATTTCCTGATTTGTTTGTTTCCTGGAACCTTTTTAGTAGGATTAAAAAGTCCAGCGAAATCTGTAAGGATGTAATTATAACATTTTTATTTTAAGAAAGCATAAATTCTGTCTTGAAAAGCTAATGTTATATCAACACTCTACAAACTTATGCCATTTTAGTTCATAACAAAAGTTGCTAAAGTCCTTTTCATTAAGGTTATTCTTTTTTTTTTTTTGGTACCACAGATTGAACTCAGGGGTACTACAATTTTAAAATGAATTCTTAGGGGCTGGCGTGGTGACTCAGTGGTAGAGCACTTGCCTATCATGTGTGAGGCACTGGGTTCAATTCTCAGCACCACATATAAATAAGTAAAATAAAAGTCTATCGACAACTTAAAAAATTTTTTAAAAATAAATAAAATGAATTCTTAGATATTAAGTTATCTCTTTTTTTTTTGGTACTGGGGATTGAACTCAGGGGTACTTGACCACTGAGCCACATCTCCAGCCCTATTTTGTGTTTTATTTAGAGACAGGGTCTCACTGAGTTGCTTAGCGCCTTGCTGTTGCTGAAGCTGGCTTTGAACTCATGATTCTCCTGTTTCAGCCTCCCAAAGTGTTGGGATTACAGGCGTGCACTACCGCGCCCAGCTAAGGTTATTTTTAAATCTTCTCCAGAACCTAAAAATTCCTTGTCTAAGATCATGTAGAACCTAATTAAGTGGCTGGTGAGGACAGTGGAAGTGTATATCTATGGGATATTGGTGATAAAACTAAACTGGCTAAGCTATGGAACCAATCTAGGTGCCCTTCAACAGATAAATGGGTAAGGAAAAGGTGGTACATACACACAGTGGAATATTAGTCATAAAGAAGAATGAAATTATGGCATTTGCTGGTAAATGGATGGAAATGGAGACTATCAACTACATGAAATAAGCCAATCCCAAAAAATCAAAGACCAAATATTCTCTCTGAACATTAACTAACCCACAACATGGGTGGGTAGGGATGAGAAGAATAGAAGTTCACTGGATTAGACAAAGGGGAATGAAGGGAAGGGAGAGCGGATGGGAATAGGAAAAACAGTAGAATGACTGGACATAACTTTGTTATGTTCATATATGAATACATGACCAGTATAACTCCACATCATGTACAACCACAAAAATGGGAAGTTATACTCCATGTATGATATGTCAAAATAAATTCTACTGTCATATATAACTAAAAAGAACAAATTTAAAAAATTTAGGAAAAAACTAAACTGCTTTCCCTAATTGATTATGTTTACCAGCTTTATCAGAGTAGACAGAGTAAGATACTTTATTGAGGAGTAGATTATAATTATTCTGAGAATATTAACACGCCTAACAAAATTATTCTAAAAACCCACGTCCTTTAATTCAGTTCATAAAACATATGATACATCTCACTCATTGACAAGGATATTTAAACCCAGAAGCCTGTAACTAAAATTTTCTGTAGGATATTATTGTACAGTTTTTGTATATTAACACTTATATACTTCTTTTAATCTGAGAAGTACATCATCTTTGAAACATTTGTATATTAATATACATTAAACAAATGTTTAATGTACAATTAAACATGGCTTAATTTAGAAAGACTGAACTTTTGTAGCTTGTCAGGGTTTTTTGAGGGGAGGTACTGGGGATTTAATCCAGGGCACTTTATCACTGAGTCAGATTCCCAGCTCTATTTATTTATTTATTTTGGGATTGAACTCAGGGTTCTCCACCACTGAGCCACACCCCCCGCCCTATTTTGTGTTTATTTATAGACAGGGTCTCACTGAGTTGCTTAGCACCTCGCCTTTGCTGAGGCTGGCTTTGAACTCGCAATTCTCCTGTCTCAGCCTCCCAAAGTACTGGGATTACAGGCATGCGCCACCACATCTCGCTTATTTTTTTAATTTTGAGACAGAGTCTTGCTTAAGTGTTGAGGCTAGTTTCATACTTGTGATCCTTGGGTCTCAGCCTCCTGAGCTGCAGGGATTACAGGCATGCGCCCCGCCTCCCTCAGGCTTTTTAAAAGCTTTTATCCTAAATTTGGGAAACGTAAGAGCCCTCATAATAATTTTGGGTTGATTAAACTTTGGAAATGTGACTGAGGGTGTAGCTCAGTGGTAGAGCAGATGCTTGGCATGTGTGAGGCTCTGAGTTCACTCTGCAGCACCCCCAAATAAATACATACTTTGGAGAATATAAAATTTTAACTTATCATTCCTATTAGCTGCTGCCTTCTTCCTCTACCTCCTCTACCTACTTTCATTTTTCTCCTCCTTTTTCTCCTCCTTCCTCTCTTCTTCCTTTTCTTTTCTTTCTTTTTTTTTTTTTTTTTTTTTTTTTTTAAATATTTATTTATTTTTTTAGTTGTAGGTGGACAGAATATCTTTGTTTTTATATGGTGCTGAGGATCGAACCCAGTGCCTCACGCATGCTAGGCGAGCACGCTACCACTGCGCCACAATCCCAGCCCCTCTTTCTTTTTTTTTGTATGCAGTAAAATTCACATAACAGAATTAACCATTTTAAAGTATACATGTCACTGGTGTTCACTGTATCCACAATGCTTTGCAGCTGTCGCTTCTATCTAGTTCTGAAATATTTTTATCACCCCAAAAGAAATTTCCATTAAACAATCACTCCCTATTCCCCCAGTTACTATGGCAATCACTTTCTGTTTCTGAATTAGCCTATTCTGGATATTTTATATAAATGGAATCAAAATATGCGATCTTTTGTGTATAGCTTCTTTTACTTAACATAATGTTTTTGAGGTTCATCTATCTCACAGGATTTGTTATTATTTAATTCCTACTTATGAACAAATAATATATTGTTTTGATCACCGAAGCCTTGAAGTAAATTTTGAAATCAGAAAATGTGAGTCCT
>CM053412.1:33275063-33290750 GCA_028644305.1 Xerus rutilus
TCAAGCCTGTAATCCCAGCACTTAGGGAGGCTGAGACAGGAGAATCGCGAGTTCAAAGCCAGCCTCAGCAATGGCGAGGCGCTAAGCGACTCAGTGAGACCCTGTCTCTACATAAAACACAAAATAGGGCTGGGGATGTGGCTCAGTGGTTGAGTACCCCTGAGTTCAATCCCCAGTACCAAAAAAAAAAAAAAAGAAAAGAAAATGTGAGTCCTGCAGGACTCCGTGGTGAACACCTGTAATCCCAGTGGTTCTGGAGGCAGAGGCAGGAAGATCATGAGCTCAAAGCCAGCCTCAGCAATATAGCGAGGCCCTAAGCAACTAAACAACTTAGTGAGACCCTGTCTCAAAATACAACATAAAAAGGGCTGGATCTGTAGCTCAGTGGTTGAGTGCCCCTGGGTTCAATCCCCGGCACAAAACTAAACTAAACAAAAAAGTGAGTCTTCTAACTTTGTGTTTCTTTTTCAAGATTGGTTAATGTTATTTGAAGTTCATTGCAATTCCATATGAATTTTGGGATCATTTTTTTCCCCATTTCTTCATAAAGGGCCATTGGAAATTGAGTATGTACTGCACTGAATATGAAGGTGTCTTTGGGCAGAATTGCCATTTTAACAACATTAAGTTTTCCAAACCATGATCATTGGATATCTTTCCACTTACTTAGGTTTTTGATTTCTTTTACTTTTTTTTTTTTAGGTGTGGGATCTTGCATGTGCTAGGCAAGTGCTCTACCATGGAGCTATATTCCCAGCCTTTACTAATGTTTTGTAGTCTTCTCCATACATGTGGTGTACCTCCTTGGTTAAATTTATTCCTCAGTATTTTATTATTTTATTATTTTTGATGTTTTTATGAATGAGATTGTTTTCTAGTTACATTTTCAAAAACATTTTCTTTTGGTACTGGGGATTGAACTCAAGGGTACCTGAGCCATATCCCCAGCCCTATTTTGTGTTTTATGTAGAGACAGGATCTCACTGAGTTGCTTAGTGCCTCACCATTTGCTGAGGCTGGCTTTGAACTCGTGATTCTCCTGTCTCAGCCTCCCAAAGTACTGGGATTACAGGTGTGTGCCACCACATTTTCAAAATTTGTTGCTAATGTATATTGTGTGTTGATCTGATATACTTGCAAATTTGCTGAATTTGTTTATTAACTCTAATTTTTTGTGGATTAAGATTTCTATATCTTTGTGTGTATCTTTGGGGGGAGTATTGGGGGTTGAACTCACAGATCTCTACCACTGAGTCACACCCACAATTCTTTTTATTTTATTTTGAGATAGGGTCTTGCTAAGGTGCTAAGGCTGTCTTCAAACTTGTCACTGAAGATCTCTATATGCTAAAGATATGAAATAAGGTCATGTCTTCTGTGAATAAAGATAATTTTATCTTTTTAATTTTGAGACAAGATATGAAAATTAGTCATAAATATTGAAAACAGTTATACTAGACATTTTGAAAACACAGCAATAAGTAATAGTATTGGTAAGTATGGATTTAACAGGCTGAAGCAAAAAGCCATGGTACTCATGTACAGACTACTGTGGGAGTTCAGAGCAGGAACAGCCAAGTCAGACTGCAAACCAAAGAAGACTTAAGAGTTAGTGCTTCAACTGAGTCACTGAAAGTAAAATCTAGCTGGGAATGGGGAAGAATATATACTAAATTGTAAATAACTTGGACTAGTAGTTTAAATGCAAACTAAGGAATACAAACCAGTAAACAATACAGGAAGAGAATCTTACATGCATTGGATTGGGTGGGAATGTAAGGTGTTTTTTAAAGTTCAGGTACAATTGAAATAGGGAGACAGTGGGAAGAATTAAACTCACAGGTGAAGACACAAATTGGGAGGTGATAAGTAGCAATTTTGGTGGCTGCAGAACTCATGGACGGGAATAGTGTAAAAGATATTTTTAGGGCTGGAGTTGTGGCCCAGGGGTAGAGTGCTAGCCTAGCATGGATGAGGCACTGGGTTTGATTCTCAGCACCACATACAAATAAATAAATAAAGGTCCATTGACAACTAAAAAAAGAAAAAAGAAAAACACATCAGCCAATTGTTAAAAAAAAAGATATTTTTAGGCCTCTGAAGATAGGGAGGTTAAACTCAGAATTTGTTAAGTTTCAAAACTAGGCTAAGTGAACTGGATAAACAGGGATGTACAATGGGGAAAGTGAAGGATGACACAGGAATGGACTTTGGAGTGAGAAGAGGAGAAAGCAGACTGACTTCATCTCTTCTCTTTGAACCTCAAGTTATTGTCATGAAAAATGGGCAAGATAAACTGTACTTACATACAAATAGATGAATAAACATTTGATGCATGTTTGGTGCAAAGTTCTTGAACAATCCTTCTCAAAAGTCAGTTTAGGAATTTCTGTGGTTTATTACTATCTTTCTGGAAGTTTCTTGTATTAATATTTAGAATGTGACAATATTTATGCTTTTCTATGCTTTGTGATTACCATAGTGAAGGCAAATACCATGTCAAAATGTGATGGATTAATGATGAGATTTTTTTTTTTTTTTTAATTTTTTTTGTAGATGGACACAATGTCTTTATTTTATTGTTCTGTATGTGGTGCTGAGGATCGAACCCAGGGCCTCACGCATGCGAGGCAAGCGCTCTACCGCTGAGCCACAATCCCAGCCCTAATGATGAGATTTTTGAAAAATATTTTTTTTTTGCATTGCTGGGGATAGGATTTAGAGCCTAGTACATGCAAAGCACATGTTCTACCATGGGTTACCATTCCAGCACCCTGAAATTAAATTTAACTATATGAGTAATACATGAACATATTATTATAATAAAAAATAAAAATATAGCCTGTAGTCCCAGCAACCTGGGAGCTGAGGCAGGAGGACTGCAAGTTCAAGGCCAGCCTCCACAATTTAGGGACACCCTATCTCAAAAAGGGCTGGGGATATAGCTGGATGGTAAAACACCCTGGGTTAAATCCCCAATACTAAAAAAAAAAGAGGAAAAAAAGAAAAAAAGATATAGACACAGTTTAAGTGTTCCATTTGATTCTCTTCCTGAGACCACTATTTTCTTAAATTTATTTTTTATTTTATTTTAATTTTTTTGGTACCGGGGTTTGAACTCAGGGGCACTCGACCACTGAGCCACATCCACAGTCCCATTTTGTGTTTTATGTAGAGACAGGGTCTCACTGAGTTGCTTAGCGCCTCGCCATTGCTGAGGCTGGCTTTGAACTCACGATTCTCCTTTCTCAGCCTCCCTAAGTGCTGGGATTACAAGCGTGAGCCACTGCGCCCGGCTCTTAAATCTATTTTTATTTATTTTTTATTTCTTAGTGGTGCTGGTGATTGAACCCAAGGCCTTGTGCATGCAAGGCAAACACTCTACCAACTGAACTATCTCTCTAGCCCTGCTGAGACCACTATTAATGTGATAATGTATTCTTCCAGATCATTTGTCATTCATTTACATACTTGTGAATTCACATAAAATACATATTTAAAACAAATGTTATACTGCACTTTGTTTATGCAAGTTAAAATAAAAACCCAAATCTATCATATCTTAGATTTATCCATTTTTTAGACTGCTATGTGTACTCTGCAACATGGATGTGTCATATTCATCCATTTACTTGTTGTGAATGTTCCAACTTTTCACTACTATTATGCTGGATCACACACCTAGCATATAACTCTGGGTGCAAACATACTGATGTTTCTCTTGCATTGATAGTAATTAGTGAATTTCCACAGAAGCTGCATGTTATTTATTTATATTTTAATTTTTTTCCTGAATCTTGTTTCTTTTTATATAATTCTGGGTCTGGAATCTATTGCAGAGCAGCTAAGAAACAAAATATGTTGCTGAGGGTGAAGATGAGGTGCAGAAGTATAGCTCTAGTGATCTGAAGGAAAGGAAAGGGCCTGAAGTTAGCCTGAAGCCATTTCTTTCTCAGAGTCTTGTGCAGAAGTATGGCTTCCATCTGCATGTGTGTCACCAGGATATCTGTCTGTCTGTCTCTTTTTCACACACACACAAAGAGCTCATGACTGTTATTGATATAATCAAAACATACAGGGGATATATGCTCTAGTAGATATTCAGAGTACAAGAAAAAGTGCAGGAGAATCATGACAATATGCTTCTGGTGGTATAAGTTTGCTTTGTTTTTTTTGTAGCCTCCCTTGGGAACAGGAATAGTCTGTAGAGATGGGCCGGTAGTCCCAGAAGTAGGAAGGAGCAGAGTCAAGACACAGACTTTATGTTGTCTGGCTTCTGGATTTCAAGGAACTTGGTGTTCCGACATGGAAAGGAGGCAGAGCAGACCGAGCCCTGCCTGACACAGGGAGGAGGAAACCAACCACACTGAGGCCCCCCATCTACCAACCCATGGCTTTCCTGGCCTGCTTCCATCTAGAGACAACAGCCAGGACTGAGAAGACCATCACCAAGGTCCCTGCAGGCCTGGTTAGACCAGAGGTTAGGTATTGGTAACCTGCAGGGGCACTATAAGATTTTTGGGTAGAAACTATAATACCTCAGATCGGCACTGCTGGAGAAGGAGACACATGAACAATATGAACAAACAAGGGAAGAAAATGCCCCAAACAAACCAAGATGCTACAATAATAGAATCCATTGACAGCACAGATGAAATGTCAAAGAAGGCGTTCAAAACGTACATGATTAAAATGATCTGTGAAGCACAGAATAATATAAGAGAGCAATTACAGGCAACAAGTGATCAATCCAAGAAAGAGATAAGAGAGCAAATACAGGGAGCGAAAGATTACTTCAAGAAAGAGAGAGAGACTTTGAAAAAAACCAAACAGAAATACTTGAAATGAAGGAAACAAACCAAATAAAAAATTCAGTAGAAAGCTTCACCAACAGACTAAATCACTTGGAAGACAGAACCTCAGGTAATGAAGACAAAATATATAATCTTGAAAATAAAGTTGACTACACAATGAGGACGGTAAGAAACCATGAACAGAACATCCAAGAATTATAGGACAACATGAAAAGACCAAATCTAAGAATTATCAGGATAGAGGAAGGCATAGAGATACAAACCAAAGGAATGCACAATCTCTTCAATGAAATAATATCAGAAAATTTCCCAAACATGAAGAATGAATTGGAAAATCAAACACAAGAGGCTTAGAGAACACCAAATGTACAAAACTACAACAAATCCACACCAAGGCATCTTATAATGAAAATGCCTAGCATATGCAATAAGGATAGCATTTTAAAAGTTGCAAGAGAGAAGGTTCAGATTACATACAAGGGGAAACCAATTCACATTTTAGCAGATTTCTCAACCCAGACCCTCAAAGCCAGGAGATCCTGGAACAACATATACCAAGCTCTGAAAGAAAACGAATGCCAACCAAGAATCTTATATCCAGCAAAATTAAGCTTCAGATTTGATGATGAAATGAAAACCTTCCATGATAAACAAAAGTTAAGAGTATTTATGAGAAAGCCTGCACTAGAGAACATTCTTGGCAAAATATTCCATGAGAAGGAAATGAAAAACAACAAAGAAAATCAGCAATGGGAAAAACTATACTAAAGGAAAAGCCAATCAAAGGAGAAACTAAGTCAACTTAAAAGCCAAAAATAAACCAAAATGACCAGGAATACAAACCATATTTCAATAATAACCCTGAACATTAATAGCCTAAACTCATCAATTAAAAGGCATAGACTGGCGAATTGGATGGAAAAAAAAAAAAGATTCAACAATATGCTGCCTTCAAAAGACTCATCTCATAGAAAAAGACATCCACAGACTGAAGGTGAAAGGATGGGAAAAAAAACATACCAGTCACATGGACCACATAAACAAGCAGAAGTTTCCATCCTCATATCAGATAAAGTGGACTTCAAACCAAATATAGTCAGAAAGGATAAAGAAGGTCATTTCATACTGCTTAAGGGAGCCATACATCAACAAGATATAACAACCATAAATATATGCCCCAAACAATGGAACATCCACGTATATCAAACAAACCTTTCTCAATTTTGAGAATCAAATAGACTACAACACCGTAATACTGGATGACTTTAACACACCTTTCTCACCACTGGACAGATCTTCCAAACAAAACTAAACAAAGAAACTATAAAACTCAATAATACAATCAATAATTTAGAATTAACAGACATACACGGAATATTTCATCCATCAAGAAGTAAATACACAGCCAGGTGTGGTGGCACAAGCCTGTAATCCCAGCACTTAGGGAGGCTGAGAAAGGAGAATCGTGAGTTCAAAGCCAGCCTCAGCAATGGTGAGGCACTAAGTAACTTAATGAGACCCTGTCTCTATGTAAAACACAAAATAGGGCTGGGGATGTGGCTCAGTGGTCGAGTGCCTCTGATTTCAATCTCCAGTACCCCCTCCACCCCCAAAAAAGAAGTAAATACACATTTTTCTCAGCAGCACATGGATCCTTCTCTAAAAATAGACCATATGTTATGCCACAAAGCAACTCTTAGCAAATACAAAAAAATAGAGATACTACCCTGCTTTCTATCAGACCATAATGGAATGAAATTAGAAATCAATGATAGGAGCCGGGCGCGGTGGCTCAAGCCTGTAATCCCAGCACTTAGGGAGGCTGAGACAGGAGAATCGCGAGTTCAAAGCCAGCCTCAGCAATGGCGAGGCGCTAAGCAACTCAGTGAGACCCTGTCTCTACATAAAACACAAAATAGGGCTGGGATGGGGCTCAGTGGTCGAGCATCCCTGAGTTCAATCCCCAGTACCAAAAAAAAAAAAAAAAAAAAAAAAAAGAAATCAATGATAAAATAAAAAATAGAAGCTACTCCAACATCTGGAGACTAAATAATATACTATAGAATGATGCATGGGTAACAGAAGACATCAGGGAGGAGACAGAAAAATTCTTAGAGGTAAATGAGAACTCTGATACAACTTATCAAAATCTCTAGGACACTATGAAGGCCGTGTTAAGAGGAAAGTTCATTGCATTGAGCTCATTGATTAAAAGAAGAAAAAGTCAACAAATAAACAACCTGACATTACATGTCAACGCTCTAGAAAAAGAAGAACAAATCAACACCAAAAGAAGTAGAAGACAGGAAATAATTAAAATCAGGGCTGAACTTTGGGAGGCTGAGACAGGAGAATCATGAATTCAAAGCCAGCCTTAGTAATGGCAAGGCACTAAGCAACTCAATGAGACCCTATCTCTAAATAAAACACAAAATAGGGCTGAGGATGTGGCTCAGTGGTCGAACTCCCTGAGTTCAATCCCTGGTACCAAAAAAAAAAAAAAAAAAAAAAAAAATCAGGGCTGAAATCAATGAAATTGAAACAAAAGAAACAATTTAAAAAATTGACAAAACAAAAAGCTGGTTCTTAGAAAAAATAAATAAAATTGATAAACCTTTAGCCACCCTAATGAAAAGAAGAGAGAGAGAACTCAAAATTACTAAAGTTTGTGATGAAAAAGGAAACATCATGACAGACACATTGAAAAACAAAAGATAATTAGAAACTATTTTGCAAATCTATCTTCCAGTAAAATAAAAAATCCAAAGACACTGACAAATTTCTAGAGGCATATGATCTGCCCAAACTGAATCAGGAGGACATACGTCACTTAGATCAATTTCAAGCAAGGAAATAGAAGATGGCATCAAAACCTTACGAGCCAAGAAGAGCCTGGGACCGGACACATTCTCAGCCAAGTTCTAGAAGTCCTTCAAAGAAGAATTAATACCAATACTTCTCAAATTACTCCATGAAATAGAAAAGGAGGGAACCCTATCAAACTCATCCTATGAGGCTAGTATCACCCGGATTCCAAAATCAGACAAAGACACATCAAAAAAAGAAAACTTCAGACCAATATCCTTGATGAACACAGACACAAAAATTCTCAATACAATTCTGGCAAATTGCATACAAAAATATGTTTAAAAGTGCACTATGATCAAGTGGGTTTTTTTAATGCAAGGTTTGTTCAACATATGGAAATCAATAAATGTAATTCATCACATCAATGGACTTAAAGACAAGAATTATATGATTATCTCAATAGATGCTGAGAAAGCATTTGACAAAATACAGCACCTCTTCATGTTCAAAACACTAGAAAAACTAGGGATAGCAGAAACATATCTCAACATTGTGAAAGCTATCTATGCAAAACCCAAGGCCAACATCATCCTAAATGGAGAATAATTGGAAGCATTCTCTCTAAAAACGGAAACAAGACAGAGATGCCCTCTTTCACTACTGCTGTTCGACATAGCCTTGAAACTCTAGCCAGAGCAATTAGACAGATGAAAGAAATTAAAATGATATGAATAGGAAAAGAAGAACTCGAACTATCATTATTTGCTGATGGCATAGTTCTATAATTAGAAGATCCAAAAAAATTCCACCAGAAAACTTCTAGAATTAATAAATGAATTCAGCAAAGTAGCAGGATATAAAAATCAATACCCATAAATCAAATGCATTGCTATACATCAGGGATGAATCCTGTAAAAGAGAAATAAGGAAAACTACCCCATTCACAATAGCCTCAAAAACAAACAAACAAACTTGGGAATCAATTTAACAAAAGAGGTGAAAAATGTCTATAATGAAAACTAGACAACACTAAAGAAAGAAATTGAAGATCTTAGAAGACAGAAAGATTTTCCATGCTCTTGGATAGGCAGAATCAATATTGTCAAAATGCCCATACTACCCAAAGCACTATACAGATTCAATGTGATTCCAATTAAAATACCAGTGTAATTCCTGATAGAAATAGAAAAAGCAATCATGAAATTCATTTGGAAAACTAAGAGACCCAGAATAGCCAAAGCCATTCTTAGCAAGAGTGAAGCAGGAGGCATCACAATACCAGATCTTTAACTACACTACAAAGCTATAGTAACAAAAATGGCATGGTATTGGCACCAAAACAGACACATAGACCAATGGTACAGAATAGAAGACACAGAGACAAACCCACATAAATACAGTTATCTCATACTAGACACAGACGCCAAAAACATACATTGGAGAAAAAATAGCCTCTTTAACAAATGATGTTGGGAAAACTGGAAATTCATATGCAGCAAAATGAAACTAAACCCCATGCACAAAACTTAACTCAAAGGACCTAGGAATTAGACCAGACACTGCACCTAATAGAGGAAAAAGTAGGCCCAAATCTTCATCACATCAGATTAGGTGCTGATTTCCTTAAGAGCACAGGAAATAAAATCAGGAATCAATAAATGGGATGGATTCAAACCAAAAATCTCAGCAAAAGAAACTATCAATGAGGTGAACAGTGAGCCTATATTCTGGAAGCAAATTTTTGCCATATACATATCAGATAGAGCACTGATCTTCAGGATATATAAAGAACTCAAAAATCTTAACACCAAAAAAGCAAACACCCCAATCAATAAATGTGCTAAGGAGCTGAATAGACACTTTTCAGAACAAGATATATAATCAATCAACAAATATATGAAAAAATGTTCAAAATCTTTAGCAATTAGAGAAATGCAAATCAAAACTACTCTAAGATTTCATCTCACACCAGTCGGAATGGCGGTTATCAAGAATACACAACAACAATAATTGTTTGTGAGGATGTGGGGGAAAAGGCACGCTCATATATTGCTGGTGGGACTGCAAACTGGTGCAACCAATCTGGAAAGCAGTATGGAGATTCCTTAGAAAACTTGGAATGGAACCAACATTTGACTTAGCAGTCCCACTCTTCCTATACACAAAGACTTAAAAACAGCATACTATAGTGACGCAGCCACTTCAATGTTTACAGCAGCTCAACTCACAGTAGCTAACCTGTGGAACCAACCTAGATGCACTTCAATAGATGAATGGATAAAGAAACTGTGGTATATATACACAGTGGAATATTACTCAGTATTAAAAGAGAATAAAATTATGGCATTTGAAGGTAAATGAATGGAGTTGGAGAATATCATGCTAAGCAAATGTCACAAGCGGTATGCGTAATTAATAGTTACTCAGAGGCAGATTGTCTTTAAATGCAAGTGTATGTTCAATCACAAAAATCATCCAATATAATTAATTAATGCAAAAGGTATTGGGCGTGCTGGAGCAACCCAACTAGCATTTGATATACACTAATCAAGCACTATAGGTAAGTTACACTATTCTAGGGTGGTTAAGTCCTGCTTGCAATTCATACAATCCTAGGGCAACTAAACATTACAATTAATTCACACAATCCTAGGGCAACCACGAGCCCCAAAGTACCTCCGATGCCAGGTGACTTCTCTTAGCCAAAGAGCAGACGTTGTTCTTGTCTGATGGTTCTCTTTAGCCGATGGCTGGACGTCGGGGAATGGTGGAGCTGACCCAGGGATAAACAGCAAGGTGGCCAGTCTCACTGATGTCCTTGGAGCAAGACTCAAAACTGTAGCAGGGCCAGCAGTTTAAAAGCAGTTCCAAGTTGGTGGTGTGGACCAAGTTGGTCGCCTGGGCTGGTGATTGGTTACACCCAGTAAAAGTTAATGTCCATTGGTTATGTCCAGTGAGATAGCATAATTGCCACGGGGCCCTCCTTTTGCACATGTGCATGGATTGAGCCCCTCTATCAATTGTAACCAGTAGGCCTGCAGTTAGGTGCCCCTCATTGCTCCTTTGTTGATTACATGGGCTGGGCCCCTTTGCAGCCCTCGATTGCATGGGCTAGACTCCTTTTTCAGCCCCCATCATTGCAAGCAGGAATGACTAAGCAAGTCAGTGGCTGCTGTTCCTTATGGCCAACAACCCAGTGAGTCCCCTGCATGTCCAGGCATGCCCATGGCATATGCTTCTTACAGCAAATAAGCCAATCCCAAAAAAGCAAAGACCGAATGTTAAGTTAACATCTGTCTGTTAAGTGGATGCTGATCCATAATGGGGGAGGAGTCATGGGAAGACTGGAGGAACTTTGGTCAAGGGAAGGGAGGAGCCAGGCGTGGTGGCACAAGCCTGTAATCCCAGCACTTAGGGAAGCTGAGACAGAATTGCGTGTTCAAAGCCAGCCTCAGCAATGGCGAGGCGCTAAGCAACTCAGGGAGACCTTTTCTCTACATAAAACACAAAATGGGGCTGGGGATGTGGCTCAGTGGTCGAGTACCCCTGAGTTCAATCTCCAGTACCAAAAAAAAAAGGGAAGGGAGAGTAGAAGAGGGGATATGGAAGCAGGAAAGATGGTGGAATGAGATGGACATCAATGTGCTAGGTACATGTATGACTGCACATGTGGTGTGACTCTACATCATGTACAACCAGAGAAATGAAAAGTTGTTCTCTCTTTGTGTACAATGAATCAAAATGCATTCTGCTTTCATGTATACCTAATTAGAATAAATTTTAAAAAGTCAAAAAAAAAAAAAGAAAACTTGGTGTTGACAATAATGTTCAGCACACAGGGCCATGTAGTAGTCATGGAAGGCAGAGCTCACAGGTGTGATAGTTAACCTGTGTGGGGAGTAGACAATGGCTAAGGCTGGAGAAGAAAAACAAGCCAAACTGGTATCAAACCATGTAGACCCCTTGGGAAGATTGTTCCCAGCATCTGGTTTATACCTCAAATTACCACAGACCAACTAGTGGATTGGTTTTTATTTATTCATTTTTGAAAGTTTCCTCTTGCAAGGAAAGCATGCTGTATCACTGAGTTCCACTTCCAGCCCCTTATTGATGTATTTTTTTCTTTTTCTTTCTTTCTTTCTTTTTTTTTGGTACTGGGGATTGAACTCAGGGGCACTCAACCACTGAGCCACATCCCCAGCCCTATTTTGTGTTTTATGTAGAGACAGGGTTTCACTGAGTTGCTTAGCACCTCGCCATTGCTGAGGCTGGCTTTGAACTCGCGATTCTCCTGTCTCAGCCTCCCTAAGTGCTGGGATTACAGGCTTGAGCCACCGCGCCCGGCTCTTTTTCTTTTTTTTAATACATGGTCTTCTGTGTTTCCCAGGCTGGCCTTGGACTCCAGAGTGGCTGGGATCATAGGCACATGTCACGTTTGGCTTAGATTGTTTGTTTTGTTTTGTTTTGTTTTTCCAACCATGGGGATTAAACCCTGGGCCTTATGCATTCTAGCAAGAGCTCTATCATCGGGTTAAAATGCCAGCCCTTATAAATTTTTATTTTAAGACAGTATCTCCCTACGATGCATAGACTATCCTTGAATTTGTGATGCTCCTGCCTCAACCTCCTGAGTAGCTGAGATAATGGTGTAGTTTTCAATGCAATGATCATGCAAATAGACTTCCAAGGTGGCTGCACCAGTTTAAATCAATGTGCTCACCCATGTAATTATCTGTAATAACTGCTTATTTCCCAGAGACAGTATTCCTCAAAAGGATCTTAGGCCCCACAAACACGAGCCCTGCCTCTATTCCTGTCTCCGCCCACTTCCCAGGCACTAGCTTCGGCCCTGCCCCTTCCGCCCGGTGGTCCCGCCTCTGGGCTGCGCCTCCTTTCCCAGGGCTAGTAGCGGGAGGGGCGGGGTGGCCGGCCGTGACGTCACTGCCGGCTGGACGCCATCTTGCTGGTTTGCGGAGGGACTTGGATGTAGCGGCGTCGGTGGTGAAGGCGTGGGGAAGGGTGGGGTGAGGGGGCGAGGCCGCGAAGAGCGCGGCGAAACTCTCCTCCCCTTGGCCCCACCGCGTGGGACGGCGTGAACACGGTTTTGGAGGGATGTCCGCCTTCTCCGAGGCGGCGCTGGAGAAGAAGCTGTCGGAGTTGAGCAACTCGCAGCAGAGCGTGCAGACCTTGTCCCTGTGGCTCATCCATCACCGCAAGCACTCGCGGCCCATCGTCACCGTGTGGGAGCGGGAGCTGCGGAAAGGTGAGTCTCCTGCGCCTCTAGGCTGCTGGCCCGCCACTTGCCGGGTTCTCTGGCGCCCCGAGGATCCCCTGTTCCCTTTCCCCGGTGCCCGGCTCCCTAGAGGGCCCCGACCCGGGCCCCGCCGACTTCCCAGCGTCGGGAGAGCTGTCTTCGTGCCCTCGCGCGGTTGTCCGCGAGCTTGGAGGAGCAGCGTGCATCGCGCTTCCTGCAAAGTCGGCGCTTAGTACCTATTTATTGAATAAAAAAGTGAATAATACTTTAAAGAATTCAACTAATTTAACACAGGTACAGCAGTAGGGGCTTGAGACTCTGCACCCAGCTGGGGCCAGAAACTCAGGCAGTCAGTATTTTTGTTTCCCCCTGAAGTTATAATAGAGGATGGGGAGGGAAAGGGTAGGGAAATGGAAAAGAAAATATTGGTGGGGGTTTGGGAATTATTTCCATAATTTCTAGAACGTATCAATCCAGTCTTGTAATTTAATAGATCAGTTTTAGACCTGAGAGTCTAAAATAAGAGGCGTGATGCAGTGGAAAGAACCCTGACTGTAGATTTTAGAGAATCTGGATTGGTAAATTTCTTTTAACCTCTGTATTGTAGATACTTCAACTGAAAACGAAGGAGTTAAGAGCCAATGATCTAAAGGCCGTTTTTGTTATATGATTATATCCTTTAGTGCAGCGTCTTTGTTTTGCAGAACATTTGATAGTGGTCCTGTAAATGAAGTAAACTTTTTTTAAGCAAATATCTCCTTAAAATATCCAAAATCATTGCATTTATGTAGAGCACCTTTATGAAAAGCAGGTTATGTTAGTGCGAATGGAAAAAAGACTTTTCCACTTGCTTAGTCTGAGTTTGTATCTTTATTCTTAATTCATTGGGTTGAGTGGGCACTCTTCCTTATTGTTTCAGGCATCCTGATGGACATCATGATTATTAAAGTGTGAAGGGTTATAACACACTGTTGTTAATTAAAATAGATGCTTACTAACTGACCCATATGAAAGCCAAAATATGGTAGTGACTGTATAGAATGGAGACAGACGGTGTTTGTCTTGTATATTTGCTGTGGTTAAGGAAATGTCATCCCTTAGAAGAAACTGAGTTGCAGCCTTGTTTTTCAGTTTATGTAGAAGTGTATGTGTATTGACTTTGAAGGAGGAATTCACCTATGAGTGGACAAAACCATTTGAGAAACACTGCTAATAAAAATCTTCAAAGTAGCTGTGAACTCTGAGAAGTCAGGAATTTACTTTGTTTCTACACTATTAGATTTCAAAATCAGCACCAGGTTTATCCTTTTGGGGGCTGGAGAGAGCGTGTAGAAACACCTATAATCAATAAAGGATTGATAGCCAGACTACTTCTAAGAACTATTGGAAATTAATAGAAAAATGGCAGTGTTGTTTATGGACTTTTCACATGAGAAAACCTGAATGCCAACAAATGATACTTAGTAATGAGGAAAAAATAAACCAGCAAGGTATCACTTTATGTTCATCAGTTTGGCAAAATTAAAAAGAATGATAGTATCAACAACCATTGAGGGTGAAGAGAAACAGTAACTCTTTTTTTTTTTTTTTGGTACTAGGTATTTTTTACCATTGAGCCACATCCCAATCAGCCTGTTTTATTTTGAGACAGGACTGCACTTAGTTTTTGAGGCTGGCCCCAAACTTGAATTTGAGATCCTCCTGCCTCAGCCTCCCAAGTTGCTGGGATAACAGTTGTGGGCCATTACCCAGTGAGAAACAGTAATGCTTAACGCTGTTTGGTGGAAAAGTAAAAAGGTAAAATAATTTTGGAGGTCAATTTAATAACCTCTAATGAAGTTAGAACTTAGTAGTTCTCTTTCTAGGAATATACCCAAAAAATGAGTACATGCTACAGAATTGTTTTCTTGCAGCTTTGTAACAAAAATGGAAACAATTTGAACATTTCATTAGAGAATGGGCAACTATACTTTTTTTTTTTTTAGTGAGTTCATTCTTTTTTTTTTTTTAATTTTTTTTTTAGTTGTAGATGGACACATTGTCTTTATTTTATTGCTTTGTATGTGGTGCTGAGGATCGAACCCAGGGCCTTGTGCATGTGAGGCAAGCGCTCTACCACTGAGCTACAGTCTCAGGCCCCGCAACTATACTTTTATATTCATACAATATAATGCTGTCCAACAGTTTTCATAAATGAACTAGAGCTACATGAAAGAACATGACTGAATTAAGAAACAACAAGCAAAATCTTGAGCTAAGAAAACATTAGGTACAGACCCAGTATGCCATTTGGTAAAGTTTAAAACCATGCAAAATGATACTCTTTTTTTATTTACACATACCTGTAGATATAGTTAAATCATGAATAGCCGTGGTTAACACTATATTCCAAGATAGTGGTTACCATAGGAAGAGAGGAAATGGAATGGGATTTGTGCTATCTAATGTTTCATATGTTTTAAAACATAGGTACAAGCCGGGCGTGGTGGCTCAAGCCTGTAATCCCAGCATTTAGGGAGGCTGAGACAGGAGAATTGCGAGTTCAAAGCCAGCCTCAACAATGGCGACGCGCTAAGCAACTCAGTGAGACCCTGTCTCTACATAAAACACAAAAATAGGACTGGGGATGTGGCTCAGTGGTTGAGTGCCCCTGAGTTCAATCTCCAGTACCAAAAAAAAAAAAAACATAGGTACAAGCCCATCACAGTAGTACATCTCCCAGTTACTTGGGAGATTGAGAAAAGAGGATCACAAGTTCAAGCCTGGTCTGGGCAACTTATAAAGACCCTATCTCAAAATAAAAATAAAAAA
>CM053412.1:33290850-33351671 GCA_028644305.1 Xerus rutilus
GCTCAAGCCTGTAATCCCAGCACTTAGGGAGGCTGAGACAGGAGAATCGCGAGTTCAAAGCCAGCCTCAGCAATGGCGAGGTGCTAAGCAACTCAGTGAGACCCTGTCTCTACATAAAACACAAAATAGGGCTGGGGATGTGGCTCAGTGGTCGAGTGCCCCTGAGTTCAATCCCCAGTACCAAAAAAAAAATAAAAAAATAAATAAAAAATAAAAATAAAAAAGGATGTAAGTATAAACTTTGAAAAGTCAAGAATTTACTTTGTAGTGGTAGGGTGCTTGCCTAACATGTGAAGCCCTAGATTTAATCCCAGTACCACAAAAAGTTTAAAAAAGGTACATATATGGGAAAATGATAAAATGTGTTGTTAACTAGATTTAAGGATGTTGCCATTTGTTTAAATACTTCATAATTAGAAAAATAATAAGGCATATAAATAGGTGCTTTAGGAAGAGAGTGATGATGGTGAAGATAGTAGTGGTGGTGGTGATGGTGAACAGGCTGCTGCTGCAATTCTCATATTGGTCTGGGTTAGTCTACCAAGGATTTCCTTTCCTTGACATGTGACTGCCTTTGCAAGTACCTTTGTGTTCTCTCACCTCCGTACAGTTTTACTTGTCAACTTCAGGATCCTAGTCTCTTGTAGCACAATGATAATGGAAATCACATACTAATTGTGTACTAGGAAACCATCACTTCATATTGTTTTGTAGACTGGGAGTGTGTGTCGTGTTGGTTACGAAGTAGATAGTGGGCTTCTTCTACATAGTGTTGTTGTTTTCTTATTTCAATTTTTAGCTTTCTTAGCCCCAGCAGACTACTTTTGATGGAAGTTTTTGGTATTTGTTGAATTCATATTTATTAATAAGGTTCTAGTTTAGATGCAGGTTTTTATGTACTATGTATTTTTAACTGCTCTATTTTATTTGGTTTTAGAAAAATAGAAAGGTAAAGAATCGTTTTCATTTGCTTTAAAAACAGCAATATAAATCATTGAAATGAAGAGATTCTCAATTGACGATTCCTATGGCTTCTATACTGTCTGATACTGTTACTTCTTTTAAAGTTAGAATTGAGCAAGTAGACAATGTTTATATTTTCTAAGTTTTTATACTTAAAAGGATTTTATGTTTTCAAACTAACTTTATAAACTTAATCATATTTTCTGCATCTTTGAAGATAATTGTCAGATTATATTCTGGTTACATAACATTTTTCACTTTCCTTTTCATAGGTTTTTCACATTCCTTTTCAACAACTAGATCTGTAGTATAAAGTGATTTTTGTAACATTTTGATGGCCGGTTTAAATTATCAGCCAGTAGGCTGATTAAAAAACAAATCATTATAAAATGTCAAAAAGGTATAAATTAAAAAAAAAAAAAAAGGTATAAATTCCCATTGTAGTCACTGCCGAGCTTTGACAATTTTAGTCTTTAACATCTGAAAAAAGTTAGTTTCTTAAAATATCTTCAAATATTCAAACAGTATTTGTTTCCTTGGTTATTTTGTTCTTTTTCTTTCTTTTTTTTAGCCATTTGTTTGATTCAGGATCCAAGTAAAGCTTCATTATTGTACTTGATTACCATATTCCTTAAATCTATTTTTATCTATGGTTTCTCCTTTCCACTTTAAATTTATTCATTGAAAAAAATCACATTGATTATCTGATAGAAATTTCCAGTCTAGGAATTTCTGCGACTTTCTGGTTTGAGGATTCCTTTACTTTTAAAAATTATTGTGAAGTTAGGTGTGGTGGTACACACTTGTAATCTCAGTTACTTGAGAGGCTGAGGAAGGATCACAAGTTTAAGGCCAACTTGGACAACTTACTGGGACCCTGCCTCAAAATAAAGAAAGAAAAAGCTGGGGCTCTAGCTCAGCGATAGAATGCTTGCCTGGCATGCATGAGAACCTGGATTCAATTCCCAGCACTGGGAAAAACAAACAAACAAAACTATTGAGCATTTCAAGTATTTTTTTTTAATGTGGATTTAAATCTATTGATAATTACTACATTAGAAATTAAAACATTCAAAATATTTAATAATTATTTAACTTATTAAAAAACAATACTAAATTAATTTCAAGTTAACAAAATAACATTTTGAATGAAAAATAATTATATTTTCTAAAAAGAATTAGAGATTGTTTTATATTTTTACAAATCTTTTTTGTGTTTATGGTGTTATGCCAGGGCCTCCTGCATGGTGAGCATGCACTCTACCACACAGCTATACTGAGCTCCTGCAAATCTTTATAATGTCTTAATGGAAAGCAGTTGGATTCTTGTTTTTTTCTGCATTCATGCTTGCTGTATCATACATCACATGACCTCTGGAAAACACCACTGTGTATGAGAGAACAAGAGTAATAAAAGACAAATGGTAACTTAGCATAATTGTGAAAGAAGTTCTGACTTCATAGGCCCCATGAAATGATCTTGGGATCCACAGACTATTTGCTGAGAACCCAGATCATTTCCTGTGAATAAACCTTTAGTTTTTTATGTGTGGAAAGAATTTAAAATGATTTAGGATACATTTTAATCTGCAAGAATGTATTAAGGGGATTATAATGATGAATTGTTTATTTAATCACTTCCTGTGATGTAGACTTTTTGGGTGATTTTTGTTTTTGGTACTGAGGATTGAACTCAGGGGCATTCTACTACTGAGCTGTGTTTTAGTTCTTTTTATTTTTTATTTTGAGACAGGGTCTTACTAAGTTGCTTAGGGCCTTGTTAAATTGCTGAGCTGGCCTTGAACTTCTGTCTCCTAAGTCACTGGGATTATAGGCTTGTGCCCCTGCACCCTGTTTTTTGGGTTATGGGATAACTCATGATTGCTATCAGGTCTCCATTCTTGCTGTCTTTCTTAGAGCTTCTCGTTAGTTCTATCTATAGTAATTGAGAAATTAAAAAACAATAAAATAAAAAAGATTACCATGATATTGTAAATACTTGGATTTTGCAGATATAGTTTTTACACTGTACTCATGTTTGGATAGGTAATAATATGCACATAATAGGAAATTCAAAAGGCAAAATAGTGTGGGGTGGCACACCATGTATAATCCCAGCTACTTGGGAGGCTGAGGCAAGAAGATCTCATGTTCAAGGCCAACCTGGGCAACGTAGCAAGACCTTGTCATAAAATTGAAAATAAGAAAGGAGCTGGTGTTTGATCCCCAGGGAGAGGAAGGGGATGGAGGAAGGAGAGAAAGAGAGGAAAGGAATTTTATTGCAGTTTCTATTTTTTTTTTTTTTGGATGTTTTTCTTTTTTGTTTACACAAATGGTAGAGTATTAAAGATTTCCTTATTCTTTGCAGTTTCTCTTTATCTTTTGAATTGTTACATATTTATAGTATACCCTATGCTGTTGCCTCATTTAAAAAATGGTTGAATTGTATTCCATTTTGTAGACGTATCAAAATTCATATCACCATTCTATTGATGAACATTTAGGATGTATCAGTTTTTTCTATTATCATTTATAAATATTGTACTAAATATTCTAGTGTTTTCTTAATGATTTCAGCTGGTGATTTAACAGACCTTGGTAGAAATGATAGGCATTAGTGTATCACATCATTTTTTAAAAGTTCATTTTTGCTGGGCACGGTGGCACACGCCTGTAATCCCAGCACTTTGGGAGGCTGAGACAGGAGAATCGCAAGTTCAAAACCAGCCTCAGCAACGGTGAGGAGCAAAACAACTCAGTGAGACCCTGTCTCTACATAAAACACAAAATCGGGCTGGGGATGTGGTTCAGTGGTCGAGTACCCCTGAGTTCAATCCTTGGTACCAAAAAAAAAGTTCATTTTTATTTCTACGCATTTGAAATGCCTTATCATACATTAACTTTTCATATATATGAGTATATTTCTATACTGTTATTCTTTTTGTACGTGTACTTATGTCCTACTATCATTCTCTATTATTTTCATTTGTGATTGATTATTGCCCTCCCATAATTCTTTTTCTGTTTCCTTGAGTATTCTTCTTTTTGTTTTTTTCTGTATAAACTCTAGAATCAACTTGTAATTTGCAAGAAAAACATTTTGTTATTTTGCAACATATATATGTGATTGCTCCTTTAAAGAGAATTCACGTCCTTATGATGGAAAAATCTTAAGCTGAGAACTGGGCAATCTTACTTTAAATGTGTCTTTATTGTAATTATTTAAATAAAAGTGGTTCCCAAACTTGTTCAGATATCCTTTCCTTGATGCTTTGTAAAGCTCTGTAAATAATATGAAGTGCACATTTAAGTTTTAAATAATTATCCAACTTTGTGTTATATGTATCTGTTTTGTTAGTTTTTCACCACTGTGACCAGGAGACCTGATAAGCACAATTTTAGAAGTGGGAAAGTTTATTTGGTGCTCATGATTTCAGAGGTCTCAGTCTCTAGATGGCCAACTCCATAGTTCTGTTTCCAAGGTGAGGCAGAGCATTGTGGTGAAAGGGTAGAGCAGAGGAAAGTAGCCCAGGACATGACAGTTAGGAAGCAGAGGCATGCCCCTAGTGAGCCATCTCCCTAACCACAACCTACCTGCCTATAGTTACTACCCAGTTAATCCATTCAGGTGGATCAATACACTGTTTAGATTTAGGCTCTCATAATCCAGTCATTTCACCTCTGAATGTTGTTTATTGTCTCACACATGAGCTTTTGGAGGCACCTTATAGCTAAACTATAACAATATCTTATTTGATTCTAGTGTAAGCTAATAGAAGAAAGTGTTAAGGGATTAAGTCACATTCCAAAAAAGACTTAAAATTGACGAAAATGATTTTTTTTTTTGTAAGTTAGAAAAGTGATCGGAATTGGTCGATATTTGTGATGGCATGTTTTGGTTTAATTCAAGGCACAGTATTCTTTTTCAAAGAACATGGCTTATAAAAACCTTGGACATTTAATCCCAGAAGTTGTCTCTCTCTTTATCATTTGCTCAGTCATAAGGTACACTGTTTTCTATTTTATAGATTATCCTTTGAAACAAATTACATTTGTTTGGGTAGCCAAGGATTCTGTTTTTGCCAAAATACCAGTAAGTTTAGTTTTCTTACTAGAGTATTATGAAGTATTATAATGCTTGTAATGGCTAATATGTGTCATCTTGACTGGGCCACAAGGTACCCAGACATTTGGTCAGATATTTTAGATGTGTATGAAGGTGTTTCTGGATGAAATTAACATTTGAACTGTAAATTTAATAAAGTAGCTGCCTCCATAATGTAAGTGGTGTCTAGTCAGTTGAAGACTTGAATAGAACAAAAAGGTTGACTCTCCAGTGAATAAGAGAAAACTCATGCCCAACTGCCTTGAAGCTGGGGCATTGCTTCTTTCCTGCCCTTGGACTTGATCTAAAATACCAACTGCTCATCCTGAGTCTCCAGTCTACAGCCCTCAGACTGGTAGTATAACACTGACACTTTGAGTTCTCAAGTCTTTAGGGTTGGACTAGACCTGCACTGTTGGCTCTCTTGGGTTTCTAATTTGTCAGCTGCAGATCTTGGGATTTGTCAGCCTCCCTAGTCCCATGAACCAATTCATTATAGTAAATCTATCTCTGTACAGACATTATGTTGGCTCTGTTTCAGGGGAGAACCCTGAGTAATATCTAAGTAAAAGTAATCTGAGCTCTTAATAACTACTCACATTTAATCAGTAAATCAAATATGTTTATAATTTGATGGTTTAGGTGGCATTATTTCTATTTTATACCAAAATGGTTTGTGGATGACTTAGTGATTCTTTTCTGTTATGGACCTGAATTGAATGTCCACTAACAGGTGAATGGATAAATAAAGGTGGTATATCCATACAGTGGAATATTATTCAGCCCCCAAAGGGACAAAGTACGGATGAACTTAAAAGCATGCAAAGCAAAAGAATCTAGACAGCCGGGCATGGTGGTGCATGCCTGTAATCCCAGCACTTTGGGAGATTTAGACAGGAGAATTGCGAGTTCAAAGCCAGCCTCAGCAGTGACGAGTGCTCAGCAACTCAGTGAGACCCTGTCTCTACATAAAACACAAAATAGGGTTGGGGATGTGGCTCAGTGGCTGAGTGCCCCTGAGTTCAATCTCCAGTATGAAAAAAAAAAATCCAGCCGGGCGTGGTGGCTCACGCTTGTAATCCCAGCACTTTGGGAGGCTGAGACAGGAGAATCACGAGTTCAAAGCCAGCCTCAGCAACGGCGAGGCGCTAAGCAACTCAGTGAGATCCTGTCTCTACATAAAACACAAAATAGGGCTGGAGATGTGGCTCAGCGGTCGAGTGCCCCTGAGTTCAATTCCTAGTACCAAAAAAAAGAATCTGTCTTAACATCCTAAATTTATAACAGCTTAATTTTAATTAAGTTCAAATTAAGCCATTTCAATAGCATACAAAAACTCTTGTTCCTACATGGTTTTGTTTCTCCTTTACATGATTATTGTCACAGATTACATCTTTTTATGTCGTGTTTAACCAGTATACTTAGAAATTACTTTATGCGGGGCTGGGGGTGTGGCTCAGTGGTAGAGCGCCTGCCTTGAACGCGTGAGGCACTGGGTTCGATCCTCAGCACCACATACAAAATACATAAATAAATAAAATAAAGGCTTGGAAAAAAATTTAAAAAAAAAAGAAATTACTGTATGCATTTGGTTTTTAAATCATACAAAACGAGGTTTTACAAACCAAAAACACAATAATACTGATTTTTATATTTACTTACATAATTACTTTTACTGGTGTTCATTATTTCTTACTACTTTAAATTACTATAGTGTTTTTTCCATCTCAGCCTGAAGGTTTCTTGTAGATCAGTTTTGCTAGTGGTGAACTTCTCAGGTTTTGTCTGTCTTGAAGTATTTTATTTCAGATTTGAAGGGTAGTTTTGCCAGATACAAAATTCTTGGTATATAGGTTTGTTTTATTTTCCTTTCAGTACTCTATATATGCTATCTCACTTTTTGGGGGGTGCCATAGTCTGGAAAATTGGCCTTTCATTTTATCAAGGCTCTCTTGCACATGAAAATCACTTTTTTCTTACTGTTTTTAAGATTCTCTGTGCCTTTCTTTGATAGTTTGATTATAATGTGTCTCACTGTGGAGCCAGGCATGGTGGTACATGTGTGCCTGTATAATTGCAGTGATTCAGGAGTCTGAGGCAGGAATTGCTGGGTTCAAGGGGAGTCCACCAATTTAGTGAGACCTCCATCCAAAATAAAAAATTAAAAGGGCTGGTGATGTAGCTCTGTTGTAGAGTGCCCCTGGGTTCAGTCTCCAGTGTAGGAGAGATGGGAGAAGTGATTCAGTGTGGGTCTCTGAGTTTATCCTGTTTGGATTCATTTATCTTCCTGGATTTGTAGACTTATGTCTTTCCTCAGGTTTTGGAGTTTTCAGCCATTGCATTAGTCTCCTCTTGTCCACAGGGGATACCTTCCAAAACCTATATGAATGCCTAAAACTACAGATAATGCTAAAACCTATATACGCTATTTTTTCCTGTATATAATTATATACAAATTCAACACATTTTTCATTTTAACTAAGCACTTGTCATGCACTGTGGTGGAAACTTGCAGTTTGAGGTGTGATAGTAAACCTAGCACGAGTTTCTTTTCCTTCTTAACAATTTAATGGTTAGAAGATTTGTTCTTATTGTATATCTTAGCAACCACAGTATATGATTTTTTCTTTTCTTATTAAAAAAATAGTCTCGGGGCTGGGATTATATAGCTCAGTGGTAGAGTGCTTGCCTCGCATGCATGAGGCCCTGGGTTAGATCCTCAGCATCACATACAAATAAATAAATAAAATAAAGATGTTGTGTCCGTCTACAACTAAAAAAAATTTAAAAAAGGGTCTACTCTCCCCAGTTCTTTTCTTTTTTCTTTTTTCTTTGTTTGCTTTTCCCTTGATTGTGTATTTTAGAATAGGAGTATATTTTATGATTTTTATTATTATTTTTTTTGGTATTGGGTATTGTACCCAGGGGTACATAAACACTGAGCCATATACGTGGCCATTTTTATTTTATTTTTTTAAAGACAGGGTCTTGCTAAGTTTCTTAGGGCCTTGCTAAGTTGCTGAAGTTGGCCTCAAATTTGCAGTTGTCCTGCTTCTGCCTCCTGAGTAGCTGGGATTACAGGAGTGCACCATCATGCCCTTTTCCCTAGTTCTTTTTACTACTGTTATTATAGAATTTATGACATCGTTTTTTAAACGATTGTGTTGAGTTTCTTACTACTGGAGGGCCAAATCTATTACTTTTATTTTCTCAAGCCCTAGCACATAATAGACATTTGAGTAAATATGTGTTGAATATTAGAGAATGAATATTGGAAAATAATGTGGAGTCTGAGGCTTATGGACTTGAAAGAAATTTCAGAATGATTTGTTTTTTATTTAAAAACTTTTAAAGTTTTTGATTTAGGAACTTCTGACTTCTTCCATCAAACAGTGAAATCCAGTTATGAATGTTTTCTTCATTGATGAAGACCTGAAAATTTCCTGGCCTTTGTAGTTTGTCATGTTATTCCACTCTCCCCATGCTTCAGCATTCTTAGAGACATGGCCTTTAAAATGTGGTCAGTAGAGCCCTGTGGATCACAAGACCCTCTTAGGGATGTATGGATCCACAAGGTCAAAATTATTTTCATAATATTACTGAGTTTTTTTCCCCCATACACTGTGTTGACACATAACTTGATGGTGCAGAAACAAAGGTGGGTGAAAACCAGTAGCCTCTAATCATTAATCTAATTAGTTAAGGCAAACATGCCTAACTGTGCTAAGTCGTCATTGTAGTTTTCATTGTACTTACACAGTTAAAAACATTTCACCTAATAAGCTCATTGAAGCAGTATAAATTACTAATTTTGTTGTATATTGATCCTGAATGCATCTTTTTTTGTTTGTATTTTTTCCTTACAAGAAATACATAACAAAATTTACCATTTTAATCATTTCTTTCTTTTTTTGCAGTAGTTCTGGGGTTTGAACTTAGGAGTGCTTTACCACTGAGCTACATCCCTAGCTTTTTTTATTTTTATTTTGAGACTAAGTTGCAGAGGCTTGCCTTGAACTTGTGGTTCTCCTGCCTCAGCCTCCTGAATAGCTAGGATGACAGGCATGGGCCATTGTGCCTATCTTAATCATTTCTTAATTGTCTAGCTCTGTGGCACCAAGTACATTCATCTTGTTTTGCAAACATCACCATCCATCTCCAGAGCTTTAATATTTGTCCTACATGAAAACATGAACATTAAACTTCCTCATTTCCCTTCCTCAATTCAGCTACTCTAGTTATCTCATATAAAAGGAATTAAATTTTGTTTTCTTTTGACTGGCTTACTTCACTTTACATAATGTCCTCAAAGTTCATCCATATTGCAGTATGTATCAGAATTTCTTTCCTTTTTAAGGCTGAATAATATTCCATTGCATGTATATATAACATTTCATTTATCTTGCATACTTGGGTTGTTTTTACTTTGGGGTATTGTGAGTAATGCTTCTGTGGGTGTGAAGATATCTGTAAGAGTCCCTGCTTTCATTTCCTTAAGAGTATACTCAGAAGTGAAATTGTTGAATCATGTGATAATTGTATGCTTTTACTTTTTTGAGGAATTGCCGTACTATTTTCCATAGCTGCTGTGCCATTTTACAATCCAACTAGCAATTTTGTGTTTTATGTGGAGACAGGGTCTCACTGAGTCGCTTAGCACCTTGCTGTTGCTGAGGCTGGCTTTGAACTCATGATTCTCCTGTCTCAGTCTCCCAAAGTGCTGGGATTACAGGCATGCACCACTGCGCCCAGCTCATGAGTTAATTTTTGAATAGTGTGAAATTGAAGTCGAGGCTTATTTTTTTATTCTTTTTTTGGTCTATACATTCATTTGCTCCAGCACCATTTGTTGAAAAAGCCCCCCCCCCCCATTGGATTGCTTTTGCACCTTTGTTAAAAATAGCTTGGACATATTTGTGTAGGTTCCTTTCTGGATTCTCTGTTCTATGCTGTTGACTTATGCATCTCTCCTGCCAGTGTCACACAGTCTTTATTACTGTAGCTATATAAGAAGTCCTGAAATCAGGCAGATAGATTTCTCTCACTATATTGTTTTTTAAAAAATCGTTTTAACTATTCTAGTTCCTTTCTGGATGCAATGGTGCACACCTGTAATTCCAGCGACTCAGGAGGCTGAGGCAGGAAGATTGTGAGTTCAAAGCCAACCCCAACAACTAGGGAGGACCTAAACAACGTAGTGAGACCCTGTTTCAAAATACAGAATAAAAAGGGCTAGGAGGTGTGGCTCAGTGGTTAGCCAGAGGGGTTTAAGCCCTGGTACCCGTCCCTCCCAAACAACAACAGCAGCAAAAACAAAAAGCAAAACCTGTTCTAGATCCTTTGCTTTTGTATATACATTTTAGAGTGATCTCGTCTATACTTGTAAGAAAATATTCTACTGGGATTTTGATAAGATTTATATTAATCCTATATATCATTTTAGGGAGAATTGACATCCTTACTATGTGGAGTCTTTGAATCCATGAACCTGGTATATGTCTCCATTTGTTGAGATTTTCTTTGATTTTTTTTTTTTGTCAGCATTTGTAGCTCTCAGACACAAGTCCTGTACATGTTTTATTCAATTTTACACAAACATATTTCAATTTTTTAATTAATTTAAAATGGTATTGTATTTTAAATTTTTCTATCTACATGCTTATTTCTAGTATGTTCAAATACAACTAATATTTGAACATTTGTTTTGTGTGACCTTGCTAATGATATTTACTAGTTGTAGACTTTCTTTTTTCACGGATTCCTTAGAACTTTCTTCGTAGGTAATTATGTTATCTGCAGATAGAAAGGGACAGTTTTATTTCTTTTGTTTCTGACTCCTATGTCTTTCATTTCTTTTACTTTTCTTATTATACTTACTGGAATTTTCAGTACTGCATTGAATAAGAATGCTGAGAGATTGTTTCCAATCTTAGGTAGAATGCATTCAGTCTTTCACCATTAGATGAAAAGTTTAACTGAAGAATTTTTAATTTGTTCATTATTAAGTTGAAGGAGTTCCTCTGTATTACTGGTTTCTAATAGATTTTATTATGAATGCTTGTTCAATTTTGTCAGAAGTCTTCTGCATCAGTTGATAGGATCAGACAATTTTTCTTCTTTGAGATGTTAATATGAGATTATTTCTGATTAGATTGCCTATTGTGTTAATCTTGAACCAACTTTTCATCTCTGGAATGAATTTTACTTGTCTATTGTATAATTCAGCAACATATAAAGTGCTGAATTTCATTTACTAATGAAATTCATTAGTAATTTCATCTGTATTCAGATGAATACAGATGCACTCTATATCTGTATTCATGAGGACTGTTGGTCTGTAGTCTTTCTTTTTTTGGTATTATGTCTGGTTTTGATATTAGATTAGCAGTTAATAAAATGAATTGATTCATGGATTTTTATTGGATGTTATGAAAGTATGGATTTTATTTAGTCTTGTTTTAGTAGGATGTGTTTGACATTGCCCCATCAGGTGCTATTTGTTGGGTATAAATGGGAGTTCCGGTTCTCCATTAGACTTCCATGAATAACAAGGGGTAAGGGGGAAGGAGTGTGTGGCCCCAATACTGCTGGGCTATTATGGTAATCATGCATGTTTTACTAAGTATCCTGTGACACAAACCTAGTGGGGGAGTATATCCTTACTGCTAAGTGGGGGGTGAAAGTCCCACCTCCCTGCTTGCTTTTCTCTGATATCACTCTGGTAGGGGTAAGAAGCTTTATCATTTAGTCTTTGATGGTAGGGTCTACACCCCCCCCCCCCCCCCATGGTGTTTGGTTGGAATAGATTGGTTGTTGTCCAGAAATTTTCTTATTTTGTGTGGTTTCCCTTTCCTTGGTCCTTTGGTTAGGGAACTAACCAAACCTTTTGGAATTTTTTGTTAGCACTTGTTATAGTTTCTGAGTCCTTCAACTCCAGATCTTGGATGTTTAAGCAAAAACAAAACCCAGGAACTTACCCCTTCATGTTGTTCCTTGAGTCTGAAGGTTTCTAGCATCCTGTCGTTTTCTCTCCTCTGATTTGTTTTATGTATGATGTCCAGATTTGTAGTTATACTTAACAGCAGGAATAGGAAAAAGTATGTCTGCTGTACCTTCTAGAAGTCACCTATGGATTGGTGTGTATATTGGAATTGGGACGCATTGTTTGAAACTCAGACTAATACTTTTTACTAGTATTTTCTTTTTTTTTTTTTAATTTTTTTTTAGTTGTAGATGGACACAATATCTTTATTTTTATTTTTTTTATGTGGTGCTGAGGATCGAACCCAATGCCTCACGCATGCGAGGCAGGCGCTCTACCACTGAGCCACAATCCCAGTCCCCTTACTAGTATTTTCTTTTCTTTACTATTGTAGGATTCTTGGTTAGCATGTTGTATTACTATTTTTTTAAAAATATTTTTATTAGTTGTAGATGGACACAGTGCCTTTATTTTTTATGTGGTGCTGAGAATCAAACTCAGTGCCTCACACATGCAGGCAAGTACTCACCATTGAGCCAGCCAATAATGAGTTTATTTTTTAATTTTTTTTTTTTCATGTCAGAGATTGAACCCAGGGACGCTTAACCATTGAGCTCTACCCCCAACCCTTTTTTGTTTTTTAATTTGAGACAGGGTCTCTGTAAGTTGCTTAGGGTCTTGTTAAGTTGCTGAGGCTGGTTTTGAACTCGAGACTCTCCTGCCTCAGCCTCCTGAACTGCTGGGATTATGGGCATGCCCCAGTCATGCCTGGCATTGTGGGGTTTTTTTGTTTTTGTTTTTTTACCAGAAGTTTAAAGCTAATTCTAAAGATCATTGGGAAGAGTAAACTTGGAATAAGAGTCAAGATTATTTTGAAAAAAAAAAACTAATAATGGAGGTAGTGTGCCTTTTTAGGGGTTGAGGCAGATATATATATATATATATATATATATATGGAGCAGAATAGAGATTTCAGAGGAGACTCATTTTATATAAGCCTGTGACCTCTTTGTAATGCATTTTTACTTAGCAAATTTATATGCTTTATCATTCTATGGTAAATTAGGCAGTTCAAATCCATGAGAGAAGGAATAGAATATTAATAAGTGATTCTTAGATTCCTACATAATACCATATATAAATCTAACTCCACATGAATTAGAAAAATAGAAATACAGAAAATAATAGAAATAATAGAAAGTAGAAACATTGAAAAATATCAATTGTGCAAGCATGAAAAAAAGCATGAAATATTATGTAATTACTTCTTTTCTTGGATGGTCAAGTGATTTCTTAAATAAGCTACAGGCCAGGATTCATGTAGGAAATAGATTCAGCTACATAAAATTATAACATTTCTGAATATGGAAATTTTCAAATTTCAGTTTTAAGCAACAGATTCCGAGGAAATAGTTGCAATACCTAAAGCAGGAAAAAGCTCATATATACATAATAGATAAAGTGATCTTATAAATTAATAAGAAAAACAAACATCTCAGTTGAAAAATGGGTAACATGATATGAACACAATTCATAAAAAAAGGAATATAATGGAGAGAAATTGCAGATAAAAACAATTGCTTATTTGCACAAGATTGGCAAAAAATTTAAATAATAATGTTGAATAATAGGGACATGAACGCTTTTTGTGTGGTAGGAGTTCAAACAGGCTTTTGGTGGGTAACTTGCTAACATCTGTCAAAATTTAAACTGAATACTTTTTTTTAACCCATCACCTCTACCTTTTACAGTCCTGTAGAATTATTTTCTCAGTTTTACAAAGATGAAAAGTATTAAAGATGTGAAACAACCTGTATATCCTGCCATCCAGTAGCAATTAAATGGAATGAAAACTCAAAAAGAATTTGGTAACGTGTTTATGAATACAAAATATGTTGGGTATGAAGTGCAAATTGTTAACCCATAATTATCCGTGATGAGAGAATGGAGATGAAAGGATATTTTACTATTTCTATGTGCTTAACTTTTAGTTTTATTAATTAAGGTTTTTTTTTCCTGCTTCCAGTGTTGGGAATTGGAATTAGGGGTGCTCTACCACTGAGCTATACCTCCCCCACTAAAATTTTCTGACAGGTTTCACTAAGTTGCTATGGCTAACTTTGAACTTGTGATCCTCTTGCCTCAGCCTCCTGAGTAGCAGGGATTAAAGGTATGTGCCACCATGTGCAGCTAGTAACTTTTTATGATGAATTTGAAAAATTATGCATTAAAGACAACAAGATGTTGAACTTACGTGAACCCGACACCCACTTTAGCATTGTTGACATTTTATCATTTGGATTTCATCTATCTAAATCATTCTTACCCTGCCACCTCTCCCACTGTTATTTAAAGCAAATACCAGACTTGAAACCATTTTAATACATAATACGTCATTGTACATTTATAATACATAAATTAAGATCTATATTGTTGCTTTCAATCTGATTTAGTTTAATTGAGAAGGTTTACTTTAAATATAAACAATTAATGGTTAGGCTAGATGTGCCATAAGCAAAGTATGGAGTGCTGTGAAAGCATATCGAGGCTGTCTGTGGGCTGAGTTGTAAGGGAAAACTAGAAGAACCTAATTTAACTGAGGTCTGAAGGATGATGGGAGTTTGGAAAGTTGTAGGGGACAGATCTTGTAGGACCTTTGAGTCATATTAAGAATTTAAAATGTTACCTGAAGAACAACAGAAAAAATCTGAAAGATTTTAAGCAAGAAGAGACACATCAGGGGGCTGGAATTGTAGCTCAGCGGTACAGCGCTTGCCTCCCATGCGTGACGCCCTGGGTTCGATCCTCAGCACCACATACAAAGCAATAAAATGGAGACATCGTGTCCATGTACAACTGAAAAAAAAAATATTAAAAAAAAAAAAAAAAAAAAAAAAAAAGAGACACATCAGTCCCTAATACCTAATCTCTTCCGAGGGATGGGTGCCCAAAATCTTGGTAATACAGGCAGCAGTACAGGAGTACATTAGCTTTATCTGTTTTTCACCCCACCTCAGCTATTACAAAGCAGCCAGCTGTGTCTGTCTGAACTCTTTGTCCTGTCTGGGACAGATAGAATCCATTCAGGAATCATCTGTTGATTATGTATTTTCTGTGGCAAAGAAAATAGGCCAGTTAAAGCAGTTTCTGCCTTCCAACCACTTCTCCAGCCATGACAATGAACATGTCATGTCTTCTCCATAGTGCCACAGGGCAGAAGGAAAAAATCCTGAAATTGTTAGAACTTATAGGTTTGGAACAGTTTGAGAGAATATACTGTCAGGATCCAAGTACTTCTACACAGTGGAGACCTTTCCCTTTCTCTTTTCCCTCCCTTCCTCTCCCCTCTCCTTTTTTTCTTTTGTAGATGGACACAATACCTTCATTTTATTTACATGTTTATTTGTTTTAATGTGGTGCGTAGGATCGAACCCATGCCTCGCGTGCTTGGCAAGCACTCTACCACTGAGCTACAACTGCAGCCTCTAGACCTTTCTTTTTTGCCTCAGAAAATAGGCATTTCTACCAGTCTGTTGGGAAGCTGAGGTAAGAGGATCACAATTTCAAAGCCAGCTTCAGTTTAGCAAGGCCCCGCGCTATTTAGCAAGTCCCTCTCTCAAAATAAAAAATAAAAAGGGCTGGGGATGTGGCTCAGTGGTTAAGCGCCTCTGGGTTCAATCCCTGATACCAAAAAACGAGATTAAAGAGAAGAAAGAAAAATTTTATTTTTATGAAAATTTATTTTTAATTTCAATTTGTTGTACTACAATTTTAAAATGAATTCTTAGATATTAAGTTATCTCCTTTTTTTGGTACCGGGGATTGAACTCAGGGGTACTCGACCACTGAGCCACATCCCTTGCCCTATTTTGTGTTTTATGTAGAGACAGAGTCTCACTGAGTTGCTTAGCACCTCGCCATTGCTGAGGCTGGCTTTGAACTTGCGATTCTCCTGTCTCAGCCTCCCAAAGTGCAGGGATTACAGGCGTGTGCCATTGCGCCCGGCTCATTAAGTTATCTCTTAAGGGTTAAAGGACCGAAATAGATCTATCTCCAGGCTTTCCTGATCTAAAGAATCAGGCTTTACTTGGGAGAGGACCTAGTAAGTTGAAGGTAGGCTATATAACTAACTCCTTGGTTTCAAAAGAGATAACTTGGGATTATTAAGAAAAAGATAATTTTAAAAAAATTATTAAAATGGAAGTGGTACAGGTGATATTTGGGAAACCCAGGAAATTATCCAGTTTGGAACAGGCTTTTTTTAAAATTAATTGTTCTAGTACATTGAAGATTATACAGAAAACCTGTGTTCGTGTCTCACTTGAATATTCTTCATTCAGCTTTGTGGCAGCATTCTACATTAAGCTCTATTGTGCAAATCTTTTTTTTCACCTAAAATTGAGTAATAGCTCTGATTCATTCTGAATGAGAACTAGAATGGAGGTGCAAAAAAATGAGATTCTAATTCAAGATTTTGTAAAATAGAAGTTTGCTGTCAGTGAATAGAACTTTTCTTTTATATAAGATCTACTTTCTTAAAAAGCAAAGTAATCATTAAAAGGTGATTAGATGTGGGAAAGGAGAGACTATATAGGAAAATAAAAGGCAAAATTTCTGTTACACAACTCTACTTTTGAATTATCTCTTTCCTGGTCTTACCTACTTGAGCTTTCCTAATGTACCTGAAGGTGTCCCCTCTGCATCCCCCCTTCCTCCTGCAAACCTCTAAAACTTCAGTACTTTGCTTTTTGTTTACAAAATGAAATTTAGGCTTATTAATTTGGTATTTCATTTAAGATCCTCAGTTTTTTTCCTGGCTTCATACTCCATTACCCTCATACGTAATGAACAAGTGCACTGATTTGATCATGCATATGAGCTTCTGCCTGGAATAATTCTTTTCGTGAATATCCTGTTGCACTTTTACACTTAGGGCTTAAAAAAGGCTTTTATGAACTTAACTATGAGTCAGTACCTGATGCAGTGTTGATAAGTATGGTAGATACTAAATAATTATCTGTTGAGTGAATAAATGGCATGAGACCTTGATCATTTATAAATATCCTTTGGTTAAATGTGTTTATGGTTCTACCCAACTCAGAGAACATAATTAAATTACATTTAACATTTGAGGATTGAATATGTACTGTTTCAGTGAGCTTTTTTGTCTCTGTGATCAAAATATCCAAGAACAGCTTAGAGGAGGAAAAGTTTATTTAGAGCTCACAGTTTCAGAGTTCATAGACCTTCACCTCCATTGCTTTGGATCCAAGTTGAGGCAGCACATCATGGAAGCAGAGCCCAGAAGAGGAAAGATGCTCAGCTCATGGTGGGTTTGGGAAGCAGAGTGGGGTGGAAGGGCTACAGGAAGATCAGTCCTTTCAAGGGTTGTGCCCAGTGACCCACTTCCTCCAACCATGCCCCACATACCTATAGTTACCACCCAGTCTGTCTGTTCACACTAGAATAGAGCGATTAGGTTACAGCTCTCATATTCTAATAGTTTCACGTCTGTACATTCTTGCATTGTCTTACACATGAACTTTTGGTGAACACCTCATATCTAAATCATACTTTGTACCTACTGTTACCTCATTGTTGCCTATAGTAATTCCATGTGCCAGGAAAATAAATGAGGCTGTCCGTATGCTAGGCAAGTGCCTTATTTTGCCACCAAGTTATCACCCCCTAGCCCTAATAGTTATTTTCTTTTTTGGTGCTGGGGATTGAATTCGGGGGTACTTGACCACAGAGCTACATCCCCAGCCCTATTTTATGTTTTATGTAGAGACAAGGTCTCACTGAGTTGCTTAGCACCACACTGTTGCTGAGGCTGGCTTTGAACTCACGATTCTCCTGTCTCAGCTTCCCAAATTGCTGGGATTCCTAACAGTTGTTAATAAAACCTTACAATGGATTCTTGTTTCAAGATAATGGCTTTTCTCCTGATTTTTTTCTGTAAGATTTGTAGTAATGCTCATTCCTTCCATGGATTTGTGCATGTGTGTGTTTTTGCTTCTTCTATTTTTTGCTGTTTTCTCTGTAGAAATTTCCTTAGGAAGGCGGTTCTTTTGTTTAGATAACAGTAAGATTTTTAGCCATTTGTTGTATTTATGAGCGTTGTCACTTACTATAGTTTTAAATTTAATCTTCATAAAAGCATAGGTGTTAATTTAGACTGTGATCTTGTGCACCGTAGTAAAATGAGTAGGCATGTGGTCTTTATAATTTCAGAAAATAAGTAGTGCTCCTCCTGCTTTCTAAGTGTGATCAAATAAAATCAGATTATGAACTAATTATGAGTTAGTGAAACCAGATGACATTTTAATTTTTTCACTCCTCAGGTTTGTTTTATATTATCTAATAGTGCATACTGATTTCTTTTCAAAGCTTAATAGTTTGATCTTTCTTTTAGTTGAAATGTTTGCGATATATAATTATTTTGTGTATGATGAACTGAACTTAAGATACTAGGCCCTTGTGAGGAATATGCTCAGCTTTTAAGGTAATGTTATGTTATATATCAGTGGATCAGATTTTGTATATTTGTGTGTATCTATTGTTATACAAGGCCCTGGGGTGAGAAACTATACTTGTATTTGTGGGAGTGTTAAGATTTAGTTCAGGGAGGTGGGCTATAAGAAGTGCTTTTGTAATATAAATATTAAGTGGTACTTATTTGACTTCCCCTGATTTGGGGGATTGAACCCAGGGCCACACTGTACCACTGAACTACATCCCCAGACTTGAGTTTTTTTTTAAACTTTTGTGACAAGGTCTTGCTGACCTTGAACTTTTTGATCCTCCTGCCTAAACCTCAGTAGCTGGGATTACAGATGTGGGCCACTGTTCCAGCTTGGCTTGTACTTTATTTGTACAAATTATAGCAGTATACATACACAGTGGAATATAGTATTTATGAATGCTTTTATATTGTGATTTATTTGTAGAGATGAAATAAAAGAAAAAAGAGAACTAGAGTTTTATTATTATTTTCTAAAATTTTTTTTAGTTGTTGATGGACCTTTGTTTTATTTATCTATATGTGGTGCTCAGAATCTAACCCAGTGCCTCAAACAGGCTAGGCAAGTGCTCTCCCACTGAACTACAACCTCAACCCCTCACTAGCATTTTAGTGATGAGACCTATCATCTGCCACTTTGTTGAGAACTTGCAAAGTCCTGATTGACCAGGAAAGATTAATTTTGATCTATAACTAGCATAGTTCCTGGCACATACCAAACATTGAATAAATGTTATTTGAATTGAATGGAAGATTTGCAAAGTAGGTATCTTTGGAAAAAACCCTACAAACAACAAAAACACAGGAATTGACTAGCTCAGACCCCTTGTTTAGCCTTACATTCTGTCATCCACAGATAGATTTCTTTAAGGAATTACTGCCTTTTTGTTAACTTTCTGCCTTTTCTTTAGTAACAAATTAACCAACCAGAACTCATTTGAGAAATCATTTTTGATCATTTATAGCATTGTTTGTTGTGATTGTCTCCATTAATTATTTGTTCTGTGTAATTTTAAATGGAAGTATTCTGTTTTGTTTTTATCCCCTCGAAAATTTGAGTAAGAGCGCAAATTTTGAGTTTTCTCATATTTAGCCTGAGTTCCACAAAGAAAAAAAACATGAATATCCTGGTATTTTGACCTCATACTGAATCCATACTTCTAGTATAGAATGTGTCCTTTGGGATATGTTGGGAAAAACATTTTTGAAATCTCATAAATTTTTATTTTCATAAGCATTGTCGAAGCAATTCTGAATTATTTTTGAGAAATTTACAAATCTTAAAATTCTAAATTTTGTGCTTAGAATAGTATAACATAAAATTTACCATCTTAACAACTTAAGTGAATAGTTCAGCAGTATGAAGTACATTTTAAATTGTTGTGCAATGAGTTTCCAGTGCTGTTTGTTTTGCAAAACTGAAGTTCTGTGTCCATTAAACAATAACTTCCCAATTTAAATTAAACAATTTCCTCCACCTTCCAACCCCAGATATCACCCTTATGAATTTGACTCCTAGATACCTCATGTAAGTAGAATTAGACAGTATTTATCTTTTCATGACTGGGTTATTTCACTTGGCATAATGTCCTCAAAGTTAATCTGTGTTGTAGCATGTGTCAGCATTTCCTTTTTTTTTTTTGGTACTGGGGATTGAATTCAAGGGCACTCGACCACTGAGCCACATCCCCGGCCCTATTTTGTGTTTTATGTAGAGACAGGGTCTCACTGAGTTGCTTAGCGCCTCGCCATTGCTGAGGTTGGCTTTGAACTCGCGATCCTCCTGTCTCAGCCTCCCTAAGTGCTGGGATTACAGGCTTGAGACACCACGCCCGGCTGCATTTCCTTTTTAAGGCTGAATAATTTCTGTTGAATGTATATAACACATTTTGCTTATCTGTAGACACTTAGATTGCTTCCCTTTTTTGGCTATTGTGAGTGATGCTGCTAACATTCTAAAACATTTTGATTTGAGTTGCTACTTAATCATCTCAGGAGATAATTTCTTTCATTTATGACAGAAGGCATAGTCTAGTTGATTAAGAAGAAATCCTTTGCAGTTTGACTTATTAGATTCAATTCCTGGCTATTCCTTTCCTGGCTCTTTTATTGTTGGCAAATAACCTTTTCCATGTTTTTTGCATCTAAATGGAGATAATAATGGTTCCTTACATTGTTAAGATTAAATTAGATAATGCATGTAAACTGCTTAGAGTAGTGTTTAGCCAGTAGTTAAAGTTGAATAAATGTTATCACTACTAGGAAAAGGAGCCCATTGGTTTAAGTACTCATTCAAAAGTACTGCGGGCAGTCTCTCAATTAGATAATAAGAAAAATTAGAGTTTCTAAACAAATTTGATGCTGAGAAGGTGAAAACCCGAACTGAATGATACCAGCATTTTCTTGATGGGATTGAGAGGGTTGGGGTAGGTAAAAAAGAGACAGGGCTGGATACTGGGATATTTGCCTTTATTATCCTTTTCATGGCAAAGGGTCCTGATATCTTCTTAACCATTTGTACTTTTTGATTTATGTAAACTAGAAAAGAGACCAGAAAAACCAGAAGTTGTTCTTTTTTTTTTTTTAAATATTTTTTTAGTTGTTGATGGATCTTTATTTTATTCATTTGTTATTTATATGTGGTGCTGAGGATCGAACCCAGGGCCTCATGCATGCTAGGCAAACGCTGTACCACTGAGCTACAGCCCCAGCCCCCAGAAGTTGTTCTTTATTGTTGCCATTTCTTCCTTGTCTTTATTCCATGCCAGTGAATTTTAAAAACATAAGGAGGTGCGCAACAACTTTAAACAGGCAGATCAGCTTATACAGTGGCATGACACATGTTTGTAAAGTCTGATCTGTTGTCTCTCATAATGTATTGTTTATTGTGGGAAGGTTTGGTTTCTGGTTTTCCCTCAATGTGAACTCCAAAGTGGCTTTTTATTATATTGAAGGCTTTAATGTATAAATTAAATACTTAAATCTAGTAAGTGCAGCCTGATCAGCTGGCCCCATGAATAGAACACTGGATAACTGATCTTGATCATAGGTTCTCTATACCATTGTACTGTGGTTTTCACAAGCTCTTTTCCTTCTCAATGTAATTTTACTACCATAAACGATTCAAGTTTAATTCTAGTAAAACTGTAATATGAAAATGGTCCATAAATTTACATCAAGCATTAACTTTTCCTTATTATGCATATGACTTTTTGTGTATATGTGTATATATGTTAGTAGGATTTGAACCCAGGGCCTCGCAAGCTACACAAGTGCTTTACCCCTGAAACACATACCTTAGCCAATGTGTGTATGAATTTTATTTAAGTCATGTTCAGAACTATTCTGCTGCTTATTAACATTGTAACCAGTAAAAATGCACCATGACCCACAGTTGTTGAATTTTTGTATTTTTCCTTTGAATGACAATGCCATGTAATATAGTGAGTAGGGGAATATTTTTGTTGAGACAAATTCAGTTATTTAAGGTCATGTAATCCAAAGAGAAAACATCTAAACTTTACAGTCTCCCTAATGTTCAATCTGTTAGCTTGGCAAATATTTATTGCATAAATAAAAAAATATAATTTATTGAAGTGATACCTCTTTCAGCCTATTTTACATCTTGTACTCTATTTCACAATGAGTTAATGGTTATTTTGAATCAAAATGGATATTAAAACACTTCTAAATTCAATGTAAGTTTTAGGGTTCCATCTTAATAACATGACCAATCATCATCATATTTTAAATAGCTCTATTTCACATGGTTTGTAATGTTTTTAATACAATTAAATATAGGATAGAGTCACAGAGGTGCATTTATATGCAGACAGGATTTCACTGTATAAAACTATTAAGTTTGGGAATGATGATAAGATCAGGAACCAAATATGTTAAGTCATTTGGATGCCCTAGTAAACCTGGAAGGAGATGAAAAGATCTGTCATTGATCTATCTTTGTTTCTTAGGTTCTCTTTTTTTCATCACATGATTGATCTTCAGAAGCTATAGTCAACCTGCTGAGGTTAGCAGCAGTGACTTAATAAGTTTGGGAGTAAAATGAGAAGCTAGGGTTGAACATGATACTTGAAGTTTAGTAGATTTATGTAGTTCTCACTCACACTGCTTAATTATGGAATTGATAAAGTTCATCTAGGTTAAATGAGAATATTTTAAGTACATCAATTTTTTTTTCTTTTAATTTTTCAGCAAAACCCAACAGGAAGCTTACTTTTCTCTACCTAGCCAATGATGTCATACAGAACAGCAAAAGGAAGGGGCCGGAGTTTACAAAAGATTTTGCACCAGTTATAGTGGAGGCTTTTAAGCATGTTTCAAGGTATGACAATTTTGGGGGGTATTAGATAATCTGTTTTAAATGTGGACAATATTTCCTTTTGCTAAGATTTGCCTTAAATCATTGCAATAAAAAAAACAACATATTTCTTTAAAACTTTCATTTGAAAAGACTTCTGACTGGCATTTGTAAATGTGCTAAATGCTTACTGGGAAGGAAATTTCAACTGTTGCTAAGGTAAATATTTGGAGTACTTAAATTATAGCTTTTTTAACAGACCAAAAGTAACTGATGTATTGGAATGAACTCCATTGAGAATGATTGAAGATATTAAATTGAAAATTTGTGTGCTTATAAAACTGGTGATCTTGTAGTTAACATTTCTGGATACACTTAGTACTCTGTTACTTCATATCACTTAATTTTAAGATTTTCAGGTTTTTGGGTGTGTGTCTTAACAATTTCAAATGTTTTGGAAATAAAGAATTTTATTTAAGAAAATCATAAACGTTGAAAAATTTTCCTACAGGTAATTCTGAAGGTAGAAATCTATATTATGGCTTATAGTCTTTTAAATACTTATTTCTAAGCAATATACGCAGGTATATGATAGATTACCAGGCAAACATTGGAATTAACTATTAATTTCATCTAAATTATAGAATTTAGTGGTGAGTGGTGGTGGTCTGTGTTGATTCATACAAGGGTGAAAATCTGCTTACCTCAGGCCATGCAGTTTTAGTTATAGTAGACACATTTATAAAATATTACAGTGTCAAATGATGCTGTATTTTGCTTTCTAAATAGATATCATTTCCTTTCCAATTTAGATGCTGCCTTCTACCTTCTTTTCAAATGTTGGTGTTTCTTAGAGCTAAGTCCTACAGTGCCTTCTGGGGCCATGTTCTTCATTTGTCCTCTTGGTGTTTTGTACACTGCATGTATTTACTTATTATCTATGTCCTAATGACTTAGAATCTTATTCTGCTGTCCAGATTGTTTCTGTTCTGTATGTCCAATTGTCTGTTTATATTTCTACTTGGATGCAGCTTAAATATCTTAAACTCATTGTTTGTTACTGAACTTATTATATCCAGTTCTTCTTTCTTCTTTACTCTCCATCTTCCATATCATACATATTCCCTCAGTTGCTTTCTTTTCCTTTTAGTTGTTATAATGTCTTTTCTGTATGCTTATAATAGCTTTTATTATTGTTTAATCGCTTTGGGAACCTGAAGCCAGAGTTGCAGAGCCAGTGTTATATTCCTTTGCCTTTGAGATAAAGTCTAAGCATTTTAAGATGTTCCTTCATGGCACCGCCTACCTTCAGACTCCTGTCTTATTTTTAACAGATACAGTCTATAGTCTGTACTTTAAGCTAACTGAACCTTTTCTAAGTTGTGTCTACCTTAAGGCTTTTGTATATATTGCCTCTCCCTAGAATTCAATAAAATGTTTATTGACTGCGTACTATGTGCTAGGCCCTGAAGATACAATAAGGAACAAGACAAAGTTTTATTCTAGTGGAGCTTACATTTCAGCTTACTGAAAAACAAAAACAAAAATATATATATATGTATGTGTAATATATATTTATATTTATGAAATATAAGTATAAAAGGTAATAGCTACATGGATAAGTGAATATAAGTGAATGCTTTAAAGAGACATAAAACAGGAAAAGAATTAGAGTATGAGGGTATCCAGTCATAGTATGAGATAATTTGGGAAGATGGCTATTTGAACAGAGACTAAAGAAGAGGGTGAAACAAGCCATTTGTCTAGGAGGAAAGAATTCTAGACAGAAAGAATACTTGGCAGAAATAGACAACTATGCACTGGGCATGTTTGAGGATCAGCAAGGAGATTTGTATGGGAAAAAGTATTAGGGAATGTGGACAGTAGGTTGTCAGGAAGCAGAGCATGTGGGCCTTATGGCCCAGGGCAGGAATTTGGTTTCATTCTTGGTATGATTGCTTATACTTGAAGGATTAAGAACAGTATGATCTGATTTAATTTTGTAGAGTGAAGGAGTATAGGTTGGGAGATTAGTGAGAATGTTACAGAAATTCAGGCAAGAGATAACAGGGGCTCAGTCAATAGTAGTTATGATGAAGGATTACTTCTAAATGGATAGAAGTAATCTATTTCTCATTTCCCCATAAATCCAATCTTCATATCTCAGATTAAATATCATTTCCCCAGATATTCTTGCTGGTCTCTCTTAATTTGGGCAAGATCTTTTTGCTATCTTCAGGGCCTTGTTCTCTTCCATAGCATTTATAAATAATAGCTGCTGTAAAGCTCCATTTGATTTCCATGTCAAAGATAACGCCTTGATCAATAAGTATTTGTTGAGTAAATTAAAGTCACCCATTGAATCTCTCTCTTAGCCTCACATTCAATCTCCTTTAGGTTATGAGCATCTTCTTTGTAAACTCCTAGTAGCTAGTCCTAAAACTTGTATACTTCTTTTGATTTTTTGCTTAGTATTATGTTTATAAGCTTTTAAGGGAAGCAATATGTCTTGACTGCATCATCCCTGAATTGCTGGCCACATAGTGATGCTCAGTAAACATCTAGATGTTTTTTCCAGACTTGAACATTTGATTGTATTTAAAGTCACCATTAGATTTTACGTAGCTCTTTGTATTTTCATTTTTCATATATTTCTTTTTTTCTTCAGTGAAACTGATGAAAGTTGTAAGAAGCACCTTGGAAGAGTGTTATCTATTTGGGAAGAAAGATCTGTATATGAAAATGATGTATTAGAACAACTTAAGCAAGCTCTGTGTGAGTATATAATCTTAATCTGTTATGATCTCTTCATTAAAATGTATTCTGTCATTAAAATTTAAATGTTTTTTCAATTTAGATGGTGATAAGAAGCCTAGGAAGAGAACTTATGAACAAATAAAGGTGGATGAAAATGAAAACTGTTCCTCTCTAGGATCTCCAAGTGAACCACCACAGGTAAGAGATTTTCACTGATAAGAGTTATATTTTACTTTGTATGATCACCAAGCCTTATTAATTTCATTGTTTCTGAGTGCAAGAGAGAAACTACATGAGTATCTCTTGTTTTCTGCTTAATGAATTGCTTATGTTTGTAGGATGTTGCATATTGTATATTTTTCATAGAAATCATATTTTGCATAGAAAGATTTCTTTTTCTTCTGATAAGTTTTTTCATTTAAGAGGATTTCTGGTTGCTAAGTATGATTAGGTATGGTGAGATATCCACAATTTAAACAGTTTATTTTAATAATAAAACATGATGTGATAAGCATATTTTGTTATAGGATTTAAATACTCTTTAAGAATTGCATTCTCGGGCTGGGGCTGTAGCTCAGTGGTAGAGCGCTTGCCTAGCATGTGTGAGGCACTGGGTTCGATCCTCAGCACCACGTATAAATAATAAATGAATAAAATAAAGATCCACCAACAACTAAAAAAATATTTAAAAAAAAAAAAAAGCATTCTCAGAAGCCGGGCGCGGTGGCGCAAGCCTGTAATCCCAGCACTTAGGAAGGCTGAGACAGGAGAATCATGAGTTCAAAGCCAGCCTCAGCAATGGCGCTAAGCAACTCAGTGAGACCCTGTCTCTACATAAAACACAAAATTGGGCTGGGGATGTGGCTCAGTAGTCGAGTGCCCCTGAGTTCAATCTCCAGTACCAAAAAAAAAGAATTGCATTCTTAGAGATGGACATTGCTCTTATAAGTGTTTTTCTTTCAAATGTGTAAAACTCTTTGAAAGAAAAGAGTGTTAGAACGACAAGTACATATTCATACAATAAAACTATATATCACAATGTAAGTCTATGGAAAAATAAGATATTAATTCAAATCGTTATCTTAATATCCTAAATCCTCCCAGGATGGTATAGCATAGCATTTTTTAAAAAATATTTTTGCAGATGGGCACAATATCTTTATTTTATTTATTTTTATGTGGTGCTGAGGATCAAACCCAGCGCTTCACGCATGCAAGGCAAGCACTCTACCACTGAGCCACAATCCCAGCCCTAGCATAGCATTTTTTCACCATTAGATGAATTTTAGAAAGACATTTTGAACTTAAATTAAGTAGTCTTTAATGTTCCTTCTTCTGGAAACATGAAGTACAGATAAAATTTCAAAGGACAAAATAGAGACAACCATTTTCTTAAAACAAGGTAAATATCTTTAAGAGCTAGCAATAATACAGAAGCACAACTCATTGTGTGAACCAGACCCTGTTTTCTGCTGAGCTCATTTCATTCTCTTCTAGTAGACAGAGGGTGCCAGAAATTGCTATCCTATAGGGTAACAAGAACTGTCAGTACTTTATGGAAGTTAGAGGATTGAACCCAGACTTACTGTGTAAAACCAGAAGCTGGGAAGGGCTCTTTCCCTCATGAAAGGAGCTTGAAAGAAAGATAAAAATGATTGCCTAGGACTGTGGATTTATATCAGTCTTGGAAATAAGGAGGAAGAAAAATCAGACCACAGCTCTCAGCCAGGATCTGCACCAAGCTACCTATTGGTTCTTTGTCAGGAATGAGGAATACTAAAGACTACTGGTCATCATGAAACAGAACTGGAATAGAAAAGTAATAAGAACATGACATTTGGACCAACCAAGCACTAAAATGTATATCTTTCTCTGTTTGGTCATAATCCATGACAAAATCATTTTGTGCTAAGAGCTCCATTATTATTCCATGAATAGTGATTTACCTGAGTTCTAGATATAGAATCTGACCATCTCCCACTTGCCCTGATGAAACAGTAGCCACAGTTGTGTTTGAGTATTTTTGAGTAACCATCTTTCTCTTCTTCACCAATTCTGTGAAATGCTATTACTTTTTGTTTTATAATGATCATTTTAGATTGGTTGTGCTCTTTAATTCTCAGGGGTTCAGTTTAATTCTCAGTGATCAACTTTGTAGTTAACTATTTAAGGACATTTTAGAATGGCTAAAAATCCCTTTGCACATCTAGTTCAACTTATTTCATTCTCCTGTAGTAGAATTCTTAGACTAATGCTTTAGACAACTTGAGTTTCATGTTTAATCCTTGATCTGACATTGGGAACTTAGAATCTAACTCGTGTAGAAAGGAATGTGAATGTGTGAGATTGGGCTATAGTTTAAGCACGTAGGCACTGTCAAGATCATAAAACTACCTGACAGTTGTGATGGCTCATACCTGTAATTCCAGTAACTCAGGAGGCTGAGGTAAGAGGATCACAAGTTCGAGGCCAGCCTTAATAACTTAGTGAGGTCCTAAGTAGCTTACAGAGACCCTGTCTCAAAATAAAAAATAAAAAGGGTCGAGGATGTGGCTCAGGGGTTTAGCACTACTAGGTTCAATTCCTGGCATTCTCTCCCCTCAAAAACAAAAACATTCATAAAGCCATATTTTTTCTTAGAAATCTAGAAAATTTTTAAACTTTCTAAAATTGATTAAAATGTAATATTTTATATCACTTAGCTGGAGGTCCATGAGAAACAAATAATTGGCATTGTTGTTAAGCACATTTTTGTTGTAGAAGGGATATATTTTTATTTGTCTTAAAATTTTGGGCTTTAAACATAATGAATTAAAATCACAGATTGGTATATTGCTTATAAGGTTCATTCATTCATTTTTTCATCCCCAGCCCTATTTTGTGTTTTATGTAGAGACAGGGTCTCACTGAGTTGCATAGCACCTCACCATTGCTGAGGCTGGCTTTGATTCCCCTGTCTCAGCCTCCCAAAATGCTGGGATTACAGGCGCGTGCCATTGTACCTGGCTTCATTCGTTCTTAATATGTTTATTTTCTGTGTGCTAGATCTCAGTGATAACTTTTAAATAAGAGTAGCTAAGAAACATTAGTAACTTGCTGTCGATATCACTTTTTTTTTTCAAGAGACAGAGTCTTGCTATATTCCTCAAACTGATCCCGAACTCCTAGCTAGGTTCAAGCAATCCTCTTTCCTCAGTCTCCTGAGTAGCTGAGATTATAGACATGTGCCACTGTGCCCAGTGAATTGTGTTCCTGATAAAGACACAGAATTAGTTACAGCCTGTATATGTAATGTCCTAGTATCTCTGAAGCTGATCTTAGAAACTAAAAAAAAAAAGGACAGAGAAGATGGAATGGGGATAGAGACTAGTAAAAATAAAAATTATTTTTCTTTGGAATAAATTACATTTTGAACTTTTTCTTTGGAATGTATTACATTATCAAGCCATTAACAAAGACTCACCTTTCCTTCTAATTATAACTAGTATGAAAATAGTACAACTAAAATATTCTAATTGCCCTTTTCTCCTAATTATAGTTGTATGAAAATAGTACTACTAAAGGTGATAAAATAATTTCTTTCCAGCATGGAAGTATTAGTCATTAGATGCATGGAATTTTTAAAATACTTTAATGGTCTTATTAACAAACCATAGGATAGTTGAAGATATCATATTTGATCAAAATACCAAAACTACATTTTTTTTATGCTTTACTTTCAGCATTTAGAAATAGAATCTTAGAGACTCTTCTTTATTGTATTATATGATTGGTGTCCCCCATTCCCCAATATCCCATTTAATTTAAAATTCAAAAGTCTTTACAGTGATAATATGCAGTGATAATATAATGAATATATTATACATAAAACTTGCATTCTTTAGGCTGAAGTTATAGCCTACTTTCCCTTTTACCACTGATATATCTGCCGTATATATAAATCAGTCATTTACCTCATTTGTGTGATAATCATAAATATTTTTATACTGTCTGTCTCCACTACTGGACTGTGAGCTCCTGAAGGCCTAAGGCCTTGTCTCATTTACATTTTCAGTACCTAACATAGTGTATTAGTTTCTTAGTATGTAAAAGAAATGAGATTGTCTGAGGAAGCAGTTTGTATCATAAACTTTGTGCTAATAGGGAAGTCATAAGGATTAGGGATATGAAAAAAAGATTCAAGTCTTTTCTATTAATTTAAACTTTATTTTGGTTCTGAAGTTTTGTAACTTTTTAGACTCTAGATCTCGTTAGAGCATTACAAGATCTAGAAAATGCAGCTTCAGGTGATGCAGCAGTTCATCAGAGGATAGCTTCTTTGCCTGTTGAAGTTCAAGAAGTATCCCTGCTAGATAAAATAACAGGTAAGAAGAAGTTGTGATGCAGAACTTTTTTGGAGGTGGGTGTGGGAACAACATATGTCATTGTTTCTTTTGTATAATAATTTTATTATCCTGTGCTTTTCTTAGATAAAGAATCTGGAGAAAGGCTTTCTAAAATGGTAGAGGATGCTTGTATGTTGCTGGCAGATTACAATGGCAGATTGGCGGCAGAAATAGATGATAGGAAGCAACTCACTCGAATGTTAGCAGATTTTCTTCGTTGTCAAAAGGAAGCCCTTGCAGAGAAAGAGCATAAATTGGAAGTGCGTAACCTTTTTCTTTTTTAGTGCTTATTTGTTTCATTTACTTTGGGTTAGGAATTTTAACATATCTGTGCACCTTGCATTTTTGGGATCATAGACCTTTTTAGGCAGTGGCCCAAGTAACTTTCTCAACATTGATGGATTTCCTTCTACTTTAACCAAATCAACCTGCTTAAGTAAACTTTGAAATTTAGAATTAGCAGAATTAATTGCATTTGAAAATTATTTGTGTGAAATCCCATGCAGTAGTAGTAATTTATCAACTTAAATCCTTATCTTCAAGCACAAAAATAATAAAAAAATAACAGTAGGCATGAAGCATTACTACAGTAAATTGTGATTGGATTTATTAAATTCCTGTTCTGAGTGCATGCAGTCTGTCAGCTAAGTCTTCAAATTAATCCCTTATAAACTGAGCATGGTTTGCTGGTATGTGCCCATAGTCCCAGCTACTTAGGAGGTTGAGGTGGGAGGATCACTTTGAGGCCATGTGAATTTAAGACCAGCCTGAGCAACGTAGCGAGACCCTGTTTTCAAAATAAAAAAAAAAAAATTACTCCTTTGTTCCACCTCTGATGCTTAACATATTCCTACCCTTCTGGCCCACAAACACTGTTAGTTTGAAAGTCATTGCTCTTTTAAGTAGTGATTGGTACCATTGATGAAAAGTTTGGGGGTATAAGAGGAGGTAAAAAGAAATATTCTCATATTTCCTTCGAGTTATTGTCAGGGGTAGATGAGCTACATTTAGTTTTAATTAAATCCTTCAGTTGACTAGTTGTTAAATTGTTTACTACTGTATCAGTTTCTTATTTTAATATGTAAGAGAATTTCTAATTCGTCTGGGCCCCCTTATTTGCAGGTAATTTACTCTTGAGTTTGTATGTATGGCACGATACTGCCTCTGTTAGGTTGCTTTTACTTATTGTAATTTAGTTTTTAGTTCATCAATCTCTAATTGGGCCCAAAAGGTGCTTGGACTGGCTTGCCATTTGTTACCTGTGAGAGAGCTACTTGATTGCTTCCACCCCAAACTCTCAGCTTTTAACTTAGCACAGTCTCTTTAATTTGCTCCTCTTCTTTTCACATAAAACACACTGAGTTATTAGCACTATGATTTGCCCTTGAAAAAGTTGCTCACTTCTACATGGAAAGGAAAAGATGGAAATTTTAAATAGATGAATTTGATACCTGTCAGTTTTTGATTTGTGATAGAAATTCAATTTTAAATATATTGTTACTTGTTTTATTGTCTGCAGAATTAAGGGTAAGTAATATACAGTTTTTGTCTTTAGTCTTTTGGTATCATTTCTTTAACTTCTATTGAGCTTCTGTTGCAGATATTGGACATGGGCGTATCTTCTAATGATGTCTTCACCATTAGCGTATTCTTCCTGCTAAAAATAAATATCAAACTCCAAAGCTTGTATTGTCTCATGTTTTTCAAAATTGAAGAGAAGACTGAAACTTTGTTATTATTCTCCTTTGTACTGCTTTCTCACTTATGATGTTGGCCATTTATCACTGGTTTCAAAAATGGAATTTATGCAGTTACATGGAAGGCCGAGGCAGGAGGATTGCAAGTTCAAAGCCAGCCTCAGCAGTTTAGCAAGGCCGTAAGCAACTTAGTGAGATCCTGTCTCTAAATAAAATGTGAAAAAGGGCTAGGGATGTGGTTCAGTGGTTAAGCACCCCTGGGTTTAATGTCTGACCCCCCCCCCAAAAAAAGTAATTTATGTTTTTAAAGTGTAGAAAATGTGGCAGACATCCACTCCCCCAACAACTCACTCTTTCCCCAGTGCATTCCAGCCAGATTTCATGGTTAATAGTCATAGGTGGTGAGAGTGATAATAACAACATTTACCATGTGTCAGGTGTACTATTCTAGGCATTTAACATAATCAACTCATTTAATCCTATATAGTAGGGTATTATATTATCCACAATTCATAAACATGGAACTGAGGTACAGGGAGATGAAGTAGCTTACCCACAGTCTCAGAAAGTTAGTAAATTGTTAGAATCTGGGGATTCTGCCTCTGGAGTCATTGTACTTAATCATGAAGAAATTTTTTTGCTGTGTTTACTTAAAACAGTGTAAGACTATAGCAAAAGCTAGAGCACTATTTTTCTAACTCTGATTCTATTCTCCTCAGAGGTAATAACTGTCTTGAAATAAAGTATTGTAGGAACTTTCATTGTTGTTCAGCATGACTGGGTTTTATCATATTATAAAGAGACTACCTCAATTATGTTCAACTTTGTTTTCACAAGTGAAGAAATTGACTTTCTACATAAACTTGGAAGTAAATCAGCAGAACTCTTTTTAAATCATAATTTAGAAGTAAGTGATTCTGTTGTCAGAGAACCTAAAAATGGCTTGAGATAATTTAGACATTCTTTGTACTTTCTAAGCAATTGACACTGCTTTGAAGTTGAGACTGATAGGTGAAGATTTATATTTTTCCATATCATCTGTGATATCACAGTTGACAGTTCTCATGCGTCTTTGAACAATAAGTGTGATTGGGTATAGATGTCATTACTTTTTTTTTTTTAAAGGAACATAAATTTAAAGTATCAGTTTATGAATTGGCTATTTAGCATTTCTTTTTTTTTTTTTTTTTTTTTTTAAATGTTTATTTTTTTTAGTTGTAGGTATATCTTTATTTTATTTTTATGTGGTGCTAAGGATCGAACCCAGTGCCTTATGCGTGCTAGGCGAGCACGCTACCACTGCGCCATAATCCCAGCCCCTATTTAGCATTTCTTAAGGAAGCCACTATTAAAGCATTTGTAATGAATGAAAATACTTGGAAATTTAAAAATTTTTTGGAAATCAATAGTCATTTTTGCAACTTTTCGCTTTGGTTAGTAAGCAGATAACTGTTAGAATGGACTCAATAAATTTCATTTATAGCTATAAATCTTTTTCATGGATTGCTGTATGAATTAATCATTTTACCATTCAGAAGTTGAAAGTATTACATAGTTATTTAACTCGTTATGGAAGAAAGTATCTGCACGGTATTCTTTGTATAATATTGTTTATTTAAGCCTGCCCCTCTTCTGATGACATAATATTGCCCCCAAGTTATTTGCATTTATTATTACAGTGTTTTGTGTATTGTAGGTAGGACAGCAGAGAACATCCTGGTAATACAGGTTTTCATAACTGTATATATGCAGGACTCATTCTCAGAATATTGTTCAGATGCGTCACAGGTTATGTGTGTGCGCGCGCACGCACACACGTATGGCTAGGGATCAAACTCGAGGCCTCATGCATGCTAAGCAGGTGCTCTACCACTGAAAAAAACCAGGTTCTTCCTCTTGAAATTTGCTGTATGAGTGTATAAACTTACAGTATGGGTGTGTTTTTTTCTATATAACCTTACCCATCCTGAGTAACCTTTCTGCTTTGTGTTTGTTTGATAAGTTGAAAAAATTTTTTTCCTCTTGAATATATTTTAAAAATATTAGCCATTTTATTTCTCCTTCAATTCTCTATATCCTTTGACCACTTTTCTTTTGGTTCTAATTTTATATCTTAATATTTGTCTTTGCCTCTAGAGTTGGCATTTTGTATAGATTTAAGATGGCCTTCTCAATTCATAACTGTAAAAACATTCTATTTTTATTTTGTTTTTAAAAATAATTCTAGGGCTGGGGTTGTGGTGCAGTGGTAGAGCACTCCCTTCGCATGTGTGAGGCACTAGGTTCGATCCTCAGCACCACATAAAAGTAAATAAATAAACTCATGTGTCCATCTACAACTAAAGAAAAATAATTTAAAAAAATAAAAATAATTCTATTGGAATTTTTGTTTAGGCTCTGATATAAAAAGGAGCTAACAAACTGAAAGTGATAGTAAAATGTTCATTATTTATTGATAATTAATGATTGTCTTTTACTATTATTGTCAAATGCTATTGTCATACTTATATGTATACACAAATTTAGTAATGTAGTCCCTTTTCTACTTGCCCAATTATTTTACCTTTATATGCACAGATTTTGATTTTTATTACTTTCTAATAGTCATATTTATAATTTTGACAGATTACTGTGCTTGTGAAGTTTATTTTTTCACCTTATTTTCACTGTTTTGCATTCATACTTAATATTTTAAATGATTATGTTTTGATTATCAAACGATATGTTATTCAAAGATATGGTGTGGTAAGGATACGGAGAACTGATAATGGAGTAATTTTAGAAGTAATTTGATAAGTAAGATGGAGCTATGAATTTTTTATAAGAAAAAAATGTTACTAATTTTCTGAATGTATATTTTTAACATTTGTCTAAACTTTTTCATGATTTCTGTAGTCAGGACTACATAGCCATTTTTAAAAAAATTTTTTAAATTTTTTTCGTACCAGGGATTGAACTCAGGGGTACTTGGACACTGAGCCACATCCCCAGCCCTATTTTTTTTGTAAGTGTGTGTTTTATTTAGAGACAGGGTCTCACTGAGTTAGTTGCTTAGCGCCTTAGTTGCTGAGGCTGACTTTGAACTCGCTATTCTCCTGTCTCAGCCTCCCAAAGTGCTGGGATTACGGGTGTGCACCACCATGCCCGGCTCTATGTAGCCATTTTTATTGACTCTGCAAGTCATGTATTTTAATTATAGGGAAAAACGCTATGTGGGCAAAAAGACAGCCCTGGATATTGGCTCTATTTATTATTCTATATCCCTTTCAGATAGTATATGCATTTTACTGTGTCATTGTTTTCCCTTGTAATGTGTAGATATATGACAGTTTATTTAACTTTTTTTTATGATTCTTTTGCTTTAGTATTACAAACAGTATTTCAGGGAACATCTCTTTAACTTCCTTGTTCACATAGGATTCTTTCTTTCTTTTTTTTTTTTTTGGTACTGGGGATTGAACTCAGGGGCACTCGACCACTGAGCCACATCCCCAGCCCTATTTTGTGTTTCATGTAGAGACAGGGTCTCACTGAGTTGCTTAGCGCCTCGCTGTTGCTGAGGTTGGCTTTGAACTCGTGATTCTCCTGTCTCAGCCTCCCGAAGTGCTGGGATTACAGGCTTGAGCCACCGCGCCCAGCTCACATAGGATTATTTCTTGTGGCAAATTTCTAAAGATGAAATTACTGATATATGTTAAAGACTTGATTTTTTTTCTCTGTGTGTGTGTAGTGCTGGGGATTGAACCAGGGCCTCGTGCATGCGAGGCAAACACTCTACCAACTGAGCTATATCCCCAGCCCAAAGACTTGATATTTGTTACTAATCTGGTTTTCAGTGAGATTGTAGTTGGTTTTATTTTTATAGGTCTTCTTTCCTAGGCCATTCGTTTTCTCCAGAGAGAAATTCCTCAGATTTGCCAGGTAGATGACAGAGGACATCTATTTTCTGAATACTACTTTACCTCTTAACTTCTGTGAACTGAGTCACCAAATGCAGATCTTTTGCTTAGTTTGTTGTCTTTTTTATCTTTTAGTTCTATGGGATAAAGGTTTTACAGATTCATGGAAAGAGTTTCAGTTGGTTCTTACTGTGAACATTAAAAGTCACCATTATATTTCAAGGAGGCTTCTAACTTCAAAAAACTGAGCCAGTCCAGAGTTCTGGATGAATTGCATTATTTTTGTTCATTTTGTGTTGCAGTTTTTTTTTAAGTCTTCAAAATTTTTTGACATTCATTTACTGTGCTACTCTTTCTGTCTTTGGGGTTTCTGCCTGTATAAATTGTTTTACTTTTTTGTTGGCATTTTGGGAGTGAACAGATGAACAACTCCCTCTGTCATGTAATGGAAGAATTTTTGTCTCAATAAATACAAATATATATGTTTCATACCTCCTGCCACACTACCCCTAAGTGGTTGCCTATATATATTGCCTGTATTGTTAACAGCTGATCATCCTGATCTCTCTCAAATCTCCTGTGTGACTGCAGCCAGTTGGATCTTTTAAGAAGAAACTAGGCCCCATCACACCTGTTTAGAACTCTCCAATGTTTCCCATCACATTTTCGGATCTTGTTTTGAATTCATATATGGCCTATGAGATCACTGTCTTGAGCCTGTAACCTCATTTTCTTTTTCTTTTTTTTAAATATTTATTTTTTAGTTGTAGTTGGACACAATAGCTTTATTTTATTTTTATGTGGTGCTGAGGATCGAACCCAGTGCCTCCCGCGTGCTAGGCGAGCACGCTACCACTGCGCCATAACCCCAGCCCCTGTAACCTCATTTTCATCTCACTGGTTTACATTTTGTTCTTTTTTTTTTTTAATATTATTAGTTATAGATGGACACGATATCTTTGTTTTGTTTATTTGTTGTTTTTATGTGGTGCTGAGGATCGAACCCAGTGCCTCATATGTGCGAGGCAAACGCTCTGCTGCTGAGCCACCACCCCAGCCCCATACATTTTATTCTTAAAGCTGGTAAAGCCTGTTGTCTTACCGGGGTTTTTGCTTTGCTAATTTGTTACAGTGGATGAAATGCTCATGCTTTGCGAGTTTTTCTTAGCCAGTTAATTCCTTCTTTATTCAGTTACATGGTCTTGTGTCACCTCTTCAGAGGGTCTTCTATCCCTTTCTTTTGCTTCCACCCTGCCCTCCCAACTGTATTGCATTGCTTTTTCTTTGTGGTACTTACCATTATTTGAAAATTTAAAGCTTTGTATAGTTAGTTATGTGTACCTGTTACTAGCATGTGAGCCCTGAGATGAACCTCGTTTTGTTAATTGTGTCTGTTGCCATATCCTCAATGCTTAGAGCAATGCCCTTTTCTTGGTAGGCATTTAGAGTTTATGTTGAAAGAATAAGTAAAATTAGGCCTTCCAGTGATAGATAAGTCACTAGACATATAATCTCTAAGGGATATATAATATATATATATTTTAAATTGTAACTTATTTTGTAATTTAATAGGGAATTTAATGAATAAGAGTGATTGGAAATACTTCAGGTTTGGGGATAGAATCATATCCAGCACAATTGATTGTTTAATTCATCTTTTTATGCTGGGGTTCAAACTCAGGGCCTTGATGATGCTAGGCAAGCTATCACTGAGCTACATTCATAGCCCTGGCTAACTAGTTTCTAAGTTGTCTTAGTATAGTCCAGTTCAGTAGTCTCCCCCTTACCTGTGGCTGATATTACCCAATACACCCATTGTATGCCTGATTTTGCTGATGGTACCAAAATCTATAAACACTGTATTTTTTTTCCTGTAAACGTACATAGCTGTGATAAAGTTTAACTTACAAATTAGGCACAGTAAGGGGACAATAAAACAATAATTATAAAAATATACAGTAATTAGTGTTATGTGAATTGGTTTCTTTCCCTCTTAAAATATCTTAATCTTTCACTATGTGATAGTACTATTTTTGGGACAGGGTGACCAAAGGTAACTGAACCACAGAAAGAACAAATTTAGCTGTGGATAAGTAAGAACTGTACTGTAAAAAAAAAATTAAATGTGTGTTCAGGGCAGTATCTGGAAGAACTTTAGATGAGCTTTTTGAAAGGAGTAAATGGATATTTTGAAATGTTAAAATTATGTTGCTATTTTGTCCCCATTTTCCCTTTCAGAAAGAGAATAACACATTAACATTAATAGGAATGACAAATACGTGAATGGTGCTTAGCAATAAATAAGTACTGAATTTATACAGAGTAACAGTGCCACCCAATGGAAGAACTGGAACTATAAGTGAAATCTGAATCCTTAATTAAGCCAGTGTTTGTTCTTTTACATTGTAGTATAATTTAAGAGTGGAATTCAAGCTATAATTGCCCTCTTGCCTGTGCACTTCCATAGAATGGAAATGTTAGTAATACTTTTATATTCCAGGCAGTGAAAGCCTGAATCATAGAAGGCAGTAGCAGTGAAGTTTTGTTTTTTTTTGGGGTACCAGAGATTGAACTCAGGAGCACTCAACCACTGAGCCACATCCCCAGCAGTATTTTGTGTTTTATGTAGAGACAGGGTCTCACTGAGTTGCTTAGTGCCTCGCCATAGCTGAGGCTGGCTTTGAACTCGCGATTCTGCTGTCTCAGCCTCCCTAAGTGCTGGGATTACAGGCTTGCGCCACCACGCCCAGCTTTTGTTTTTTTTAAAATTGGAAGTGGAGTATGTGTTTATTAGAGTTTACCCTTTGATAAGGATGCACATACCACCTCAATCTTGGACAGGATTTGGAGGAATAGAATTATATTATCTGACTGTTTCGCAGTTGAGTTTTTTAGCACATTTTGAATATTTTCACACAATTACCAATCTGTTTTTGTGATATTGAGGATTGACTCTAGGGCCTTGCAAATTCTAGGCAAGCACTGTACCACTGAGCTATGCTCCAGCCTAATACCAGTCTCATTTTAATGCCTTAAGTTATATTCTGTTTTACAAAAATAGTATTTCTTTAACCAGCTACCTGTTATTCAGCATTTGTTTTTCTTCCAATTTCTTACTGTTGAAAACATTGCTTTAAATCACCTTTTTACATTTAGTTACTTCCAGTTTCTTGCTATTGAAAAACACTGTTCTGTACCCTAGGTACATGTGTGACTGCACATATGGTGCGATGCTACACTGTATACAACCAGAGAAATTAAAAGTTGTACTGCGTTTGTGTACAATGAATCAAAATGCATTCTGCTGTCATATATACCTAATTAGAATAAAATTAATTTTTTATAAAAAGAAATAAAACACTGCTTCAGCTTGGGCATGGTGGCGCACACCTGTAATCACTATGGCTTGGGAAGCTGAGGCAGGAGCATGGTGAGTTCAAAGCCAGCCTCAGCAAAAGCAAGGCGCTAAGCAACTCAGTGAGACGCTTGTTTCTAAAATGTAAAATAGGACTGGGGATGTGGCTCAGTGGTTGAGTGCCCCTGAGTTGAACCCCAGTACCTGCCCCCCCCCCAAAAAAAAACCTGCTCTAAATAACTTTCCAGCTAAGTTTTTGTTTATCTCTGTTAGTTTGCAAATAAATTCCTAGGAGAAGAAACAAATGAAATTTAAAGCAATGAAGAGGTAATGGTTTTTATGTTTGAGTCAGCTCTGAGATAAGAGAACAAAATAACATCCTCCATAATGACAAGGGTATGTGGAAACAAACTCTTACATACTGTTTACATAAATTCTTACATTTATATGGATTTTCTTTTGGTTTAGATATTGTAGTTTTTTCTTTTATCCTGTGTATTTAAAACTTTGACTAGCACATATCCAGGATATTGGTCTTTAAATGCCCTTTCATTATACCTAAGTTGCCTTTTATTTTTGCCTGTTAATTTTTTTTACAGTTTCTCATTAAATTCCTGGTATGTATATTGAATGGTCTGAAATTTTTATCCACATTTAAAATTTTTCCCTACTATCATTTACTTCCTCACTATTTTATTTATCATTATTAATGCTATTTTCTATTTATTTTTCTTTATAGCATGAGATCTATGCTTGTCTAATATTGGGAGTAGTGTTAGGAATAGAGATTGTTTTGTCAGATTTTAGTAGGTCTCAGTTGAAGAAAGCAATTTCTTTTCACATTTTCTTACCTAGGTCACAGCATCTACAACTCAGGACTAGTAAAAAAGGAATCAGAATTCAGGAGACGTTAGTGCCAGAGTTTGATAAATTTATGGAAACAGCCCACACCTGACTGGAACCATGCTTTTATTCTTACCAGCACACTAACCACACTGTCTGCAGTACCTCTGCAGTCATAGTCACTGATTTTTCCCATGCCTCTGGGAGCTACAGAGGTCCCAAGTTGCTTTTTTTGTTTTTGTTTGTTTGTTTTTGATAAAGAGGCTCGCTAAGTTGCTGAAACTGGCCTGTCATTTGTGATCTTCTGCCTGAACCTCCCAAATTGCTGGGATTATTATATGTACCACCATGCCTTTAAAAGATTTCCTTTTAAAAATGATTCGGGAGCTGGGCAAGTGGCTCATGTGTAATTCCGGTGACTCCAGAGGCTTAGACAGGACAATTGCAAGTTCAAGGACAACCTCAGCAACTTTGTGAGACTCCATCTCAAAAAGTAAAAAGGACTGGGAACCTAGCTAGTGTGAAGCACCCCGTGGGTTTAGTCTAGGTACCAAAAAAAAAAAATTTTTTTTAAGTCGGAGAAAGTCAGCAAGCATAATTAATGTTTGTAATGACTGTAAAATATTTGTGCCTTCAGGGTTTTGCAAAGTCTACTGAAGAATTCAGACCTATTTAATGTAAATGTAAAATATTGTTTAGTTAGCTACTATTTTCTGTAAACATGATTATATGCTTTATTGGTGTATTTCTTATGCTTTTGATTTACTACCAATGAGCTCAGTTTAGGAATTAAAGGATATTTGAAAACATATTTGGTAGAAGTCATGTCCTCTGAAAAAAGATCTAAGGATAATTTCAGTAAGCCAAGTAAATCAATCATAGTCAAATATATAGTGAATCTTTACATTTTAATTCTTTAAAGAATATTCAGATAAGTTCCAGTAAATAAATTTCATACTATGATACAGTTCATAGTATTGGTTTTTGCTGCATAGAAACTACTTTTTACTTTTAGGCCTTTGAGATTTTTGTGGTATATACATAATTTTGACAGTGCAGCATTGACATTTTTTACTTGTGTAACTTTTGGAACTATCTTCAAACTACTTTTTGTTTTTTAAACACCTACCATTATTAATCTTGCTAATCAGTGTCTTATGTGATTAATTTTTAAAATACATATCTTTAAAAAACATGTTGAGCCAGTATTTCAGCCTGTAGATTTTTTGTTTTTTAAACTTGACATCAGTTTTTTGTTTGACTCTCTCACTTTGTTTCTTCTGCAAATTTCTAAAGGATATATTCTAAGTTATAGATAAAAACAAAACTCAAGCCGGGCACGGTGGCGCAAGCCTGTAATCCCAGCACTTTGGGAGGCTGAGACAGGAAAATTGCAAGTTCAAAGCTAGCCTCAGCCACAGCGAGGCACTAAGCAGTTCATCGAGACCCTGTCTCTACATAAAACACAAAATCGGGCTGAGGATGTGGCTCAGTGGTCGAGTGTCCCTGAGTTCAGTCTCCAGTACCAAAAAAAAAACAAACCCAAAATCATATTTTCATATGGTGAAGAGATAGGCCAAGAGCAGAGGCCTTTGGTTTGAAAGTTTCCTTGGTCTTACTTAAATCAGTGAACACTTGGAGAAGCAGTTCAGCTTTGTAGTGAAGAGTGGGGACTCTGGAATAGAGTTGTCTGTTGTTAATTCTGTTTTTCTGCTTACTAACCCTGTGGCATTGGGCAAAGCATTTGATCTTTTTGTACATAAGTTACCTTGTCTGTACAGTAGGGATAAAAATCATAAAATCATATCTACTTTATATGGTTATTATAGGATTTGAATAAGTTGTGTGCTTAAATTTGTTCCCAGCATGTAGTAAGTATCTCAGAAGTTTTGGCTACAAACTCCTTGGGAGTTTGTTTTTTTTTTTAACTAGTATATATTTATGTGTCATTTAATCAGTAAATTTGTTTTATAGGGTTACTTTCTTGGGGAGTGGGGAACGGGAGGGAGTCTTGCTCTGCTGCTCATGCTGGCTTGAATATCTAGGCTCAAGTGATCCTCATACCTCTGCCTTCTGAGTACCTAGGACTACCTACACCCAGCTAAAAAATTTCTCTTTTTAGTGTCAGATGTCTTTAATATTTTTCTTTTGCCTCAAAAATAAAGTATTTATTTTGCTGTCTTACTATCTCAATGACTGTAGCTGGGTTTCTGAGTACCTTTACACATGTTCAGTCATATTCTGAGATTCTGCTTATCTGAGTCAAGCCTGCTTGTCTGTTGTTTGTGGAATCTACCTCTTTTCAAAATTAGGTATAGTGTTTGCTGTTCATCATTTTGGTGGTGGTTCTGATGTCTTAGAAGCAGTTGTTTAATATGTCCAGTTGGTAAAGTGTTTTCTACTCCATGACCCCAGTGTTCTATAATGTGATTGATTAGGGTAGGAGGACTGGATTTAATTAAAGTGTGGTGTTCCAGCTTGGCGCGGTGGTGCACGCCTATAATCCCAGCACTTTGGGAGGCTGAGACGGGAGAATCGCAAGTTCAAAGCCAGCCTCAGCAACGGCGAGGCACTAAGCAACTCAGTGAGACCCTGTCTCTACATAAAACACAAAAAATAGAGCTGGGGATATGGCTCAGTGGTCAAGTACCCCTGAGTTCAATCCCTGGTACCAAAAACAAAAAAAAAGTGTGGTGTTCCCCTTAACTTCCTTGCCTGATTCAGATGTTCTCTGTCTTATAAACAAAAGCAGATATTGTTGACTTTTTAAGATATTGGACTGAGTAGCAGCTTTTTTCTTCTATAACTTATAATAGAAAATAGAATTTAAGAATATAATAAACATGTAAGACCTAGTACATTCTTTATCATATTAAATATTTAGTAAAGATGTATGTAAATGCATCTTGTGTATTATGTTACGTATCTATTTTATAAATATAGAATGTAAAGATAGGTGTAATGAAGAGAAATAAAAATGGAAGTGAGGCAGATGAAATGGAAGAATGGGAGTGGTGAAATGTTAAGAGTTAATAGAGTTAACAGGCTGTGCTGCTCAACAGGTAGCCACTAGCCACATTCTGTTCAAGTTAATTAGTATTAAATATGGGGCTGGGGTTGTAGCTCAGTGGTAGTTCGCTTGCCTAACATGTATGAGGCACTGGGTTCAATTCTGAGCACCACACATAAATAAAATAAAGATCTACTGACAAAAAAATTTTTTTAAAAAAATATTGAATGTGATGTAAAATTCAATTTCTCAATAGAAGTAGCCACATTTCAGGTGATGCTCAATAGCTACTTACGACTATTGACTAATAGTTTGGGTAGTACAGATACAGAAAAACATTTCCATTGCTATAACACATCCTATTCACATCATTAATGAAGATTGTCATCTTTATTTAACATTTATTTAAGTTTAGATAAAATAAAGAATTAGGTATATAGGAAATGATACAATTAAATTTACAGTATATGAAATGTATAATGTCTCTATTATAATAAGAGAAGGAATGCCATGGGCACCCCAGAGGAGACAGTATTCCTAGAAGACGAGATACTGATAGGATTGAATTGAAGGAAGAATCCGCATCCTTGCATGTACTGTCTTAAAGATGAGAGCATTGACAAAGATCCTCCATGCCACAGTGACACACCTGGAAGCAGAGGCTGGAAGAGTCACTGAGGACACTATAGTGTAAACGGAAGAGTTAACTCTGCACAGTTCCTTTCTGGTGTCAGCTAGCAGTGGCAAGGAACCTGTATGGGACCTTGGAACAGATGGAAAGGGTAGTGTCCCCTCCAAGTTGGTAAGGACCAGGAACAGTGGGGGTCATTTGTATATGGAAAACTAGTTTTGGGGGTAGACCATGTAGTCCCGTAGTTAAGTAAAGATGATAACGACACAAACTGCCAAGCATTTTTGGAAAGACAACACATAAAAGAACAAACTCAAGGGAAAAAACTCCTGAGAATTATGCTGATGAAGTTGAACTTAATATAGTAAGGTGGTTCTCTGCTTGGGTATGTACTGCTGTCTCAAAAAAATATATAAAATTCTATAAATTTCAGTATATCAAAATCAGTGAAATACTATGAGGGCTAATTATTTTTTTTCTCCCTAAAGAGTTCTTTTTTTTTTTTCTGTAGGTGGACACAACACCTTTATTTATTTTTATGCTGAGGTGCTGAGGATTAAACTCAGTTTTCACACGTGCTAGTCAAGCACTCTACCCCTGAGCCACAACACAGCCCCCAGAGAGTTATTTTAATTACAGAATTCCTTACTATAGTTATTAGTATGTTTTAAGTCCCTGAGTATTGAAGGCATAAGATTAGGAAGATCCTAGGTAAGTTGTACAATATAGACAATGCAGTTTTAAAATAGTGTGCTCTTTTAGCTATATAATGAAATATAGTAGTCAGGAAAAACTAAACATCAAAAGGTTTGATTTTTAGTGGATTGAACTGGAGATTTTTTTGAATTCATTTTATGTTTTTTTTGGTACTGGGGATTGAACTCGGGTACTCGACCACTGAGCCACATCCCCAGCCCTATTTTATGTTATGTAGAGACAGGGTCTCACTGAGTTGCTTAGCACCTCGCCATTGCTGAGGTTGGCTTTGAACTTGGGATTCTCCTGTCTCAGCCTCCCTAAGTGCTGGGATTACAGGCTTGAGCCACCGCGCCCGGCTTGAACTGGAGATTTTTTTTTTTTTTTTAATTTTTTTTTTCTAGTTGTAGATGGACACAATGTCTTTATTTTATTGCTTTTGTATGTGGTGCTGAGGATCGAACCCAGGGACTCACGCATGTGAGGCAAGCGCTCTACCGCTGAGCTACAATCCCAGCCCTGAACTGGAGATTTTGATGCTGATTTTAATGGCCATCTTGTTATAAACTTTAAATCTGTCAAACAAAAGATTTAGGACAATTGTTATCTCTCACTTTTTCATGAGATGCTGAAGAAGCAGTGTCTTTCTCTTTGAACCCATGAAATTCCCTTTGCATTTGGGTAACTGGAATTTCTTGATGCTGAGTGTCAATTCTGAAGCATGAAATTCTCATTTTCCTTTAGGATGTCAAAGTCAATTAGCTGAAATCCAGTGATCATCTGAGTGGACCTAAATATTTGCCACTCAGCATATTTGATTTCTATTCTTGACACAAGTATCAGCATCCACATCAGTCTGTAGACTGCATTGTATAAAACTGAAATGCTGCCTGTGGATTCATCGTGGGTTAGTTTTGACATGTTTAGTAGTGAAAGCTTGAATCTGACATCAAAAAAGCCATTTAGGATTCTTGGCATATACTGTAGTAAAGTGAACTTTGAAAGTTAGAGATGCCTTGTAGGTAATTCAGAACTGCTGAAAATCTCACAGTACTTTTTGTAAATGATGAAAGTGTTAAAGTGTTTCCTTTGATAGGTAGAACACAGGGTGAGACAAGGGAAGAAAAATTGGAAGTAGAGAGGAAAAAGATGGAGCAAGGAGAAAAGGAAAACTGGGAAGAGGAAAGAATATGGAAATAATCATATGCACTTTCTTCACGCCTACCAGAGTTTAGTATTGTGTTCCCTGTCCAGCAGCTGGTCTCACATATGCCAGATGACCATTTTTCCTCAGCTCACTATGTAGGCCTGCCATAGAATTTATCATCTCTAGGAAGGAGTGCAGCATCAAGGTGTCTGGTACTAGTGAACTAGACTGTGTTAGGATGGAAGCTCTGTTGTGGCTTACTACATTCCCTTTGGTCTGTACTCCAACATTGTTTTCTTTTTGGGGGTGGGAGGAACCAGGGATTGAACTCGAGCACTCAACCACTGAGCCACATCCCCAGTCCCTTTCTTTGTATTTTATTTAGAGACAGGGTCTCACCGAGTTGCTTAGCACCTTGCTTTTGCTAAGGCTGGTTTTGAACTCGCCATCTTCCTGCCTCAGCCTCCCGAGCTGCTGGGATTACAGGTGTTGTCCTCCGTGCCTGGCTCAATGTTGCTTTTTTCTAACTTTGCCTTCATTTGAGCATCTGTACTCATAGTGACAAACAAACAAAACCACTGCTTTTCATCAGGAATTGCTGTTGCACTTGAAGCCTCCAGCAGCTTATTAGAGTTGAGATTCACAGAATTCTTCGGCCTCTTTAACAAAGTCTTCCAATGTTGCATAAACGAGACCCTTCTGTACACTATGTGGTTGAAAACCACCAATGTGTATATACACCTAGTCTGAAACTCTGCTATTGCACTTAAATTCTGTTGTAGGGGAGATAATCCTTTACAATTTAATCTTAATATTCAGAATTAACTGTGTCAAGGTACTGATCTAAGTACTTTTCCTATTTTTATTGATACTACAATAAAATAGGAAAGGAGGTAGGAACTATAATAATCTATTTTATGAATGAGAGCACTAAGGCGCAAAAGTGTTAGTGTATTCAAGAGAAATTTGAAAAATACTAAGCTCCTGATAAGATTTTGATGTGTTTCCTTTAGTCTTACAAAAACAAAAACTATGGGGGGATGTGACTCCATGATAGAGTGCTTTCTAGCATGCACAAGACCCTAGGTTTGATCCTAAGCACTGAAATAAATATAATCCTTATAAATACATTTTTTAAAAAACATCATTTGTAGCCATCCTCTATGCACAAATTTGCATCCTACTTGGGTATCTGTCTTGGCCGGTCTTCAGTGAACATGGAACACAGAGTGAAGTAGTGAACAGAGAATTGAGGGTTGCACACTCTAGACTTACTGTGTGAACTTGAACAGATTGTGCACTGTCAAGATCATTCTCATTCCTCCTCTTCAAACATGAATTTCAAGCCTAGTAATTTATGAGAGTTTTTCTAACTATAAAATTCAGTGCTTTTGACTTTTCTTCCCTTTTTAGTTGCATGGGTACTTCTGAGTACTTTAGTTTTAATTCAGCTTATAAAATGATAAATTAGGACTTTAAGATTTTCTTTCCTTGCCTTTCCCCCCACTTTTGGCTAAGAATTTCCCCATCATAATACGTGCTTATTTAGAAAATTTTGAAAATAGAAGAAAAATGCAAGTTCACAAAAACCACTGAAAATAACTTATCAGCATTTTGATGTATTTTATTCTGCCACTTTTTCTGGTTTGTTTTAAATGTTTGCATATATGTATTTTTACATTTTAGAAAATACTTGTGAAGGTGGCCTTTCCTGTACTTACCATGATAGGTAGCCAGCATTTACTGTACTTTTAAAATTTCAGGAATGAAACTTTTTTAAAGGTCTGTTTACCTGCATGGGATAAATAAGTTATGCTTTTGGGACCTATTGAAAGAACTAGGTCTGCATGAAAAATGAGAGGGAGGATATATTGGAAGATATTTGATTAATAAAAGCCCTCATTGCCTTTCAAAGCCCAATTCCCTCAGTGCACTATTGTATTTATTGGTGGAGTGGTATTTTATTGGTAGCTATACCATCTAGTGTATTTAACCCCTCCTAACTTTTGAAATAAGTTTGGTGTTAGAGCTAAAAATATAAGTATTCTCTCTCACGCATACACATACACATATTTTTCCATGGTGCTGGATGTTGAACCCAGGGCCTCACATGTGCCAGGCAAGCTTTCTACTACTGAGCCACATCCCCAACTCAAGTATTGATAATTCTGATATTATTGCTTACACCAGATTTGTCAACTAGAATGTGAACATCTTAAGCAGTTACATCAATCAAAAATTGAAGGAGAGCCTTGTGTTATTCAGACTAATATTTCTTAGAATTCTTGTCAGGCTTAACTGCCTAAAGTAGAGGTTTTCTTTTCTTTTTTAAAAAAAATAATTACTGGGAAGACATCAGAAAGGCAGATTATAGAATAAGAGAACATGGAAGTGAGTTGCCAACAGCTTTGAAACATGCACATGCACATAAATTTGCTTACAACTTGAGTTGATTAGGGCTGCCTCTGAAAAACTCATCTACAACTAAGATGCATTATTATTATAATTGTAATTATTTTATTATTTTAGCAGTACGAGGGATTGAACCCTGGGTCTCATTCTCTCTACCACTGAGTTACATCCCCAGCCCTTTTTATTTGAGATAGAGTCTTGCAAAGTTGTGGAGACTGGGATTCTTCTGCCTCAGCCTCCTGAGTTTCTGGGGTTATATGCATGCGTCGCTGCAACTAGCACTAAGATGCATTTTAAAAAAAAATTTTTTTTTAGTTGTTGATGGGTCTTTATTTTATTCATTTGTTTTTTATATGTGGTGCTGAGGATTGAACCCAGTGCCTCACGCATGCTAGGCAAGCGCTCTACCACTGAGCTACAGCCCCACTCCCCCTAAGATGCATTTATTGGTTAATGTTCTTGGTAGTTCTGACCGTTGGTCCGTAACCATTGCAAATTGAATGAGAATACTGCCAAACACTGCATTTTCTCATCATCTCTGTTCTCTGCCTGAATATTTCCATTATAAATTACTACATTTAGATTCCCCCATGTTAACATCTCTTCATTGGAGAAAGCTCTGGTGATATATGGGTGTTAGCATTGTGATGTGGCTAGTATAGTGTTAACTTACGCTAATAAACTAAATGTTTCGAATGTGGAAAGTTCTGTTGCTTTGGAAGCAAGTTTAATCACAGATAGATGTCATTACTCAACCCTGGATTCTACATTAACAAAGTAAGCTAACTTGCCACAGTTTATACAGAGGTAGGGCCAGGGTGGCCAAGGAAATGCAAACAAAATGCTTTGGAGAACAGTTGAGAGATCTAGGAAGATCAGAGTTGGGGACAGTTAAGATTTATGTGAATATCTGTCTTCAGATGCTTCAAAGCAATCTGAAAAGAGGAATAGAATTTACTTCTAAGGGTAGAACTGGTACTAGTGGGTATGTTAGAAGTGACAAGACCATTTTGCCAGTTGATACCAGTGTGAAAGGACTGTTCAATAAAGTAGTGAATTACAGTCTCTGGTACCTACATCTACAGCAAACTCTAAACATCTCTACTCCTAGCCAAATTAACAAACCTGACACCATGGACTTGTTCACCTTCCTGTTACCTGAGAGTACATGTTTGAGTTTCAGTAAAAACTAAGAAGACAGGGCTGGGATTGTGACGCAGTGGTAGCGTGCTCGCCTAGCATGCGTGAGGCACTGGGTTCGATCCTCAGCACCACAAAAATAAAGATAGTCTGTCCACCTACAACTAAAAAAATAAATAAAATAAAAAAAAAACACAAAAAACTAAGAAGACATACTAAGAGGCAAAAAACAGTCTGAAGGGACAAAGTTGAGCATGAGAACCAGATCTGGGTGGCAAAATTTTGGAATTTTCAGGTTATGAATTTAAAATAATTGATTTAATGTTAAAGGTTGTAATAGAAAATGTAGACACCGTATGAGAACAGACGGGTATGTAAGTACAAAGGTGGAAATGCTCAGAAAAAATAAAAAGCAAATACTGGAACAAACCACTAACAAATGAAAAGGGCCTGTGAGTCAGTGAACTGGACTCTGTCAAGGAAAAAAGTTGGTGAGGTGAGGGTAGGTCAGTGGAAACTTGCCAAACTGAAATGCAAAGTGGAAAAAAGAATATGAAATTACAAAACAAAACCTACAATAGAACATCCAAGAATGGAGGGACAGTTTGGAAAGGTGTGAAATACATGCGCTTGAAATACCAGAGAGAGAATGGAGCAGAAGAAATACTTGAAGTATCAACGACTTAAGAATTTCCAAAATTAACAACAGACACCAAACCACTGATTAAGGAAACTCAGAACCTATTAAGACTACATTTAGGCAAGTCGCATTCTAAGTATAGAAAACTAAAAACAACCTTGAAAGAAGCAAGGGCCAGACAACTTATCTAAGAGGAACAAAGATGAGAATTACAGTGGATTTCTCAGCAAGTCATGCAAGCAAGAAGAGCACTGAGAGGTGTTTAAAGAACCCACCAACCTGAGTTCTATATCTAATGTAGTTATTCTTTGAAAGTTAGGAATAAAGTAGTGGGTTTGCTGTTGCTAGTGGTGATGAAGTGGCTGAATGACAAGGAGAAAAAATGAGGTCCAGTGTTTGCTTAACAGCATTCTATATATAACACTTAGCTCTGGAAGATGGTGATAAGTATGCAGCAAAAATGTTTCAGTGATTTTGAGTAATGTTGCAAACCAGATCCCACTCTTGGAGCTTCACTCTGGATATCAGCATATTGATGATCTGAGCAGGGTAGTAGCAAAGAATGCTATTTTTTACTTTTGCTTCCAAACACTAGCCCCAAACCTCTGAATTTTGGACTGCTTATAAGACCATGTGGAACATTGTTCCATGGGACATCCAATTTGAGAAACACCAGCTTAGATGACATAGCACTGAGATCAGTGTGATTCTTTAGTAACTATAATATAGATTAAGAGAGGGAGACCAAAAGATAACAAAATATGAAATAAAGGTAATGATTAAGTCAGCTTCCTCATTTGTCTTAGTAACATGTGACAATGTTATATGCCACTTCCTTAAGTTGCTTCTCTTGATTTTGAAGTTGCCTAGGTAATAGAGAAATGGCCGACTTTATATGCTGCCTGTCAGCTCCTGGCTTACCCGTGTCTCCTCCATCATTACTCTCAAGGTCAGAAACAGTAATTGTTGCAAGGTGGGGTGGTACACACCTGTAATCCTAGAAACAGGTGAAGCTGAGGCAGGAGGATCTCAAGTTTAATGCCAGTCTCAGCAACTTAGTGAGGCCTTAAGATACTTAGTGAGACTCTTTTTCAAATTAAAAAGGGCTAGGGATGTAGCTCAGTGGTGAAGTGCTTCTGGACCCCAAGCCCAGTAGCCACCCCTCCAAAAAAATTTGTCAGCGTGTTCATCTTTCCTGGAATGTGCACCATTGCTGGTTGGGCTAGCCCTAGGCCCTTGGCGCTCCCCCCCTTTATTGTTTCTAGTATATTCTTCTTTTTTAAAAATATTCATCTCAAGGCCCATATGCTGTTATTCATGAGACAATTACAGCTTTCCATTATTGGTAATGCCAGAGATGTTTTAATGACAGACCCATCCCCCAAATAATTCCAGAATATGAGAAGCAAGATAGCATAATGGTTATGAGAACCCTGAAGCCGTCTGTCTAGTTATGAGCCCTTTTCCCCAAATATATGGACTTTGGGTGAAGATGTCAGTGGTTTATTGTGAGTCAACTTTGCCATCTATAACACATTGTTAGTAGTACTCTACCAGTGAGGGTTAAATGGATTGTGTGGAACAGTGGTTGGCATTTAGAAAGCACATGAAAATGTAGTAGCTATAGCGTATTGGTTTTCAAAACTCAGTCAGTAGCCATTTAGGCATCAAATTCCTTGCAGAAAACCTGATGCAACATTATATTTTTTCAACATTTTTGTTAATAATCTAGAAGGTTAATGAAATCTTGCAGTAGTTGAATTGTTAAGAGAATGAATGATACTAAGTCTAGAAATAAACTGCTATACAGTTTGGTAGATGACATTCATTTGCACCAAGTAATTTCCAGTAAAAGGTAATATTTTCCCACAGTCAAGGAAGATGATAATTCCATCCAGGAAGTATGGGATAACGTGAAAAGAAATGAGAATGTATTTGATATATTGTATTTTATATTTTTAAAAAATCGATTCCAAGATTAGATACCAAGCTAAGTTTGGGCATGTTTTGTAGAAGGTAAGAGCAAACCATTGAGATCTTTATGTGCTTTGCACTCTGTCCCCTAAGGATGGTAGCAGATTTGACTAATCTTCACAGTCTTGGAAACTTCATGATATCATGTAATTCCTTGGCCTTGTTTTAAAAAGTGTGGTGTGTGTGTGTGTTTGTCTTGACCAATACCACAATTAATTTTTCCTGTCTAACCCAGCAAGGAAAATCAATCCCACGGCAAGCAAAATGAAGCAAAAGTAAGTTTGGTGGATTTAAAAAATGATATTCAAAGCTTCTTGGTAATTATGTCAAAGGCAGTGGCTTAAAGAAGACTTGTATGTTAACTTCTTTAAGAGAGGCAAAGGACATGATGAAATATATGTCAAAGAACAAAACCATGAAGGTGTCAACAGAACAGATACAAGGAATCCGGATTATGAAGATTACCATCAGCCTAAGGACTTGTATAATGCATTCTGAAGATTGTTTTCTTACCACCTTTAGAATGGAAGATGATTAGTTTTACCTTTAATATTTGTTCTTTCTAAACCCAAGAACCCATTTATTTTAATTCTCCAAATAATTAGTTAAATCGAAAACAGAATGATGAAATAGATATATTTGAAGTAGCCAGAATTGAAGCAATAAGGATACATCTGTTGAGATTTACAGGAGAAATTACATTGCTTGGATGTTTATATAGATGCAACTAACGGAATTCTATGGCAATAAGGTAAATATAGAACTGCCTTCATATTTAAGAAATGCTGTTGGGCGAAAAGTCCTTACCTCCCACCCCCCTCACTGGGAACTTAACCCCAAAGCAATCTTTTTTTTTTTTTTTTTTTTAAATATTTTTTAGTTGTCAATGGATCTTTATTATTTTATTTATTTATATGTGGTGCTGAGAATCGAACCCAGTGCCTCACGCATGCAAGGCAAGCGCTCTACCACTGAGCCACAGTCCCAGCCCCCCAAAGCAATCTTAACACTCAACTACCTCCCTAGCTTCCCGCTCCCTTTCCCCTTGAGATAGTGTTTTGCCACATTGCTGAGTCTGGCCTCAAACCTGCGGTCCTCCTGTCTCAGTGTCCTAAGTACCTGGGATTACAGGCGTGTGCCACCATTGGCATGGAAAATCTTTAATGAATCAGGATGTCACTGTTTGCTCTGCTGAAAAAAAGTTCTAGGATATTTACACTGGGTGTTGCCCAGCCTAATCATACTGTTATACTTGGACAGGATGGATTTCACAAAAGAAAAATGAGACACACAGAGAAACAGACACTTATCTAACTTGGTTTTCACAATACTTTGAAATCTGGGTTGTTTAAACCTGATTCCTACAAAAGACAAATAGCTAGCTCGCTAGAATCAGGATTCAGCTTTCTGATTTGGTGCAGTTCTCTTTATGCCACAACAAATGATCTGCAGAAGTGGGTTGGAAGCCAGTGGGACTAAAATACAGTAAGCATGTTGCTTGGAATTAGCCACAGACTTTAATTGGACACTAAAGATGCCCATGTGAATGCAGTTGAAATTCTCCATGTTTTTTAAAACTCAATTATATATGAACGAAAAGAGCAAAATTATTAGCATCTTTAAGAAAAAGGCAATCCTAGGTAGGCATAGTGGTGTACACTTGTTGATACCAGCCCAGAATGATAACCACAATTATATATAGCACCTCATAATTTTAAAACTCCATATTAATTTATTTGTCTCAACTCTATAAAGTATATATCCCTATTTTTTTTTTTTATAAAGAAAGTATCTAAGATGATTGTAGGTAGTCCCTGCCCAAATTGCACAGGTAGTACACTAAGGAGGCAGTACTTCAGATCTCCTAGCTTTATGTAGTATTGATGTGGGTGGACGGGCTGTTAACCCTCAGTTCTTTCCTGGATATTGCAGGAAACAGATTTGTATAAAGTATGTTTCCCTCTAATTATGAATATGAAACTAGAAAACAGTTAAGTTCAGAAATAACTTGGCTAAACAAAAACATCAAGTAATAATAGCATATCATAGTTTAAGGCTAGAGTAGGAAAGTGTCTATGGCAGTGTTCAGCCTTCATGTAGGTCTTAGGAAATATGTAAGGTTTGTATACTTGGTATATACTAAGTATTAGCTGTAAAGAAGTTCTTCTCATGGTTCAGATTACAAGCTACCTATGACTCACTTGCAGTGCCAGCAAGGTAGATCATATCTCCTATTCATTGGTGTTGGCGTATCTTGTCAGCCGAAATAAGGCTCCTGCAGACGAACTTAGGCAGTGCAGAGAGAGTTTCATTTGGGAGCCTGAAGTGAAGGTGGCAGGGACAGGGGAGGGATTTTCACGAAGTGAAAATTTACCATAATTATAATATGCAGGTAAAAATTTGAGGAATGAAGGGTCTTAGATTTAACCAATGTAAGTGAGACTTGATGTGAAGCAGGAACTGAAAACACTGACTTGAAGATTGTGAGAGACTATAAGCCTTAGGGTAGTAGTGATGACAGGGGCAAGTAAAGGGCAAATTGGTAAATGAAAGATAGACGTGGGCCTTGTTGAATGAGGAAGATTGCAGAGAGAAGTGGAGTGACTTTCAGCTGTCAGTTGAGAAGAATGAGGTTAGGCAGTGTTTCTCATGCTGTAGTGCTGCCTAAGAACATTTAACACTGATGTTTAATGTGTGGGTCAAAACCAAGATGGACAAATGGTGATTGCATATGTTATTTCTTGGAATAAGAATTTGTTGAAAGTAAGTTGACTTAGATACAAAATCTGAAATAGTATAGGTGACTTGTAAGACATTATCAAGGATGGCCCTTAACTTAATTGAAGTTTGGAAAATAGTGATTAAAAGTTGGGAAAGGTAAACTTGGTGCAGTGACACATGCCTAGCAAACTGGGAGGCTGAGATAGGATTGCAAGTTCAAGGCCAGCCTCAGCAACTTAGACCCTGTCTCAAAATACAATAAAGGTTGGGATCTAGCTCAGTGGTAGAGCACTTGCCTAACAAACACAAGGCCCTTGGTTCAGTCCCCAGTACTGAAAAAAAAAGGGGTGGGGGTTGGGAAAAGTAGTATGAAGAAGCTCTCTGGGGTTCTAAAAATTTCTGCATCTTGATCTACATGTCAGCTACACTGGGACACACACACACATTCGTCGAAGTATATACTTGGTAACATATTTCATGGTACCAGGGATTGAAGTAGGGATGCCTAGCCATTGAGCCACATCCCTAGCCCTTTTTATTTATTTTGAGATGAGGTCTCAATGAATTGTTTAGGGCCTCACCAAGTTGCTAAGGCTGGCCTTGAACTTTGGATCCTCCTGCCTCAGCCTCTTGAGTCACTAGAATTACAGGCATGTGCCACTGCGCCTGGCCCCAGTTTTACTTTATGCCCCCTCCCTTTGAATTGTTAGTTTTGTGAAGACAGGAGACTTCATTTGTTTTGTTCAACAATGTATCTTCAATGCTTAAACATGTACCTGTCACATGTCAGACTGCCATGACAACACCTAGAGTTCTAAAAGTGCTTTGAAAGAGGAGAGTAATTGCATGGTGTTGTGATGGTTCTGATCTAAGAGGAATATTATTAGTGTACATCAGAACCAAAGTAATATATACATATATTAAGACTCGTTGCCAGAGAAATGAGGCTGGACTCTGTGAGCCTTTATTTTAAGACCACCACTGAAGCAGTTTCAATTTAAAACTTTCAGGACTATTGCCTGGTTAATGCAGTCAGATAATTATCAGGTTTCATTTGGGGGGCTGGGGCTTTAGCTCAGTGGTAGAGTGCTTGTCTAGCACATATGAGGCACTGGTATTGATCCTCAGCACCACATAAATAAATGCAATAAAGGTATTGTGTCCATTTACAACTACAAATATATATATTTAAAAATTTTTAAAAAGTTTCATTTGGTTTTGTTCTTCAAGCTAACATCCAACAGTTTATTGCAGCTATTTAAATCTTGCTCTTGTTAGTATGACAGTAACAAAAAGCATATGACTACAACTTTTGTTCATATTTTGTTCATCATTTTATATGCTTATAAAGGATAATTTCTCATAGGATTATTGAGAGGATGATGTTATGTGTTCAGGTTTTAATGCCTGGTATATAATGGACTTGGAATAAATGGCAGCTTTTTTTTTTTTTTTTTTTTTTTTACTAGTTTTTCTGTAGTATATACCATCTGACTGAAGACTTTTAATTGCCGCTTATCACTTGAATCAAATAATTAAGATATGTTTTCTCTTGAGACAGGGTCTTGCTGTATTGCCCAGTTTGGTTTTGGACTCTGGCCTCAAGAGATCCTTTCACTTCAGCTTCCCAGATAGCTGCAACTACTGTCACACCACCGCACTTGACTTTTTTTTTTGTGGTGCTGGGGATTGAACCCAGGGTCTTATGCATGTGAGGCAAGCACTCTACCAGCTGAGCTATATCCCCAGCCCTGTATTTGACTTTTTTTTTTTTTTTGGTGCGAGGGAACTCAGGGGTACTCGACCACTGAGCCACATCCCCAGCCCTATTTTATGTTTTATTTAGAGACGGTCTCACTGAGTTGCTTAGTGCCTCGCCATTGCTGAGGCTGGCTTTGAACTCGCGATTCTCCAGTTTCAGCCTCCCTAAGTGCTGGGATTACAGTCATGTGCCACCGTGCCTGGCCTGTATTTGACTTTTCCAGATAAACTTTGAAGAGTAGCCTACCTGGATGCTATTATATTTGAAGTCGTATATAATATATATAAGCTCACGAATGAATTCAGAGACGTCTGCACTATAGTAGCTTGCTGTGAGCAAGAAATGTACCTAGACATGTAGGTGTGTAACAGGAGGTTCTGTTGAGAAGTATGCAGCCAGAACTAAAATACCCTGGTGCTTATCTTTTGTATGCCACTCTGAGCTACTATACTGAAACCTACCTGGTGTTTCAGGGTGTATCTCTGGTGAAGGGGAGAAAGCAAGAGGAAAACAAATCATGCCTTGAGATTGTAGATCCACGTTAAATTAACTTTTACTACAGCTTGACCTTCAGGATAAATTGGAAATGCAGGGACATGTGGGCACAACAGGGCCCAGAGACTTCTGCTTCTGTGCGCTTGTTTGTAGGCTTTCTTGTCTTTACCTGTTTTTGTGCCTTTAGTTCCCAGTCTGGTGAAACCAGAATACTTTGTCAAGTTAATGTTTTTAAATGCATAAAATAAAATACATAGCATTACAAAGGAAACAAGTTATATTGAAGTAAAGCTATTGCACTTGTAAAATTTGTCCAATAATATATGCTTCTTTATTAATAACAGTCAGTGGTGGGTGTAAACAGTAATTCAAGATAGCTGTAATTGTAATGTCATAGGAAGCAACTGGTTTCTATTAGAGACAAAGTCACAGGTATAATAACTACTGTGGTTTGTTGCTGGTGTTCACAATTGAAAACAGTGCTAAATTTCAGCTTATGTTTGTGAAAATGAACGTGTAATTTTTCATTTATCTTCCTTCCTCCCTCCCTTCCCTCCCTCCCTCCCTTCCTTCTTTCCTTCCTCTTCTTTCTTTCCTTCCTCTTATTTCTTTCTTTCCTTTTTTCCTTCTTCCAAAGATTGAACCCAGGGGAGCTTAACCACTGAGCCACATCCCCAGCTCTTTTTGTATTTTATTTAGAGACAGGGTCTCACTGAGTTGCTTAGGGCTTCACTAAGTTGCTGAGGCTGGCTTTGAACTTGCGATCCTCCTTCCTCAGGCTCCCAAACCGCTGGATCTTATATGCTGGAGTTAAGCACATCAATGTTAGTTTTCTTTGTACATGTGTGAAACAGCAGTTAAAGATTGTAGGTTTTCATGAAAACAATAGAGTTTACCTAGTTAAATATTTTCCAAGCCCCTTTTTGAATACTAAGACTCAGTGTTTGAGTAACCTTTTTTAAATTTGGCATTAACTGAGTAGAGTACCAGATTTTATGCACAGCATATGCTAGATAGCTCTTTGAGTCCCTGAATACTAACAAAAACAATTTGATGTTACAGGAATACAAGCGCAAGTTAGCCAGAGTTTCCCTGGTACGCAAAGAACTCAGGTCCCGGATCCAGAGCCTGCCAGACTTATCTCGGTTGCCTAATGTCACTGGCAGCCACATGCACCTACCCTTTGCGGGGGACATCTACAGCGAAGATTGATGACCAGTCTGTTTCCAGGGCCCAGGACTTTGCAAGAGATGGAGACGGGTTTGGTGGATAGTCCTGTAGCGTTATTTTTGTATATTGTTGAGAGTGATACTAACAAAAGAAGCGGCAAGTAATTTATAAAATTGTTTAAAATGTTGGTTTGTTTACTATTTTATTAGTAAGTTAACATGACTTAGTTTAAACAAAGTGATGCTCTCTATGTATTAATAAGCTCACATAGTGATTATTTTCCAACGATCTTTTTGTAAATTTTTTTGATCCAGGGCCTTGTGAGAAAGTCCATGTTTCTATTTCTTCATGTATTTTCAATTGTTTTTCTTTATTTTCTTTTTGAAGTATCTAATCACTGTATACTATCTAATTCCTAAAGGGGAAGAACTAATCAGGAGTTGGTTGAGACTTTATTATGGTATAGGTAGGACTTGATTATAGAAGGGACTAAATGTTCCAACTTAATCTTCATCCTTCTCCCCAACCCAAATATTGGTTCTGTGCCTCTCCCGGCTTTTGATTCCTTATTCTCTAGAGGTCAGTAATTTAACACTAAACACGGATGCCACTTGTAGAGTCAGATCAAAGCCTAGAGAACTTTTCAGATAGCACTGTAGGAGTTCCATTCCAACTGCCATCATAGAATAAAGAGATTGTGAAGTAGGGACTCCCTTGATTACACTGTATAGAATTTTTTGAATAGATTAATATGAAAATGCTGTAAATTTTGAGAATCTACCAAGAGAACAACTTTGGTTCTGGAACTGATTTCTATTTGTCAAATCAGTCTCCTTTTAACATAGTTGATCCCTTTAATAAAAAAGCTATCTATGGGATTAAAAGAAACATGAAATGATACTTTTATTATTCCCTCAGCTGTATAACTTAAAAAAAAAAACAGTAGTATTTTTAGCTCTAATAGTGCAAGAACACAATATTCATTAATGTTCAGTAAAGTAGCCTGGAACATTTTTAATGTTCCCTTCAAGTTTTTGAATGACTGTATATTTGGAAATTAAGAGTGCTACACTACAGGGTAGATCTGGTAAATTTTATATTTGTATATTTACAGATGTAAATACAAAGCAAATGTACTTTTACCTTTTATTTCTAACCCTGTGTGTTAGAGCATTTGCATGCTCTCCAGCTTTCTTTTTAAATCATATTGTTAAGCTGTGGATTTGTATTCAATAATGACTTAGGATAAACATTTTTCTCATCCATTGCTTTACATTAGAGATTTCTCATTGTAGGCAAATTCAAAGTAGATAGTCAATAAAAACATCTTTTAAATCCCACAAGCCAATTATGTCTCACTATTCTAAATGGCTTCACTGTTTTTTTCTCAGTATTAGAGATTATAGTTAAAATTAGTTTACATGTGAAGGAGAAGGCAAAATTTAGTTTTGATAGCCTGTAGTTCTGGGAACAGTGATTTTTAACAATTTGTCCTATTTCCAAAACAGATGCATATAAAATAGTCCCATCCATAAATGTCTTATATTCCAAAGTGTTTTAGACGACTTTGGTAGTTAGGACACACTTTCTCACAGAAATAGTAGTAGTTAGGTTCCCTGTGCACACTACTGTTGAAAGCTCACCTGGGAACCTAATCCACTTAACCATGAATGTACTTAACTTGTAATATGGTTGATAAATTACTAATCATAGATCCTGACCAGCATTTGTAATAACATCATTCTAAGCAAGGAAATGGTGTGCGGCAGCCAGACTCGCACATGGGGTATCTGCCTGTGCTGTGTACCTCTGTCCCTAGATATAGGAAATGGAAGGAAAGAGCAAAGGGGGAGAGGTTAACAAATGCACAATTACAAAACCTGGTTATACCTGCTGTGAAAGTATACCAAGTAAGTTAGGTTTTTTTTTTTGTTAATGTGAAAGCAAGAACTTGTATGTTAACTTATTTTCAATATCTTGACCTTATTTATGATCTGCTAAAGTGGTGATTTATCCATTCAGAATATATATTTTTTCCATTTAAAACTAATTTATAAACTGTACTCCTGGAAAGATTTGAAATCTTTTAGAAGTTTGTTGGAATATTTTCACCATTTAAGACAGACTTCTGACTCAGATACTGATTTTGATGCCAGTATCTGCTCTAAATATTTATGATAAAAATGCATTATTTTTTTAAAGAGCTTGATGAGATTTGTGATAAGTGATAGTACTCAAGAACCTGAATCCCACCCCTTGACCAGTCCTCCACAAACCTCAGTTGTTGGTTAGTCCACTAACTGAACATATACAATAGTCTGCTTTAGTTATGTTTTCCGCCTTATGATAGTTAACATGGTAAGCCTTAGCAGTGAATAGTCTTCCTTCCTAAAAAGAAGGCTAATTTTTTTCAAGAAATGGGGTTAGGTGGGATACTGTAATACCAAATTCTAAATCATGAGCATTTTCTCCACTGTGTACCTGAGGCAAATCATGCATCTGAGTGCAGTTTGGCCTGGCCCCTCAAGAGAAAAGCATGTCACCATACTTGCAGTAGGGGTACTGTGCTTTGAATGGATACCATCATTCTTTTCTCCACAAACAGTGCAGAGAGTTGTCTGGAATGGCAGTCTAAACAGATTCCCTGGCACTCCCTCTGCTCCTTCCATCACAACAAAAAGTAAAAATCTATAGGGGGGAACCTGGAGTCTGAGAAAATCGGTTGTGCTCAATAGCCACCCTCCCTTAAGGAAAACCATTCCAAATGCAACTTTTTTGGTACCTCTTTCACATGCACTCTAAATCAGGGTTTTTCCGTAAGAAATCCTTCAGAATCAGCAAAAGCTGGGGTGACCCAGTCATCTTGATTTGCAAAATTAAAAGAACAAACTTAGGTTGTCAGTTGTCACTGTAGATGAGCAACTCATCTTTTGCAGTATAGTTACTGAACTGGTTCTGAGAACTCTTTAGAGAGAAAAAACCTCAAAAGTACAAATTAACTTATTTTAGGGAAAGATAGAAGGTCCTTTCTGAATTTTTCATTCTAAAAATTTACACAATATGAAATAACAGAAAGTTACTAAACTGCTTTGTATTCTATTAAGAAATAGCTTCTAAAGATGTAGTCTTGTTTCATAGCTGTTGCACTATATCAAAGCTTTTTAAAGTGTAAACCCAGTTCTTCTCTGTATAGAAA
>CM053412.1:33352171-33380296 GCA_028644305.1 Xerus rutilus
GTCCTTTCTGAATTTTTCATTCTAAAAATTTACACAATATGAAATAACAGAAAGTTACTAAACTGCTTTGTATTCTATTAAGAAATAGCTTCTAAAGATGTAGTCTTGTTTCATAGCTGTTGCACTATATCAAAGCTTTTTAAAGTGTAAACCCAGTTCTTCTCTGTATAGAAAAGGAACATTGTGTTACTTGATGAGTTTATTTATACAGAGCATTTGTTGCCAACTATAATTCCAGCCATCCACATGAGTCTGTTCTGAGGTGGCAGTAGCACATGGGAAGATGAACTCTCCCTGTTTGTTTACCCCTTTTCTTTGGCTGTATCTGATGACAGTATAAGATGTTCTTAATAAAGTTTTATGTTCTTTTCAAAAGTTTATTGTGTAGGTTGCTTTTGTGAATCTGATTTATTGGACATGGGGTGGAGGTTAATGGACTGGGAGGGAAGCAAAGTCCTAGAAGTATTCAGTGATGTAATGGCAAAGAAATGCTGGAGGAGATTGTTGGACTTGGCCAGTAGTTCCTAAACTTGAGGAAGCATCAGAATCACCTGGAACATTTATTAAACTTTGATGACTGGGAGCCACACACACAGCTTGATTCAGTAAGTCTGGGGTAAGAACTGATAATTTATTTTTCTAACAACTTGATGCTGATGCTCCTGGGTTTAGGGACCACATATTAATAACTGATGCTCTGGACCAACTTTGAAATCTGTGACTTGCTTCATGATTTAAAATATTTAAACAATTCCAGGTAATAAAGTATGGGTTTGCAGTTCACTAAGTAGCAGGTTCCTTGTGGGCAGAGAACAAGACCTTCTTTTGTGACCTGATGTTTACTAGTGCTTATTACATGCTTCCAAGTAAACAGATTGACTTTGGTACCTTGAATTTCCTGAAGCACGGTCTCTCTTACCACACCTTAAATTTAAAGCAAAGTTGGAGCATACTAAAAATATATGGGACTCTCTGGGGCAATGTTTGCCAGACTACTTTTATTAGACTTTGGGGTATTTTCAAAAAGAAGATATATCTATAGAGTCAAAACTTCTTGATTCTTCTAATTTAGAAAGTTTGAGAGATGTAGTCCTCTGGATAATATCCCTGGTACTCCTTTCCAAATGACATTTGGTCACTTTACCAGAATTCAGGTGCTTCTCATTCCTACCCACTTCTCCCTGTCTGTATTAGTAGGTCTTTATTAAGAGGTTCTGTTTTCAGAAGATTTGAGATAGATCCAGAAATCTGCATTTTAAAATAAGCTGTGTAAATATTTTGATGCATGTAATTAATGGACTGTATTTTGAGAATGCCCTACAAAGCATACTTGGTATAATAATGGCAGCTGTTGTGGTTTCAATGTGAGGTATCCCCCCCAAAATGCAAGAAGACTTAGAGGTGAAATGATTGGGTTATGAGAGCCTTAACCCAATCAGTGAATTAATTCCCTGATAGAGATTAATTGAGTGGTAGCTGAAGGCAGGTAGGATGTGATTGGAAGAGGTGGGTCATTGGGGGTGTGCCTTTGGGGTGTATATTTTGTATCAGGTAAGTGCAGTCTGTGTGCCATGCTCCCAGCTGCTTCTCTCCACCACACTCTTTGGCCATGATGTTCTGCCTCACCTCAAACCCCAAGGAATGGATCCAGCCTTATTCTGGACTGAGACCTCTGAAACCATGAGCCCCAAAATAAAATTTTCTTCTTCTAAAATTGTTCTTCTTGGGTCTTTTGGTCATAGCAGCAAAACTGACTAAAACAGCAGCTCACACAAATAAGAACACTTTCTATGCACCAGGAAGTGTTCTAAGTACGTGATATGCTTTGTGATAGACTGATGATGCCATTTTATATATGGGTAACTAAGACAGTGTAAGTTCTGCATGACTCTGAATAAGTTAAATGTTGAAATGAAATTCAAACCCAACTCTGAGTGTAGTTCCAAGCCTGTACTCTAAAACCATGCTGCTGCTGCTTTTTTTAAAAAAATATTTTCTTAGTTGTAGATGGACACAATACCTTTATTTTACGTGGTGCTGAGGATTGAACCCAGTGCCTCACACATGGGAGGCAAGCGCTCTACCTCTGAGCCACAACCCCTGCCCCATGATGTTGCTTCTTATATTGATACATAGGGTAGCAGCCCCACTATCACCAAGTTTACATTTTGCATAACATGTCAAGTTAGAGAAATTAACATTATGCAATTATTCAAATGAAAAAGAAACAGCTAAAAGCACTATTGAAAGATGGGTGCTTGTGGATGTTATACGAAGTTTTTTGTGTTTTGTTTGTTTGTTTTTTGTTTTTTTTGTATTAGGGATTGAACCCAGGGGAGCTTAACCATGGAGTCACATCCCTTTTTATTTTTTTATTTTTTGAGATAGAGTCTCACCAAGTTGCTTAGGGCCTTGCTAAATTGCCGAGGCTGGCCTTGAACTTGCAATCCTCCTATCTTAGCCAAATGGTTTTTGGAGTGAAGATATGAGTTTTTTGAGTTAAGATACATGATGGTGTATACATGTGGTAAATTTTAACTATTTTTTTGGTGAGGGTACTAGGGATTGAACTCAGGGGCACTGAACCACTGAGCCACATCTTCAGCCCTATTTTGTATTTTGTTTCGAGACAGGATCTCACTGAGTTGCTGAGGGTGACTAAACTCAGGATCCTCCTGTCAGTCTCCCAAGCTGCTGGGATTACAAGAGTGCTCCACTGTGCCTGGCAGTTTTAATTATTTTAAAGCACACTCTGACAATCAAATACATTGACATCGTTGTGCATAGGTTGCCACCACCCATCTCTAGAAAGATTTTCATTTTCCCCAACTGAAATTTTGTATCAAACAACTCCCTATTCCTACACCACCACCCCATTTTCCAGCAACAACCACTTTGTATACATTTGACTTTTATAAGTTCCTCATACAAATGGAGTTATTAAGTACTGCTTATCCTTTTCTAAGTAAATGACTGACTTCATTAGCATGTCTTCAAGGTTCATCCATGTTGTAGCATGTGTTGGAACTTTTCCTTCTTAATGCCAAATAATATTTCATTGTATACCATATTTTGTTTGTTTCTGTCAGTGGACATTTGGGTTGCTTCCACCTTCTGGCTTTTATGAGTAATGCTGGGCAGTGAACTTTTTTCAACTTTTGGAATAATATAAAACGTAGAGGGCTGGGGTTGTGGCTTGGTGGTAGAGCATTTGCCTAGCATGCATGAGGCACTGGGTTTGATTCTCAGCACTTTATTTAATATAAATAAATAAAGGTCTATCAACAACTAAAAAAACATTCAAAAACAAAAAAATATGGAAAATAGTTTTTGGGTTTTTTTTGGTACTGGGGATTGAACTCGGGTGGGTACTCGACCACTGAGCCACATCCCCAGCACTATTTTGTATTTTCTTTAGAGACAAGGTCTCACTGAATTGCTTAGCTCCTCGCTGTTGCCTAAGTTGTCAGAAGCCCAATTCAAAGTGATAGTGGTAGATGCTTGTGGATACAAAGGGAAAGCCTGTCCCAGTTTACCATTCCTTTGGTGCTTGTACTTGTTAGTATAATTTCCAACTAGTTACTCTTAGCCTTTCAGTTTGCCAGGCCTTAATAAATGAAAATTTAAGTTTCAAACTTTCAAGCAGAAGAGAGGAAACAGATTATTATTCAAAGTATCTAAATGATTTATTCATTTTTTTTTTTTTTTTTTTTGGTACCAGGGATTGAACTCAGGGGCACTGGACCACTGAGCCACATCCCCAGCCCTATTTTGTGTTTTATGTAGAGACAGGGTCTCACTGAGTTGCTTAGTGCCTCGCCCTTGCTGAGACTGGCTTTGAACTCGCGATTCTCCTGTCTCAGCCTCCCTAAGTGCTGGGATTACAGGCTTGAGCCACCGCGCCCGGCTTAAATGATTTATTCAAAAGCTTTTTATTTTTACTTATTTTTTCAGTATAACTTACGAGATTCATCAAACATGGTATTCTTGTGCATCCATTTTATTTTATTCTTACAAGTAATTGTATATACTTACAGGATACAATGTGATGTTTCATTACATGTGTACATTGTGGATTAAATCAAGCTGATGGACATGCATCATATCAAATATTTATCATTTTTTTGGTGGAGACAATATTTAAAATCTTTTAGTTATTTTGAAGTATACACTAACGATGCTTTGCAATGCATTACCATAACTTAATTCTAACTGAAACCTTATATCCTTTGACCAATCTATCTCCCAGCCTCTGGTAACCACCATTCTGTTCTCTACTTCTATGTGTTCAACTATTTTGGATGCACAAGAGAAGACACAAGATTTGTCTCTTTGTGCCTGGCTTATTTCACTTAGCAGAATGTCCTGCAGGTTCATCCATGTTGTAGCAAATGACAAAATTTCCTGCTTTTAAAAGGCTGAATAGTATTCCATTATGTATTTCACATTTTTAAAAAATATTTTTAGTTGTAGATGGACACAATACCTTTATTTTGTTTATTTAGTTTTTTTTTTAATGTGGTGCTGAGGATCGAACTCAGTGCCTCATGCATGTTAGGTGAACGCTCTACCACTGAGCCAAAACCCCAGCCTTGTATTTCACATTTTAAAAATCCATTTGTTGGACTGGGATGTAGCTCAGTGGTAAGAGTACTTGCATAATATGTGTGAGACCCTGGGTTCAATTCTCAGCACCACATAAAAATAGATAGTAAAATAAAGGTATTTCTTGAAAATTCATCTGTCCATTGATGGCTCTTGGGTCATTTCCATATTTTGACCATTGTGAATAACACCTGCAACAAACATGGGAGTGCAGACATCTCTGCAACATGTTGATTTCAGTTCCTCTGGATCTATACCCACAAGTAGGACTGAATGCTGGGTACTGGACCCAAGGTCTCACATCCTAAAGAAGTACTCTACCACTAAGCCACATTCCCAGTCCTACTTTTAGTTTTTATTGGGACTTCCATGTTATTTTTTTAACGGCTGTAGCCACTGGTGGTATACAACAGTTCCCTTTCTTTTCTTTTTGGTACTGGGGATTGAACTCAGGGGTTCTCGACCACTGAGCCACATCCCAGCCCTATTTTGTGTCTTTAGAGACAAGGTCTCACTGAGTTGCTTAGTGCCTCGCCGTTGAGGCTGGGTTTGAACTTGTGATTCTCCTGTCTCAGCCTCCCGAAGTGCTGGGATTATAGGCGTGTGGCACTGCACCCGGCTCAACAGTTCCCTTTCTTTATTTTATTTTTGTAGTACTCGAGATTTGACCCAAGGGTGCTTTACTACTGAGCTATATTCCGTCCTTTTTATTTTTCACTTGGAGATAGGGTCTCACTAAGTTGCTGAAGCTTGGCTTGAACTTGGAATCCTTCTGCCTCAGTCTCCCAAGTAGCTGAGATTACAAGTATTTGCTGCCATGCCCAGCTAAAGTTTCCTTTTTCTGAAGAGCTCAAGACAGGCTGAATATAATCCTTGTTTATCATTAAAAAATAAAATTTTAGGGGCTGGGGTTATGGCGCAGTGGTAGCGTGCTTGCCTAGCACGCGTGAGGCACTGGGTTCGATCCTCAGCACCACATAAAAATAAAATAAAGATATTCTTTAAAAAAAAAATTTTATACATATATGTGTATGTATTTATATACTAATTCCAGAAACATTTAAGGTAGCAAAGCTATTATTGTTAATGTTCTGATAGTTTTTAGACCTAGAAATGAGTCATCTCCAGAGCAAATTAAAATGCCACTTCAAGGCAAAATATTGCTATAGTAACAATAGAAAGTTGTAAAATGGAAATTTCAGTACCTTATAAATCACCTAAATCAAGAGTGTTCGGCTGGTGGTATGGCTCAGTGCTAGAGAGCATTCCTAGCATGTATGAGACCCTGGGTTCAATCCCCGCCACCACAAAAAAAATGTGCTAGATACTTACTTTTGCATTCAAAATAAGAAACTGTTAAGATTTTACTCATATACTTATATGAGTGAGAAAATAAGAACACATACTGGATTCATTCTCTGAGAAGTTCCTTCTTTTTTTTTTTTAATATTTTTTTAGTTGTAGATGGATACAATTTCTTTATTTTATTGCTTTGTATGTGATGCTGAGGATCGAACCCAGGGCCTCACGCATGCAAGGCAAGCGCTCTACCACTGAGCTACAATCCCAGCCCCTGAGAAGTTCCTTCTACACATGTACAGAAGGAACCCTCATGAGTGACAGACACTCTCATTAAGTTTTCTATTTTGAAAGAAAATGACATAATGAAAACTGTTAAAACTAGAGAAAAAAATACTATCTTCAATGTCCACATATATCCTTACTATTTATAATAACCTTTCATATATTTTTTGATCCTCAATGACCACCTGTGATGTTTTAGTTAGTCACTCTAATGAGATGTTTTCCCTAATACACTGAAGGATGCTAAGAAAAGTCTGCCTAATTTCCATGTATTCAAAGAATAAATAAAAGGTTTTTTTAAAAAAACTTTTCATATTATTAACTTAGTTTCAGAAATTGTGCCAGAAAAATTTCTTATTCTCAAAGTCCAAGAGACTTCATAGAGAAGATAAGAAATTTCTGAAGTCTATCTTTGGATTCTTTTGGGATTCATTCTGACTAAGCAACATTTTTAGTTGAGAGAAGTGTTTGTTTCTTTTTTTCACACTCTTTGAGGAGCAAATGGGTGTTGATCGTCCAGATGTAGGTGTTCTGAAAATAAAAATAAAAAATAAGTTACATTGACAAGTGACAAACTAGTACTTCCTGTACAGATAACTGCTACTAGAATAATTTCTTATTCTTTTGTATTATGGCTATATATGGGCATAATACATACTGTACTCAGAACAGTCATTCTTATTTTTAAAACATCTCATGAAATATCAGGCTATGGGCAACATTTAGGAGGTATATAAGGCAGCTGGCCTAGGGGTAGTGTTATCAACTCTGAGTTCTCTTTGAGCCTGAAGTTAACATTCATGAAATTCTAAGGAAGGACTTCAAAACCTATTCCTTTTTCACAGCTCAAAAGTGAAGGATCTCCAAAGAGAAGGATCTCAACCAACACATGAAGGTACCTTTCCACTGTATCTTCCCCTCTAGACTGTCAGCTCCATAGGGCAGACATTATACTACTTATTTTGCATTCTAGTACTTTTTGACAGTGCCAGGCACATAGAAGACATCTGGAAATGTCCACTGAATAAATCTAAGATGAGTTCATTTCATTTCCTCCAGTTGTTTTCTATCCCTTGAATCCTTACCTGGGATTTGTCAGTCTGAGCTCTCTTTTGATTCTCTGTTTATATGGTAAATGTAAAGTATCTTTCCCATTCCTGCATATATTCATCTAAGAAGTACAGTGGTCCCTTGGTATTCATAGGGTGCTCGATTCCAGGACCCACCATGGATACCCAAATCCACAGATACACAAGTCTCTTACATAAAATGGCATAGTATTTGCATATAACCTATGCATATCTTCCCAAAGAGTTTAAGTCATGTCTAGAGTACTTATAATACCTAATACAAGGTAAGTGCTATATGAAGTTTTTACACTGTTTTATTTAGGCAACAGTGACAAGACAAATAGTCTGTACATCATCAGGACAGACATAATTTTATTTTCCTGAATAAAAGCCATTATTTGATCCATTATTGGTTGAATCTGCAGATGCAGAATAGTGGATACAGAGGGCCAACTAAATGTCTTGTGTAAATGCAACTTAATTCTTTTAAATAAACCGAACTTTCTCTCATCCACATTTATCTAATAAAGTGAAAATTGCTGTTGAATTCTTACTATACCAAATATCAAAATAAATCAAGAATGTAGGGAAAATTGACTTGAAATTTTAATTTGTTTTTTTTTTTTTGGTATCAGGGATTGAACTCAGGGGCACTGGACCACTGAGCCACATCCTCAGCCCTATTTTGTGTTTTATGTAGAGACAGGGTCTCACTGAGTTGCTTAGTGCCTCGCCGTTGCCGAGGCTGGCTTTGAACTCGCGATTCTCCTGTCTCAGCCTCCCAAAGTGCAGGGATTACAGACATGCGCCACCACGCCCAGCTCTGAAATTTTAATTTTTAACCTAAATTTATAAACTTCAAGTGCAATATAAAAAATTCAATGCAAAGGCAGAGATAATTTAGTCCTTGCTGGAATTTGTTATTAATGTTCAAGACATCAGACTCAGTTTCTCTTTTGTAACAAAAAGTCCCAAAACTCCTTTTATAGTTTCTATGGAATTAAATTTAAACTTAGTGACTAAAGAATCAAGAATTATTAAAATAAAAGCATGTACCCAGACTTATTTGACAAATCCCTATTCAGTCAGATTTCCATAGGATTTCTGATAGAGGAAAGAACAAAAGCAAAACCTTAAGCAGGAAAGTATACTGTGAGTCAGTTTTGCTGGCACATAGCATGAATTAAGGCAAAGTAAGATGGGCAGTCAGTTGGTGCTGGATAGTAAGGGCTGGATAGTAAAGCCATGCTGGAGTATTCGATTCATATGCTACAGTTAGGGATTAAAGGCTGCTAATCAAAGCTGTGCTTCAGGAAGATGATCAGGCTAGAAGGACTTGAAACTAGAAGCTGGAAGACCCATTAGGAAATCACAGTAATAGTTCTAACAAAAAGGTGACTAGAAATCACATGGAGGGAGGAGTATGTATTCCATGCAAATAGCATGGAATTAGAATAGATAGAAACTGACAAGGACCAAGGGAACAGGAGTTGTTGATTATTCTGCCTTTTTAGGTAAGAATATCTTGAAGGACGTGTTCATTCACAGAGTAAGGAACTTATGAGGATGGGTAGTTCTTAGTGGTTAGCTGTTTTGGACATGTAGGAGTAGAGTGGTTATATTTAACAGGCAGTTGAGAAAACACCCAGGGAGAGAGTAAATGAGTACTATACTTGGAATTCACATGCACCAAAATGAGAGTTGAAGATACAGAAATGTGTGACATCAGACCAGAAAAGGGTATGGAGGAGAAACGGAGCCAAGGCCTGAACTGCATGGAATATTTAGAAGTATAAACAGAGGAAATTAGAAGAAATACTTGAGTTAACATTGGCAATTCAAATAAAACTGATGAATTAGGATACCTGAAAATCAATGCTGGATTCTTGCCTTTGAAGCTAGGTAGATTAGGACTGAAGTTTGCAGAACCTGGAGTCTGTCTCTCTGGTCTCTTGGGGCTGAGTTTGCTGCTCTTCAGTGCTGACAAAAAGCTTCTGCTTTTACCACGATGTTTAACTGTTCTGTTGCATGTTTTACAAGTAACCAACTACCATAAAAAGAAGAAACATCAGTCCTATGAATTTTCTTACATGTAATCCAATAAACCACACGTTCCCTTAATTCTTATATCTGGTTGCCACAAAAATAAATAACACATAGGCTGCCCTCTGGGAGACTGCAATCTAGCAGTAGTAATCAGACAAGACAAATTTAATATTAGAATATTTTCAACATTATAATATTTTCAACAAAAAATTAATGGTTAAACATATTGGTTTTAAAAGAGTTTTTGTTTTTTTTTTTTTTCCCTTAAAGATAATGAGCTCTCTAGTTTCTCAACACAAAGCCATGTTTGGGGGGAATCAGGAAGGAGATGAGGGGTGACACTCTAACATTTAAATGTTCTTCGTAAAATCAGTAGGCATTTAATATTTTTTGCAGATGAACTTCATCTTTTCCCAATAAAATATAGCAGAATACCACTGAAAATTTAAGTGCTCCCTTTAAATCCTCAGCAATTCTGTAAATAGTTATACAGTAATTTATAAAACCAAATGAGTTATCAATATTCTCACACCTCTTCATTCCTGCCATTAGCTCTAGAGTTCAAGATTAATCTTTAAAGAAATGGTCCACTGTCTAGCTAAATGCCTTTATTCTACACATCTCACTCAAAATGCACAGAATTCAGCCCATGCCTGAACATAATATAAACTGGTTTAGGTAAGACATCCTCAGATGTTCTACATATCAAAGTTCTGTTTGGCTTTAATACTTTTCCAAAAGAGGCTGTATATAGGTTAAAATAAATCAGCAAAATCAACACCCCTAGCATCCTTTAGCTGATCTCTGATTAAAACACATCAGAATGTAAGCTTCATGAAGGTAAAACGGTGGAAGACAGTGAGGAAGCACTTATTTTATCTTCTCATTTAGGAACATTTAGCAAATATGTGGCAGTGATGCTTTTTGAAAAATATAATTCTCCAAAGGGTAAGAGTGAATTCTACTTACTCCAGTGTTCTCTTTTTTTAAAAATTTTTTTAGTTGTAGATGGACACAGTATCTTTATTTTATTTATTTATTTTTGTGTGGTGCTGAGGATCGAACCCAGTGTCTCATGCATGCAAGGCAAGCACCCTACCACTGAGCCACAATCCCAGCCCCTCCAGTGTTCTCTTCTCTCTTGCCCTTTGAACATTCAATTTTATGACAAAACAAAATGCACTTACTTTTCCAATACTGTTAAACTCCTAAATATGGCCATTTTCAATCCAAGTTATTACTAATTATAGTCTTAGCCAAAGCCTAAGCTGTTATAAAGTCCAATACCCAGCAGTGCCTGCCACTTGAATCTAGACAGTTGATATACGAAGGATATAAAATATATCTGACACTTGTCTCCACCTAGTAAACCATAAGTAATTTGATTCAGTTTTATTCCACTTTATATCCTCAGTACTAAGCACTGGGTGGCATATAACAGAACACTTAACACAAGACACTCACCTTTGTTGGGCATACAATTACACACTGACATGGGGGAAATGACTGAACAAAGGACACTGATACCTACATACATAAAGTACAGCAGTGTGAAGAAAAGAACCATTCACTGAAAAAACAGTGTAGTGATAATTACAATTCAAATGGAGTCATTCTGGTCTGCCCAAGAAATCCTGATATTTGTGAAAATAACTGTTCAAACAATGAGATCTCAGAACATTATTAAGTGCATACAATGTTTAGTTTTGAGGTAATTATGAAAATAAACAAATGTACTCTCGATGAAACACTAATAACTAGGAAAAAAATTTATACAGATACACTACTATAAGTCCAGATACACTACTATAATAAATCTCTGTGATAGAGTCAGGCTGATTCTTAACGTTATGTTAAATGAAAGAAAAGAATTATAATTTATTCATATATACTGGAACTGAAATCTCACCAATACACTTTTGGAGTCTTTATACTTTTTGACTATTTTTGCTTCTTTAAAACTCAGTGCATTATTTCTTGCTTCTCGATTAAGAAGTTTCTGTATTTTGGGCGTCAATTTGGCCTTGGGTTTGAGGCGCACTCGAGAGTTATCCAGAACCAACAGCTGGAAACAGTATGGACATGTTTCTTCAAAAGTGCTCTTGTCATCTAAAATTAAGCAAATGAAACAATTCAGTAAACTGGACTACTCTGTTATCTCAAACAATTGACATTATAAATATTAAAAAAAGGTATTGGTATGAGCAGATAATATGTTTTCTTTAAGCAAACTCAAAATATGAAAATTTCAAAAACAAACCTGGCAACAATTTATTTTGCAAAATCCTGTAATTCCGTCCATTCACTCCTTTCAACAGACAGGCAGGTCTCCAACCTTTGTGCTACCTGGCTCATTACTTGTTATTACTTTTTAAAAAGGCTAAGTTTCACCAACATATTTACAAAATAACAAATTACACTATGATTTTCTTTTTTAAAAATTAGCATAACCAATACTTATTGAGTACCTACTGCTAAGCAATTTTCCAGATACAAGAGTACTATAAAAGATCAAAGAACATGTCTGTAACTTAGCTCTGCCAAATGTAAAATTCATTCATATTTTTTTTTTTTTTTAAATTTTTTAGCTGTAGATGGGCTCAATGTCTTTATTTTATTGCTTTGTATGTGGTGCTGAGGATCGAACCCAGGGCCTCACGCATGCGAGGCAAGCGATCTACCGCTGAGCTACAATCCCAGCCCCAAATTCATTCATATTTACTGAGTGACTATTAAGTGCCAAATGTTGTTCTGGGTGTTAGAGATACAGCCCGAAAAAAAGGGACCACAATCCAAGGAAGCACCAAGGAAAAAATGTAAGAATAGAGTGTGTTGTAATTTTAGGTAGGGTGTCTAGGGAAGGCTTTGTTAAGTGACATTTGCAGACAGGAATCAAAGCAGGTACGTGAGGGAAGACTTCTAGGTTGAGAACAGGGCAGCTCCAAAGACGCTGAAACAAACAAAAACTAGCAAGGAGGCCAACCTAGCAAGGCTGGAGTCAAATGAACAAATGAGAGAACAGGTCAAAGTGGATAACTGGGCCTATTCTGTAGGGCTTTGAACCCAGAGACCCATTACCACTGAGCCACACCCCCACCCCTTTTATTTTTTTGAGAGTAGGTCTTGCTAAGTTGCTGAGGCTGGCTTTGAACTGGTGATCATCCTGTCTCAGTCTTCCGAGCCACTAGAATTATAGGTGTGCGCCACTGTGCCTGGCTAGATTTGGGAAATCTTTTAAAGCAAACAGGATTTCCAGGCATATTGATGGGGGAGAGGAGGGTTTTTTTAGGGAGTCAAGAATGGCTCCAAGATTTTGGGCTGAATAACTCTTAGGGTTAGCACGAACCCACGAAACGGCAAGAACCGAGGCGTTTGTTGGGCATTATGCACAGGTTTTAGACAGTCAGGCTTGAAATGCATACTAGACATTCAAAAGAAGTTGTCAAGAAGGCATCTGATGTGAGTCTACAATTCGGAGGGGGTTGGGGCTGGAATTTGGTAAGCCTGGTATTTAAATGCTATGAGCCTGGATGAAAAACTATCAGCAAAGAAGTAAGTGTACTTAGAAAAAAGGTCCTAGGGCTGAGTCCAGGGACTTTACAATATTTAGAAGTTGCAGAACTGGGAGGAATCAGCAAAGCAGGTTGACAAGTGCTGGAAACTGCAGAAGACAAATGTCTGGAGGCCAAACGGAAATTATTTCGAAAAACTGAAAAATGTGTCAAATGCCACGAATAGGTCAAGCAAGGTAAGGCACACCCAAGAATGTGGATTTCTCACAAAACTGGGAAGCTTCTGGTTTGTTTTGCTTTTAAAACGAGACAGGTGAGTCGATCAGCCTCCTTTAGCTAATTCGGAGCGCTGTGCGGAATGGAGGACAGCAGGGCAACAGGAGCCTAATCTCCAACAGACAGGGGTTCTCCCTACCGTGTGACGAACCGTAGGCCCAGCTGTAAAAGAGAAAGACACAGGTCAGGAGTAGAAGAAAACCTCCTGCCCGCTCCCGCGTCCCTCCGTCCCTCTCCTACAGGAGATAGCGGGCCTGGCCCGGGCAGCTCTCGAACAGGCTTCGCGCTGCAGCCTCCAGATAGTGTTTCTGCCTCATCTTCACTGCCGCTTCTTTACCGCTGAGACCTAGCGAAAAAAGCAGACGCCGGAAGTCGGCTTCTAGCGTCATCAACATTGGCCTCAGGATCCAAGTTCCCGTCGGAAACGGGACCTGCAGCAAAAGGTTCCGGTTTCCTTCGCGTCCCGCCTGACACACAAGCGTTCCCAGCTGGGAGCCCGCCTGCACCCTTCGCTGCACCAGCGCCCTAGGTTTCACCTGGTCCGCTTAAATCTTCCGCGAGGTGGCAAGGCAAGGGTGGCAAGGTCTGGAGCTCAGCGTCCTATCTGCCTCTGTCTTCCTCCTCCGCTTACTTGCTCCCTGACAGCTCTGTTGTGGTTCACTTCTCTGGTCAGGGTCAAGTTTTTTCTGGGTAGCGGGAAAAGGTATGGTTTATGATGAGGTTAGCTAACTAACTATTCATTTAGGTTTTTTTTCTCACACTTTTCTAGTTCTGTTTTATTCATGTGCATTTTAAATTGACATCAAGTATATTTTCACGTAAGTGTAAGGTAGAGCAGGTGACTTTTTTTTTTCCAAGGTGGATTACAGGTCATGCAAAGACCCCTTTACTAGTTTTCCATTTGCATTGGAATAAAGATAATATGCAATGAGGACTGAAAGTATGCCAGGCACTTCTTCCTCTTTTTATTTTTTTTTTGGGTGGGGCCAGGTATTGAACCCACTGCCTTATGTATTTGAGGCAAGCACTCTTACCAACTGAGCTATATCCCCAACCCACTAGGCACTTCTTAAAAACATCTTAATAAGTATTATTTCATGTAATCCTCAGAACAACCTCATAGCACAGGTGAATTTTCCCTTCATCATGTAGGAAAACCTTTTAAACATGATTGAATCTATTTCTAGACTCTTTGTTCTGTTTCACTAACCAATAAAGCAGAAAAGAGGGAACATGCACACACTCTGCCTGGTGCCCAGCACACTTTCCTCAGCCAGTCCTCTCTTCTCTCTAAGCCTCATACTTACATACAGATGCCCCCTCAGCATCTCTACTTAAGTTGCAACTTGGTTTCTCAATCAAGATGTGGCCAAATAGCCGTCTTGGTCTCTGTCACCATCCTGCCTGTCTGCTCAGTCTTCTTCCATCCTAGCACCTCAAGCATCACTGCATTTCATCTTTCCTGACTTGCAGTTGGTCTGCCTACAGGTCATGCTGCCTCTCTACCAACAGCAAACCACTGCTCTATCCACTTCTCTGCACCATCACGTCCATCCTGTTTTCTTATCTTGGCCTCTAACACAGTCCCCTACATTCTTTTCCTGATTCCTCTCCTATTCTCCCAGTTCATTCTCAACAAAGCGGACTGGAGAGCCTCCTTAAAATGTATAGTGAACGATTTTTGTGGATATAGAATGTTCCTGCTCAGAGACTGCTCAAGGCTCCCCAGTGCACTTGGAACACCAGCACCTGGTCATGCTCTTCAGGGCCCTGTCTGGGCAGGTGACTGCCTCCATCTCAGACCTCATCTTGTCTCACCTGCCCACTGCACTTGCACAATGGCATTTCTTTTCTCTCTCAAATACATCCTATTGAGACCTCCTCCAAGGCCTTTGGTGTTCTCTGCTTTGAATGAGAATCCTTCCCATGGCTTCTTGTCCTTAGCAGAGGCCTTCCTTGACTATCTGAATACAAGAGTTGCCCCCCTCCCACCAAGTAATTATCTTCCATTGCTAGTTTTTCTTTGTGTTATATGTTAAATGAAACTAAATCTGCCTGAGGATATTTTTGTACTTGAGTCCTTATGAAATGAACTACAACCTAACTTAGTATGTAAACTAACTGAATGTCTAACGGATATACTTTTCTAATAAATATCTGAATCTCAACCAATCATGTTAGCTGAACTTCAGAAAATCACTGGTGGCCAACTGATCAACCAAGTTCAGATAAGGCAAACCAGAGCTGTAATTAGTCAAGCTATCTCTGTACCCCATGTCCATTTTCTGCCCATAAATGCTGCCTGCCCATGTTGCAAATCAAAGCTCTCTGAACCTATTCTGGTTTTGAGGGCTGCTTAGTTTGTGAGTCATTCTTTGCTTAATTAAACCCTGTTAAATTTAAATTGTCTAAAGTTTTTCTTTTAACACATAGTAACCTTAGTATCTCAAATTGCCTTATTCATTCATTGTTTACCTGTATCTATCCAGAATGGACTAATGGCAGTGAGACTTGCTATGTCCTGTTTGCTGCTCTGTATATGGTCCGTTGCATGGCACAGAGAAAGGGCTCAATAAAGATTTGCAAAATGTGTAAGTTCTCACAACAGCCCCAGTAGGCAGACACTATAGTTGTTCCTACTCCACTGGAAAGACTAAAGCTCAGAGAGAAGTTACTCAATCACACAACCTGAGCCGGCTTCCTTTGGTTCTGCAGTCCCTGCTCTTCATATTAGTCCTCTTCTTGCCTGATTCACCTGTCATTGATCCCCTAACACATCACATGCCTTTAACAGAAGGACGTGTTATCTGAGTCCAAGTTGCTTCAACAATATTAATTTTCTCTGCATCATTTACCTGCTCCCAAAACCTGAGTCTAACTAAACATAGTCTAAACATCAAGCTTTCTGTTTATATTTCACCAGCACCATGTCTCCTTTCTCTAGAGAGCTTGTACTTTAAATATCTCCCACCCAGAAACTTTTATTTTTACATTTCAACAAGAAGGTAAAATAAGTGTAAAGATCAGCTGGCACACTTGGACTCTGGTCTGTTGCTAAGTGGCTTTGTAACAGTGAACAAATTTTTCTCTGCTTGATTGTACCTCAGTTTAGCTATCTGAAAAAGAAGGGGCTAAAACTAAATGTGGTTCTAGATTATTTCAAGTTATCATTTATGTACTCACCATGTGCCTGGAATGTGAAGATCAGAGTACAAAAGGGATGGGAGCTTGCCTTTCAATGTTAGGCCCCCCAAATCCAGGGAAGGGCTGGTGAACCAAGGACCAGTGCTGTTCCCTACATGTCTACCCAGTCTCCCATGCTCATCACCAGCAGCCATCACCACCCCACTTCTCTCAAGAGGTAAGATAAATGTGTCAGAACCATTGCTACAAATTGATTTTTTGGACTAATTTTCATTTAAAAAAACTTAGAGGCTATCTTTCAATAATTATGGGCACAAATGCATAAGCATGAGCTTGTGTATTTAGTTGGGGATTATTTTAGCAAATATTGATGTTGATGGGGGAAAAAGAAAGGCCCGGAGAGAAGTAGAAAAGAATTACTCATCAATAATTTTATGATTTAGAAAAACGCCAGTACTTTTTTGAGTATCCATTCTAATGTCCCAGAGAAATCTGAGCTCTTGAACTACATGGTTGAATTATTTTGATCACCTTGACTTAAGCCTATCTTTGTCTGGTTCACATGTTAGCTGAGACTTTCAGTTTCACAGAACATTTACCAACTTCAATTTGTGAAAGCCAGTCAAAGAAGAGCAGCTCTGTCAGGCCCAATGCAAGCCTTGTCCCTACATCATCATCCCTTTTTCCTCTGTGTTTGGGAGGTTCTCTCTGCCAAAGCTGCTCCTAACCTGGGCTCACAGGCTCCAATCTTCTCCCTGGCATCCCCAGGAACCTTATTCTTCAGTTGCCTTCTGTGTCTTCATCCTTTCTCTCTCAACCAGCCCTTTCTCCTCAGCTTATAAGCTTGCTCTGCCTGACTCACATATAATGCACACACAAAGCAGCCAACTAGTTATCTCTCTCTCTCTCTCTCTCTCTTTTTATTTTTTGGTACTAGAGATTAAACTCAGGGACACTCGACTACTCAGCCACATCCCCAGCCATATTTTTTTGTATTTTATCTAGAGACAGGGTGTCACTGAGTTGCTTAGTGCCTTGCTTTTGCTGAAGCTGTCTTTGAATTCACGATCCTCCTGCCTCAGTCTCCTGAGCCACAGGCGTGAGCCATGGCGCCCGGCTCTAGTTGTCTCTTGATGTGCTGCCTCACTTGCTCCACCACCCAGCTAATCAAACCACCTGTCCATACTCAGTGTCTCTCCCTTCCTGTCCACTCCTCTACCTACTGAAGTTTTGTTTCTGGCCCCATCACTGTCCTGTTGTTACATCATTAGACAATTTTCAGCTTCTCCTCCTCTGTATCACTGATGCTCCTCCATTTATGATGGAGTTACATCCTGAAAATATTATGAGTCAAAAGTGCATTGACTATATCTCTCCCACAGAACACCATAGCTTAGCCACACAGCACACTTCAGAGTATGTATTGTTTACTCACCTGACTGCAGGGCTGACTAGGAGCTGTGACTCACTGCCACTGCCTAGCATCACAAGAGCTCTAGAACCACATATTACTTGTCCAGGAAAATGTCATAAATCAAAGTATGGTTTCTAGTGAATGCATATCACTTTTGCATCATCATAAAGTTGAAACGTTGTAAGTCAAATTGTTGAGAGTCAGGGACCAGCTGTTCTTGACCTTGGTCAATATCATCCCTCTTTCCATCAGTCTCTGCATCTTTCTGTGCCCCTCTGTCTGTAGGCTTCTCCTAATCTCTGTCCAAATCTCTTCTGGTCTTTAAGTCATCATTTGCATGTCTCTGTGTCTTTATATACCTTCCTATCTATTTTGGTTCCTTTCTTTTTCCTTCTGCTGCCCTTTTGGACTCTGCAAACTGGCTCTCTTATCGGAAGTATATTTGTAAATTTATTGTCAGCCAACCAGAAAGCATATAATGAGCCTATTAATACAAGATAAGTATCAAAACCAGGTGCAGGGGTGCATGCCCATAATCACAGTGATTGGGAGGCAGAGGTAGAAGGATTGAAAATTCAAAGCTAGCCTCAGCAATTTAGAGAAGCCCTAAGCAACTCAGTGAGACCCTGTCTCTAAATAAGATACAAAAAAGGCTGAGGATGTGGCTCCGTGGTTAAGCCCTGAGTTCAATCCCTGGTACCAAAAAAAAAAAAAAAAAGAAAAAAAATATCAAACTGAGGGTGACAGAGCATCCAGGAGAGCTGCAGAGGCCATGGTGGGGCATCCAGGGTTTGTACAGTTTCAGCACAAAGACTCCTTCATGGGACAGGCTGCTTCCTGTAGGACAGATCTGAAATGCACAAGAATCCTCTCCTGCAGACCCAAAATATGCCTCCTGTACCTTTGACTTCTACATCTCCATTCTCCTGGACCTGGTGAGACAGACCCACTCTCCTCTCTCTTCATCATCTCTTGGCCAATATCACGAAGACCCATGTCATGTTTCCCCTGGATGCTTTTCTCACTGGGCATGTCACCTACAAGTTCTTCCCATCTTCCTTAGGTGACACAGTTGCCAGACTCCTAGGCGACTGTTTTCCCAGAGCCAGGCACTCTCTGGTTTGTCCTAGAGCCTTTGGAACATGGCCCTGGCTCTTCCTATGATGCTCCGTATGTGCTGTGAGCTGGGCAGAGATGAAAAGTGCGTGTGTTAGGGCAGTAGTGTGTATTTTATGGTGTTCCCTCTCTTCTTTTGGAATGAGTTGATTTAAATCCATGAATTAATAATGATATTTCAAAAGCTACCTCATTGCCATTGAAGGTACTCATTATTTTGAAATTTGTAAATAAAAGAAAAGGATTAGCCATTCATCATGTCTTTCTTATTCTGTAATGGGACATGTGCACAGTAAGTGAAGAGATGTTTGTTTTTATTAAAGTATTCATAAAACAATACTAGTACTCATTCCATTAACAAATGAAGGATTCACAGAATTAAAATATTGCCACATGCATTTTTGAGTGAATGAATGATTGAGCATTAAGCATCAACGGTTGCTAACATCACCAAATGAGGCAAGCAGACAAGCATGTGTCCTTTGATGAAAGAGCACGCCACCATCCATGAGGTAGTCTTGCCAATCAAATCAAATCTAAATCTGGTAAAGCCTTTGGATCCAACTGCGAAATGACAGAAAATACAGAAGACAGAGAAACCTGTTAAACCACACCATGGGGTTATAATTTAGGAAAATCTAGGCCATGGGAAACTCACAAAAATGACTAATTTTCTTCAATACAAAAATCACAGAGTGAGAGATATGGAGAGGTAACTTAATAAAAAGGGACGTAATAGGTCTACTACCCATTTGCAATGTGTGGAGGTCACTTGGATTCTGATGCAAACTATAAAAAGCCTCACTACCTCATGATATCTATGAGACATCTGGATATTTGATAATACTGAAGAATTATTATTAACTTTTTGGTTATCATGATCATTTAAAAATATATATTAGAGATATACAGTGAATGTTTATAGCTGACAGATTCCTGGGCTTTGTTGAAAAATCATATTGGAAAGAAAGAAAGCTAAGGGACTGGGGATGTAGCTTAGGGGAAAAAAAGAGGTTGAATAAAACTGGATTGACCATGACAGTAATTTTTGGCAGTGAGTTTGTTATACTTATCCTTTTTTATTTTTAAAAAACCTTCTTATTATGGAAACTTCAAACATATACAAAATAAAATCAATAATGTGATGGATCCTTGTCTATACATTATCCAACTTCAACAACTGATAGCATTCTAGCCTTGTGCAATGGTAAATGCCTATAATCCCAGTGGCTCAGGAGACTCAGGCAGGAGGATTACAAGTTCAAAGCCAGCCTCAGCAACTTTGTGAGGCCTTAAGCAACTTAGCCAGACTCTGGCTTAAAATAAAAAAATTAAAAAGGGCTGGGGATGTGGCTTAGTGGTTTAGTGCCCCTGGGTTCAATCTCTGGTACCAGCCTTTTTCTGAAATTTTGAGACAGGGTCATGCTAAGTTGCCTGGGCTGAACTGGAGCTTGTGATCATCCTGCCTCAGCCTCCTGAATAATTGTCATTACAGGGGTGTGCCCATATCTCTCCCTGCCAGACGTTTTTATTTTGATGAGATCTACTTACCTATAAAGTTGTGTATGAAAATCTAGGCTCACTCCAGACCTGGATCTCATCAATATGCCAATGACTTTAAGAACTGACCTAACACACCATTGCTCAGGTCCCAGTTAACCACCAGCAGTACCTATTCAGGACCTATCCAAATAGCATTGCAAGGGTTTTGAAAACAAAATTGACATTTAAACCATAAACCTCAGAAGATAGGTTGAACTCGTGACCTAAACCTAAACAGGTCTATTGCCTGCAATAAAAATATGTACATTCTCTGTAGGATTTAAACAAGACCTAATATCTCATTTCATAATATTAAAAATATCAAAAAAATAAAAATAAAGGCAAAAATATCAAGGACACTACTCAAAGTTACAAGGCAGATGAAAAACCAGGAAAATCTCAACTCACATGGGAAAAGATGATCCAAAGTCACTAACACTGAGATTGACACAGATGTCAGAATTATTCAGCAAAGATTTATGCAGGTATTATACAAATGCTCCATCAAGCATCCATAGACACCTTTGAAATGACTAGAAAGATAGAAAGTATCAGCAAAGAAAAAGAAGGTCTAAAGGAGAAGCAAATGGAAATCTTAGAACAGAAAAATAAAACAGCACATAAAAACCACATTGCATATGCTTAGGAGCACAACAGAGATGACTGAGGAAATAGTCTGTGAACTTGAAGATAGGCTAAATAGAAATCATCCAATCTGAACAACAGAGAGAAAGAAGTGATAAGTAATTAATACATCCTCAGGGACCTGCAGGAAAATACCCACAGGTCTAATACGAATCATTTGAGTAACAAAAAGAGGAAAAAGGCTCATGTGCTGAAAAAAATATTTGAAGAAATAATGATAGAAAACTTAAAAAATTTGGTAAAAGACATAAACCTACAGATTCAAGAATCTCAGTGAACACCACAAGGATAAACTAAGGAAATCTGTGCCCAAAGACATCACAATCATATTGCTGGAAACTAAAGACAAAGAACAAATTCTGAAGGTAGCTGGACAGAACCTATGTATTACCTATAGAGGGGAGATGATTTAAGTGACTGCACCATTCTTATCAGATGCCACAAAGGCCAAAATGAAGTGGCACTTTTTTAAGTGCTAAAAGAAAAGAGATATCAGTAGAATTCCATATCCAGTGGAAATCTGTTTCATGAATAAAGATGAAATAAAGCCATTCTCAGATGAAGGAAAGAAAAGCAAGAGATTTAGTCACCAGAAAAAATCTGTTCAAAAAGAATTGTTAAGGGAAGTTTTCAGGTGGAAGGGAAATGATAAGGAAAAAAAATGCTGGAATGTCAGGAATCAAGAAAAAGCAACAAATGGTTAAAAAGTTATAACATTATCTTATGGGGCTTTCAACAAAATATAACAACAAAAACGGAAAGAGTAAAGGAGGTTTTATGGTGGTAACATTTCCACCTTCCACTTGTGGAGAATGTTAGTTAATTGTGCAACTGTTATGTATATTGTTATCCCCAGAGAAGCCATGAAAAACCTATACAAAGCGATATAGTCAAAATTGCAATAGAAAATTAAGATGAACTACTAAAAAATGTTCACATAATCCAAAAGAGGGGTAAAAATGGAAAGCAGAGGGACAAAAACAAATAGGAAAAAAGTAACATAATAGGCTTAATTCCTGATATCAGTAAATTGTTTCGTCTCTTTTTTCCTTGATCAGTCTGACATAGGTTTATCCATTTTATCTTTTTAAAGACCTAAATTTTGACTTTGTTAATTTCCTATATTGATTTTTTAAATTTTCAATCCCATTTATTTTCAGAATGATCTTTATTATTACTTTACTTTCACCTAGTTTGTGTTTGATTTGCTCTACTTTTTCTAGGCTGTTAAGATGAAACTTAAGTCATTGATTGTAAGTCTCTCTTCTTTTCTAATGTACTTTTTTTTTTGGTAGTGCTGCGGATTGAACCCAGGAACTTGTGCATGCTAGTCAAGCACTCTACCAAAAGAGCTATATCCCCAGAGCTCTAATGCACTTCGTAAAGGCTGTGAATTTCCCTATAAACACAGCAATTGCTTCAATACACATATCACAATATTTTACTTTTCATTATCATTCAATTTGAAATCTTTTATAATTTTCCATGTGATGACTTCTCAAGCACATATATCACTTAGAAATATGTTATTTGATTTCCAAGTATTTTGGACTTTTCTAGATATATTTATTGATTTCTAACTTAATTCCATTATGGTCAGATAACATATACTGTAGTGTAAAGTTTCAATCTTTTGAAGTATAAATGTTTCCCAGCATACCTAAAATTTTAATTTTAATCCTCTCCTGGGCTATTAATAAATGTTACTCTACTCTCTTGTCATGCAGTGCCATGGCAGTGAGCTGTAACTCAGTTAGCCAGTTGAACACCAGTTTAAACAATCAACACTCTGCAGTATACTTTGTTGCTAGGCTATGATGTTGGGTAGGTTAAGTGTAATACATACATTTTTTACTTATGATATTTTCAACTTATTATGGATTTATGAGGACATAACCCCATACTAAGTCAAGGAGCACCTATGTGTTGAGAGAGATTTTATGGCCAATCATATGGTCTATCATGGTGAATGTCCTATGCTGGTTGAAGAGAGTGTGTATCCTGCAATTGTTGAGTGCAGTGTTCTATAAATATCTATTAGGTTAAAATGATCTAAAGTAGAAATTAGCACATTTTTTTTTCTGTGAGGGGTCAGACAATAAATAATTTTAGGCTTTTCAGGCCATATGATCTCTGTTGCATCTACTCAATTCTGCAAAAGCAGATGATCATAGACAATATACAAATGAACAGGTGTACCTGTCTTCCAATGGAACTTTATTTATGAGATTTGGCTTGCAGGTCCCTCCTGGGGAGTGGGGTGGACTCATGTTGCCCCTTAACACCTTGATTTTGTCCAGTGAGACCTATGCAGGACTCCTAACCTTCAGAACTATAAGATATATTTATATTGTTTTAAGCCACTAAGTTTGTGCTAACTTGTTATGCTATAATAGAAAACTAATACAATATATATTTTGAGAATCTCCACAGATTCCTCCCTCCTAGAATTATCCACCCCCCAACTTCCCAATTCTTCTACCAGCCTCAGACACAGTTTGGTTGCCTTCAACCCATTCAGGCTGTCGCTCCCAGAAGCTGGAGCTGCTCATAGACTGGGAATTGTTCTTGGGTGAAAGCACACAAATCTCAACAATTTTGGTCCATTGTTCAAGGGTAGTCTCGCCTCCAGTTTCCACTTTCTTTTGGTTAATTTCTAATGTTTTCAATTAATTTAAATTAGTTTTAATCATATTTTAGACTTGTTATATGTAGAAGGATTAGTCCACCAAATTCTGGATGCTCTTTGTACACTTTAGCCTACTAAACTTTCCCAATTTTTCCTAAGAAATAAGAAAAACGTGGTGGCGTGGGAGGTCTTAACTTTCATTCTCATGAGTCTAAAGCCTAAAAACGAACTTCAGTCTCTTAATATGACACTTAAAAAATGCATTAAGAAAAAAGTTTTCAAAATCTTTGATATTGGGAGGGGAGACCCCAACATGAGCGTCTAGGGGAAGGGAAACTTACTGGGTCTGTTCCGTTACTTGCAGTTCCCAAAAGACACCAGCAGGGGGAAAATAGTTTTGTGTTTCGCACCGACGCCCGCGCGGCGCGGTTTATTCCCCAACCCGAGGAAAAAAGAGAAGAGCGCCCGGAGACCACGGTCATGGCTCGGGGAAACTGGCCTGGAAGAATCACTCCGAACGCAGAGGCCCCGCGAAATTGGGTACACATACTAGCAGCAGCCCTCTCTTTCGAAGCACAAGGGGTAACTTGGCTGGGACTCTCTGATGACTGCCCAGCTCGGGACTAGGCTGCAGCAGCGCTAAGCCTCCTCCAGAGCAGTGCTGGCAAGAGGGACCCAGGTGTGGCTGCACCCCAGGCGAAGAGCACCAGGTGAGCACGCACCCCTGACCGAGTGAGATCCAGGTGAGCGCAGCTGGAGTCCGTGGGAGACCCAGCGAGCCCGCGCCCAGGTGCGCAGCGGAGCCAGGGCAGCCGAGTCCAGCGATACTAGAGTCTCGGTCAGGGTTGGGTTTAGGACTCGAGCAGTCTGTGGGCAAAATGAGTTGAAGTGGAGAGCTGCGCGCTCATGATCCAGGCTACTGGCCCAGGCACAGCTGTGTGGTTGGTTCAAGGGCGGCGGCCAGGCGATCGCTGAAAGGACCTTCTTCCCAGTATGAGCGGTAAAAACAAGTGATGGTAATGAGACGGTGTGTGAGGGAGGGGCTGGGAGAGTGGTTATGTTATTAGAGCTGAGCATTAACAATTCCCTCAAGGACCTTGGCTGAACTATTTGGGAATCAGAGGCAGAGCCTGGCTCAGTGCCCCTGAGTTTTGAGTAACTGCGTGGGTAAATAAGCTGCAGAGGGAGAGAAACAGCCGGCGCTTTTAGGATGCTGTCAGTGGATGGTGAAAGAGCGAATTAGACTGAAAACAGAAATCAAAGAATAGAAAGATAAGAAGCTAGATATGTGAAATTTAAAAAGGAAACCGCATGAAAACAGCCGGAGGGATCCCACAGTTCCATGGGGACGCACAGCTACAGCGCTGTCTTGATGGACGTCTGCCCCGAGGGGCGCGGGCCGCGAACTCCTGCAATCATTGGAGTCAAGGGAGGTCGCTGGTTAAGCACCCACTAGTTATCACTGGTGCTTCAAGGTTAATCTGGTAGGAATAGAAACGAGTGCAGCGTGTAGGCAACAAGTTTTCTTTTGACAAATGATCAAATAGTAAGATGCAAAAATTAATTGGATTAGGAGATCAGTTGCATAGTGCTGTTTTCTATACCCTGTAGAACATTCAAACAGGAAGTTGTACAAACGCATTATGTGTAAATAATTAGACTTTAGGACTAAAGAGTTGCAAAAAAGCACAATAAATGATTTATTTATTCTAAGTCTCAATAACATTGTGTGCAGCAGTAGTACTCTAATTATATTTAAATACATTCAAGAAGGTGCCATTTTTTTAGACAGTTAACTGCTAGTTTAAAATAGACAGGACTATAAAATATCTCAATAACTTGAAATATATGCAAAAGTTTTGCCAAACTCTACATGAAAATGAGTGAAACGATAACATAGCCAAGTTCAGCTACTTTTCAAAAGAAATCTATTATGCTAGGCTGCTACCCTTTACCCTCTTCTTATATTTGAGGGTTGAAGGCTGTTTGTCACTGCAGACTCACACCTGTGTGCCCAGTCAGCCCTACAATAATACCCTACTGTGTTTCCCATTCTCAGTTTGCCAGTTCTAGGGTCCTCCTGTGCACACCTGTGAACAAACATCTTGTTCTTGTTTTTAAAACTTGTCTATTCCTCTTAGTATTTTTTAAAATCTGGAAGGAAGAGGAAAAGACAGGTTGCCTTTCTGTGGATCAGTCATGTCAACAGAGCCTCAGTGACTTGAGGGGGATTGTTGACTGAATGAAAGAGTAGAAGGTGGATGGGATGACCTTGTTTGAACTTTGCATGTTATTTCTTCCTAAATGGTGAGGCGTTCAGAACAGGAATTCAAGCTTTCTTTTTCTTACAAGACATTAAAGGTTTTTCTCAAGGAATGTTAATTTGAGAGTAGTATGGAGACTCTTAAATTTTCTTTTCTTTTTTTTTTATGTGTGTGTGTGTGTGTGTGTGTGTGTGTTATGGTGATTGAACCCAGGGAGGCTCGACTACTGAACTACATCTCTAGACTTTTGAAATTTTTTTTTATTTTGGGACAGGATCTTGCAAATTTGCCCAAGCTGGCCTTGAACTTGTGATTCTCCTGCCTCAACCTCCTAGGTAGCTGGGATTACAGGTGTGCATCATGGCACCTGGCAAGAAATTCAGAGGCTGTGTTAATGCTGAAACAGGGAGGAAGGGAATGTAAACACTATTAATTAATACAGCCAGTAGAGCTAGGCATCAAATTTTTCTTTTCTTTGTGTGTGTGTATGTGTGTGTGTGTGTTACTGGGGATTGAACTCAGAGCCTCATGCATGCTAGGCAAGTTTTATTCCCAGCCTTTAAAATTTTCTCACAAGCCCCCAGAACTGACTCCTAGTGCCAGAGCCAAGACACTTGTCACTTGTGCTTTAATATATTTTACATGACTCTAATAGAAGTTAACAATTGGGATATATGATGTTAGCTATATATAGTTTTTAAAACAGGAAATGTTACATTGTAGTCTCTGTATGTAATTCTTTCTGTTAGTTGTTCACATTTGAGCCTGTGCCTACTGTGTTTTTATAATGGAAAAATCAAATAACTTTTGCATAAGTTATTTGCAAAGATAAAGGTTATTGCATAAGATAAAGGTCTATATTTTTTCTAATGTGTGAACACTGGAAGAGGGCAATCTTTAGCTGATGTGACAGCTCCTCTATTTCATTAGGCTTCTCTCTTTTCTGCTATTCTCAGGGTGCAGCTTTTTTCTTCCAGGTTGCCTGATGGGTAGGAGATGACTGCTGAAGTTCCAGTCACCACACTCACATTGTAGGTAGAAACAAAGAAAAAGGGAAGAGGGTAGAAAGATGCCTTGTAGCTGAGTAATATTTAACAAGTGACTTCCACTTGAAATTCGTGGTAGATTGTCTGCAAAGGGCTGCCAATAACTCCTAGGCCCACATCACTTTTCCTATCAAGGAAATGGAATCTCTTTCTCTCTCCCTGAGTCGGGACTGGCCCTATGACTTACTTTGACCAACAGAATGCCTAGGAAGGCCTTGTGCTTCTATTTTCATCCTCTTGTGATGCAGCCACTGTGTAAAGAAGCTTGGATTAGACCAAGGAGTAGTGAACCACTCTGTGAACAGAGGCCCAGCACAATATGCAGTCAGCTCTGGCAGGAGAGGGATGTGGCTCTGTGAGGGTCTTGCTGACCACAGGGGCAGGGAGGGCAGGCTCCCTGGGACAGTGCAGTGAATGTAGCAATCAATGTTCTTCTTTTCCAGTGCTGTGAGCAGGAATGAGGCAGAGGAGGAGCCCAAGGGACATGGTACATTTGCCTTTGTGCTCCAGAAGAACTGGATCAAGTCCTGGCTACACTATTTCCTGCCTGTGTGACTTGTAACAGGCTTTGTTGCACTTTGTCTCAGCTCTCTCCACTGTAAAGTGGGGGTATGTGCCCATTTCAGAGGGTTGTTCTGAAGATTAAGTAAAATATGTAGTATGTGCTCACTAAATGGAAGCCATTATATAATGTTTTGTTGAAATTTACATGAGCAACTGTGGGTCCCCTTTGTGGGATCAGTGTTTCTTGAAAAGAAACAGTTTCCCCACAGATGTCCTTCATAAAATTGAGAATTCTTTCCTTCTGAAAAGTTTACTTCTACTGATGTCACTACATTTAAAAACTTATTTTTTATTAGCATTCCTTTCAGGATATTTTTTCTTAGCTGTCTTCTGCATATGTCACTTTTGGTTTTCCCTCTTTTATATTATTATTATTATTATTATTATTAATTATTTGGTACTGGGGATTGGGGATTTAACTCAGGGGTGCTTTACCACTGAGCTGCATCCCTCAGCCATTTTTTTTTTAAATTTAGTTATTTTATTTAAATGCATTTCAAGTCATAGTACATAACCAGAGCTCTGTTTTTCCATTTCTCTGATTGCAAACCAGATAAAGTCACACCATTAGAGTCTTCATAGATGTGCCAGGGGTAGTAATGACCATCTCAAATAACCATCATTACTATGCCCATTTCCCTTTCCTTCCTCCCACCTCCCCCAACCAC
>CM053412.1:33380796-33432525 GCA_028644305.1 Xerus rutilus
TTGCTTTGTAGTAAAGTTTAAGGTCTGGTATTGTAATGCCTCCTGCTTCACTCTTCTTGCTCAGAATCGCTTTGGCTATTCTCGGTCTCTTATTTTTCCATATGAATTTCATGATTGCCTTTTCTATTTCCATAAAAAAGGACTCTGCGATTTTAATTGGGATTGCATTGAATCTGTATAATGCTTTGGGTAGTATGCCATTTTTATTTCTTATTTTGAGACAGAATCTCCCTAAGTTGCCAAGACTGGCCTTGAACTTACCATCCTCCTGCCTGGGTCTCACCAAGTTGCTTAGGGCCTTGCTAAGTTGCTAAGGCTGGCTTTGAACTCGAGATCCTCCTGCCTCAGCCTCCCCAGCCGCTGGGATTACAGGTCTAGCAGTCTTTAAAATGTTCCCATATGTTGGTATTATTTCAATTCTCATGGTTCTCACAATTCATGATGCTGGATATCTTGTGGGCAGCAGATTGCTCAAGTGTCCAATGGGTTTAAATGTGATGGCCTTGACCAGGCCAACTTCCAAGGCTGGAGGAGGATACAGTAGAACAGTGCAGGCACAGATTTAGGGTGAACGGGGTGTGTGGAGGGTCCTGTCCTCTGAGCAGCTTCCACCCTCACAATAGAATGGGGATGCTCACTATGAGTACCCCCTTAGCCATCTCTGTTCCTCGGTCATGTCCAGGACTTCTGAATTGCACAGCTCCAGGGGTCACATTCACACAGAAGATGGACAAGGAGTGTCAATTCCCATAGATTCCCATAGATTGTGTCCCCTAAAGCCATGTACTGCCAAGACCTGGTCCTACTCTGTCGATAGCACTTGATGGGTTGCAACCAAACTTCTGTGTATTTATTTGTTTCCCATCTTTTCAGACCCCAAGCTTATTAACCATTTACTCCCCAATTCCTATGGTGCCTGGCACATAGTCGGGGTCTCCAAGGCATTTGCAGACTGAGTGAATAAAACCATCTGCAAGAGCTGGAAGGTCTCAGAAGGCAGTGGGTAAGGGACCCGTGGGGGCAGTGTGTATGCATAGAAATGTCAAGCATGAGGACTGGCTTTGGGGGCTGCTGCCTGGAAGCTCAGCTCTGGGCATAAAGGAGAGGCACCAGCAGGCTAGAGCCCTCTGTCCTCACTGGCTTTCTCCTGAAATAGTAGCCTCGGAAGCCTTTCTCCTGTTCCCTCTCCCTCTAACTTTTGTCTAAAGAGTCACTGTTCTTCCCCTAAAATTCCCTCCCACACAGCTCCAGGGGCCTGTCTGCACAAGGGCATGGGTTTGTGTTAAACGAGGCCAATTATTTCCCATTAGCTTACTCTGAGAACACAGGGTCAGCAGACCAACATTTGACTTGTGTGTGGTTTGAAAGAAATAGGCTCAATCCCAGAGAGTGCTCAGAAAAAACATGAACGACTATTAATGATTCAAGAGGCCAAGAGTGTGTATGTGTGTGTGTGTGTTGGGGGGGTTGTGGCATGAAGGGGTGAGGCTCTGGAGTCAAGAATTGAATTGACCACATTCCCCTCATGTTTTCTTTTTCTTGCATTCGTTCACACAACAGATTTTGACAAGTTCAGCGCTCTCAACCCTTTAGAGGTCAAGAATTCTGAGAGTCTCATGAAAGTGAATGATGTATATAAAAGTGAAAGCCCATATATACAAAAGGCTTGCATACAACTTCTGGGGTGGGGCTTCACTAGTCCCCCGAGACTGCTAGGTTTCTCGGCTCTCTGCCTATAGCCCCAAAGAGAAGAGAGAACGTAGAGGAATCTGACTTGCTTTATAAAGCACTATTAACCACATTATAATTACTCCCCCCTCCCCAGTGCTAATTAAAGCACCTACCAAGCACCACGACTTACTTAGTTGGGTTGAGTCACAAGTGGAACAGTTAAGGAGGCAGGACATGGAAGCAAATAATGCCCAAGTACGTGAATGCAGGTAAAGACTAGGAAAAGGCCATAGAAGAAAGATAAAAGGCAGGGTTTTCACTTTGAACTTGAAAAACACCCACAGGGCACAGAAGCATGTGGCCGAAGTTAAATGAGACAAAAACAACTGAAAGTGTTCAGAAGTATAATCATCAGCATTTAAGAGCGTGGCACCTTTTTAGGAGGTGTGTAATGCGTTGACCCTCAGAGTGTTCTTCTACACTGACTCTTTTTGTCATATTTTCCTATCCAAAATCCAGATGTCCTCTTTATCATCAATTGATAGGAAAGGGCTTTGCAGGTTACCCAAGCCAGAGGCCACAGGCTCAGCCCCACCCCCACCAGTAATGAGCCCCAGACAGTGGATGGTGAGGCAGGGTTGATACAGCAGAGAACCTTCCGGAAAGATGGCTGGGGAAAGAAAGGGGAGGTCTCTCCTTCCATTGACTGGCTGGATTTCCATTCTGAGGGGCTCAGGCACTGAGAGTGCCAGTCTTCTCACAGAGACTATTTCCCTAGGATTTTCTTTCCTTAATTGTCACTAAGACCAGGACCAGTCTTTGAACACTAATTTGTACATTAATAAATGCCAGTACTTTATGTTCACAAATTCTGTACCCGTGAATGAAAATCTTTCCAAGAACCTCGAAGGTTTTGAGCCCACTGACCTGAATGGACTGCTTCGTTTGGGAAAACAGGTATGTGGGGTGTTGTTGCCGAGAGTGAGCCCAGGACGCTGGTTAATGCCCTGGGAGCACTGAGGACGTGCAGGCTCTGAAGAGCTGGCCTCATTTCTTTCTTTCTTTTCTTCTTCTTCTTCTTTTTTTTTTTTTGGTACTGGAGATTGAACTCAGGGGCACTCGACCACTGAGCCACCTCCCCAGCCCTATTTTGTGTTTATTTAGAGACAAGGTCTCACTGAGTTGCTTAGCGTCTCGATGTTGCTGAGGCTGGCTTTGAACTCGGGATTCTCCTGTCTCAGCCTCCCGAAGTGCTGGGATTACAGGCATGCACCATCGCGCCCGAGTCTGTTGGCCTCATTTCTTGTTTGCCTCCTTCTCACTGAAGTGCAAAGGCGAATGTGGGGCAGCTGACCTGGAGGTAATTTAATGTGGCTATTTCCTCTTCAAGATGAATTATAAACAGAACCCACCCGTTCCCATAATGCACAGCACTTTCTTAAATGCCAGAAACTCTTCCTTTTCCTTCTTCTCTGCCAGCTTCTGCGCCCTTCGATTTTCCAGTGGCATCCTAAACACTACTTATGTATCTCTAACGCATTGCGGTTCTTCAGTCTGCTCTCGTACCTTACCAATGCTGCTGTTGCTACAGTATGCAGGAGATGCATCTCTTATAATTTTCAGATTTTAACAAAGCACACCTTGTTTGTGAAGTGCACTTTCTCCTAAATAATACTAGACCATAGCTTCACCGTGGTTTCCTTGATATTTTGCTTTTTTACGGTATCCCAAGCAAAGGCACTATTTGAAAATTACATTGTTACTATTCTGAGGCCGAAAGTCTTGCAGAGTGCCGTTCCATTTATTAAGCTGTTGTCGCTTAGCTGCAAACCCACCGGGTCCTGCCCAGCCCAGCTCTGCTCTGTGATGCTGGGGGCAACCTTGCGGCACCTCATTTCTGCTTGTCTAGTTAGACTCTGCCAGTAGGGGGCGCTAGACGGAGGCCACAGGGCAAGAAGGAGAAGGGACTTGCCCTAGTCTTGGCTCACGTGCTTGTGGTTCTTATGCGTATCAGCTCGATAGTGATTCTTCACCCTCCCATGGAGGCAGCTGGATCCTCTTGGTTGCTGTTTGTAATCCTCTTGGTTGCTGTTTGTAATTCTTCACCCTCCCCATCCTCCCATGGAGGCAGCTGGATCCTCTTGGTTGCTGTTTGTAATTTGTCCCATATTTGGAAAACCAGTCTCATCATGCCTCTGTGAGAGACACCAGCACTGGCACCCAGTGCCTCCCCCAAGGGCTGAGTCCCAGGCCCACTGAGCTCATTGTGTCCAAGCTCAGGACACCAGCACAGAGTGGCTAGTGCCCTCTTTTCAGGTCCTGGGCCGCTGATCTGAATCCTGTATCTCTAAGCAACTCAGATGCAGCTGGGCTGGTGCAAGCAGCTTGCCCCTTTGTGTCTGAGAACCCTCGCCTTCCCTTGCTAGAGAACTTTCTCACAAAATGGAATTCCCTAATGGCATTTTATTTTCTGATTAATGTCTTGGACCATAAGCTGAATCATTGAGGGAAGAGTGATGGACAGAAAAAGAATAACAATATCCTGAGACTCTTTTCTCGCTAAGGGGGAGCCCCACATCTGTAGCAGTATCACGTGCTGTCCTCAGGCAAACCTCCAGTTCTGTAATGACCATTGGGTACAGTTGCACAAATCCAATGCAACCATGGAAGCCTCTTTCTCAGCCACGCATGGGCTGTACTTTGCAAACAGCTGGTGAAAATGTGACACCTTGGAGAGCCTAGAAGATTAGATGTTTCTCCCAGGCACCAAAGTTTCTATTATTTTAAAAACGGGTGCTTAGGGCATTAGAATATGCAATAAGAGTCAATGTGTCCTCTCCCTACTCCCCATGCCTAGTATCAGAGGCACAGGCTTCATTTATAAGGAGACTGGAAGCAGCACTAAACACATCCATTTCATCAGCCTTAGACAACTGCCCAAGAGAAAGAACACTTTGAAATATATTTATCTGAGAATTCCACACATTGTCCAACAACTCCACGGTCTGGTGATTCCTGTCATGAATCACTTTGAAGTGGACAAGTCATTCTTCAGAAAATGTATAGCTCAGGCAGACAGATTTGTTCACTGAAACCTTTTGCCTTTGGCCGAGCACTGAGCCAATTTCCCTCTGAAAACCTCTTCCTCCTCTGCGGCTTCTCTCTCCAGAGCTGGGCAGTGGTCAATGACTTTAACAACAAAAATGTAAATCTGCTGGGAATTTGACAGGCTGTCCTTTCTGCTCTCTGGTGTCCATACTTTCTCTTGGTTTAAGTTTCTTTTTCTCAAAGCCTAAGGCAAGGATTTTGCCATAGGCAGCTTGTTTGGGAGGTGATTCTGGGAAAGAGAAGAGTCAGATAGAGGAGTAGGGGTTGCCTTTGTGGGTGGGGACTCCATTCTGTCAGGACCTGGGGTTGCTGGGTGATGAATGCCTGTCAGAACTGCTTGTAGAAGAAGGCCTGGGCTGGCAGTGTTTCTCCTGGGCTCAAATTGCCTGTGGGTTGAAGGATTCCTGGGGCTGCTCACTGTCTTGCCCTTCCGGACTGCAGTAGAGGGGATCATGTGGTCATGTGGAAAGGCACAGCACACTGAGATGGAGGTGGGGATGCCATCAGCATCGCTCTGGTGGAACTGTCTCCACAGCTGCGGCTCTAGTCAGAGGTAGCTGGGATAAACATGGTCACAAGGGATGAGCAGCTGGCTTTGGAACCAGGCCACTTTGGATCAGGTCCCTAGCTCCATCATTGATTAGCAGTGGGATCTTGAGCTAATAACCAATCATCACTGTCTTCATCGGTGTAACGATTGTAATAATAGCTCTGTCCTGACTACGTCAATTGTTGTGATCAGTAAGGATTAGCTATAGTTACCCAACGACATCCTCCATTCTCAATGTGTATTGATTTCCCTTTTATCTTCCCACAACATCTCCAGAGCATTCTATCAGTCAAGGTAAAAATTATTATTTTCAGAAAAAGAAAAATGTCCATGTTTGCCAGGAGATATGACTCTCCTAGCAATATGTAAGCTCTAAAGTGGTTAAAATCAATTTGGAAAGTTTAGGCTTCCGGATGCTGACATTAGCCACTTCAGCTTATCTGTATCTAAAGTGTCACCGAAGTGCCAACATTCATCCAGGACTGGTGCTCTTAGAATGTTCAGATTCTGGCAGAAAAATATAAACATCAGCACTTGCAAGAAAGTACAGCCAGTTGCAGGGAGTTTTTCAAAGAAGTATGTGATACCAGCCCCAGGGGGCTGAGGCCTGCAGCAGTAGGAGAGCACACTGAGTGGTGAGCTGGGCAGCTCCTCTGCACCCTGAGGATAGGCAGTGCAGAAAGGTGGAGCAGAGGGATGAGTCTTGTGCAGTGTTCTCAGAAGGGAAGCTGTGCTGCTTGACTTGATGCAGCAGGAAAGAGGAGAGGTGTGCTTCATCGGTGCTGGCATGGGCCTCCACATTTCCCTAGAGAACTAAGGAAACATGGAGAAGTTGGGGAGGCCTTGAAAGATAAAAGGGAGATCGACGCACCATTGAGAATAAGAGAATGTCATTGGGTAACCGGAGCTAATCCTTACTGATCACAATACTCAATGTGGTCAGGAGAGTTCTATTTTACTCCCATTATACTGATGAAGAAAGTGATGATTGATTATTAGTCCAAGATCTCATTGCTACTCAGTGATGGAGCTAGGGACCTGATCAAAGGTGATCTGGTTCCAAAGCCAGCTGCTCATCCCTTGTGACCACATCCATCCCAGCTACACTTCACTGATGTTTTCCGTTATATCCACCTTTTCCCCTGGATAATTAATTCTTATTTTAATTGTTGCATGAAAATAAATATACAGTCTGTGTAGATTGTTGGTTATCTCAAACCCAGGATTTCTAAAACTTGTTCTGTGAGATGTTTTAAAGTTTCCAGTCTATTATTGTTTAATAAATCAGAGGATGTGTGATTTTTAGGTGGGATGTCTCTGGTCGCAGGTTATGGAAAATCCCATCCAAGGCACAAGCTTGAACATTAGAAGGAACTTATTGGGTTTGTCTGCTGAGCTAAGCAGGGAAATGACCTCTGTAAAATTCCTTGTCATTCATTGAGGAGCACTGGTCTACTGCATGTGGTTTTTGAGGTCCCTTTTCAGAACTGTGGCTTGGTAACATGCCACACAGAACACATGTAGTTCCGGGTGTATGAATGAAACTGTCTAGAGTGGGAGAATGGGCAGCTTGGCTGGTGAGGATGAAACCTGTCCAGGAGACCACCTTTGCCAGTTCACTGCCCAGGTTCAATGGCCTGAGGGCCTGCCCAGTGCCTGTGAGTTCTGGTGTATGCATCTTGCCAGGCCTTGGAGCTGAGAAGTGGAAGGTTTTAGGCATTGTCCTCCCTCACAGGGAAAACCAGGCCAAGGTGGCCCAGGTTCTTTTTATAACAGGATAAGTGCTGTGTACTTTAGATGGTGTTGTCACCTTTTCAGTAATTACTGTCAACTGCTCACCACCGCTCCCTATTTGCTCTCATTTCTACCTAAAAGAAGGAATGAAGAAATCAGAAGAGCCATTTGCTGAACCCACTATTTTGGGTGATGGCACAAGCCAAGTGAACTAGGACTCTTTTTGCCCTGAAAAACCTTGCTGCATGTCCATCTAATAAGTGAGAATCCTGATTGTATGGGTCCATTTGGGGTGCATGCAGGGGTCATGTGTGTTTGGTGGCAGAGTGCACTAGGGAGGACAGGGTGAGGACTGGGAACCAGTCAGGGCTGGGAACCAGCTCAGCCAGAGGGCTCACCTCAGAGTAGCCAGCCCCTCGGATAGCGAGGCTCCGAGGTCTGTGGGCAGTCCTGGAATCATCCATCTGGAACACAGAGTGATGTTGGGCTGAGACTTTGGTTCTTGGGGTCCAGCCTGTTGGTCAAGGCCTTGGGGACCAGAAGCCCTATCATGTGGATATTGTGGATACTGGGATTTTTAGAAGGTCTTACCGTTGGCACACATGCTGCTCTTCTTTAAACAGCTAGTTTGGTTTCAGGCTTCACTTGCTAATGAATAGAGGGCAGGGTTGCAAATATGGGGTCTGTCCAAGTGTATATTGGTTTGGTCCATAATTGCAGAGCCTTTGGGAGTCCTGTTTAGGGAATGTGGTAAGGCAAACACTACTATGTACAACTGTAGTTTCTGCTCTGCACAAAGGCCAAGGGTGGGTGAGGGCTGAACTCCAGCTAGTATGTTCCGTACCCAACTCGTACTCCTGGGTACAGGTATAGGTCTATGCAGAAGGGATTCCTCTTTGTAATTTGTGCAAAGGTATGGTATGGATTTGTGCTGGCCCTGAGGACAGACACTCAGTCATGAACTCCTCTAGGGCAAGGACTATGTCATCTCTTGTTCTATCCCTGGAGCCTGAAAGTGTTGAGCTCACAGCACTGCAAAAAGCTTAGCAAATAGAAGATGGGCCACATGTCCCTTAGGTACAGTTATTGTGCTCTCTCCTGCATTCTAATGGGTGAGTACTGGTAACTCATGGTTTTAATTTTCATTTTCTCTGCTGACGAATGATGTTGAGCACTTCCACGTGCTTACCAGTCACTCCTTCATGTTCCTCTGTGAAGTATCTATCAAGTCTTCAGTCCATTAAAAAAATTAAGTTCCTTGTGTTTTTCGTATTGAACTGTGCATATTCTTTACACATTCTGGATATTAATCTGTTGTGAAATATGTTTTGCGAATATTTTGACCCTTATGGTTTCCTTATGCACTTTCTTAATGGTATTTTTTAAAAATATATTTTTAGTTATAGATGAACACAATACCTTGATTTTTTATTTTTATGTGGTGCTGAGGATCAAACCCAGGGCCTCATGTGTGCTAGGCAAACACTCTCCCACTGAGCCACAACCCCAGCTCCTCAATGGTATCTTTTGATGAGAAATTTTCAGCTTTTATGATGTTAATTTAGCAACCTTTTACTTTTTCTTCTTCTTCCTCCCTGCCCTCCCCCTCCTTCCATCCTTCTCCTCCTCCTCTCCTTTCACCTCCTTCTCCTGTTGTTGCTTTCTGTAACCTAAGAAATCTTTGCCCATTCTCAGGTTGCAAAGATTTTTTTCCCCTAAAAGAGTTATAGTTTTAGCTGTATTCTGTTTAAAAGCCTATCATTTATCTGGTATTATTTTTTGTGCCTGATTTGAGATAGAAATTGAGGTTTTTTTTTCCTGTATGGCTATCTGCTTGTGCTAGCGTCATTTGCTGAGAAGAGTTTGCTTTTCCCATTAGATTGCTTTGGTGGCTTTGTCAGTTGTTAAGTAACTTTGTTAAGTGTTTGCTATTTCTAGGCTTTCTATTCTGTTTCATTAATGCATTTGTATAATCTTTGCAAGCACCGTACCAGTTTGACTAATGGAGTCTTAAAGTTCAGGCCTCATAAGTTCTCCTTAGTTTTACTTTGTCAATATTGTTTTGGAGATTGCAGGTCCATTGCATTTCCATATAAATTTCAGAATCAGTTTGTCAATTTCTCTAAAAAACGTGCTGGAACTGTGAATAGGATGGCATTGACTCAATTTAGGGAAATCAATTTAGGGAGAGTGTATATTTTTAAAATATTGAGTTTTCAGTTATTTAGGTTTCTAAATTGGTGGTTTTCTCTGGAGAGATCTTAAATATCTTTTGTTAACTTTATTCCTCGGTATCTAATGTTTTAGATATCAGTGTAAGTAGAATTGTTTTTAAAACTTCATATGCTATTTTTTTCTGGTAATAAATAGAAATGCAATTGATTTTTGCATGTTGATCTTATATCCTGTGACCTTGCTAAGTTCATTTATTAATTCTAGTGGTTTTCATGAAAGGTCTTTAGGATTCTCTACCTAAACAATGATTTTCACAGAGAGAGTTTTAACTCTTCATTTTCTTTTTTTTTTAATATTTATTTTTTAGTTGTAACAGACAGAATATCTTTATTTTATTTTTATGTGGTGCTGAGGATCGAACCCGTGCCTCACGCGTGCTAGGCGAGCACGCTACCACTGCGCCATAACCCCAGCCCCGTTAACTCTTCATTTTCTATTTTCATGTCTTTTCTTTTTCTTGTTTTATTTTACTGACTGGATATTGGAGAGAAGTACTGCAAGTACTCATTTTTGACATGTTCATGGTGATAAAGAGAAAAATTGTTTGGTATCCCACCACTATCATGAATAGCCGTGGAATTCTGCAATTGTTTATGTTTATGAAACGATTACATTTTTGCATTCCCTTTCATTTTATTGATACAGTGGATTACATTGATGATTTTAATATGTTAAATTAATGTTGTATTCTTGTGATAAAATTCATTTTGTTCATGGTATCATTTGTACATATTTTTGCATTCAATTTGCTAGTGGTTTGTTGGGGATTTTTGTAGATAGCTTTATGAGGGACATTCTGTAATTTTCTCTCCTTGTAATGTCCTTGTTGGGTTTGGGGTATTAAGTTATACAGACCTCATAAAACTCTTGAGGGAATCTTTCCCTCTCTTCTGTTTTAAAAAAGAGTTTGTTCAAATTTGATGTGATTTCTTCCTTATATGCTTAATAGAATTCACTACAGAAACCATCTGAGTGTGGAATTTTCTTTGTGGAAGAGTTTTTGATAATATATTTATCTTCTTTAGTTAGTGTAGGGCTAGCAACTCTTTTTTTCCCATCTTGTATCAGTTTTATTTTTCAGGAATTATTCTTTTTTTTTCTTGGTACCAGGGATTGAACTCAGGGATACTCAATCACTGAGCCATATTTCCAGCCCTATTTTGTGTTTTATGTAGAGACAGGGTCTCACTGAGTTGCTTAGTGCCTCGCCATTGCTGAGGCTGGCTTTGAACTCACGATTCTCCTATCTTGGCCTCCCAAAGTGCTGAGATTATAGACGTGCGCCACTGTGCCCGGCTCTTCAGGAATTATTCTATTTCATCTAAATTGTAAAATGTTTTGCCACAAAGTTATTCATAATATTGTCTTATTATCCTTTAAATATCTGGAAGGTCCTGATTTTATTCACTCTCTTTTTGCTGCATCCAGGAAGAAGTTTTATCATTTTGCTGATATTTTTTTTTTAAATATTTATTTTTTAGTTGTAGGCAGACAGAATATCTTTATTTTATTTTTATGTGGTGCTGAGGATCGAACCCAGTGCTTCACACGTGCTAGGCGAGCACGCTACCACTGCGCCATAACCCCAGCCCCTCATTTTGCTGATATTTTTAAGGAATCAGCCGGGAGCAGTGGCACATGCCTGTAATCCCAGCACTTTGGGAGGCTGAGACAAGAGAATCGGGAGTTCAAAGTCAGCCTCAGCAATGGCGAGGCACTAAGCAACTCAGTGAGACCCTGTCTCTACATAAAACACAAAATAGGGCTGGGGATGTGGCTCAGTGGTCGAGTACCCCTGAGTTCAATCCCTGGTACCAAAAAAAAAAAAAAAAAAAAACCCAAACCAACTTTTGCCTCTTTTATTTGTCTATTGTTTGACTCTTCCATTTCATTGATTTGGGGTCTTTATTATTTAATTTCTTAGTATTTCTTATAGTACAACACTGAATTCAATTAATTTCTATTTGTCTGAAAATATTTTTTGGGGGGAACTTGAACCCAGGGGTGCTCTCCTGTTAAGTTACACCCCCAGCCCTTTTTAATTTTTATTTTGAGACAGGGTCTGGCTAAGTTGCAATATTCCTGCAGCAACCTCCCAAGTCTCTGAGATTACAGGTGTGTGCCACCATGCCCAGCCCGAAAATATGTTTCTTGCCTTTATTCATGAGAAATATTTTGTCTAGATATTGAATACTGGGTTGGCAGCTTTTTCATTCAACACTTTAACCATATGGTTCCATTACATTCTGGTCTCCATTTTATTTGATAAAAAGTTGGCCATCATTCCATATTGCTCCCTTGTACATAATTTTATTTATTTATTTATATATTTATTTATTTGTTATTGTTTGCAAGATATTCTTTTCATTTTTGATTTCAGAAGTCTGACTCTGATGGCCCTTAAAAATGTATATGCATTTCCTGGCTTGGGGTTCACTGAAGTTATTTTTTAAAAGGTATTTCTTTCAGCCAGGCACGATGACGCATGCCTATAATCCCAGCCCTCTGGGAGGCCGAGACAGGAGAATTGCAAGTTCAAAGCCAGCCTCAGCAAAGGCAAGACACTAAACAACGCAATGAGACCCTGTCTCTACATAAAACACAAAATAGGGCTGGGGATGTGGCTCAGTGGTCGAGTGCCCCTGATTTCAATCCTCAGTACCAAAAAAAAAAAAGATTTTTTTTCATCAAATTTGGGGATATTTTGCCACTGTTTCTCAAAAAAACTTTTACTTTTGCTATATATGTTTACCTTCTGATATTGTCCCACAAGTCATTGAGACTTTTCCCCAGTATTTTCAGAATGGCTTATATTGATTAATCTTTCTTTAAAATCACAGGTTCTTTCTTTTGTCATTTCCAATATGCTATTAAGCTCCTCCAGTGACTTATTTTTGTATCAGATCTTATTTTGAGCTTTTTTTTTTTTTTTTTGGTACCCCTTGGATTGAGCCCTAGGGCACTTAACTGAGCCACATCCCCAGCCCTTTTTATTTTTTATTTTGAGACAGGGTCTTTCTAAATTGCTGAGGCTGGTCTCGAACTTGTGATCCTCCTGCCTCAGCCTCCATAACCACTAGGATTACAGGTATACACCACTGTGCCTGGTGAGCTTGATTTTTAAAAAATTCTTTCTATTTCTCTGCAGAGATCTATCTGTCCGTTCATTCATTATGAACAGACATCCTTGAACAGTTTTACTTGCTGCTTTAAAAATCTTTGTACATTAAGTCCACCAAGTGGGTTATATTATGACTGGGCTCCACTGACTGCCTTTTTCTCTTGCATATGGGTTAACATTTCTGTGTGTGTGTGTGTGTGTGTGTGTGTGTATGTACACATATACTTGTGTGTGTGTAGTGATTTTTTGCTGTATTCTGGACTTTTGAACAACATGTTGTATACGCTATGGTTTCTGTTATAATTCCTCTGGAGAGATTTCAATCTAAATTTCTGTCTTAGCAGACAATTAACTTGGCTGAACTCAAATTCCAAAGCCTGTCTTAGCTGTGGTGAACACTAGCGGACATCTCTTGGAACTCTTTTGGCCCTATGTGGGTTGTCTCATACATTTGTACTTCAGGGGCTTTGAGAAATTTACAGGTTATATTCTGAATATGGAGTTCCTTCTCTTGGCTCTCTTTTAATGATTTCTGTCCTCACTGCTAAGCTGTGGCAATAGCTCTGAGCTTCATCCTTTGATTCCCCAAGCCAGTAAGACTACAGGTTTCTATCTGATTTCTAGAATCTGGGAGGTGTCAAGTGGGATCAAGAAGCCCTCAGGTGAGAATCTGTGAGGACAGAAAATTCATTAGTGTGGATCACTTCTTTCAAGTGTAGACTCCCATCCAGTGTCTGCCTACTGTAGACCCCTTTATGTGCTGTAGATTGTTAGTTTTAAACAGTCTTAAAAAATACTTTGTCCAGACTTCATAGTTGTTAGCTGCAGAATATTTGGTCTTATACAAATTACTCTACCCATTATGATGTTAGTTGTCTTTTGACTTTATGAGATTTCTTTGACATGCTAACATTGATTTGTTTTCATTTTTTAGTGCAGGGGATAGAACTGAGGGACACTCTACCAAGGAGCTACATCCCTGTCCTTTTTATTTTTTATCTTGAGACAAGTCTTGCTAAGTTGCCCAGGCTGGCCCTGAACTTGCCATCCTCCTGCCTCAGCCTCCAGAATTGCTGGGATTACAGGTGTAGCCACCATGCCTAGCTATTTTTTTTTTTTTTTTTTTTTGTGGTACTGGGGATTGAACTCAGGGGCACTCGACCACTGAGCCACATCCCCAGCCCTATTTTGGGTTTTTTATGTAGAGACAGGGTCTCACTGAGTTGCTTAGCGCCTCGCCATTGCTGAGGCTGGCTTTGAACTCGCGATTCTCCTGTCTCAGCCTCCCTAAGTGCTGGGATTACAGGCTTGAGCCACCGCGCCCGGCTATGCCTAGCTATTTTTATAAATATAAATGTATCACTATTTTCTTGTATTGTTTCTGGATTTTGTGTCACAGAAAGCCTATCTTCGCATCCAAATTAAAGAAAAATTCACCTATGTTTCCTTTCAGTGCTTATAAGATTTTGTAGAATTTTTGAACATTTTTCTAATACATTTGGAATTTATGTATAAAGCATGAGGTATGAACCTAATTTTATCTTTTTACAAATAGTTGATCAGTTATCTCAGCATTATTCATTAAAAAATCTATCTTTGTCCCATTGATACGAGATGCAACCTTTATCGTATTTTAAAATTCCACTGACTTGGCGTCTATTTTGAGCTTTACATTCTATTTCACTGGTCTTCATAGTCACTCACCACTACCTCACTGTTTTAATTATAAGACTGCAATGTATGTTTTAATATACGATAGAGTTAGTCCTGTCATATTTTTTATTGCTTTCTAATTTCTGTATGTTTATTTTTCCATGTAAATTTTATTTGGATTATAATTTACATATCTTGCATTTCAACCATTTAAAGTGTGCAAATCAATATTTTTTAGCATATTCACAGGGTATTGAAGCCACCACTACCATCTAATTTTAGAACATTTTTCTCTCTCCTAAAAGAAACCCTGCATCCACCATCAGTCAGTCCCGATTCTCTGTTCTACCCTCCTCCCAGTTGTAAGCAATCACTAATAGTTCTGTCTCTATAAATTTGCCCATTTGGAGATTTCATATAAATATATTCACACAGTATGTAATCTTTGGTGACTGCTCGTGTAAATTTCAGTGTCACCTTACCTAGCTTGATAAAAAATGCTTTTTGGCAATTCTGTTGACATTTCATTACCTTTATAAATTAATTTGGGGAGAACAGACATCTTTATGATGCAGTGTTCCTACTCAAGAACAAGAGTTGCTTTTGCATTTGTTCAGATCTACTTTTCTGTCATCTGGAGTTTTGAAGTTTTTCTCATTTAGATTTTGTGCATTTCTTATTGCTTATCTCTGCATATTGTATTTCACTTCTTATTGCTATTTGTAAATGGGATTTGCTCTAGCATTATGTTTTGTAACTGGTTGTTGATGACATATATGAAGAATATTGTTTATAAAGGTTAATTTTGCCTTTTTTTTTTACTTTGCCAAGTTATTTTATTGAGTTAGTTCTATTGCTTCTCTAGGGTTTTGCGGGTATACTGTCATGCCATCTGCAACCAGAAATCTGCTTACTTCCTCTTTTGCACTTCTCTCACTCTTGCAGGTCTCTAAATGCTTTCCCTGTTGATAAGCCTTGACCACCATCTGCAAGACAATGCTGAACAGTAGATGAGATAGAAATTATCCCCACCTTGTTTCTTATCTTTATTTTGGTACCAGGGATTGAACTCAGGGGTACTCCACTACTGAGCCACATCCCCAGCCCTATTTTGTGTTTTATGTAGAGACAGGGTCTCACTGAGTTTGCTTAGCGCCTTGCCTTTGCTGAGGCTGGCTTTGAACTCGTGATTCTCCTGTCTCAGCCTCCCTAAGTGCTGGGATTACAGGTGTGTGCCACCGCGCCCAGCTTTGTTTCTTATCTTAATAGAAATGCTTCTAATGAGAAACAAATCCTTTCATTTCTGTAAACCCTGAAAGGCTTAATCTTTTTTAATTTATTTTTTATTTGTTCTAATTAGTTGTACATGACAGCAGAATGCATTTTGATTCATTGTACACAAATAGAGCACAACTTTTCATTTCTCTGGTTTGTACATGATGTAGAGTCTCAGCACATGTGCAGTCATACATGTACCTAGGGTAATGAGGTCCATCTCATTCCACTGTCTTTCCTGCCCCCATCCTCCCTCCCCTTCCCTCCCTCTCCTTTGCTCAATCAAAGTTCCTTCATTCTCCCCACACACCCCCCCCCCCATTATGGATCATCATCATCCACTTATCAGAGAGAACATTCCTTTTGGTTTTTTGGGATTGGCTTACTTCGCTTAACATGATATTCTCCAACTCCATCCGTTTACCTGCAAATGCCATAATTTTATTCTATTTTAATGCTGAGTAATATTCCATTGTGTATATATACCACAGTTTCTTTATGCATCATCTGTTGAAGGGCATCTAGGTTGGTTCCACAATCCAGCTACTGTGAATTAGGCTGCTGTGAACATTGATGTGGCTGTGTCACCATATTGTGCTGATTTTAAGTCCTTTGGGTATAGGCTGAGGAGTGGGATAGTTGGGTCAAATGGTGGTTCCATTCCAAGTTTTCTAAGGAATCTCCATACTGCTTTCCATAGTGGTTGCACCAATTTGCATTCCCACCAGCAATGTATGAGTGTGCCTTTTATCCACATCCTCGCCAACACTTATTATTGCTTGTCTGAATAGCTTATTATTGTTTCTTTAGTGAATGGATGATTATTTATTCCTCTGAATCTTGGACTAATGATTAACTTCAAATCTTTGCTTTGAGTTAATAAATCTGTTTATTTCATCATGCCAATGATAGTAGATTGCATAGAGTTGTGTTACAAACTATGTTAGTGTTCCAAATCTCTCACACCTTCTTCAACTTGGGTCATCTATACTTTAAAAGATTTTTACTTACTTATTTATTTAGTGTAATACTGGAGATTGAACTCAGGGGTGCTTTATCACTGAGCTACATGCCCTGTCCTTTTTATTTTTTTATTTTGAGACCGGATCTGGCTAAGTTGCCCAAGCTGGCCTCGAACTTGCAATCCTCCTGCCTCAGCCTCCAGGGTTGCTGGGATTACAGGTATGCACAACCATGCCTGGCTGATTTTTGCTTATTCAAGTGTGCCAAACTTTTTGGCACAAGTACTCTGGTATAGTTTATGGCAGTATTTATTAAAGCAATATAATATGATCCAGTAATTTCCTCTGTGTATAAACCCGAGAGAATGATTACTATGTCCACCAAAAAACACATACTAGGATGTTTATAAAAGTTTTATTCATAGCTAAAAACTACAGACAACCCAAAGTATTATCAAAAGGAAAACGCACATATTGGGATATATTCATACAATGGAATACTAAGAATGAACTGTCTGTACCTATTTGCAACCAGGTGGATGAACCTCACAAACATCATGATGAGTAAGAGCAACCAGAAACGAAACACTGCTTACCATACGTGTCCATGAATACAAGGTTCAAAGCAGGTAAGACGAACCAGTGGTGCCCGAGGTTATGCAACAGAGACAGGAAGAAGTGTAAGAGGGCAGTGGGGCAGGTGGTGTTCTGCCTCTTGATCTGGTGCTGATTTCCTGGTTCTCTTTCCATTCTGATTTCTGAACTTTTCTGCATGTATATTTTGTTTCCATTAAAAGCTTATTTTTAAATTAAGGCTTTTTGCCAAATTCCAAAAGAAAAAGTTAACCTTTTCCTTTTTATGGACCTTTAGGAAGGAAATTGATAAAGTTGAGAAAATTCTCAGTTCGCTGCACAGCCGTCACTCCCGTCTGCTCCTCCTGGACCTATAAAACCATCGTGCAAGGGTAGATTGGAGCCTGCATATTTAACATTTGCATTTTCTTACACACTTTGAATATTGCACTAGGAACTGCTCACTTTGAAGTCAAGGAGCCGTGCCTTCTTATGGGACTTCTAGTAGATGCCTCTGTTTTCCAAAGGGAAAGTCACTCTTTCCTGTGCCCTGATTGTCAGAACACATGGGTCAGGCTTTATGGCCAGTAGTTGTTTTGGGTGAGAGTGCGCTTTCAAATTCACCATAGTCTGATGTTTAGCAAAAGCTTGGAAAATCTCCCCTAGGCTGTGGCACATGTCCACAGGAGTTGGCTGGGAATGCTGGTCCCCAGACACAGGCTGGGCCCCCTGTCCTATAGTGCTGCTTTCACCTCATTGCAGTTCCCAAGTCAGACCATCAAACTGATGTTGCTGAGGACATGCACTTTGTGACACAGTCTGCTTCACAGGACCCTCCAGAGGAAAAATGGGACCTACCTGAAGAACAGGAAACTGGTCCTTCTCAGCATGCAACTTATTTTTATCTTAAGAACACCGTGAACCAGGTAAGCTTCTCCTTTCAGTGCTGGTAGTTCCTTAAAGCCAAATGTATTGAGCATGTAACTAGGGCTTTATTATATGCAAGTTTATATTTACAAATCCCTGGCTTCATTTCATACCCCTAGCCTTATTTCTTTCCTTCTTTATCCCTACTTTTCATTTATGTTAACTGGATGCATTTTCCATATCTGCTTTTAGATTGACTTTCTGTGATGTGCTAGAATGTTCACTTGCACCTGCTAAATATCATGGAATGCTGTGAGCCCCTTCTTGAACAGTGGATAGCTTGAAATTAGCCACGGTGGGAGTATTTACGCCATCCATATAGATAATTACCCCAAAATAGATCTTGATTTTTTTCTCCCAGGGAGCTAATGTGCTAGCACACCACTGTTTATATCTTTATGAGAAAGGTAAAGCCCAATAAATGTGTTTTAAAAAATTATTATGAATAATCTACTTATTTAAACATTGGCTATTATTTAAAATCTTTCCCTTATTCTTTTTAAAGTTTTAATGAAAAATTCCTAATTTTTAATTTTTTTTTTTTTTTGGGTACTGGAGATTGAACTCAGGGTTACTCGACCACTGAGCCACATCTCCAGCCCTATTTTGTATTTTATGTAGAGACAGGGTCTCACTGAGTAGCTTAGTGCCTCGCCATTGCTGAGGCTGGTTTTGAACTCGCGATTCTCCTGTCTCAGCCTCCCTAAGTGCTGGGATTACAGGCTTGAGCCACCGCGCCTGGCTCCTAATTTTTAATTTTTTAAAGATTGAATTAAAAAAGTGCTTTTATTCTGACTTCAGGTAGTGTCAGAGATATAGGGGGCTCTCCAAACACTGCCAAAAGGTACTGTAGATACAAAGTCTGGGTCATGAGGAAGTTATTAATGGCCAAATAAACGGGAGGAAAAGATCCTCAAGAGAGGGATGGAGTGCTGTTTTAGGCAACTGGAGAAAGGTATTGCAGCAGAAAAAGCGACAGAATAGTTAATAGGTTTGGGATACTTAGAAAATGGCAAGAAAGTGAAAAAACTGACAAGAAGGTTTAAAAGTAAGATGAACGGTACTGGGTGGGCTCATCTCATTGGGGAGCATGGCTCCGCACCTCCACTGAGGGGACCAGGGCGGACCTTCACTGCCCAGGGAACCTCCAGTGCTGAGGGTGCCAATGCTTCTGCAGGCGTTGGAGCGCCCCCAGCAGGTGGGGAGGATTGTACCTCTCAAAATTTATTTTTGATACATAAAGACATAAAATCTTACATATTAACGGGATATCATGTGATATTTTGATAGATGTATACCTTGCATAATATTTAAATCACATCTCCTCAAACATCTCTTTCTTTGTGGTAAAAACTTTAAAAATTCTTTCTTCTAACTTTCTGGAACATATGGTACATTATTATCCATAGTCACCCTATTATGGAATGACACACCAGAACTTATTACTCCTGTGCATCTATACAGCAGTGACTAATTAGTACCCTTTGGTCAACCTCTCCCATCCCTCCTTCTCCAACTCTCCTAGCCTCTGGTGCCCACCACCCCCAAATAATATGAGATTGGCATCTATTTATTTATTTATTTATTTATTTATATTTCACATATGAGTGCAGTACTTGTCTTCCTGTCTTGGCTTATTCACTTAACAAAATGATCTCTAGTTCCATCCATGTTGTATCACATAATAGGATTTCATTCATTTTATAGCTGAATGGTATTCCATTGTGTATGTATACTACATTTTCTTTATTCATCTATTAGTCGATGGACACTTAAGTTGTTTCTATTTCTTGGCTATTGCGAGTAGTGGTATAATAACCATGCGAGTGCAGACATTTCTTCGACATCTTGATTTCATTTTCTTTGGGTATATATACCCAGTAGTGGATATTGTGGATCATATGGTAGTTCTATTTTTAATTTTTTGAGGCACCTCCATACTGTTTTCCATAATGGTTACATCTATGTGCATTCCTACCAACAGTATATAGAAGTTCCTTTTTCTCTTCATTCTTACCATTACTTGCTATCTCTTATCTTTTTGAGTTATAGCCTTTCTTCCTGGAGCTCATGGTGGTTTTGATTTGCATTTTCCTGACAAATTGAGCACTTTTTCATATATCTTTTGTTCATTTGTATACTGCCCCCGTCCCTTATTCCTAAGAGCAGTGAAACTGTTTTGGGCCCAAAAATGTTTTAAGGGAAACACATCCTTGGGATTGCTTTTATTGATGGCAAGGAAAATATAGGCTTCATCAAAAATGTGCATTCTAGTCAACTTGGTGATGGTGCCACTTTTTGGCAAAGGAGGATCTTTGTGTTTGTGGATGCGGAGAACGCTGTTTACATTCTGTTTATCTCATTTTAAGTTGTATTCAGCAAGAGCTAAGATTTTGGTAAATCTAGCAGTATTAGAAGGAAGCTGGCATCACATTCAGTGTGTGATGGCTGCTGAGGGACCATTTAATGCAAATTAGAAGTAATAATAGCTCTGGCTTAAAAGGGCAAAGAATTAGGGCTGGGAAGGGAAATGAGTCCCCGTAGAGGCCAAGGGTTTTGCACTGACAAATAGGAATGCTTGCTACAGCTCCTCTTTTTGCTTCTGGGAAGAGGGGTGAGCTGGAGATACAGAAGCAAGGAGGACTGGGGACAAACTGGGGTGAAGAAATGGTGGCAGGAGATCAGGTTGCTCTGGTATTAGAGAAATCAGCTTGTGTTGGAATTAAGTGCAAATAGTTAACAGAAAGCAAGTTTCTTATCCAGAGTTGATAGCCTAGCAATCTTGAACTTCAGCAACAGCATAAAAGAGAAGAAAGTTCCCTTAAAGAAAAATGGCAGTCCTCGAGTCACAAACAATACTGCAGGCAGCTGGAAAGTGCCCCAAACCTGAAAATCCCCAAAGGCATTGCAGCGAGATGATGCGGCTCACTGACCATGGGAAGAACTAAGGATGACTAGAATGATTGTGTGCTTACTACCTGGCACGCGACTGTGCTGATAAACTTTCTACTTTGTATCAGCCATTTCATCTCGCAATAGACACTATGAAGACACTGAATCGTAGAGGGGTGCTTGGCATGATTTCCCAAGGTGCCCAGACAAAAAAAAAAAGGAGCCAAAATTTGAGCCTCTGCTCCCAACTGCTCAGCTCTGAAAGAAAGGATTTGTATTAATGGCAAAGGTCTGAGGTGCTAGTGATCAGGAGAAGGACAGCAGGTGAGTGAGGAGTGGTGGACTGAGCTCTGTGAGGTCCATGGGAGGACCAGGTGACATTGAGGGGTGGGGACCAGACAGGAGACCCTCAGCCCTGAACTAGAGGGAGACAATGCCCACCTAGAAACCTTGAAAATCTGTCAACTACTTGGCCACATAATTGTATCCATTAGGACATTGCTGAGGCTTGGGACTGATGGAGGCAGCCACGGTGGTGGAATTTGAGGGGTTGGGGTGATTAGTAAAAGGCCCAGCCAAGGCTTACCCAGTTCTTTTCTTACTAGTTTAGAGATATCCTGCATTCAGATGGAGCCAGCACCAATTCAGAGCAGTTTTCCAAAGAGGACCATGCTGAGCTACATGTCATGTACATGGCCCCAAGAGGAAGATTGTCATCGCATAATCTACCTGGGTGCGGATTGGAACAGAGATTCAGAGTCCTTGAGACAGTTGGGAGCAAACTCATGTAAATACTGAGCTAGATTTAATGGAGACAATGGGAATCTCTGTGTAAATGAAATAGGAGAGCATAGAAAATCACTGGATGAGCACTATGGTTTGGATATGGCTTGAGCCATAGGAAGAAATTGACATACTTCTAATGGGATCCTGGTTAGTTCTCTCAAGAGCATTGTTATAAAACAGCAATTCTGGACATTCCCCCCTCTCTCTTTGACTTCCTATCTCACCATATGATCTTTCCCTCTTACACACACTCCCACCATGATACTATCTACCATTAGGTGTTTGCTGAGCTGAACCAATGCTGGCACCATGCCCTTGAACCTCCCTGTCAGTTAAATAATCCTCTTTTCTTTATATATTACCTGGCCTCAGGTATTTTGTTATAGCAACAAAAATGGACTAGAATATCAAGCAAGCATTGGTTTCTTCCTGTGAACTTCATTTCTTCATCTCTGAAGACTACTACTGTCATCAAAGAGTGCCAAACATACTGCTCTTCACTGGCTGATAAAAATTTTATAGATTGTTGACCAAGGAATTGTGGATTAAATGACCACCCAAACATACCTGGAGTCTAGACCTCGCTCTATCTGAGAAGCTCTTAGATGCCACAACATAGAATCCTGACTTCTGCAGATGGCTTTAGAATTTCCAAATCCAGCAGCACTGAGGTCAAACTCTGGCTTCTGAGAGGGGAATAAGACATCCTGGAGCTGGAGGGGAGCAGCATCCTCCCAGAGGACCACATGTCTTCTCTGAACAATTTTTCTTTGTGTGTGTGTGTGTGTGTGTACATTTTATTGAAATATAATTTATATACTGTCCAAATATATATAGTGTCCAAATTATATAGTGTCCAAATCCATGGTTTTTAGTGTATTTAAGGAGTTGCTAATGTACTACATAGTTTAATTTTACAATATGTCCATGATCTCATAAAGAAGCTTCTGACTTATTTGCATTCACATTCCATTTTTAACACCCCCCCCCCCAGTCAAGCACTAATCTACTTTCTGTGAAAGGTTTTAAATGTTGATGAAACAGAAGGTGTTTTGAAAACACAGCTTCTGCCCTGCACCTGGGGTAAAGCAAAATGCTGACAAGTTAACTGTTTTTACATAAATTGATGCTTAGCCTCAAAGAATTTGTTAATTTCAATTTTTTTTGTCATTTTAAAAATTTGTGCTAATTAGTTCTACATGACAGTAGAATGCATTTTGACACATCATACACAAACAGCATATAGAAGCTTAAATACCCTCTTGGACCAATTAGATCCAAAGGTCACAAACAAAGGGGTGCATTCTGGCAAGAGCACAGTCTATTAGCACAGAATGGGGATAGATGGAAGGGAGGGGTTGAAGTTAAGGAGAGTGCTCCTACACTTATGCATAGTCCTTTGTCCATGGAGGAGATGGAGGGACCCTGAGACAAGTCAGAGTATGTCTCTCTTCTGCCCAGTTCTTTCCAGTATCTTCTTGAATCCAGAGCACATTGCAAAGGCCTTAGTAGCTGTTATGATTTGGGTATGGTTTACGTGTCCCTCAAGAATTTGCATGTTGAAATTTGATCTCCATGGTGAAGTATTGAGAGGATGGAGACCATACCACGATGGTGTTTTGAGGCAAAGCCTTTGGGAGGTGATGTCTATTATGTAAAGTCCTCAGGGTGGACCACCATGGTTTCATATTGGTGGCTTATATAAAGAGGGAGAGAGACAAGAAGAGATACACAGATACACACTCGTGCTCCCTGTCTCTTGCCATGTGATGCTCTGCACCACCTCAGGGCTCTGCCAGCAAGAAGGCCATCACCAGATGAGGCCAGTAGAACTTGTGCCTCTGAAGTCATGAGCCACAGTAAACCTCTCTCTCTCTCTCTTTTAAATAAAGTAGCCTGCCACCAGTGTCTCATTACAGCAACAATAGCAAAAAGAAAACCAGACTAATAATAATACAGTAGCTTATTAATCCTTTACCATTTGCCTTCCCCACTCACCTCTCCAGGCTTACCTCCTGTTGCTCCCCCTTGTTCACTCTGCCCCAGCCATTCTGGCCTTCTTCCTGCTCTTTAGACCTTTTTTAGACTTGCCTATTTCCTTGCCTCCTGCAAGTCTTTCCTCACTTGTCACCTTTTCTGACCAATCCATTTAAGTCCCCCTTGCCATTGGCGCTGTTAGTGTTAGGTTGGGTCAGGGTCCAAGATGTCCAATCAGGGAGACCGGTCAGCAGCTGCAGAGCAGAGCTGCCAGCCAGACGCTGAGGGCACCAGTAAACACACCTCCTGTCAATCAGCGGGTTTTCCTGGCCTATCCAGGAAGGACTCTGGCCTTCTCTTCCTGCCCCCAAGCCCTCCACTTCCTGACCCGGCTTTCTTGAAATTCTCTGTGCACCGGAGCCTCAGTGCCATTCTCCCAGACACACTCTGATGGATGGGAGGATTCAGCCCGAGAGCATGTATTCCAATAAAGTCTTGCCGAGCGGCTTAATTCATCTCCTTCTGGTCGTCTAGTCTTTACAGTTAGCGCCTTATCTTCCTCAGTTTCCTTTTCTCTTCCCTTCTATCATAAAACTTTACCCATTTGACAGTCCCATGAGGGCAAGGCTTTCAGTTTCTGCTACATTTCTATCACTTGAGCGTTTCCCATCCCCTAGTGTTTGCAGAGTGAGGGAATGACTGGAAGGAGGGGTGGTTCTCTGGTTAGCTGGCTTCACATGCAACATACATATTGGGCAGAGGGATAAGAGCCTATGAGAGCTGCCATGGTGACAGAAGGGCTGCTTACAATGGAGCAGCTTAAGGCCCGCCTTCCATGAGGTTGAAATGGAAGGGTGGGCATTGAGTTGCTGGCTGAGCAAAGCATGTCGGGGGAGGGAGATGCTGGAGGCTAGAGCCAGGGTGGGGTTGGAAGAGGTGGAGTGGGGCAGTTCTGCCATGTTCCCAGGCGAAGGAAGGGTGGGGTGGGGAGGCCCGCAGCCTCTGAGGGAGGCTGTCTCACCCCTCCAAGATGCAGTGCCTGGACACTCCCTTCCCAGAGTAAGGGAGCATTGACCTTGAGGCACCAGATGGGAGCAATCATTGTCCTGATCCTTCCAGCCCATCCTTCTGCATCTCCTCTCTACCCTCTTGCTGAGAGGAGGGGAGTTGAGTGCTCCAAGCAGAACCCTCCCTATTCCTGGCCCCATGGGTGAATCTGGTTAGACAAAGAAAGCCTTGCTCATGTGAGCTGGAGACTGTGAAGCAGACTAGGCTGAGGTGAGGTCTGAGCTCTACCAGAATATCACCGAGGGAGGGAAAGAGAAATTCCACTGAGTATGGCTGAAGACGGTAGTTATGGGAAACAGCAGCATGTTATGTTAACTAAGTAAAGCTTCTGAGGGAAAATAAACAATGTTTTGATAACTGAATTTGCAAGTCTAAATCTACAAAGAACAGCCAAGAGTTACCTTTGCTTCGTGAACAGCTTTCCTCCAGATAGAGATAAAAAACAGAAAACAATTTCCTGAAAATATTCCCAATATTCTTCCAAGTGTCTTCAAAACAAAATTTGATATACTAGGCCACAAACTCTGGTCTCATCTCCTTACTCTTTGGTTTCCACAGGACCAATAAGCAGAGATGGCACTTGATTTGAGTTCCTATCTCACCAACATATGTTGCTGAACTGGATTATGGAATTATAAAATTTTGAAGATAAAAACATGATTTAAGGGCTGGGATTGTGGCTCAGTGGTAGAACACCTGCCTCGCATGTGGGAGGCACTGGGTTCAATCCTCAGCACCACATATAAAAAATGAATAAATAAAGGTCAATCAACAACTAAAAAAAAAAATTAAAAAAGAAACAAAACATGATTTAAGCCGGGCGCGGTGGCGCAAGCCTGTAGTCCCAGCACTTAGGGAGGCTGAGACAGGAGAATCGCAAGTTCAAAGCCAGCCTCAGCAATGGCAAGGCACTAAACAACTCAGTGAGACCCTGTCTCTACATAAAACACAAAATAGGGCTGGGGATGTGGCTCAGTGGTCAAGTACTCCGGAGTTCAATCTTCAGTACCAAAAAAACCCCCACATGATTTAGTCCAATTTTTCGATGTTTATAAGATAAGGTAGGCTCAGAGAAGTTGATCACATAGCAAATTGGAGGTTGTGGTGGACAGAAAGTGGCCCCCAGCAAGGGCCACATCCTAATCCCCAGAATGTGTGAACATGATCTTGAGATGGGAGGTTTTCCTGGAGCATCCAGGTATAATAATCACAAGGGTCGTTATAGAGGGTGCCAGGAAGGTCAGAGACAAAGAAGGAGGTGTGACTACGGAAGCAAAGACGGGGGTGTTGCAGTCAGGAGTCAAGGAGAGCAGGTGGCGTCCAGAAACAAACATTCACTCAACTCTTAGCAGTTGGATCCACCTGCAGCCTGCAGAGCAGTCCTCTCCATGAGGGTGGAAGGGAAAACTCATAACTGTATGCTTTCCCTGGTGAACCCCCCAGGAAACAACCACTCAGCAGCGTGGAGATGAGTAACAGTGCACAGACGAGTGGTCAGTCTGAGGCCATCCACACAAAAGCCATGCTTCTCTCAAAGCAGTGGTTTTTGGAGTGGGCACATCACAGAATTAAGAATAGCAAATTGATTACAAAAGTAAATATTTATATAGAATGATAGAAAAACTCATAACTAACCACAAACTTTAAAAACCTGAAAACTATGTTCAGTAGCACTAAATCCAGGAAAATGACTTGTTATTTTAATTAAGAAACAGGCTTTATATTTTTGCCCTTTTTTTCCCCTGCAAACTCTTTGATCACCTGTCAGATTCTCTAGAGGGGATAGAAAGATCATATTTTCTATTTAATATAATTTCTAATTCCTACAATTTCCTTTAGGAGATTGACCAAATTCTATTTCTCCTGGAACCACCAGACTTTCCTAGGACAAGATGTGTCAGATATATTAAAATGTGATCTGATTTGTTGGGATACATAAAACATGTGACTGTCATGTGGATATACTTGTGGTGGTGTTATCTTACAGGTTATGTCCTACACACAGAGATTTTTGATGAATTTTATTTTGTCCTAAAAAGGAAGGGTATGGTATATTTGTAATTGCAAGTTTCATTACTGAGACTATTTCTGACTAGAGAGAGCTTCCATTGTGATGAGGGTCGATGAGAACTGAGTCCTCTGCTTGGTCCTTTACATGCCTGATGATTCAAGGAATTGTCCATGGACTACTTTTCTCTGTGGATATTTCAAACCTTTTTTTTCTTTCTATCATGTACTTCTGGTGCTGGGTGTCTCCAACAGGTTCATGTAATAGTACATCCATTGGCACTCAACCTTCATGAGTAGGCCAGGGGAGTTGGCCAGGAAGGTGGTAAGACTACTTTGGGAGATGTTCTCAGGGCAGCTGGCAATAACTTAACTACACAAGGAAGTGACTAAAGACCACATAAATACCTCCCACTAACCTCAAACTAAATATATCCCCAGCCTTATTTCCTTACTGTGTTCCCAAAGGCCTGTGACCACTTACTCCACTGTCACCTGTGACATAAAAGAAGGTCGGAGTAGAAGTAAACAGTGGTCTTATTCAATTGTGATTGAAATATCTTACTCCTAGAAATTTCACATTAACTTCTGACCATGTTTCCAGGGTCTTGGAAGTGACCTGTGGAAGAGAGGAACCCTGAAGCCAGAGCATCAGGCATATGGCAGTGAGCTGAAAGTCACCTTCCATGCACAGCTCCAAACTAACCTCTGGCTCTTGACCTGTAGATCTGCTTCTAGAGGTGGGTTGACCTCGAGACCTGAGGAAGTAGGGACTTTTTCTCTATTTGTTGCCAAAAGATCACTTGAGTTTTACCTGTAGAAAGGGATACCACCTCAAAAACTCCAGTCTCCACCATTGGGGAGGCAGAAAACCTCTGGAAACTTTTTAAAGTTTATCCAGTATCTATTTGCTAAGAGTTAAAATGAATTTTTTCCCCTCCAGAACCAGACACTTCCCTTTTTGTATCTTTGAGAACCCCTTGCTGGTATTTGAGTTACCTGATGTTACTCACTAAATTAATGTTTAGTAAACTGGAATCCACATGTTCTTGAAGACAATTTAAAAATGCTCTGTTGAACAAGATGCTGTAGGCATCCTGGAAAAGATTGGCAGTTGCCTATAAAACTAAGCACCCAAAGATCATACAACCAAACATTCTCACTCTTGGACTTTTCCCCCCAGAGAAATGAAAACTTATGTTCATGCAAAAACCTATCAAGGAATGTTTATAGCAGTGTTATTTGTGAAAGCCCCAAACTGGAAACAACCCAGATTGTCTTTCAGTGAGTGAGTGCTTAAGTAAACTGTGGTCCATTCACCATGGAATGCTATTCAGCAGTAAAAGGTGCAAAGTATTGGTACATGCAACATTCTGAATGGATTTTGAGGGAATTATGCTGGGTACCAAAAGACAATCCTAAAATGTTGTGTGCCATATGATTCTATTTATATAACACTGTTGAAATGACAAAAGTAAAGAGATGGAGAACAGATTAGTGGTTGCCAGGGGTTCAGGCATGCGTGTGGTTATAAAAGGGTAGCTCTGGGTACCCTTCTGTTGATGGGATTGTTCTTCATCTTGACTGTGGTGATGGATACACAAACCTACACGTGGCTTATAATCACCTAAACTAAATACACACAAAAATAAACACAAGTAAGTTTATGTCAAACTGGTAAAATCTGGGTGGATTAAGATGGGTGGATAATGTCAATAGCAACTTCATTGTGACATTACTGTGTTGTATAAGATGTTACCATTGGGGATGTGACCATTGTTATTATTTCTATAACTGTGTGTGAATCTACATAAGAAACTTAATTAAAGGAAAAGGTACATGGATAATCCTGTAATCATGTAATCATCCAGACTCAGAACCCAGTTCCCTGGTGGGCCACCTTGTTTGAAAAGAGTGTTTGTTGTCACCCACTTTATACCCGACAGTGACAATTGCCTGACTTGACTGACTTGAGTCAAGGACAAGTCCTCTCCTCCCCCAAGGGGAGACCAAGTGTCAGACACTGGAACCATGTAAAGAAGGTTCTGCAAGACAGAACAGAAAAATTATTATGAATCCCCAGTGTTGACCTTATTATTATGGTGCTACTTAACTACATGCAAGCTCATATACAACTGCGAAGCCAAAACAAACTCCTAACAGGAATATGATAAAAACTAGAAACTCAGTGACATGCAAATTAGTAGCAATTCGTTTAATTGGTTGAATGATGTCGTGGTGCTGAAACTAAGTTGCCGCTCACAAAGTGGACAGAGCTTTCCTATCAGTTTTTATTCTGAACTAATAATACTTAAGATTTGAACTTTCCAGGGAACCAAGGAAAAAGAAGAAGCCTCTTCCTTTCCAGAACAAATGCACCAGGGATTCTTGTTCCCTACCTGAGTAACACATCTTGCTCAGGCCCAACTGGCCACCTTGGTCATCCAGTTTCCTTGCCTTTGTAAATATGTCTGTTGAGGACAGAGGATGGCTTCTGCAGGCTGTCCCCTCATGAAATGACAACAGAGATTCTGACAGTCATGGCAAGATTAAAAAATTATGAAAAGCAGATACAGAAACTAAATATTTTAGTGATTGAAAGGAAAAGGCACAGAGCTTCTGAGAAAACGGCAGCATGACTGCCCCATGTAATAAATAATGTTCGTGGTAATGACCCTGAGCAATAAATGAAAGGCTCAGTTATGTTGAGAATCTCGTGGTTGGGAGGGTTGGACAGTCCCAGCTGTATGAATCGAATTGAAAGTCCCTTTCATACTTTTGAGTTCTGGTCTTTGAAAGAGCACACTTCCACTATCTCCATGCCTGTGTGTGTGTGGCTACTCCTTCCCAGCAGGGAGAAGGATGGCTGTGTATGTGTGTGTGTGGGGGGGAGGGTTGTGTTGTGTGTGTGTTGCGCTTGTGGGATGGGAAATTGAATTCTGTGACATCCAGAACAAATGGCCTCATGCGATTAATGGTGCCCCCTCCTCATCGGCAGCACTTAAGGCTGCTACTAATTGTTTCCCATTGCAGGATTTTGAGGTGACACACCCGACCTTCTGAGCTTTCATCTTCACACCTCTTCATGCCTCTTATGACAGATAATTATGGCTGAGTGTGAGCATCAACAGGAAAGCAGACCTCTTATCTTCATGTCGGGCACTTAAATGAGCATTTTAAGGCAAATTATTAATAGCTGTGCTTGAGAAAATATCAGCAAAGCTTTTGAGATATTGAATCATTGTATTCTGACTGTGGAAGAAAAAAGGCCATTTCAATGATAAATAGGGGAATTTTTATGAAGTAATTTAATTCATCCAACAAATATTTATTATATACCCTTAATATCCAAGATATCTTATTAGGAACCACCGGATATATGATTCAGTGCCTGATCTAACAGAATTTTACAAGCCAGGAGTTCCAAAAGCATTTATTATTTAAAAAGGCCAACAATATAAAACAAAAATAAAGCATGGTCTGAGAACTTGAGGTGAGGAGCAGGATGTCTGGTGAGAAGGGACCCCTGAGCTGCCTCTGGAGGGATGGGCAGTGCAGTGCTGGGCAGGAAAGGGGAAGGGGCCTGCCCCGTGGTGGGAATGCTATAGGCAACATGAGGAGAAGGGAGGCGAGGAGCAGCTGGATCTTTTGAAATACTCATTGTGTGGTAGCTGGAGACAGGCAGAGACCAGGTGACTTTTTTTTTTTTAATTATTCAGGTTGATTTTATTTCTGTATGTCAGCAATGAATACTTGGATTTGAAATGTAAAGCATAGTGCTGCTTACATAGAATAAAGATATAGTAGATAGAAAAGGATGAATCTGACAAAGATCTGTAAAACAATACTTATGGATTTCTGGAAAAATGAATAGAATGTAAATAAATGGTAAATAAATTATCATAGATAAGAAAATTCAATATTATTGTCAGTTATCTCCAGTTACAAAAATATGTTGAACACAATCATGATAAAAATCCTAATAAGTTGTTTTACAAATACACACACACACACATAAATGCATACACACACACTAAAAGTCCGATAGCTACATAAATCAGTAATATTCTCATATAGTTTGGATTTTTTGAGAGTTTTAAAAAATTTGTTCTTTCTAGATAAACATGTAAGTAGAGTATATTTTGACATACAATACATACATGGACTATAACTTATTCTAATTAGGATCCCATTCTTGTGGTTGTGCATGATGTGGAGTTTTACTGGTGGCATATTCTTACATGGACATAGGAGAATTATGTCCAATTCATTCTACTGTCTTTCCTATTCCCATCCCTTCTTCCTTCCCTTCATTCCCTTTTGTCTAATCCAATGAACTTCTATTTTCCCCCTCCTTGTTGTGTGTTAGAATCCACATATCAGAGAAAACATTCGGCCTTTGATATTTGGGGATTGGCTCATTTCACTTATCATGATAGTCTCCAGATCTTTCCATTTACCAGCAAAAATTATAAAGTCATTTTTTTTATGTCTGAGTAATATTCCACTGTGTACATATACCACCCTTTCTTTATCCATTCATCTATTGAATCGCCTATGTTGGTTCCATAGCTTAGCTATTGTAAATTGAGCTGCTATAAACATTGACATGGCTTCGTCACTGTAGAATGCTGATTTTTAAGTCCTTCGGGTATACACTGAGGAGTGGGATAACTGGGTCAAATGGTGGTTCCATTCCAAGTTTTCTGAGGAATCTCCATACTGCTTTCCATAGTGGTTGCACTAATTTGTAGTCTCACTGACAATGTATGAGTGTACCTTTTTCCCCACATTCTCACCAACATTTATTGTTACTTGTATTCTTGATAATTTCCATTCTGACTGGAGTGAGATGAAATCTCAGTGTAGTTTTAATTTGCATTTCTTTAATTCCTAGAGATGCTGAACATTTTTTTATACATTTGTTGACCATTCGTATTTCTTCCTCTGTGAATTGCCTGTTTAGTTCCTTTGTGCGTTTATTGATTGGGTTATTTGGGTTGTTTTGATGTAAAGTTTTTTGAGTTCTTTATAAATCCTGGAGATTAATGCTTTATCTGAGGTGCAGGTGGCAAAGATTTTCTCCCATTCTGTAGGCTCTCTCTTCACGTTCTTGATTATTCCCTTTGCTGTGAAAAAGCTTTTTAGTTTGATTCCATCCCATTTATTGATTCTTGATTTTACTTCTTGTGCTTCGAGTCTTGTTGAGGAAGTTGGCTCCTAAGCCGATATGATAGAAAGTTGGGCCTACACTTTGTAGTAGGCACAGAGTCTCTGGTCTAATGCCTAGGTCCTTGCTCAACTTTGAGTTGAGTTCTGTGCTGGGTAAGAGAGAGGGGTTCAATTCCATTCTGCTACATATGGATTTCCAGTTTTACCAGCACCAGTTGTTGAAGAGGCTATCTTTTCCCCATTGTATTTCTATGGTGCTGTTGTCTAGTATGAGATCACTGTATTTATGTGGCTTTGTCTCTGTGTCTTCTATTCTGTTCCATTGGTCTTCACATCTGTTTTGGTGCCAATCAATGCCATTTTTGTTACTATAGCTCCGTAGTACAATTTAAGGTCTGGTATTGTTTCGCTTCCTGTTTTGCTTTTCTCATTATGGATTGCTTTGGCTATTCTGGGCCTCTTATTTTTCCAAATGAATTTCATGACTGCTTTTTCTATTTCTGTAAAGAAAGCCAATGGAACTTTAATAGGAATTACATTAAATCTGTATAGTGCTTTTGGTAGTATGGCCATTTGGACAGTATTAATTCTGCTTATCCAAGAACATTGGAAGTCTTTCCATCCTTTAAGATCTTCTTCAATTTCTTTCTTTAGTGTTCTGTAGTTTTCATTGTAGAGGTCTTTCACCTCTTTTGTTAGATTGATTCCCAAGTTTTTTTTCTTTTTTTGAGGCTGTTGTGAATGGGATAGTTTTCTTAATTTCTCTTTCAGCTGATTCATCATTAGAAACAAAGTGTTTTCAAGGAAAGCATCTTCAATGCCAGGCTAAGGAGTTGAGCTTTACACTTGGGGAAGTGGGGTGAGACACAGGTGGTGGGAGGGCAGACAATTAGAAAGGAAGGCTTACAAGAAGGTTGTTGCAGGGGTTGAGGTTGAAGGCTTGAGAGGGGAAGTGGCAAATTTTAAATAGAATCAGGGAGTCTGGCTAGGCTGTGCCAGGAAAAGTCTAGAGGGGGGTGCAAGCCTCACTTTTGGTCAAAAGGAAGCTGGTTGGAGCCCACAAGTCATACTGTCACAAGTCTGGGGCTGGTGCAATGCATTTGGTAAGGCTGTACAGATCATTGCAGCCAGGGCCTGACCTCCAAGACATCTGTACTCTGCACAGAAGGCATTCCCCAACCTTAAGATTATAAAAATTATTTACTAAATTTGTCTACAACTTGACAGTTTCTAATTTTTTGATAATGGGGGGCACCCAGGAGCACTCTACCACTGAGCTATGTTCTCAGCCCTTTTTATTTTGACATGTTCTCATTAAGTTACTGAAGCTGGCCTTGAACTTGAGATCCTCTTGCCTCAGCCTCCCTAGAAGGTGGAATTACATGCATGTGCCATGAGGTCTGGCAACATTTTGTAATTTTGAACTGAATCTGCAGGCATATGATTTCATAAGATATGTCTCCAATCTCCCAACAAGGTAACCCACACCCACCTTGGAGTCCTAAGCTGATCACTAGAGTTGGTCAGGCCCCTTCCCATTACCAAGAGAGTGCCTGGCAAATATTAGGTCCATAACAAATGCAAAAGTTTATAACTGTGGCCTTTATGAAAGGCCTTGCTTATGTCATTAATTGGTTTGGTCATTTAGCCAAGTACGTGGGCCCCTATGACATGCTAGAAGCCACCACCTCTCTAGTTTCCAGTTTATCCTTCTGGAGGTAGAGGGTATTGTAGGTTTGCCTGCCAAGCGGGACATAGACCTGAGCACCAGAGAAGAGTGGGTTGAGAGTCACCTCTGTGGGGAGCCCAGGGGTCAGCCATCTCATCATCTCCAAATGTGTCATCATGAAGGCAACAATATTCTGACTGTCTTAGTCTGTTCAGGCTGCTCTAACAAAATACCATAAACTGGGTGGCTTAGAACACACAAATATATTTCTTACAGTTCTGGAGGCTGGGCGATTCAAAGTGCTGGCAGACTTGGTACCTGGCATGTAGACAGCTGCCTTTTCACTGTATCCTCACATATCTAAGGGAAAGATCCTCTCTCTTGTGTCTGTTTTTAAGAGGGCACTAATCCCTTCAGGGAGCCTCCACCTTTGTGACCTATTCACCTCTCAAATATTTGCCTTACCTCTTGTACCATCACATTGGGCATCAAGATTTCAACAGATGAATTTGTGGGGGTGGGCACAAACATTCATTCACTGATACATATGATAGTAACAGTGGCTATTACTCCTCTGTGCCAGACACTGTGGGCTAAGCACTGTATGATACAAGCTGGATATGAACTCAGAACAATCTGACTCTAAAGCTTCGTCCTTTAACCTCTCTATTCTTCCTTCCCATATGAAATAGGATTGCATTTGGCTGTAGATAACAGAATCTGATGATGACTTAAAAAAATGAGGAGTTCACTACCCTATTTCCAGGGCTAACACAGAGACTTATACATATTAAATGCACAGTAAATGTTTATTAAATGAATACAAGAGTGAATTATGTCCTTAAATAATACTTCTGTCTTGCATCAGTATAACATTTTATTATTAGCACTTTTTGGGGTGAGGGGGACCAGGGATTGAACTCAGGAGCACTCAACCACTGAGCCACATCCCCAGCCCTATTTTGTATTTTATTTACAGACAGGGTCTCACTGAGTTGCTTAGCACCTTGCCATTGCTGAGTCTGGCTTTAAACTCACCACCCTCCTGCCTTAGCCTCCCAAGCCACTGGGATTACAGGCATGCACCACTGTACCTGGCTTATTATTAGCACTCTTTCCTGCTAGTTTCTGGAAGTACCAACATTCTCATTTCAGGGATCACAGAGAAGCCCCTATGGTGTTCTACCTGTGCAAGCAACTCTGCAGAGGTCAGGACATGTTTTAATATCTCCATTTTGCAGAGGATGAAACTGAAGCTTAGAAAGTTTGACTTGTCTGAAGTCACAGAATAAGGGCGTTGCAGTGTAGAATTCAAAAGTTATTTTTCTGACTTCAGGGTCAGTACTCTTCATTGGTATACCTCTCCCTCTAAAGAACTTGGCAGAATTGAAGAATCTAAGATGCATATTTTTTTCTCAATAGTACTTTTTAAAAATGGGAACTGAAGCTGGGCGCAGTGGCTCAAGCCTGTAATCCCAGCACTCAGGGAGGCTGAGACAGGAGAATCGCGAGTTTAAAGCCAGCCTCAGCAATGGCGAGGCGCTAAGCAACTCAGTGAGACCCTGTCTCTACATAAAACACAAAATAGGGCTGGAGATGTGGCTCAGTGGTCGAGTGCCCCTGAGTTCAATCTCCAGTACCAAAAAATAAATAAAATAAAAATGGGAACTGAGATTTAACCAACGGCCCCTTGTTATTAAATGCAATAAGCTGGTGCATCTAGGGCCAGGTGCTGCATGGTGAGGCATGGGTATGGTTGGCAGGAGCTCTTCCCCTCCCTCCCTCCCCTTCCTCTGTGGTCCTGGGTCTGACTTTGAAAGCAGCTGTGAGGCCCTGTTCTGAAGGCAAGGGGAGAAAGCATATTAGTTCTCTAGTATGATAATCATATAACAGAAATTTATGGTGCCCCAGAGGGAGAGAGTTACAAATGGATGAAAGGTGACTGCTTAATGTTCAGGCCAATTTTTTTAGGGTGTAAAAATAAATAGAGGAAAATGGAGTGCAAATAGAACCTAAGGCAAATGGAAGGCAAATGGACCCGTTTTGTTGGTGCTCCCGCTGCCTCCCCCCACCCCACATAATGACGGCCATTTTTAACATTTCCTACTTTGCCATCTTTCAAATAGTGCTACAGTCTCTCACTTATTTGCAGGGCTTCAGGAGGTTTCTAGAGCTCCCAGAGAGTGAAGAATGCCTTTATGCTGGTCTCTCCTCCTGCTTCTGCAGTCTTGACCTCCTCACTGCCATAGGGACCATTTCTGGTTCAGGACATAGGTTGGGTGAGCAGGATGAGGCAAGGGCTATGGCTGCTTCTCTCATTGTCCCCTTGGTGTAGTCCATCATGCTAGGAGTGTCTATACATGTGTGGAGCACACCATGGGCAGTGCCTCTGAGGGGCCTAAAGGACCAAGAGCCTATCTTCTGTCAGGGCCTTACTGACACACATGCTTCAGGGTCCTTCAGATATCCTGGCCTCTGGCTCAGGCCTTTTTCCTCCCAAACTACTGGACAGGACATCTAGAGTTCTTCTCCTACAGGGGATAACCAGGGACCTGTGCCCTGAATGCACAGCCTAGGTGGGAGTTCTGCTGAGTGTCCTGTCCTGTCCTGCAGATCTCAGTCCACCCTAGGTCTGATCTGCACCCTCTCAGCCCTTCTTGGTGGGGAAGCTTCCAGGACATGCAATTTGACCCATTTCTGCCTTGAAATCCTCCTGTGCTGGACCATTGGCTATTCAATAAGTGACTTCTCTCTGTTCCCCAGACCCTTCGCATTCCAGGCTTCACCATTCTTCTGGAGGCCCCACCCCTCTGCCTGCCACGGATGCTCTTTGACTTAGTAACCAAGGCACTCTCCCCTTTGTCCTCTGCCTGCTGCCCTGCCTATGTGCTGATTTCTTGTTCCACACTCCTGCAGATGGGTGATGTGCCTTAAGTTTTGCTTTGGGCTTTTCTTTCTGATTCCCATTCTTTCTTCACTTTAACCTCTCCCTGGTACAAACAAGTCACGCAGCCCCATCTCAGCATGGCCATGGAGGAGGAGACTGGGTCCTCCAGGACAAGGTAGGTAGAGGTTGGAGGTGGAAGGTCCCTGGCAGCAAGGGGCCATAGGAGGCTTGGTTTATCATCTCCTTGGACCACCACCCATTCTCTACTTTTCGGGCCCTGCGTGGTTCTCTCCTGCCTGAGACTTGTCCCTCTGCTGTTCCAGTTGAGCCCCCAATGTGGGCCAGTCTTCTGACTGGTGGGATGGGGGGGAAGCCTAGACTGTACCCTCTGGGAGGATGCTCCATGAAGCAGATCTGGGGACTGTCACACACTAAGACTTTGCCCCTGCTTGCTCATATTTGGTTGCTGGTTCCCAGGGATAGTGAGGATCAACCAGTTCTCCAATAAGAAGAGGGTGTGTGCAGCTGCTCTGGGCTCCTGGGGTTTGCTCATTGTGGCCTCACTCACTGTCATGGTCAGGACTGGGGTTTACATCTCCCTGCCCTTGAGTATCCATGGGCTTTCTCCCCAGCATCCTGGCTGCTTCCATAATCCTTAGTGTCAAAATACAGGGCCAGGGTGCCACCTGTGTTTGTGGTTGGAAGCTGATGGTGAGCACTGGGATATCTTCCCTTTCGTCACATAGAACTCAATAGTGCAGCCCATTTCTGTTGTCTTTCCAAGGTGAGGTGTGCAGAATTTCAGTTTCTTCTGAGTTTTGTCAGAATGAGCCAGCACCTTTGAGCTCAATAGCTCATGGTTATGGATAATGTCTGGCATCTGGAAGCAGGGGGTCAGACTCAGAGCTGTGCGGACTCCACTGGGTCCTGGAGAGTGGGCTGCTGGCTCGTGGTTCTGTGACACCAAGCTCTTCTTTATCAGAAGCCATGTGCTGAGTCCCTAGAACACAACAAAGCCTTAAAAAGCATATGATGTGTGGGAGTCAGGGCGGAACAACCCAGAGAACCAAGGAATCTCCAGCATAAGCCAGAGGGCTATTTACCTGTTCCCCCTACCGGGAGCTCAGGAAGGGCAAGGTCAGGAGAGTTGAAACTTTTTGGAGCAAGGGTGCAGATAAAGGGAGCAAGATTTCTCAAGCTTTTCCATGGCAGAGGGCGTGAGGAAAGGAGAGCTTGCCCATGTGAGCCATGAGGTCAGTTTTCTGTTCTGTGTGGTCCAGCTCAATACCATGTAACATACACGGGGACAGTAACACTTTTCATCTCCACTGCCACCCTCTGACTATTTTTTTCCTGGAAAGCCTGCAAATTGCTAAGATCTATTCTTTTTCTCTGCCTCCCTCCCACTTCCCTGCCTCCTCACAGGCCACCAAACTGCAAAGGATGCTGGGCTGTGGGCACTGAGAAGTCATCAGGCTCTGCTGGAGAAAGAAGGCAGAGAAGGGAAAGAAGTTACTTCCCAGAACTTCCTGTGGTCCTGGGAAAGGATGACTGCCTTGTAAAAGGAGATTGAGGTGGGGTAAGGGTAGCTTATTTGGGGAATGTGTGCCTCCCTGGCACTGCCACACTTAGATACAATGGTGTGTAGCCAGGTTATCTAGGAAGAGCCCCTTTGAAGTCTTTTAGATATTGTAGGCAGGAGAAAGGCTTCCCCATCCCCCACCCTCCACATTGAATTCTTCAATTTGAAATTCTTCTATAAAGGTGGGCACAACATTGTTATTCTTCTTTCTTCTACTCTGCAAGCCTGTGAGAGTCTTGTCTTCTTTCACTGGTAGAAAACCACATGATACTTGAGTTCTCTGCTTTTGTTTAATGTCTGATCTTTGCTCAAAGTCCACTGCTTTCTTCTTGAACAAAACTGGGAGATCTGCTTTACTAAAGATAGAAATAAGGAAAGGAGTTGGGCTTCTCCTGAGACTGAGGCCGGAGGCCTGATTGAGCCCAGGAGTTCAAGGCCAGATCCATCTCAAAAGAGGAGGGCAACACAGCAGTTCACTCCTTGGCCCCAAAGCCCACGGGCGTCTGAAAAGACTTTAGCTAACAGCAAGTCTGGAGAAATTTTGATAGGTGACTTTGGAGGAATTGATGTTGGGGTACTTTTTTGATTCCAGTTCTATTTCATTTGATTTTATAGGGAAAAAAAATGAAGTGACTCACCAAAAAAGAATCCACATAAAAATGATATATGGGAGTTTTTGAATAAAAATAAACCATAAATAAGACATAAATCCTCTACAGGCTCATTGGAAATGGGTAACAGTAATATTGGGTTTACTGCTTTGCTCCCCAAGTGCAGATATTTATTATAATTCAGGGAAATTCCTTGTACTAGTCTACCATTTATAAAATTCTCATCATGGTGTTAGAGTAAGAACGGTTTCCTATGAAATATTGTTATAATAACTGTAATTAGTGGCTCGTAAATAGCCATAATTCATTGTTTAGAGGGAAAAAAGTGTGGACAGTGAAATGTGTGCATGGCCCTTCTTCTCCGAGCATTTCCATCACCTGGAGTGCATGTCACCCAGGTGGCCTGGGCAGGGTGGGACACTGAGCACAGCCAGCCTCCTCGATCCAGACCATTGGGTTTTTCTCTATTGATGGGAGGACGGCCCCAGTTCCAGGGCCCACTACCCATGCTAGCCTCTGTTCTTTTACAGCTTCTTCATCTGGATGCACAGCAAGTTGGATTCCCCCAGCGGAAACCTGATGGCCCACCTGAAAGAGGAAACTGGGTAGGGCAGGCCCACTGTGACATGGTGTGAGTCCTCAGGCTACAACACAGGACCCGGGCGCTGCTCTGACCCCTCGTGTCTTGTGTTGCAGCCGGAGGGACACAGGTCTGCAGCAGAGCCTGCCTGGTGGCCCCCTAAGTGACTTGGTGCAGGGAACTGAGGCAAAGACTTGGGAAGCTAAGGTGGAGGAGGGATGGAGCGTCCAGCAGACTGGCCAGCCTCATCACACTGGGCAGCACCCACCTGGCCAGGCCCCTCCCTTGTCCCTGCTCAGTCTTCTTGTGCATGGCTGGCCCCCGTCCCCAGACTCTACTCCAGGCAGCTGATGCTGGGTGTGGGTGGTATGTTTTCTGCAAGGGGTAGCTTAAGCCACTGGTGGCATCAGGAGAGTTTCATTAATGACATTACCTTGCAAAGGGACAGAAATTCCAGAAAGAAATAAAATCACATGAATTTCAACAGAGAAGAAGCCCTCAAAGAGCACCCTAAAACCAAAGTTGGGAGGTGTCAAAGACAAGTTTCCTTTTTATCCACTTATGTGGTCACTGCACTAAGGAGAGGTGAGCTGGCACCTCGGGGTCCAATGAGTCACCATTGCCTTTATAACTGGGGTCTGGAGGGTCATATTTCTGCAAGTTGCCTACCCAGGGGAAGCATCCTTCAGTCAGATCCAGTGCAGCCCCAGCCCCTAGCACCATCTGGGTGTGACCCTTGAAGGTACCTGCCCTGCATCCTAGGTGGACACCATCCACTTATTCCCTCACTTTTCAAGAGTCTCTTGCTATCATAGTCCCTCCTCTTTTACAAGAAATGTACTAGTTTTTTTTTTGGGGGGGGTTACCAGGGTTTGAACTCAGGGGCACTTGACCACTGAGCCACATCCCCAGCCCTGTTTTGTATTTTATTCAGAGACAGGGTCTCACGGAGTTGCTAAGAGCCTAGCTTTTGCTGAAGCTGGCTTTGAACTCACCATCTTCCTGCTTTAGCCTTCGAGCTGCTGGGATTCCAGGTGTGTGCCACTGTGCCTGGCTAAGGAATGTACTAATTTTGAAATGTAATTGCTTCAGTGTTTTTCCTTCTCCTGAATGATTTGGAGGGGAGTCGAATAAAATGGGAGAGGACATTTAAATCTGAACTAAGGGGAAAGCCAGGAAGTTGAGAGGCTTGAGAAGAAGGGAAGGCCCTGGCCCAGAAGATTCTGGCCCAGAATAGGTAATAGTCAGGTGAAGGCAGCCTCTGCTGAATTGTCTGGAAGCCTGGACGCTGTCTTGGTGAAGTCCTGCTTAGGAAAGACTGTCAAGAAGCCAAACCCAGACTGGGCACAGCTGGGCAGCTGCAGCACACAGACAAAACTAGAGGAAATGAACAGACAGGCAGCGGATTCCATCCCTACACGGTAAGTCATTTTGTAAGGTTTTTATTACTATGTTTTGATTGACAAGTTACAGTTCGCTCTTCTTTTCCTTCCCAGTCGGAACAGTTCTGTTGCAAAGCCACTAGGTGGGGCTGAGCAAGAGGGGCCTGAGGCCAGGAGCCTCAGTGGTTCAGAGTAGGACTTCAGAACATCTGTGGGTGAGGTTGGCCTGTGTTTTGGGGCTTGGGGAGCTGCTCAGTGGTGGAGGAGAAGTCAGGACCATGCAGGGTGAGGAGGGAGTCCACGTTGTGGAGTGGGACTGGGCTGGTCAAAAACAATTTAATAAGACACCTATAATAGTATTTAACTCCGTTTCTTTCTTTGTGCTGTTTTGTTGTGTGTTTTATTTTTTCTCTGCCATACATTGTTAGTGCTTTTTCTTTAAGCAGCCAATAGTTTTGCAAAAACCTTTTGATTTCAAAATAGTTGTAGATTTGCAGGAAGAAATGACTAGAGAGTCCTGCGTATCCTTCACTCACCAGCGCCCATGTGTGCCATCTTACCTAACTAGAACACAGCATCAAAAGCAGGAAATGTATATTGGTGTAATATTCTTAAACTGTCTTTTTCAGATGTTACCAGTATTGACAGATGAATATGTATGTGTATTTTATGCAATTTTACCACATGTGTAGATTTATGTAATTAGCAACATAGACAAGACACAAAACTGTCCCATCACTATGAAGGAATTTCCTTGAACTACTCATTAGAGTCATACCGCCCTCTGAACCTCCCATCCCTATTCTCTTGGCAACCATTAACTTGTTCACCATCTCATATTTCTTTCAATTTGATAATGCTACATAAATGGAATAATATATTTGCCATCTTTTAAGGTATGCTTTTTCTCACTCAGAATAATGCCTCTAAGATCCATGCAGTATGCATCATTTATCAATAGTTTGCTCCTTTTTATTACCAAATAGCATTCCACTGTGGAGATGTACTACAGTTTCTTAACCATTTGCCTGTTTAGGACATTCTATATTTTGGCAATTACAAATAAAGCTGCTACGAACATTCATGTACAAGTTTTCGTGTAAATGTAAGTTTTCGTTTCTTTGGTATATATCCCAGGAGTACAGGTACTGGATCATATCCATGTATGTTAATTTTATAAATAGTTGCCTGTCACGAGTGGCATGCATAATTAATAATTACTCAGAGGCGGATTGTCTTTAAATGCAAGTATATGTTCAATCACAACAATCATCAAATATAATTAATTAATGCAAAAAAGTATTGGGTGTGCTGGAGCACCCCAACTAGCTTTTGATGCTCACTAATCAAACACTATAGGTAACTTACACTATCCTAGGGCAACTAAGCACTACTTGCAATTCACACAATCCTAGGGCAACTAAGCATTACAATTAATGCATATAATCCTAGGGCAACTAAACATTACAATTAATTCACATAACCCTAGGGCAACCATGGGCCCCAAAGTACCTCCAATGCCAAGTGACTTCTCTTAGCCAAAGAGCAGACGTTGTCCTTGTCTGGTGGTTCTCTTCAGCTGATGGCTGGACATCAGGGAATGGTGGAGCTGATCCAGGGAGCAAGGTGGCCAGTCTCACTGATGTCCTTGGAGCAAGCCCAAAAATGTGGCAGAGTAAGCAATTCCAAGTTGGTGGTGTGGGCTAAGTTGGTGGTGGGGCTGAGTTGGTGGTGTGGGCTGGTGATTGGTTACACCCAGTAAAAGCCAATGTCCATGGGTTATGTCCAGTGAGATAGTATAATTGCAACTGGGCCTTTCTTTGCGCATGTGTATGGGCTGAGCCCCCTATCAATAGTAACCAGTAGGCCTACTGTTAGGTGCCCCTCACTGCCCCTTTGTCAATTACATGGGCTGAGCTCCCTATCAATTATAGGCCTACAGTTAGGTGCCCCTTGCAGCCCTCGATCGCATGGACTGGGCTTTCTATCAATTGTAGGCCTATGGTTAGGTGCCTTTTTCAGCCCCCATCAATTGCAAGCAGGCATGACTAAGCAAGTCAATGGCTGCTGTTCCTTATGGCCAGCAACCCAGTGAGTCCCTAGCATGTCCAGGCATATCCATGGCATATGCTCCTTACATTGCCAAACTATTTTCCAGAGTAGTTCTCTTAATTGACATTTCCACCAGCAATATATGAAACACTCAGTTTCTCCACATTCCTACCAGCATTTACAATTATTAGTTTTTGTTATTCATTCTATCAGTTTTGTAATGATAGCTCGTTTGTTAATCTACATTTACCTAATGATTAATTTGCCTTAACCTAATGCTACACTTTTTTTATGTTTATTTGTCATCTATCTGTCCTATTTAGTGAAATGTCTGTTAATGTCTTTTGTGCATGTTCTAATTGGCTTGCTTGCTTTTTGTGCTGAATTTGTGAGTTCTTTGTATATTTTAGATACAATAGAATATTATCAGATATATAGTTTGCAAGTATTTTCTCCCAGTCTGTATCTCATCTTATTCATCTTCATACAATCTTTCACAGTGAAAACAAGTTTTAATATATCAATTTTTAAATGATATATTTATAATTGATATTATAATAAATAGTTATATTTATATATAATATAAATTATAATAAATAAATTATTATATCAATTTATTTAATTATGATATTAAATAAATTGATATTATAATATCAATTTTTTAAACCTATATATTTATAATTTTTTAAAATGATATATTTAACCATGCTCTTGAGGTCAGTTTTAATGGCTAATGATGTTGAATTCAGCTCTAAATTCCAAAGATTTTTTTCCCTGTATTTTCTTCTAAAAGTTTTATAGTTTTACATTTTACATTTAAGTCTCTGGTTCTTTTTTTATTTTTGGTAATGGGGATTGAACTCAGGGGTACTCAACCACTGAGCTACATCCTCAGCCCTATTTTGTTTTTTATGTAGAGACAGGGTCTCACTGAGTTGCTTAGTGCCTCACCATTCCTGAGGCTGGCTTTGAACTTGCAATCCTCCTGCCTCAGCCTCCCAAAGTGCTGGGATTACAGATGTGAGCCACTGCGCCCGGTTTCTGGTTTATTCTGAATAATTTTTTTTTGTAAGGCATGAGACTCAGATTGGTTTTTTTGTTTTGTTTTTGCCAGTTGCTCCGACACCATTTGTTGATTAGTCTTTCCTTTCTCTACTGAATTGCTTTTGCACTTTTATGAAAAATGGTTGGGCCTGTTTGTGAGGCTCTATTTTGGGGTTCTTTATTTTGTTTCTGTTGATCTGTGTGTCTGTTTCTCCACCAATATATTCTTAAGTCTTTGCGTCACAAACATTGTCTTTATTATTGTAACTAAAGAGTAAGTATAAAAAATGGGCAGAGCAATTAGTTCCCCTTTATTCTTCTTTTTCAAAGCTTATGGCTATTGTGGGACCTTTGCCTTTCCATAGAGAATAAACTTATCTTCAATAAACTTATCTTTCTTTCTTTTAAAAGAAAGACTTCTACACCAGTCTGTTATGTTTGCCCACATATTTACACTTTCCAAGATTCTACTTCATCCTACAAATCTGAGCTTCTAAGATTGTTTCCTTTTAGCATTATTTTGTAGTGCCAATCTGCTGGTAATAAATTCTATTTTTATTTGTATAAACATGCCTACACTTTGTCTTCATTTTTGAAGCATATTTTTTACAGAGTGTAGAATTCTAAATTGACCAACATTTTCTTTTAGCACTTTGAAAAATGTCATTCTACTTCTGACTTCCATAGTTTTTTGATAGCCAGGCGTAGTGGCACATGCCAATAATCCCAGCTGCTCAGGAGGCTGAGGCAAGAGAAGGGCAAGTTCTAGACCAGCCTGGGCAACTTAGCAAGACCCTATCTCAAAGTGAAAAATAAAAAGGGCTGGGATACAACTTAGTGGTGGTGCACTCTTGTATTCAAACCACAGTGCTAAACAACAAACTTGTACCCTTGTGTAATATCTCCCCTTTCCCTTAACAGCTGCTTTAAGGATTTTTTCTCTTTATCCATTGGTTTTTAGAAATTTGACTCTGATGAGTGTAGGTATTTCAGTCAGCTTTTTTGTTGCTGTGACCAAAAGATCTGATAAGAATAATTTTAAGAGTAAAAATTTACTTTGGGGCTCAAAGTTTCAGAGATCTCAGTCCATAGAAGGCCAACTCCATTTCTGGGGGCTTGAGGTGAGGCAGAACATCATGGTGGAATAACATGGCAGGGGAAATCGGGTCAGGACATAGCCACCAAGAAGCAGAGAGACAGAGACACAGAGAGCTCAATTTTTCAGGGACAAAATATAAACCCCAAAGACATGCCTTTAAGGATCCACCTCCTCCAGCCACACCCTACCTGCCCACAGTTACCATATTAATCCCTATTAGGAGATTAATGCACTGATTAAGACTCACATAACCCAATTATTTCACCTCTTAATTTTCTTGCATTGTATCAAATGTAAACTTTTGAGGGATACCTAATATATAAACCATAAGAGTAGGTACTATATTAACCTTGCTTGGAATACACTTAGGTTCTTGGATCTGTAGATATATTTCATCAATTTTGGAACAATTCCATTTATTATTTCTAAACACGTTTTTCCCCCATTCTGTATTCTCCTTTTGGGACTCTCTCTATATTAGACTGTTTGATAATGTCCCACAAGTTTCAGAGAGTCTTACTTGTGGGACTCTCATTATTAATTATCATCATTATTATTAATTGTTTACTTTATGTGGTTTACTTTGTGTTTTAGGCAGCTTTTCACAGCTATGACCAAAATACCTGACAAGAACAACTTAGAGGAGAAAAAATTTATTTTGGGCTCACAGTTTCAGAGATCTCAGTTTTAGGTCCAGCCAATGCTCTGGACTTAAGGTAAGGCAGGAGAGCATGGTGGAAGGATGTGTCAGGGGAAAGCTGCTAAGCTCCTGGCAGTCAGGAAGCAGAGTGAGTAAAGGAGTCAGGGACAAAACATAATCCCCAAGGCACACCCAGTGACCTACTTCCTCCTGCCATGCCCTACCTGCCTATTATTACTATCTATTAGTCCATTCAAATTATTAATCCACCAGGTAGATTAATCCATCAGGTGGATTAATACACCAATCAGGCTATAGCTCTCATAATCTAATCACTTCACCTGCATCAGTACATAAGCTTTTGCAGGGAACACCTAATATCCAAACCATAACACTTTGGGTACTTTATATTGACTTAACTTTGATTTTACTGATCTTTTCTTCTTCTGTGTCCAGTTCTTAGTTAATACCTTCAATAAATTCTTTATTTCAGGTATTATGTTTTCAATTCCATGAAGGACTTATTCTTTAAGAGTTTCTCTTTCTCTTCTGGAATTCCCCATCTATTCATTCATTTTATGTATTTTCCTCTAAATCTTTGAATATATCTTTAATAGTTATTTTATAACTCTTCAGTAATTCTGATATCTGAATTTTTTTTTTTTTTGGTACTAGAGATTGAACTCAGGGGCCCCTGATCACTGAGCAACATCCTCAGCCCTATTTTGTGTTTTATGTACAGACAGGGTCTTACTGAGTTGCTTAGCGCCTCGCTGTTGCTAAGGCTGGCTTTGAACTCACAATTCTCCTGTCTCAGCCTCCCTAAGTGCTGAGTCTGATATCTGAATCTTTTGTGGGTCTGCTTAATTTGCTGTTTTCCCTATTGATTAGGGACCACATTTTCTAGTAATTTTTCCTGAATGCCAGACATTGTAAATGATACATTGTATAGCTTCTGGACTATGTTCACTTTAAGATTATTAAGCTTTGGGCCGGCAGGCAGTTAAATTGTTGGTGGATATTCTTAATCTTGTAACAGCTTGGTTTTAGGCCAGATTTTTAAAAATAGCTGACAATTTTGGAAAAGTGGATTATAATAAATCTCAGTGGGAAGTTATGGAGTATGTCCTTAGAATCAGTCTAGAATGCTATTCTAGAATCTATAATACGTAATAGTGCATTATGACACTGAAAAATGGTGGAGACACAGATTTCCATGAATTTAATGGATGAGGATATATTCAAATTCTAGCCCAATTCCAATAATTTTAATTGTCAGAATTCCTCTGGGTAGAAGTCTAAAAACTTTACTTGTTTTGACACATCTCATTAATCACTCCAAGTGATATTACTAGTTGTTAAATCTTTGCATCACATTCTCCTTATCATAAATAATTGGACAAGCTCACAAAGAGATTATCTGCAAGGAATTTTTTTTTGCAGCACTGTTTATAATACAAAGAGATAGCCAGAGAGAAAAGAAAGCCAAATGTCTTTTTTTTTCCAAATGGTTTTTTAAGTTGTCGATGGACCTTTATTTGTTTATATGTGGTGCTGAGAATAAAACCCAGTGCCTCACACATTCTAGGCAAGTTTTCTACCACTGAGCCACAACCCCAGCCCCCAAATGTCTTTTAATAGATGATTGATTAAATAAATGTACCACAGGTACTATACACTAGAATGCTGTGTAGATAATTTGTTTGTTGAAGAACATAGGTAAATGTGTCCATCCATTATATATTAACTGAGACAAACTTACCAAACAGTATGATCCATTTTCCATAAACAAAGTGTTTATGTATATGTATATAACATATTTTTAAAGAAAATGTTATCATTAGAAGTAGGAAATAGACAATTTTTATTTTATGTTTTGCACTGGTGTCCCCAACACCATATTGGGTTTGATGACTCAGTAGAAGAATTATAGGACTCAGAAAAGTTGTTGTAGTTATTATAGCAAAAGGCTACAGATTAAAATCAGCAGAGGGAAAAGGTACATAGGATGATGTGCAGGAAAAGCCAAGGAAAACCTCTGGTTGTCCTTACTTGGTGGAGTCACAGGGACAGCAGCAATGTGACAGCACATGGGAAGTGTTGCCAAACAGGGAAGCTCATGGAGCCTTGGTGTTGAAGGCTTGGTCACTTATACATGCAGTTCTTGCAGGACTAACCTCATCTACTCAGGCTCTATATAAAACTGACATAGTGTGGCCCAAAGTCTCAGGCATACAAAGTCACTCTCATTAGGCAGTATCCTCTGAAGGCTTAGAGGTCATCTTCCAGGAGCTGGGCCCAGGGCCAGTCCTGGAAATGGAGCAATGGCAGGGTTGGAGCAGTCCAAGCCTGCTGAGTTACCTCTTTACTGTACAATACCTTTCTTGTTTCTAGTGTTTTGCAATAACCAGATATTTCTTTTTTTAAAAAAAATTTTAGTTGTAGATGGGCATGATACCTTTATTTTTTATTTATTTATGTAGCGCTGAGGATTGAACCCAATGCCCCATGCACGTGAGGCAGGCGCTCTACCATGGAGTCACAACCCCAGCTCCATCAGATAGTGCTTTTATCATCACAAATAGCAAACTACTTCTGTTCTGCAAAAGAAGAAATGTATCAGAAATGTTTGTGTAATGTCATTTTACTATTGTTGGGTTTTACCAAATTAAATCTCTGCATGACAAGGTTCTGAGCTGCCGGGAGTGACATCTCAATAACTATAGGTGAAATATATCATTATGAAGCAACTTTCTTGCCAGGAATCCCCAGAACTTTACAAATAGGCTCATGAATTCACACCAAAGAAGGCTTGGAGCCAAATCCCTTACTTCATTCCTAAGAAGGGAATCTCACTTCATGGTGCCAATTGATCTGAAAGTCAGAAACAGATAGATAAGAAAGTGACTTCATGAAGTATTTGTCAACCCAGGGACTTGAGAGTCAAGTAACTTAAAACCATTTAGTTCTGGTGACTCTGTTATGAATTAAGTATGGAGCTATTCCAGGAGTCTGGCCTGTTTAGAGACTGGCATGCCCTGCTGTTCATTTGTAGGCAGTTCCCACCAAGGACTCAGAGATCAGCATAAACACAAGCACTCTCTCACTCACATCCATCATTGCTGTGTTGTCTCTCCTTGGCTAGCAAAAAATAAAAGGAAGAATTGTTTCCTCTATGCCAAGTCCATTGCTAAATGCTTAGATGATACTCAATCATCACAACAATTATTTGGTAGGCTGTGTAATGTCATCCCCATTTTATAGATAAGGAAACTGAGGCCAGTACATGCCTCAGTACAGTGACTGTGAGGTCTCTTCATTACACCTGATGAAGTAAAGATAGTAAAACAAATTTTCACAGTCCGGCATTTGAAAACTGTGTGTGATACCCAAGAGTCGTACATTTCAACCTTATGCAAAAGGAATAAATATGTTAACATTTTAGGATAAAACCTTTCCTCTCAACTAGAGAAAATAGCCAACATAACCTAAATAAAATTTGCGAGAAAAAGAGGGAAAATTGCTAGGAAATATTCATCCCAAGGTAGACAATGCTTCCATAACATTTTGAACTTAGATACGATTGTGAGTTGTTTCAGGGGGTGATAAATTCTGAACAAGTAGATTGAAACTAAATAAACAGTTGCTACATCCTACTCACAGCAGTTAATTATAGCAAGAATCCAGCTTCCTAGGAAGTATTATGATAATAAATTATAATTAGTGGTTTGAAGCAGAGATGCTTTTTTTTTCCCCTTTTAAAAAAATGGGTAGCAAAGAGCTTTGTTGGAACTGTACCATTTGAGTTAGAAAAGAGCTGCTATATTAAATTCGTTATTCTTTTGGCAGCTGAGGAAAGCTGTCTGTCAGTCAAGACTGCTAGTCAAGAGCCCCCAAAATTATTCAAACAGGAGAGAATGAACCTTGTTAAATGTTCAGGTGTGGAGAGGCCCTTTGAGCCTTGGAAAATATTCTGCATTGCTTAATGCCGAATGCTAATTGATGGATCCTTGATGATTGCTGTTGGTTTTAAAGCTGTATTCAGATCAGGCTTTCTCTGCCTTGGAAGATGTGGCAATTAAAAAGTGCTTTAATATAACTGAGAGTGGGCTCAGGAGCAGCATGATGGCTCCATGAGCACATCCAATATAACGACAGATGTGGGGCTGCGGAAAGGGCTCAAGGTAGGTAAACAGCTCAATGCACCGATTTTTAAACAAAAGCTCAGAGCTCAACCTGAGATAGCGTGACAGCAGAGAGCTTCCTCCACTCCATTACTCCCAACTCTGCCTGGAACATCTCTTTTCTCCCTTCCTGTTGCTTTTCTTTCCAGTTCCTCTTGGCACTTCCCTTCGCTGCTGTCAGAACCCTGGGATGTAGTTATGACAACTGAAACTTTCTGCGGCTGCCATCCTTGCAAAGAGCTTCACCAAATCCAGTTATTTCTAGAACTACCAGAAACAGGAGCAAACCAAAAGTGGGCAGGGCTGGATATTTTCTCTCTCCCTTTTTTTTTTTTTGGTTCCAGGGATTGAACTCAGGGGCACTCGACCACTGAGCCACATCCCCAGCCCTATTTTGTGTTTTATGTAGAGACAGGGTCTCACTGAGTACCTTAGCGCCTCATTGTTGCTGAGGCTGGCTTTGAACTTGCGATCCTCCTGCCTCAGTCTCCCGAGATGCTGGGATTCTAGGTGTGTGCCACTGTGCCCATTTGCTCTACCCTTCTTCCCCATTCTGTGTTCCCCAGGGCTGATGTCTATGGACTACAGAAGCTGGGATTTCTTGGCCTCTGGCTTCTGATAAGGGGAGTGTGGGAGGCCCTAGCAGCAGATTACATTGTGGTCAGTGAAAGGGGGAGATATTTACTCTCCAGTATCCAGTGTAGCCTAGCCCACTGCCTTGGGCCCTCCCAAGGCCACAGGTCTGCTCCCTTGCCCCTACTGGCTTAGAGGTTGAATGATAGCCTTCTAAAGCCCCAGGTGCTTCTCCAGGCTTCTCTGTTCCTTTGACCCTTCATCTGTCTCTCTGGAAAGAGTCTCCCCTTCAAACTCTCTTCTCTTGCTCTTTGGGGCAATGGTTGATTAGCTGCAGCAACCCTGGCTGATCCCTGCAGCCAGGTAGGTTCTTTCTGCAGACGTGGCTAAGGTGAACATCAGATGCCATAAACATGTGGGAGAGCCCCGAAATCCAATGACCAGTCTCTTTATAAGAAAACGGAGAGGGAGATTTGAAAAATAGACACAGAAACATGGGAAAGAAGGTCACGTGAAGGAGGCAGAGGTTGGAGTGATATGACCACAAACTAGAAGTGGCTACATTTTATGTAGGTTTTCAAATTTATTTGCATGGGAGTTTCTTATGATTTTAAAAATTGTCTATATCAATCAGTGATTATTTTTCCCTTTTTATTTCTTATCTTTGTATATTTGTGTTTTCTGTCTTTTTCTTGATTAACTAGTGTTAACCTATTGTGCAAATTTTTCAAAGAACCAGACTTTTTTTTTTTCTCCCTAGAATGGTTTAATTAAAGCTAATAACATTAGGAAGACCTGTGGCAGTAAAATTGATTCTTACACACTATCCTTAATATTATAAAACACTTGGGGCTGGGATTGTAGCTCAGCGGTAGAGCGCTTGCCTTGCATGCGTGAGGCCCTGGGTTCGATCCTCAGCACCACATACAAAGCAATAAAATAAAGACATTATGTCCATCTACAGCTAAAAAAATATTAAAAAAAAATATTATAAAACACTTTCAACTGGATCAACTTATTTCCCTTCATATAAATACAGCCACATATAACACTGCTGCTAACTGAAGTCACTTAGTTGTGAATTGCAAATATTACTATTTTTTATTTCTGCTTTTGTCTTTATTTCTTCTTTCCTCATACTTTTCTCTTGATTTCCTTTACTGTGCTTTTCCTAGATTTTTGACATCGGATCATAGTTCTTTTATTTTCATACTTTCATTTTTATTGGACATTAGTATTTAAAGGAATGAATTGTCCTCTGGTCGCTTTTAAAAATGTGTTCTATGCCTTCTGAAATGTAGAGCTGTCATTATCATTACTTTTTAGAAATTCTGTAAATGCTTTAATAGCATATTTTTTATTTCTATGTGGTATAAAAATCAAATCAGAAATAATTTCTTGTTTTTTTTCTGATTTGACATTAATTTCTAGTTTCATGACATTTATGATCAGAGTGTTTCTTGTATTTCTACTTTAAAAAATGGCTTATTCTTTTTTTTATTTAATTAATTAATTTATTTAAATGCATTTCAAGTCAAGTCGTAGTACATATATAGAGCTCAATTTTTCCATTTCTCTGGTTTCAAACCAGATAGAGTCACACCATTTGTGTCTTCATACATACACCTAAATGTAGTGATGACCATCTCATTCAACCATCTTTACTACACCCATTCCCCTTTCCCTCCCCCCTCCTCCCCCTTACCCCATCCAGA
>CM053412.1:33432625-33527394 GCA_028644305.1 Xerus rutilus
GCAAATGCCATAATTTTATTCTCTTTCATTGCTGAATAATATTCCATTGTGTATATGTACCACAGTTTCTTTATCCATTCATCTATTGAAGGGCATCTGGGTTGCTTCCACAGTTTAGCAATTGTGAATTGTACTGCTATAAACATTGAAGTGGCTGCATCACTGTAGTATGCTGTTTTTAAATCTTTAGGGTATAGGCCGAGGAGTGGAATAGCTGGATCAAATGATGGTTCCATTCCAAGTTTTTTAAGGAATCTCCATACTGCTTTCCAGATTGGTTGCACCAGTTTGCAGTCCCACCAGCAATGTTTGAGTATACCTTTTTCACCACATCCTCGCCAGCACTTATTGTTGCTTGTATTTTGGATAGCTGCCATTCTGACTGGGGTGAGGTGAAATCTGAGAGTAGTTTTGATTTGCATAAAAAATGGCCTGTTCTTTGAGACCTATTAATATGACTTTTCATGGTTGTCCAAGTGGTTTTTTTTGAGGGGGGGCGGGTAGCCAGGGATTGAACCCAGGGGTATTTGACCACCAAGCCACATCCCCAGCCCTTTTTATTTTTTGAGACAGGGTCTTCCTAGGTTGCTTAGGTCCTCACTAAATTGCTGAGGCTGGCCTCAAATTTGTGCTCTTCCTGCCTCAGCCTCCAGAGTCCCTGGGATTACAGGCTTGCATCACCATGCCTGTCAGTCCTTGCTTTCTTATTGTTTCAATTTGCCTTGTATTCCTTAGTTCATTGTGTTAGCTTCTTGGATAGAGAGAGCAAGAGTGAGAAAGCAAGGCAGCAAGAGAGAGAAAGAGAGGGAGGGAGGGAGAGGAGCCTAGGAGAAGATAAACGGTTCCAGGGCAAGCCCCCAGCGACCTACCTCTTCCAACTAGGTTCCACCTCCCAGGAGTCCATTCAGCTATCAGTGGGTTAATACATTTGATGGATTAATCCACTCATGAGGTCAGTGCCCTTCTGACTCAGTCGTTGCCTAAAAGCCCCACCTTTGAACCTTGCTGCCTTGGGTGCCTGGCCTTCAGCCCACAAGCCTTTAGGGGACAGTCCAGATCCAGACCGTGACAGTCAATTTTGCCCTTTTGAAAGCCTTTCTGAATCACGTTAAGTGTATCTTTTGCATAAAACAGAGCTGAGTCTTCCTCTGTAAGCCAAATGGAAAATCATTTTCTAATTGTTGAAATTAAATCCATTTATCTATATTAATATGACTGCTGAATTTTATTTTAACCCTGTTACATTATTTTGTTATAATCACTATGTGTACTGGATTATATTTTACTGTGTTTGTCAATATTTGTCTTTTCACATTAAAATTTTCTTTTGGCTTGAGGAAAGTTTGAATTTTTATTCTATTGGTTATATTTATGTCTTTAAAAATGTTTATGGTTTCCTACTTTATGCTTAATTTTTGCCACCTGGTTTGTGTGTGTTTAATATTATCCTTTGACTCCCACTTGCTATCTGTATAACATCAACAAATGCCTCATAGGTTGGTAGGACTAGAGAAATTCATTCTTATAAGTTATTTAAGAGAAGTTGTGGGATAGAATAAGTTGCTCTAGAAATATTAGTTGCTAAAGTTATTATTAATAGTGTTCTTATTGAATCTGAAATTCCAGATAATCATGACCTCAGAGGTATCAAGAGTGTATAAGGGAAACTTGTTAAATTTCCTGTCAGGGGAGCAGAATTAAAAGATATTAGGCAACAGAAATGTGTGTTTTAAATATTTAAGGAAGACCACTAAAAGAACAAATGGGAAAGGAAAATTCGATCTTACAAAAGTCCAGAAAGAAAAAAATGAAAACTGAAAAAACATAGTAAATTTGAAGGATATGGTAAAACCTGTATGTAATCAAGTTAAACATAAAGTATATTCTATTATAATATAATCAAAATAAATATAAAGTATATCTTATAGTGGTTAAAAATAAGTAAATAATCTTTGTGCTCTATATGAATCTCTCTAAAACAAAGTGACATAGAAAAATATATGCCAGAGAAATATTAACAAAAACAAAAATATAGAGAGCAATTATTATCAGACAAAATAGATTTTAAGTCCAAAATAATGATCTAGGATAAGGGGGTAATTTCATATTAATAAAAGTTATATTCCAAAAAGAAGATATAATAGTCATACACCGTTATATATCTGAAAGTATATATACGTTCAGTATATAAATTTTTAAAAAAAGATACATCAGGACAATGCAAATCGAAACCACAATGACATGCCACTTCACATGTAGTGAGCAGCTATAACCAAAGACAATTAGCTGGGCGCGGTGGTGCACGCCTGGGAGGCTGAGACAGGAGAATCGCGAGTTCAAAGCCAGCCTCAGCAACACTGAGGCGCTAAGCAACTCAGTGAGACCCTGTCTCTACATAAAACACAAAATAGGGCTGGGGATGTGGCTCAGTAGTTGAGTGCCCCTGAATTCAATCTCTGGTACCAAAAAAATAAAAAAAAAAGACAGTTACAAGTGTTGATGAAGACAGAGAAATTGGAACCATCACTGGTAGGTAGAAGTGTAAAATCATTCATCCACTTTGAAAAACAGTATGGCAAACCTTCAAAGAATTAAACATAGAGATACCACAGGACATGGTGGTTCTACTCCTATGTATATATCCAAGACAAAGGAAAGTATGTCTACACAAAAATTTGTTCATGAATGTTCAGAGCAGCATATTCATAAAAGCCAAAAAATGTAAATAACCCAAAGGTCCATCAACTGATGAAATGATTTTTTTAAAGGAGGCATATCCATGCAATGAAATATTATTTGGCAATAAAGAACGATTCATGCTACAACATAGATGAACCTTGAGAACATTATGCTAAATGAAAGAAGCCAGTCACAAAAATCACACATTGCATGATTCCATTAATATGAAATATATTCTATTAATATGAAATAACCAGCCAGATACAATGGCACACACCTGTAATATCCCAGTGACTCGGGAGGTTGAGGCAGGAGGATCGAAAGTCTAAAGTCAGATTTAGCAAATTAGCAAGGCCGGAGCAACTTAGCCAGCCCTGTCTCAAAATAAAAAATAAAAAGGGCTGGGGATCTGAGTCAGTGGTAAAGTATCCCTGGGTTGAATTCCCAGTACCAGAAAAAGAAATGAAATAACCATAATAGGAAAATCCATAGAGACAAAAAAATAGATTAGTGGTTGTCTAGAGCTAAAGAGGTTGGGGGAAATGGAGAGTGACTGCTAATGGGTATGGAATTTGGGACAATAAAAATGTTCGAAATTGATTGTGGTCATGGCTGTACAACTCTGAATATATTAATAATTACTGAAAGGTACACTTTGAGTGAACTGTATGATATGTCAGTTATATATTAGAAAAGCTGGTATAAATGCAAACACAAAGGCAGATAGAAACAAAAAACTGGCAAATAAATATGCAGATTTTAAAAAAGCAATTGTAGTGCAATTATTTGATCATGTAGGCATGGCAAATTATTCTGTGGAGCCTTAAATGTATCCACTTGTATTCACTAATGTGGGATGGGACCTGGGCTCCACAGCTTTAATTCAGCTCTTACCGCTCTGGCATGGTAGCCATGGTTCTAGGCCCAGATTCTGATACCAACTTACTTTGGGCCCTGGAGGCTTACTCTCCCTCTTTTGGGTCTCAGTTTCTTCGCCTATGAAATAAGAAGGAAGCAGACAGTGCGATCACAAACAACTTTTTGCACTTATGTCCCACGAGGACCTGAAAGTTTCCCTTGAAAAGGTATTCCCAAGGGCTCCTTAATCTTGACATAGGTCTTGGCATCTCCTCCTGTCTGGAGTGTAAGCCCCAAGAGATCAGCCACAGCACCTGAATGGTAACCATGCAGAGAGAGAGGATAGAGTTTGTATTCATTTTATGCTGTAGAGACCATTGGTAATCTGGTTCTCCTTTCATTTGAGTTTTTGAGTTTTTTACAACTCTGTAAAATAAAGCATTTGTTTTATTGATAAGAAAACTAAGGCTTAGAGAGATGATTTAATACCTCTGTAATTTAACAGGGGCCTTCTGTTTAAGGTATTTTCTTTGCAGGTGTGTGTGTGTGTATATATATGTATGTATATATATATATATATTTTTTTTTTTTTTTTTTTTAAACTCATAGGACTTTCTTGCCAGGCATGGTAGCACAAACCTATAATCCCAGTGGCTTGGGAGGCTGAGATAGGAGGACAGTGATTTTTTTTAACAACTACTTTCCAGATCTGTGGTTATGTCTTTGAATTTATTATACTGTGTATTCATTTCTTTGCTTTTTTTTTTAATAAGCTCAGTAATTTTTTTTTCCATTACTCTGAGATTTGTTTTTTTTAAATTTTTATTTATTTATTTATTCTACTTAGGTATAGGAGGATAGTGATTTTAAAGCCAGCCTCAGCAAAAGCGAAGCACAAAGCAACTCAGATCTTGTCTCTAAATAAAATACAAAATAGGGCTGGGGATATGGTTCAGTGGTCGAGTGCCCCTGAGTTCAATCCCCGGTACCGCCCATCCCACCAAAAAATAGTCTTTCTTTATTTGCATTTTCCTTTCTAGCAGCCTTCTGAGTTCTTTCAAAAAAATCTAAATAACTTTGGCCAGAGGTAGATAAAGCAATGAGGGGACTTGCTACTTTGGATTTAGTTCTGACCAACCAGGTAGAAGAAGAGTGGACAGAGGGAGACGATGGAAATGATGGGGTCAAGTCAATTGACAGGCTGACATCATGATATAATAAAATGAAAGTGCAATTTAGGGTGAGAACTAGATTCTAATCTTGGCTCATTAATTAGTAGATGCATGACTGTGGTCCTGTTAAATCACCTCTCTAAGCCTTAGTTTTCTTATCAATAAAACAAATGCTTTATTTTTCCAGAGTTGTAATAGTTGAGATAATAATAGTGGTTATCATTTCCAAATGATAAATACTCCCAATGCCTCAAACTTTCCTAATGGACAAAGTTCCCAGATTCTCCACCATCCTGGATGTCAGCATTGTGACGGCCACTGTAATTTGCAGCTTGGAGCAATGGTCTAAATGTGATCCGATTAACCTAGAAAACATTGAGGTCATTTCCTCTCTAGATACTTCTAATGGAGCCTGGAGGGTCATTAGTTTTTTTAGCAGCCTATTTACATCCTGATTGCTGTTGGATTTGCATTCAACTAAAACCTCCAGAATTTCTCAAGTGGACTTTTTTTCAGAGATAGGCTCTTGGTTATTTCATCATGTAAAATTGTGCATGTGTATGTGTTTATATTTATTTATATAAATAAATAAATATATATATATTTACAGATATAATAATTATATATATATTTTTAAACTCATTTATTTATATCTATGTGTTAGCTTTTCATCACTGTGACAAAGTACCTGAGATAATCAATTTACAAGGAGGAAAAGCTTTATTTTGGCTCAGTTTCAGAGGTTTTAGCCCATGATCACGCGGCTCAGTTGCCTTTGGATGGGATCATGGTGGGAACACATAGTGGAGCATCTGCTCACCTCACAGTGGGCCGGGAGGCAAAGTGGAAGAGGAGGGGCTTGGGTCCCAAAACCCCTTCAAGGGCATGCCCTCAATGACTAACTTACTTCCACTAGGCCCCACCTCCTAAAGGTTCTACCACCTCCCAAGAGTACCATGGCTAGGCCCCAAGCCTTCAATACACGGGCATTTAGGAGATATTAAAGATCCAAATTATAGCAGTTCGTTTACATGAAGAGTCCCCCAGAGTACAAAACACAGTATATAGGTAACACCTAACATTTATTGAAAGGGTGCTCTGAGCAGACACTGACTTTTTACCCTACATTCAAATGATGAAACAGAGATCAGATAGCTCATACAAATTTTCACAGCCAGCACATAGTGATACCAGAGGTGGGCAAGCAATAAACTGCCGGTGTGATTACGTCATCCTTTCCCTGGGAAAGGCCAATTGGGCTAGGCCAATTCTTTTTTTTTTTTTTTCTCAGCTCTAAGATTTTGCATGAACCCACTGAGACTTTCATTGACGTGTAGGGGAGAAGTTCCTTATGATTCACTTCCCTACTGACTCTGCAGTACTTCAGCTTACCAGCAGAACTCCATGCTCATCTCTATTGGAATTCATCATGTTGAACTTGTCGAGGGATGAGCGCCGGCCTGACAAGAGCTCCCAGAATTGGCTGAGTGTGGTGGCACACACTTGTAATCCCAGCGACCCAAGAGGCTGAGGCAGGAGGATCTCAAGTTCAAGGCCAACTTGGGAAACTTAGCAATAACCTATCTCAAGATTAAAAAATAAAAAGCACTGGGGATGTAGTGCAATGGCAAAGTGCCTCTGGGATCATTCCCCATTCAAAAAACCAGAAAATAAAAATCCAAGAGATCCTGGGATTGATATCCCATACATGGTCACTTCTGCTGCCCTCCACTCAGCAGCCTCTAGTGCTCAGACCCTCAGGGCCCTCACCCAAGGCAGCCCATGTTGTCCTGCAGGGTTCTCACACTGCCACAATAATGCTTCTGGGAAATGGGGACAACTTTGCACACTGCTATCTCCAGAATTCTTTTAAAGAGGGATTTCCTGAAATAATCATCTGTGGTGCAAACCGAGATGAACTGTAGACATTGTCTGTGGATCAGCATGTGACCCTGAGCAAGTCCTTTAACCTCTCTGGCTGGTTGTGGCCGATGAGATCAACTGTGAGGGGATGCTGTTGACTCCCAGGCAGGGAGGGTGAAGTTGGGAGAATGCTACCTTTTGTCCCCTGCAAATTCCATCCCATAGCAGCTCTGTGGACTGCTTTCTCCTCTTTGCTGAGCTTCTTCTCATTTTGCTAAGATCAAAACACTGTTTTTTCTTAAGACAAAAGTCGGGGTGTTCTACTCCTGACCTTTTCCCTCTCACCCCCAAATCTAAACTGCAACTTGTCTTTTCTTGATCAACACACACACTCTGTTTGCAAGAAAATTTTTTGTCATGATGGGCTCCCCCAGCCCCTGGTGGTAACCTAGTCTCTGGAAGGCAAACACAGACCAAGCTGAGGCAACATTTTACTGGCAGAGAAAATCTGGTGCTACTTGGAGACACCTTAGAGAAAATTCCCTGTATGGCACTATTTTCCCTTCTCATTGGCAGCAGATGGGATGGATAGAACATTGTCTCTGGGACTGAACTGAGATTAAGCCTAGAGGATGGTAGAGTTTTGCATGCTAAGCAAAAACTCTACCTCAGGGCTGGGGTGGTGGCTCAGTGGTGGAGTGCTTGCCTGGCATATGTGGGGCACTGGGTTCGATTCTCAGCACCACGTATAAATAAATAACATAAAGATCCATTGACAACTAAAAAACATTAAAAACAAAACAAAACAAAAAACAACTCTACCTCAGCTATATCCCCAGTATTTTTCCGCCTTTGGAGACTGTGTCTTGCCAAATTGCCCAGGCCAGCCTTGAACTTGTGCTTTTTCTTTACTGACATGTACATGGATTGATAGTCTCCTTTCCAGAATACAAACTGTATATCTGCAACAAGAAAAAGCATATGCAACTTTGTGAATTTCCAGTTAACTTTAATAGGTGTGGGAACTGAAACTAATGTAGCCTGAGAAAAAGGAAAAAGAATAGCCATGCACTAACAGCTTTCACCTCCCCTGACAAATGTCTTCCTGGTGCTAATCACAGGCAGGAAGAAGTGTCTCACCATACTGGGGGGATAACCTTTGGCAGGCATTGACCTGCAAAAACACAAGACCCCAGACCCACGAGCTCAACTTTCTGAGCACTAAAACTGACCATTTCATTGATTGATGGAACAAACCCCAAATTCCTAAGTGTCCAAGAAAACTGGCATGCTCACTAGACCACCTCCCAGGATAACCTATATAAACCGAGTCCCTTTCTTTGTTTGGTGTCTCATTTTCCACCGGGAAAGTGGGTCCATCCCTGTAAGATGCAGTCCTGTTCCTGAATAAAGCCTGAAATGATTTGTGAAGTTTGCATTCATCTGGGTCTTTTGCACTAACAAGCTTCCCCTTTGTTTAGAAATTATGCTTGCTGGTTCAAAAATGTTTCTAGTCAAGATTATTGAAAAGTCTCACTCTTTTTGTAGAAGGTAAGAACATTGTTACATGTTATCTTTAACCCTGAACTTCTGCCCTGAAGAAAGAGAGAAGTAAGTCAGGATGAACCCTTGCCCCGAGAAAAGGTGGCAGAATTCCAGCCTTAGCCATAGCCCTCTCTGCTTTTTGTCTCCAAAGACAAGTAAACTGAGGCAACTCTGGGGCTTTTGATCAGGTGTGGAATCCCATATTTAGGTAGAGGAAGGATCAGCCAGATAACATGGATTTTATAGGACTTGCCTTCAGAAAGAGGAGGAGAATGACACCTTTTTCCACTGTCGGCTTCTTGGAGTCCTGTGCTTTATATCTCATTGCAATAAAGAGGATGAGAGTGTGACCTAGCGCAGATGTGGGCAGCATTCCTAATTTTGGCAGGTCCTAAAATAAACAGTGAGAGTTTAAGCACTTTAGCCAGGGTCATCTGACACCCAGGTCTCCTGACTCATCCCCAAGTTTTTTCCACTTTACCTCAAGGACCAGGTTTCCTTCAGCTGAAGGGCAGACAGATGCCCTCCAAAGCCAGGTTTCCAGCGAAGGCCTCCGCTGACCTCATTGTTCTTCTTTTTTTTAATCTTAAAAAAATTATTTTTTAGTTATAGATGGACACAATGTCTTTATTTTGTTTACTTATTGTTATGTGGTGCTGTGGATCGAACCCAGTGCCTCACATGTGCTAGGCAAGTGCTTTACCACTAAGCCACAACCCCAGCCCCTCACTGTTCTCTAGCCTGGGAGTCCAGCTCCAAAGGCTTTGGAGAAGGAAGAAGAGAGGAAAATGAGAAAGACGTTTCTGCCAAACAAGCCAACTTTGACCATCCCGTAAGCAATAGGATTTCTCTGGAGAAGAGTAAGAAAGGACTTGAGTTCCTCTTGGGTGGTCTGTACCTCTGGGTCAGCAGCAGCTGAGAGCATATCTTCCATTCACTATTGTTGGGACTTATAAAATGACACTGAAATATGGCACTTTGGCACATGGAGAACTTTGAATTAAAGGAGATTGTCATTGTCAGGCCTCGGAAGCAGCCACAGAACCAAAGTCTCCCTAACCTTCTCCTCCCCTCCTCCCCTTGGCCCTCATTCACCCCTGAAAGTGAGTCATAGAAACCAGACATTTTCTTCCCCAAGGCAGGTCAAACTGGAACTTCTTTTCCCCAAAGCCAGACATAAATCCTAAAACTATTACTCTAACATCTTCCTTTTTCTTTCTTTCTGGCCATAAAAAACTCTCTGACCCATGTTTGTCTGAATAAAGGTAATAAGATGCTCATTCCAGAGAAAAAGAAAAACTGTACCCAGGAAAAAGAAAACCTGCCACTCAGACACAAGAAGAATGTGGGCAGATAGGCCTTGCTGGTCCCCCTCAGTCTGTTCCACGTGCTCACACCCTTTTTACCCCTTCACATTTCTACACGGTTATCCACATTGTCTCCAACCTAAGCACTAAAATGGGTAGTTCCCCCAGGATCTTTGGGTCTTCATTCAGAAGGCTTCTGTATCCTATAAAACTTTGATTCAATAAATTTGTTATGCCTTTCTCTTGTTAACGTGCCTCTGTTAGAGGAGTGTCAGCCACAACCCTTCATGATTGGTGAGGAAGGGGATCTCCCCTTTTCCCCTTTCTGCCCCTGTACTGTTGTGCTGTTCTGAGCCGCCAGAACCAAAGTCCAAAACAGCTTCCATTCCAGCTCAGTGAACTGTGATGACAGCAAGTTATTTTGGTTTTCTAGCTCTCTTTGGATCATTTCTTCTGTTGATGGATCTGTCTTTCATCACTAGATTTTACTTCGGCTCTGTCTCTCCAATCTCTTAGGGCCCAGGGGCCTCTTGGCCAGATCATTGGACCATCCCCTTGTCCCTGACCCACCACACAAGCATCTCGCCCTTTTCCTGGCTCTGATGACAGCTGGTGTATCTGTTCCAAATGTCCACAAATGAAGCATCCAGAAGCCTACTGATCAAGAGGTCCCGAAGAGGTGGCCAAATGTTCCCAGCCCCGTGGACCACAGCACAGCAACCTCTCCTGTCAAATTGTCACTCGCAGTTGGCCCAAGGAGCCATTTCCTGGTGGCAATGGGATGAGAAGACATTGCCATTTAGGTGTAATGTCCAGTGTTTCTAACCTGGCTGCCATTTGTGTTCTAGGTTTGCAGGAGCTCTTACTGCACTCCATGACAAGCTGTTTCCTCTATTTGATTTTAGTCTTTGTGATAAAATCAACCCTGGTGAGAGGCTCAATGTACAAATGGACAATGGCCAGAACCACAGATAACAATAAAATTCTGACCCATAATCTCTGTAGCAACCAGCCCAGGAAGCCAAACCACACCCTCTGCACCAGCCAGCCAGAAGGAGCAGTGGCTGCAGCTTCATGATTTTTTTATTCCTGCCCCGTCAATTCAGAACCAACCAGAGAATCCAAATCCTCACCCCAAACCAGTCATTCAAAATGCTCTCTGCTTCTAGTCGGCTTCTCCACCAACAGCTTCCAGTCAGAAAACACTTGAAGCCCTCCCTGTTCACCCCAGAGCATCTCCTCTCTCCAGCCTGCCCACGAATCTCTGCCAACACAAGTAATGGCGGCTCTGGACGACTCCCTGGCTGGAGCTCTGAATGCATGGCCTCTGCCTATTTGCGCTGGAGTGTTCTGTTTATTTCCACCCTGGCTAAGTCATACCAGCTCTCTAGCCTCCTGCCAGTTTCCTGCCCCCAGCTGCTCAGAGGGAACATAACCTCAATAATGAAAAGGGAGTGATTTTACACCGATGGGCTCTATTTCCTTTAAAAGAATTCAATCAAGTGACAGAAGAGAAACAGAAAAGCACCCTTTTTCTTAGTGTTTGGAGTTGTCTCTGCATTACCCACACAGATGTTAAAAGCAAGTGGCCAATGGAAAGTTCAGTACGATTTGCAGAGAGCCAAGCCTCCTGGATTCTGAAATCCTCTGATCTAAGTGCCCTTTTTCTACTAATGGCTGAAGCTCTGCCCTGCCCTCTATTTCTCACATCCCCTTCTCTTCCCTTTTTGGATACCTTTCTCTTGCACTAGATTTGCACCCACAGATAGCTCTTTGCTCCCCTAGAACCTCTGATTAGCAGCAATTAAAAAAAAAGGTCTTCCAGCAACTTGACACTTTTTGAAATGCTAATTGATGCGAAGCAGAGCCATCAGGCTGTCGTTCACACCTACTCAGTCCCTGCCTCAGGCTTTTTTGCATATTTGAATCAATAAGTTCCTAAACCAAGAAAGTGTGAGCTATGCAAATAGGCTGCTCCCACCACCTATTCTGAGATTGGTACCTGTGGGCGCCCCCCCCCAAAAAAAAACCCTTAGGTTGACAGCATTTTAACTCTTCTGCAGGTGGATGCTCAGATCATCCTGGGAGTGACAATTATTGGCACTTGTTTGAATATTTGCATAAACTGGTTGAAAAACATTGCTCAAGTTCGTTGCCTAAGCAATAAAATGGTTTGAAATGGAACTCGCATATACTGCCAGTGAAAGACGGCAGTGATGAGATTGCTAAATTAGGTCCAGCACTGGTTAAAGCCCACAAGGCAAAGAATCCAAAAACACAGAAATCATTTGTAATTTACTAATTGTTCATAAATCAACATCTAATATTAGTCTGATTAGTAGTCAACAGTGCGCCAATAGTACCAAATTATATGTCAGTACCAGGTCATGTTTCTCTAGAGCAGCAAGCCATCTCTTCACTGTGTTAGCTAGTGCTCCCAGGTGGGTTTAATGCAGTTATCTTTTGCTTCAGTTTTGGATTCATCACAATTTTGGAGGTTGCCCCCCAAAGAGTATAATAATCACATGTTAGTGCTCTGAAAGTGGAAACCAAACCCTTCTCCCCTGTCCCCTCATTCTCCACTTAGGAAGTTTTTTCTGGCAAAGATTCTCTCCTTGACCAAACTTTAGTCAGGCCCCTCTGAGCTCTCTTCTTGACTTTCTCTCAATCTTGGCCTTCTGTGCTCATCCTGTCTCTGCCAGTCCTGCATAGCCTGCCTTAGCAAGAATCCCACGTCAGAGAGGATCCCCTGCCTTTTGAAATCAAGGAAAATCTGAATAAATTCTAGTTTCACTTGCTTTTTTTTTGGTACTGGGAATTGAACCCAAGCGTGCTTAACCACTGATCTACATCCCCAGCCTTTTCTATTTTTTATTTAGAGACAGGTTCTCACTAAGTTGCTTCCGGCCTCACTAAGTTGCTGAGGCTGGCTTTGAACTCAAGATACTCCTGCCTCAGCTTCCCAAGTCGCTGAGATTACAGGTGTGCACCACCATGCTTGGCTTTTACTTGTTTTTGTTACTTGCTTTTATCACCAATTTCAGAGTCACGTAGCTAAGCACTGTATTCCTGTTAGCTTTGCTGTGGATAACATTTCCGACATATAGCTCCCTGTGCTGTGTCTTAGGAACTTAGAAATGGCTTTTTTCTATTTAAAACCAGTTGAAGCCACTGTCTTTTCACCTGGGACTGTGTACATATCCAATTGTCACTGTAATGGGGTTTGGGGAGGTCTCTCCAGAGGCAGAGGAGACCTCTACTCATATTGCAGTGCTGTAGGGACAGACGAGGCAGACACTGAAGACAGCAGGGAGCAGTTTTATTTGACTGCAATCGGTTCAGAGGGTGAGGCTTTTGCTGTAATCAATGAATCCCCCTGAACCCCGAGTTCAGACAGTTTCAGAACTTTATACCCAGTGTGTAAGGGGAGGAGCTCAGAAGTCACAGTCTGCAGAAATTCACACAAAAGCAGCTTTTTCTTTTACTTTTCTGGGCAAGTTAACCTTTCAAGGACAGCACCTGAGAGGGGGAGAGCTCCTTCTCCCTTTCTTTCCTTCTCCTGCCAGCTGTTACCATGGAGCCCAATTAGTAACATCTTCTCTTATCTTTGAAATGTAAACATCTCTGTGAAGCTCAGGCTCAAGGCCAGAGGCCTTCTTACAGACCTATCTTTCCTACCACACTTTACATTTGCAACCACACTTTTATAACCTATTATATTGTTACTATACTAGATAGTCCATAAATGTTTGTGAAAAAACTAGTAAAGGGGCATTCAGCACCTGGAGGTCTGATCTCTTCCAGGCTGGTGGCCAAGTAAGATAGAGCAAAAGGAAATAGAAAGTTTAACTACATTGAACTCTTTGTAGAGTTCAAACTTTTGCTGATAGTCCTAAGATCAATTATAGTGCAGATTTCTGGAGAAGCTTAATTAGGATTTTCTGTGGAGGAAGGGGTGCCACTACAGCATGGGAGAAGACCCATGGAGCTGAAGGGAATCCCCCAGCGGCCACAGGAATCCACAGAGACTGGTTCTTGCCACCCTGCAGAAAGAATTTCAAATGAGTTGCTCATAGTTATATGTAAGAGTTTATTTGAGAATGAGTGCCATAAAGACCCATAGTGGTCCATCTGATGGCTCTTACAGATTCTGAGCTTTAAAAAGATTTGGGGTTTTTTGTTCTTGCCCCAGTTTTTGCTTAGGCATGGAGTGGTTTATTGCTCTTTGGATAGCCCTCAGCAAATTTCCTTTGTGAGAGTTATGATAGCTTAGCCACAATGGGAGGGTCATGATGACCTGGCAGCAAGAGAGAAGGTCTTGAGAGTTTCCCCAGTGGGTCACAATCAACCATGGCTGGGGGAGATTTGACATATCAGTCCCCATTTCCCCAATTCTTGCTCACATTGATAATGTTTCCTATATTCCCAGTCCTGTGAAAAATGAACTCTTTTTGATGTAATTGTCTGATGTCCCTCCTATAAATTACTGCCCTTCATTGCCCTTTCCCCACCCACCTGCCATGACTAAACTAGCCACCTAACCCTCAGAACTGCCAGGCTCTTGACATGTTGCAGAAAAGAATTTAAGGATACATCAGGTTTTAGCAAAGAGGAAGAGCTTTATTAGAAGGTGACAGGTGAGGACAAGAGTTCCCAGAGCAGAATGTGGTTATCTTAAATGACAAAGTGCTCAGGGGACCTCAGGCTCTTCTTTTACAGGGAACTTGGTGAGGGGTAGGCATAGGAAGGTATGTGAGAATGATGTCAATCTGGAGAAGTCGGTTCTCTGATCATGGATCACAGGGTGCTTATGGTGGTCTGGTCTTCCAGGATCTTCAGGTTGTTAGAAATACCAGGGGGATGCAAGGAATCAAACACATGCTCGGAAGTAGCTTGGCAAGGCAAACTTCCCTTCTGCAGAAGGGTGTGCTACCGAAGACAATCCATCAAGCAAGCACACCTGGGCAGATGGTCCACCTGCTTTTATCCCTAATGCAGCTATGCCCCATGCCCTGATTGGAGGAACTCGGGGTTACAATCTACACAATTGGCTAATTTCAAAATTGGGGCGGGCAAAGGGAAGGGCTATAGTTAATATGGCTACACTTGGATCTTACATCCCAAATTAAGGCTAAATACTATATTTTGAAAATGGACCACCAAACTTTCTATTTCTCACAAGACTGACATTGTCTCTTCTATTCAATAACGTTTGGAATGTGCCTACATCTTAAGTTTCTTAAAATACATCCCTTCATGTGATCTGAAAATACATTGTGTAGGGTAACAATGCACTTAAGCCTGAAAAAAATGAAGCCGTTTTCATGGATGAGTGAATTTACAGTAACTCTAAGATTTATAGATTTCTCAGAAATTTGAGAGTGACAGGCCTGGAGGAAAAGACAGGTTTGGGGAGTAAGTGTGATTGTGGGGTTTTTAGATTTACAGCTACAGTGTCTTTTCTCTTACATTTTGTCTCCTTTCTACCTATCTTTATTCATACCTGACTATGGATAACCTTTTGACATCAGAGGGATGAAAACTCCACCTTCAGATCACCATTTTCTGAACATGCATCCTATGAAAAACCATGATGTTGGATCATGTATGCATCACCTCCAGGCACCTGCGCTTGCCTCAGACCACCCTGCCTCCTTATCCTATAGATACCCCTCAACCCTTTCTTCAGGGAAGCAGACTTGAGAGTTAGGGCTCTTTCTCATGGTTGGCTGCCTTGTGAATAAATTCTTTCCTTCTGCAAAACTTATGGCTTCAGTGATTGGCATACTGTGTAACAGGCAAGTAAACTTTGCTGGATTGTTGTAGAGCTGGAGTCTTCTGAGAAACTGAGGCAGAATGAAAAACCCCTCTTCAAATCCCAGTTCTTGCAATCAAATCAGGAAGATTCCAGACATGTTGCTCAGAGTAACAGGAATGAGTTTATTGCAGGGATAGGAAAAGGGAAAGGGGACACTCTCAAGGGAGAGAGTGGGTCCTCTCAGAGAGGAGAGGGACAATGTGCCTCTCCTGCATTCCAGTTTTATTGAGGATCCCAAAGAAGTTCCCAGAGAGTCCCACCCAGGTCCACCTTTTGCCTTGTGACTGACAGCAGGGTGACATCAGACTTTTAAGTACCCACTGTCATGGCAATGGTAGGTCATCTTGGCCCATGTTGACTGGTTCTAATTGGATTCTTAACCATACCTTCTTACAGATTTTATGGTTAGGAGGAATTATTCTTATCTCCCACAGTATCAGGGTCTGGTCACAAAAGTTTCCTCCTTCAAGGTAACTTGGGTTCCTCTTATCAACATTATTGTGGGCCTGAATTTCTCCTGCAGTGAACAGGTAGTTTGCTGAGGAATGTGACATATTCTGTCCACTGAGGCCAGGCAGGGCTGCAGGTAAATTGCTTCTTGGAAAAGAAATCATGTGGGCGTCAGCACAGTGAGCCCGTTTTATAAAATTATTATCTTAACCTCATGTTCCCATCATCCTTATCTGTCTGTTCCTTAACAGGATGACACTTTGATATCTGATCAAGTTCCTTATCCCCCACCTTTAGGAATGACAGTCTTTAGCCTGTCTTTAGCAACAATTCTCCTACTCTTGATGGCATTTCTTTTCCATCCACTGACCCTCTCACTCTGCTCCTTGGCTATGTAGGGGAGGAAAATGAATTTTCCCTGTATCTTTCTGAGTGTTTAGCTGAGGCCCCTGTAACAATGACAGATTAACAAGAGAAAAACATAGGGAAGTTTAATAACATGTAACTGGTATGTGTGTACCTCACATACACACAGGAGACATCCAGAGCAATGAATTAATCTCTAAGAGCTGGCTTTGCATTCAGGCCTAAATCCCATCATCTTCTGAAGCAAAGAAAGAAGAGTTATGGGGAAGTGACTAAGGACAACCCCCTTGGACAATGGAAAGGTTCCTCTTTCAGTGTTAAGTATTTGCATAAACTGCACTCCATCTAGAAGAGTCTCTAGTGACTTAGTCATACTTCTTCCCCTGGTACAGAAATGAAGATACCTTTACAAATGGAGATTTCCTTTACAGATGTAAATTACCCTTACAAAAGAGAAACTCCTACTCTGTTTTTGGAGCTTCTCTTGTGTCTGCAGTTTCTCAAAATAATAAGCTCAAAATAACCCTTATGCCAAAAAAATCATATTTGGGGATGGCATATTCTGATCTCCTATGGCTATAAATCCCTACTTCTCTTTGCTCTATTCAGAGTTAAGACCCATTTCTCTCCCCAGTTGTGATACTCTTACTGCATTAGTCTTGAATTAAGTCTTCCTTTCTGTTAGGTAGATAGTCAGCTACGAGCAGGTGGGTAGGGCAGTAACTTACAGTGAGGACATCTGACATATACCTCAAAGAGAGCCCATAAGTCACAGGACTAGGGATAACTGAAAACTTATCGAAGCAGACAAGCACCAGGAAAATGGGAACTGGTATGTCAAACCTCGCCCAGCCATAGTTAATCATAACCCCTTGAGGGATCTATTGCTTTAAGACCATGTCACAACTATCTTGTGACCAGGTTGTCACAACATACCCTTGTGACCAGTTCATCACTAAAACCATGTCACAGCTATCCCTTGTGACCAGATCATTATGACCCTCACAAAGAAAATTGAGAGTTATACAAAGGGTAATGAACCACTTAAGGGGATATGAGAAACTAAGACAAGAACAAAAGGACCCAAATTCCTTTAAAAACCCAAACTGTGTCAGGGCTATGCCACTCTCTCTGGAGATGGCCCGCTCAGTACCTGTACTGTGGGCTTCTCTCCCTATCTCACATTCTCTAGTAAACTGCTGCTCGTTACTCTCTGCGACTCTTTGGAATCCTTCCTGTGGGATTGCAAGAACCCCGTTGCTGGGGAGGCCTGTGGTCACTCAGGCTCCATGGGTTTCCTCTACAGCAAATACCATTTAACAAGTGCAGGAATACTTGGTTCTTCAACACTTCCACAGGGTACTGCTCCGTCGGCAGGCTTGGTATTGCTGGAGGACTGGAACATCAAATCACTGCCCAGCTCCCGGGTGGAGAATGATGGGGTGAGTCCCATGGTTCCTTTACCCACTTATTGCAGTACCAGTCCCTTCTCACTGGCCTTAGGGTATCACAGGATTCAGGTCCAGGCCATTCCCTGGACACAGCCTGCCCTACACCCCTGTAGCAAAAATAAACTTTTGAGGTTTCCAAGCCGAGATGTTCAATTGGAGTAGGGGTAGCATACCCCTACTCCTCAGTTAGCAAATCTCTCCTTCATTTGCCATGAAGCTAAGATGCAGAAGGCAGCAGGGCATAACAGTGAGGGTCTGGAAGATATCCTGGAGATTCCAGCCTATCTGGGATCCTCTCAAAGCCAGGACAGTCCCCGTGGGCCTGAGCCAGTCTGATTTGGGACATTTGCTACTAGCAGCTGAGAGTCCTGAGTACTCTAGTGGTGATGTTGTGGTTACTCCCTTATATAGTCCTGGAGCAAGCCTACCAAACTCAACCCATAAGTTCCTGGACTGCCTCCAGTAATAGTCCCCAGTCCCTCTCTCTGGGTGGCAGCTACTATGTCTGAGCCAGGGTCTCTATTTTCCTTTCTCATTTCTGCTACTCTCCAGAGTCTAAAAAATTATGATACATGGAGGCAGTGTTTCTCAAGGCAAAGAACAGACTCCTTTCAAAAAAAAAAAATATATAACAGACCCTCTTGTGTGAATGTAAATTATTTTTATACTAAGTGCAAACATTTAGCATATGCTTGTGACTATATAAAACCAAAATAAATATTCAATGATAAAATCAACAAAACTCAAATTAAAGGCAATAATTTAGTGACAGATGATGTTTTGCTAAATCCACAATGATGACACTGAGTTTATTATTAAAAGATCTTCCTTATTTAATTGGTTCTGATTCTTGATAGAGGATAGATACTGGGAGATGCTCAGGCTGGTTTCTGCTTCCCAGTTTTTCATTTCTTTGTGACCTTCTAAACAGAGGCAGCTACTTCTGGTTCTGAGAGGGGAGGTGTTGGTTTGGAGGTAGTTTGTTCCCACCAAAAGTTACATTGAAATTTGGTTGCCAGTGTAGCAATGTTGAGACAGGGGGCTTTTAAGAGGGATTAATATCTTTTTCACAGACTGGATTAGTTCTCACGAGAGTAGATTGTTATAAAGTGAGCAGGGCTCCCCCGCCACAGGCTCTTCCACACGTGTCCACTTCCTCTTTACTTTTTCATCACGCATGGAGCAGCACATGGTCTTCACAGAAACTGAGTAAATGCTAGTGCCCTTCTAGTCTGCAGAGCCATGAGCCAAAATAAGCCTGTTTTCTCTATAAATGACCAAGTCTCAGGCATTTCATTATAACACCAGAAGAGGGACTAAGGAGGTTGACCATGGAGTTTTCCCTTTTAGGTTCTGAAAGCCCAGTATGGAAACTCTGGGCCATGAAGAGTTTTGGGTGCTTTGTGTCTCTGTTCAGTTCCCAGGCTTCAGCAGTTTGGAGGAGACCTGACCAGGAGGCACATGACTCTGGACTCTAAGAACATCTGCATCTCAGCATTTTGGTCCTAGGTGGGTAGGGGTCAATGTCTCTCTCAGAGGGGAAGCTGCCTCAAATCACATTTAGGGAGGAAAGTGATTTTTGCGATAGATAAATGCCCTCAGCATTGAGAAGGGATAATGAAAAAATGTGAACATAGTGACAAAATAATAAGAGATGACAATGTCTGTGTACAAGGATCATTAAACAAAGAGACAAAAAGCAGATGGAGGAAAAAGCATATAAGGCCTAGGGTCTTTGAGAAAGAAGCTGGGTCCTTGGTAAGGAGAGGGGAAACTCTAGGACTTCAAGTACCTGGCTCTGGCTCCTCTGCCCCCAGCCTCATCTCCCAGATCCTGGTCTGGGACCAACTAAATGTTGGTCTCTAGTACTCCTATTCCATTCCATGTTCTCTATAATTTTCTCCTATTATAAAATATTTAAACTTTATTCATCACTTAGAAAACTTTTCAATAAAGAATACATATGATAATTAAAATGAGCGGGGCTTGGTGGGGCACGCCTGTAATCCCAGCGGCTCAGGAGGCTGAGGCAAGAGGATTGCAAGTTCAAAGCCAGTCTCAGCAACTTAGTGAGGCTCTAAGCAACTTTGCAAGATGCTGTCTCTAAAAAAAAAGTAAAATGGGCTGGGGATGTGTCTCAGTGGTAAAGCACCCCTGGGTTCAATCCCTGGTACGAAAATAAATTAATAATAATAATAATAATAATTGAAGTGAAAGACTAAAAATCTTTCTGTGATCACAGTGCCTGCTTCAATTTGTTTGAAGGCTAATTGTTGAAAGTAACATTTTAAACATGCATTTCTTAATTTCTCTATAAACACAGAAAATTGTGATAATTGCTTATCAAATTTTGATAAATATATACTACTAATAATTATAGTCTCAATTCAGTTCTGAAGAAATATTTTAATACTCCAAGTATTATAGTCCCAGGAATTTTTTTTTTGTGCTTTAAACTTCAATTCTTTGATGATACACTCCCCTGTGACTTTTGACACAAAATTAGAAGGATTTCAAAGAATTGAATGAGTTGTTGTAACAAATTTCCTCTGCTTCCCATATGCTTGTTTATCTGAATACTCAGTACTAGCTGGGCTTGGTGATGTGCACATGGAGTCCCCAGCTAAGGCTGAGGTGGGGGGATTGCTTAAGACTAGCCTGGGAAACACAGCGATACCCTGTCTCAAAAACAAACAGAAAGCACAAGCTGAAGATCAGCTCAGTGGTAGAGCACAAGGCCCTGGGTTTGATCCCCGGCACCTCAAAAATTAAAAAAAAAAAGTACTTGGTATTGACATTAATGAAATGAAAGATAGCAATAGATTCTTTGTCAAACTCTTGTTTTACTCTACTAATAAGCATTATCCATGCATAAATATATGAACTCATTTTTTTTTAAACCAATAAGAATTGAAGATTGGTTGGGGCTAATTCAAGTGGGTCCTCCTGGCAGGTAAGGTCAGACTCTCCTTAGAGACTGGCACCTGGGAAGGGCACGTTTCCCAGACACAGCTACTAAAAGACACAAGGGCTCTGAGCAATCCCTGAATCATGGTGGAGAACTGGCTAGACCAGGACATGTCAGACCACATCTCTGTGGGCCACTGGAGCCAAACATGGAAAGTGGTATTTGCACCTTTGAAGTAAAGGAATAACCTTTGGAGAAAAGGATTCATACATCAGGTGAGGTTTTATCAACTCTTTTCATGTGCTGGGGACAATGGCAGCTAGCAAGCAGTTCTCTTAGTGGAGAGTATCCCCCAAAGCTACCACCACCACAACTCCAGCGTGGCATGGTGAATACTTCCTGTGTCCCACGTGCCTTTCTAGGGCGTCTAAATGTTCTACGCTACTCAGGAGAGTCTTAGTTACCCTGATCCTTTGCTTCTCCACAGGAATTCTCAAAGTAGCTTGGTAAGTTCCATAAAATCAACTCCATGGGTATTTTGATTACCATTATATTAAAATTATGGACTTATTTGGGTGTTGATGTTGACATCAGTCTTGGAGATCAGAATCTGGTCCTCGCCCCCCCCCCCACCTCCTGCCCCCGTGTTGAAGATCAAACACTTGAGAAACGCTGAGGCAAGCATAGAAAGCAAGTTTTATTTAAGAGATGGACAGAGGTAAAGTTACACTTCCCAGGAGAGAAAGGGCCCAGAGATGGCTGCCTGCAGGAGTGGGTGTGTCTTGTTCTTTTATAGACCCTTGAAATGGAATATCCCCACCTTCTTTTTCTTCTCCCTGTAGTGCTGAAGGGCATGAAGGAGCAGCACAGGGGTTAATCTCTTGGGCAGGGAAGTGTGATCCCTAGCAACCTATTGATCACCCCAACCCAGTCATGACAGCCTTTACCCCCGCCCCACCCCTATCATTTCATTATCTACACTGACTGCCAGGCCTTCTGGCCCTGCCTCAGTTTGTTGAGGAATGTGGCATTTCCTGTCCCCTCAGACCAGGCAGGGCCTTTGCTTTTTGGCAAAGAAAGCATCTGGGGAACCAGTACAGTGGGCTCACTTTATAGAATTATTCTCTTAACCTCATGTTCCCACCATCCTCATTTATTTGACCCCTTACATTATTGAGTCTTCCTTCCATGAGCGTGATGTATTTGTTTCTTCAGGTTTTCTGTTATATCTTTTGGAAGACTTTCTGTGAAGATTTTGGATATATTTTGTTAAATTTGTTCCTAAGTACTTTATAATTTTTCTTGTTATTTTAAATGATATATAAACATATGTATAAATGATATATAAAATATCTATATAATTTAATATGTTTTAATGATATAGATACTGATATATAAATTATGGTTGCTATGTAGGAATTTTTAATACTGGTCTTGTATTTAACAAAATTGCTGAATTCTATTACTCAGCATTAAAAGAGAATAAAATCATGGCATTTGCAGGTAAAGGGATGGAGTTGAAGAACATTATGCTAAGCGAAGTAAGCCAATCCCAAAAAACCAAAGGATGAATATTTTTTCTGATTAGTAGATGCTGATCTATAATGGGGGTGGGGGTGGGGAGCAGAGGAGAAATGGAGGAACTTTAGATAGGGCAAAGAGGAAGAGGGGATGGGAGAGGACGTGGGGGTAGAAAAGATGGTGGAATGAGATGGATATCACTACCATAGGTACATGTATGAAGACATGAATGGTGTGATTCTACCTTGTTCAGAACCAGAGAAGTGAAAAATTGTGCTCCATATGTATACTGTAGATTGAAGTGCATTCTGTTTTTAAAAAAGAAGTTGAAAAATTTTAAAAATTGCTGAATTCTTTTATTATTTCTAATAGTTTTTCTGTTGATTCTTTTGGGATTCTCTTTGAAGTTCATATTTCATGAAAAAATGATAATCTTGTTTTTTTTCTTTTTCTATCTAGAACTTCTACTTTTTTCTGGTCTCTTGTGTAGACTAGAATGCTAGGACAAAGTTGGTTGGGATTATTAATAGTAGGTATATTTGCCTTATTTTGATTTAAAGGGATGGCTTAAATGTTGTACCATAAAGAATGATATCTGGTTTAGGTTTTAGGTTGGTATCATACATCAGATTAAGAAAGCTCTTCTAATTTTGATTTAATAAGGTTATTTATCATGAATGGGTGTTGAATATTATCAAATGCTTTTTTAAGTTTATTGAAATTATCTTACATTTATTTTTTCATTTATCTGTTAATATGATGAATTACATTAATAGATTTTCTAATATTAAGCCATCATAAAACATCCTTGGCAACACTGTTGAAATAAGCCTTGTTTGATCATCATGTAAATGAACACACACAACAGGATAGGACGAATTGTTCCTTGTGAAGAGGATCACACCCTAGTCCCTGAAACCTGCGAAAATGTTACCTTTCATGTCAGAAGGAACTTCCCCATGAACTTAAAGTTACAGACCTTAATATGAGGTGGGTTCAGTATAATGGGTCCTTGAACGTGGAAGAGGAAGGTGGGAGACTGGGTCCGAGACATGCAAGGTGAGGAGCCCTCAACTTGTGGTTGCTGGCTTTGAGGATAAAGGAAGAGGGCAAGCGCCAGGGAATGAGGTGGGATCAAACTCAAAACAGCCCTCAGCTGACCATCAGCAATGCAGATCCTGGGCCTGCAGCTGCAGGGAGCTGAACTTGGCCAGCAACCTGAACGAAAGGATTTTCTCTTAGAGCATCCAGAAAGGAAGGCACGGCTGTGGGAGCCTAGATTTTCACCTGCTGAGCCACATTGGACCTCTGACCTAGAGAATGTTAGGTACTAAGTGTGTGCTGTCTTAAATCACTAAGTTTGTGGTGATGCTTAATGACATTAATATAAAACAAATACACACACTTACATTTCAGTATTCAGTTGGCTAATACTTAATTTAGGTTTTTTGCGTATTTGTTTATCAGTGAGTGTGACCTCTAATTCCTTCTTCTACTATTCTTGTCTAGTTATACCAATCGCAGTTAGGCCAAGCTCAGAGTGAATTGAAGGGCCTCCCTTTTCCTACTCTCTGGAACTGTTCGTATAATGTTTGAATGTTGCTATAGTTCACTTGTAAACTATTTGGTTCTGGTATATTTTTTGAGTTCGAATTTTCATTTTTACCAGAATAACATAATATGTGTATATTTAGAAATCAGATGGTACCATCAAGTTTGTAATAAAACCCATTCGTAGCAAATCCCATCCAACCCTGGAATCATCTTTGTTCAAGCTTCTGCTTCATACATTTACTTTCAAATTTTTAAATACTGTGAGATATTGGTTTCCTGTTGCTTTTGTAACCAATTACCACCAATTTAGTGGCTCAAAACAACACAAGTTTCGAATGTAAGTTATTCTGCCGGAGATCAAAAGTCCTAAATGAGTCTCAAGGGACTAAAGTTGAGGTGTCAGCAACACTGGCTCCTTCCAGAGGCTCAGAGACAATCAGTGCCTCTTCTATCTGGAGATGCTCCCAGCATTTCTTGGCTCCTGGCTCTACACTTCCAATCTGTGGTTCTGTGGTCAAATGGTCTTCTCCTCTACTGTAGTCACATTTCTTTCTGCCCTCCTCTTATAAGGACCCATGATTATATTTTGGGTTCAGTTGGATAATCCAGGCAAATCTCCATATTTTAAGATTTTAAACTTAACCACATGTGCCAAATCCCTTTTGCCGTGTAACATTCACAGATTCCAGGGGTGAGCAGCTGGATATCTGTGGAGGTATCCGTGGAGGTCATGAAGCAGTCTACCATGCATGCCATTTATTTATTTATTTATTTATTTATTTATAACACATTTCAGGTCATAGTACATATATAGAGCTCAATTTTCCATCTCTCTCGTTGCAAACAAGATAGAGTCACACCATTCGTGTCTTCATACATGTACCTAAGGTAGTGATGTCCATCTCATTTTTGCTACTCTCATTCTTCCTTCCCTCCTCTACCTCCCCCTGCCCCATCCAAAGTTCCTCCATTTCTCCCATGCTCCCCACCCCCACCTCCCTTAAGTATCAGCATCCACTAATCAGAGAGAACATTAGGCCTTTGGTTTTTGGGGATTGGCTTGCTTCACTTAGCATGATGTGAATTCCATCCATTTACCTTCAATGCCATAATTTTATTCTTTTTATTGCTGAGTAATATTTTATTGTGTATATATACCACAGTTTCTTTATCCATTCATCTATTGATGGGCATCTAGGTTGCTTCCACAGTTTAGCAATTGTGAAATGGGCTCATGCATGCCTTTTCTGATGTTCCTTGATTTTTTTCAGCTGCAGATATTACTGATGGATGAATATTTGTTTCTCTAACCTTGCCCTTCACAACATACATAGGTGCACACACATACCTATGCAATACTCTTTTTTCATCTTGTCAATAATTATATTTAACTCAGTAGAGTTAATACAAGCCAACTATGTTTGTATTTCCTTTCCTATACAATGATTTTTTAATATTTTATCATTCCTACATGATTATTGCAAGTCAGTCCCAAACTCTTATAGAACTGAATATCAATCCGTTAGGGTAATATCAGTTTTAGCTTTTTTTTGCCTTGGGGACATTCTCCATGGACCCTCTCCTATTCTGCTTCCATCAGGACATCCCTGCCCCCTGCATCTGCTGCACACTGTCATCTGGGTTCTCACCTCTACATCACCCCAGGAAGCATCCTTTGCCTCTCTCCTGAGCTGTCCTTGCTGTTCTCCATCATTTTAGTGGAATACATCCCCATTAGCTTCCTGAGAAAGGATGCCAAGGGAAGTACTTGTTCTCTGCTATACCGAAACACTGTTCCAATTTGCAGGAAATGGAGAGAGAGGACAGAGGAGAACAGTGACACTGGAAATCCAGTCAGCCCGACAACTAGGACACCAGGAATATGATAGGTCACATGACCCATTTCTTTATCAAGTACATTTCAAGGTTTAAAAAGAAAAAAAAAGCTTTTGCAAGAAACTAATTTTCAAGGAAAATTGGTAGAAAAGGAAACTATAGGTTAAAAGGTTTGGAAAGCCACAACTGTTTGCAGTGTGTGGGTCTTAGATGGATCCTGATTCAAACAAAGTTTTTAAAAATATGTGATATTTATGAGACAACTGGGGATTTGAACACTGGATATGAATGATATTGTTCAATTTTATTTTGGGTATGGTAAGGGCATTATTCTTATAGTTTTAGATCCTTATCTTTTGGAGAGAAACATTGATAGGATAGGAGGAGGAGAAGTGGTTGGGTGTGATGGAGCAAGATCACCCATGATCCCATTGTGGTTGAACCTGGTGATAGGGATGTGGGAGTTGATTATAATGTTTTCTCTACTTTTAAATGTTTGAATCCCCCCCCCATATCAGTATTTTTTAATTAAAAATAAGAAAAAAAGGCACTATTCCATTCCCCTACTTAAGAAATGCCTCAGCTAGATATGAACTATAAGATAGGAATTCCTTTCTTAGAATTTTGAAGGAGTTTCTCCATCCCTGGCTTCCACCTCAGAGGGCTCATTTCTGAGAGGCCCAGTGCTTTCCTGAGTGCTGACCTTTGGCTGTGTGTCACTTGTTTCCCTCTATGTAAGTATTTAAGAGATTCCTTGGTATCATTTTTGTTCTGTATTTCTTAGTCCTTTGGGATGGATGCTTTCCCCTTCTTCCTTTATTATACTGAGAATCCAAAGGGCACTTTCAGTTTTCAATGTTTTACTTGAGAAATGATGTGGTTTGTTTTTTTTTTTTCATTTGATAACTTTTTCCTCCCATTTTCTGTTTTGTTTTTTTTAAAATTCCCATTATTTAGATGTTGATTTGGTGCTATTTTTATTGGAATAACATTAAATTTGTACACAAAATTCAGGAGAATAGGTACATTTTCATAGTAATTTTCTTGTCTTGAATAGGGTATGTCTCCGTTTATTCAGTTGCCTTTTCAGTTTTGTCAATTGGTTTTAAAGTTTTTCTTCTTACTGCACATTTTTAATAATCTTATTTCTAGCCTTTTGTCATTTTAAAGTGGAATCTTTTATTCTGCTTTGTTCGCTAGCTAGTTATCATTGCATGTGGGAGAGCTATTGGTTTTATTAATTTTTAAAACCACTTTTCCTAAATTCTCTTATTTCTGATAGTTTTTTTAAATTAGCTTTTTCCATGCATATACCATCTCCAAATAGGATTGCTTTTGCTTTTTCTTTCATGTTTTTAGATTTTATTTTTATTTAAAAAATGGATGCTGAGATATTAATTTTTAGTTTATTACTATGTTCATTTTGCAAGGTTTTCATTTTGGCATTTTCTCTCACTACTGGATTCTGTTGATTACATATGAATGGTGCAGATGAACATGTTCTGCTGTTTTTTGGATTTGGTGCAGATTGACAGCTGGAGCCAGAGACTGGGCCAGACTTAAGTTTAATTCCTTTGGCAAGACCCCAGGAAGCATGTCTGGTTGTTTCTCTTTTTGTGGTCAAAGGAGTTGTTGATATTTAATGTCTATATTCATTTACCAGAGAGCTGTAAAATGGTGATATTCTGTCATTTATTTACTTATTTTTATTTATTTATTTTTATGTGATGCTGAGGATCCAACCCAGTGCCTCACACGTGCTAGGCAAGCGCACTATCTCTGAGTTACAACTCCAGCCCCTGTCATTTATTTTTAAAAAATGTAAATAAGTTTTTTACTTCTTTGGATTAGTTTTATATACACAAACAATCTGTAAAAGTACTACAAATAATTCAATCTACTCCACATTTAGTTTCCCTGTTGATATTTTATACTCTTATTATCTATTTGTTACAACTATTGAACCTATAGTGATACTTCATTATTGACTAGATCTTATGCTTTATTCAGATTCCTTCATTTTTTATCTAGTGTCCTTCTTCTGTTTCAAGATCCCATCCAGGATACCACATCACATTTAATTGTCACGCCTCATTCATTGCTGATGGGACTGCAAAAAGGATATAGTCACTTTGGAAGACAGTCTATCAGTTTCTTACAAATGTAGGTCTGCTATATGATAGAGCATACACATTCCTAAGCATTTACCCAAATGAGTTGAAATCTTGCATCCACACTAAAACCTGCTCACAAATGTTTATAGCAGCTTTATTCATAATTGCCAAACATTGAAAGTAAATAAAATGTATTTCAGTAGATGAATGGCTAAGCAAACTGTGGTATATCCAGACAAAGAATTATTATTCAGCATTGTCAAGCTTTAAGAGGACAGAGCCAGGAGTGGTGGTGCATGCTTCCAATCAAAGCTACTCGGAAGGCTGAGACAGGAGAATACCAAGTTTGAGGCCAGCCTCAACAACTTAGCAAGGTCTTATCTCATAATAAAAATAAAAAGGGCTAGGGATGTAAATAAGTGGCAGAGAAATTGCCTGAGCAGAGTGTGCACAGGCCCTGGGTTTGATCCTCAGTACCTGGAGGGTGGGGGTAGGTGAGAGCATGGAGGAAACTTAAATGCATATTGCTAAGTGCAAGAAGCCAATAAGAAAGGGCTACATACTGTATGATTCCAGCTACAGGACATTGTTGAAAAGGCAAATCTATGGAGAAAGTTAAGAAGTCAGTGTTTGCCTGGTGTTGGGAGTGGGAAAGATAAATAGGTAGAATACAGAGCCTTTTTAAGGTGCTGAAATTATTCTATATTATACTATAATGGTAGAGACATGTCATTATGCACTTGTCAAAATCCATAGACTGTATCATACAAAGAGTGAACCCTAATGTAAACAATGGACTTTGGTTAATAATAATGTATCAATATTGCCTTGTCAATCCTAACAAACATCCCAAATTAATGCAATATGTTAATAGGGGAAACTTTGGGGGTGAGGAGGACAATATGGGAACATGAGCTTTCAATTATCCTGTAAACTTGAAACTGCTCTAGAACATGAAGTTGATTAATTTTTTTAAAATTTCACCTCTTATTATTCTTCTAATTTAGTTAATTAAATAATTATTTGACATCTAAACAGATACAGATTCTTATTTTGTCCATGGGTTATGATGCATTCTTTTTTTTTTTTTTTTTTTGGTACCAAGGATTGAACTCAGCCACTGAGCCACATCCCCAGCCCTATTTTTGTGTGTGTTTTATGTAGAGACAGGGTCTCACTGAGTTGCTTAGTGCCTCGCTGTTGCTGAGGCTGGCTTTGAACTCGCGATTCTCCTGTCTCAGCCTCCCAAAGTGCTGGGATTACAGGCGTGCACCACCGCACCCGGCGGTTATGATGCATTCTTTTTTTTTTGGTACCGGGGAATGAACTCAGGGGCACTCGACCACTGAGCCACATCCCCAGCTCTCTTTTGTGTTTTATGTAGAGACAGGGTCTCACTGAGTTGCTTAGCGCCTCGCCATTGCTGAGGCTGGCTTTGAACTCGCGATTCTCCTGTCTCAGCCTCCCTGGTTATGATGCATTCTTACTGGAGAAAGAAAAAGTCAGTCTGTGAGATCCAGGGCCTGGCCTGAAGCTTGCAGTTGGGTCTCAGTATTGTTAGAAGCTGACCTGCCACACAGAGCTAAGCCAGGTACATTCTTTTTGTCAGGTACATACACTCAAAGAACGTCGACATCAGATAAGGTCACTCTGAAACCATGAGGAATTGAGAAAATGCAAGCCCACATCATAATTTTGTCTAGGCACAAAAACAAGACACAATCTACAAAACATCAAAAATGTCCTTTTCTTCTAGCTAATAAGAGGGATAGCTCTGCTTTCCCATTGGAGCTTTATCCTACTCTAGTCTGTCCTCTCCTTGGATAAGAAATATTGAAGACCCCCCCTCATCGAATTGTCCCTACTTTCTGACAATGTGCAGTTCATTCTTGGACTCTGCTCAAATCCTCCCACACAGAGCCTAATCTCACAATAAGTCATTTGTATTTCTGACAGCCTTCTTCTGAGACACCCCTGCATCCCTTGGTGTGCATGGTCCTCACAGCATGGAGTAATGAACCCAACCGGTTCCACCATGGGCATCACCGCTGTTGTTTCTTTTTAAATTCAGTTTGTCCCAGATTTGTAGAACAAAGTCCTTTGGACATGTCCCCATTGTTGAGCACGTTTGTATTTTCTGGCATAAGAAGATGCTCTAGACTTATCCTGTACGTTCCCTGCCCCAGTCCTAGAATAAGCCATTTCCCTAAGGAGCCCTGGGTTCTTCGGGTGGGGATGGTATTTAAAGGCTATCATCTGTGGGGCTGGTGGTTTAGTTCAGTGGTAGGCCATGTGCTTAGCATGCATAAGGCTCTGAGTTTGATTCCTAGCCCCCCCCAAAGGAAAGCACCAACATCTGAGTGCTGACTGTGTTCATTATTTTTGGGGTGCCATAGTTCCTAGACACACTCAAGCTAGGGAGTCCACATATGCATTTTTATACACACACGTATAAATCTCTCTCTCTCCATTTTATATATATACATATATAAAACACGGCATTCTTACACTCCCATTTCCAATTCAGCACCCCAGGGCTCATGCTAGTTTTCTCCTTCCTTATCTGTAACTTTCTTTTCTATCAGTGGAAAACCTGGCTCTCATTAACATACATACTTATTTGACTAATCCCCCTGTATGTAGCCAATCTGCTGCCTCAGCCTCCACCCCGGCTCTAAGAAGATATCTCCTCCCCTGCCTGAGCTGGGCTGCACCCCATATGGATGGCCTCCCCACCTTGCTTAGGTTTAAATGTTTACAAACATACACATTTGCCTCTGATATTTGTTAAAGCTTATGTTTATATTTTACATTAGTGCATTTTTGTAACCAGTTATTGTATTTGTATGATACCGAATGTATTTCAGGGGCAGAGCCCAATTTGCAGCCTGGTACCTGTGGAGACAGGGGTTCACCTGCAATGGCACAGCTGTGACATTTCTCAGATGCTGGGGCTGAAGTACAGAAACACCTGCATCTGCAAAGACTGTGCCAAGCTGGGGGTCTTCTGTCACACCCACAAGTGTGGCCCTGGACCGCACAGGCAGAAGGAGTGGGGGATGAGTGTGTCTGTGGATAGAGTGGCAGGAGCCACAGGGGTACAGAGGCTGGTAGTCCTTATAGAGTCAGGCTGGCCCATGAAGTCTGTCCTCTCCACTGAGCCTGTCACAAGGGACTGCCCTCGAGGGGTCCCACTGCTGAGCCACATGATGCTCTCCACTGTTCTACTTCACAGAGAACTCTGGGATTCATCATTTGACAATTGATTTGATCAAATGAGGTTTAGATTTTTCACCCAGCCCCCAACATAATAAAATGAGTATTGAGAAAGCATGAGCCACCTGAGTTACATGTTAACATCGTCAGAGCATCCCTCCCAGACATGCCACTCCAGACAGTTCAGATCCATGAATTGTCCCCAGAACATGCTTTGTGGTCCTACCTCTGCCCCTTTGCTAAACTCTGTCCCTCTCTGAAATGTCCTCAGTCCCCAACTTTTCCTGTAATGCCCACCTCAAGTCTCCACTGCATCCCTCACTGACTGAGATGCTTATGCTACTCATCAGAATCCCCCTCCGTCCCACCACGCCCAGCTTTGCCCTGGACTGGAAGATGCATTCTACCTTCTACCTTGAACATGGTTGCTATCTGGTTTTGTAAGGGGACAAATAGATGAAAATGGTGGGAACATGAGTGGGGAATTCTAGGGCTGAGGCTATAGCTCAGTGGAAGAGCACTTGCCTAGCATGTGTGACGCACTAGGTTCAATCCTTAGCACCACATCAAAATAAACAAATAAAATAAAGGCAATCTGTCCATCTACAACTATGGGGAAAACATTTTTTTAAAAAATTTTTTTTATTAGTTGTTCATGGATCTTTATTTATTTATATGTGGCGCTGAGAATTGAACCCAGTGCCTCGCACAGGCACTGAGCCACGACTCCAGCCCCGGAAAAAATTTTTTTTAAAAAGAGAATAATTCTATAAAATGAGCCCACTGTACTGACTCCCCCACATGCTTTCTTTGCCCAAAAACAATCTGCCGGCAGCTCTGTCTGGCCTGAGGGGACAGGAGATGTCACATTCCTCAACAAACTGAGGCAGAGGCCAGAAGGCCTGGCAGTCAGTGTAGATAATGAATGACAGGGGTTGAGAACATGAGGTCTGGTTAGCAAAGAAAAGACAATGTGTTGCTAATAGGTAATCTCAGGGACGGGATCCCACTTCCCAGCACCAGGAGTTGCTAGCAATTATCCCCTGTGTTGCTCCTTCCTGCCCTCAGGCATGTACACAGAGAAGAAAGGGAGGCAGGGGTGAAAGGGGGGATGCTGGCCAGGCGTGGTGGTACATGCCTGTTATCCCAGCATGAGAATTGCCAAGTTCAAACTTAGTGAGGCCCTTTCTCAAAATAAAAAATAAAAAAAGGGCTGGAGATATTGCTCAGTGGTTGAATACCCCTAGGTTAAATCCCTAGTACCAATCACCATCATCATCATCATCATCATCATCATCATCATCATCATCATCAAAGGGGATTCTGGGGTCTATAAAAGAACAAGACACATCCACTTTTGTGGGCACCCAGCTCTGGGTCCCACTACTCTCTAGGGATGTCTACCTCTTCCTCTGTCCCTCCCTTAAATAAAACTTGCTTTCTACACTTGCCTCAATGTTTCTTGGGTGTTTAATCTTCAACACCGGGGAAACGAGGACCCATTCCTGACTCTAAGATCAGTATTAGTTTGATCCCCAGTTTCCCGTTGTCTCTCCTACTCCAGTCAGTGGGGGGTGGAGCTTGGTGACTTATCCCTGTGCCCTGCACCTGGTGGTGCCCAAGGAAAGTTAGTAAACGCAATACTGTCCTCTCCAGAGACCACAGCCCTCCTGAGTTTCCAAAGCCTTCTCTCCCTCCACTCTTCAAGAATGGTAGTGGGTTCTTTTCTTTGTTTGCTTTTGTTTGTTTTTTGTTTTTTTTAAATGTCATTATCTTAACCTGAGACAGGTCTGCAGAGCCACTGACTGTACCCTGGCAATAGGAAGCACAGCGGAGGTTGTATTAATCAGCTCTAAGGGAATAAGAACATATCTTTAGTTAGGGCTGAAAAGCGCAGACAAAGCCACCAAGTTCCTGGAAAAGTGATTCATTTTTTCAGGACATTTGAGTGATAATGTGTATTCAGTAGCTGCCTTTGGCACTACTCCACTGAGTTAAGAGCTGATGCCTACCTGTTACTTGCATTGTTGATTGCATTTGTTTGATTCATGCTCTGGATCTTACTGGAGCTCTCTGGCCTCCTCTCACCTGGCTCCCTCCCTTGCCTTTCTCTTTTCTCTGTGTCCATGTCCTTCAAGAGTGTAGTCAACAGACTCCCTCAGCTGCCTCTTCCTCCTCACAGTCACCCTGGCCCAGGGAAGCCCTCTTGATTCTTCTGCTGCTGGGGACCCATGACAGTCACTGACACCTGGATCCATTGGCTGCTCTTCACCCCACCCTGCAGGTCACCGTCATCCAGTGTGCTCTGCCTCCTCAAGCCGTGGGCATGGTGCAGATTTTCCCATCTTCATGAGGATCTTTTTCTTTTTTTCCTACATAACAATACACATCCTTCCACTTTTAGTATATGTGCTGCCAAAACGAGCACAATGCACATCATTCCGCAGGACATTCATAGGCATCCAAAGGCTCTAAATTTTGCCAGCAAAAGTATTTTCTGATCTCCCTTTGCTTCTGGGACTACCTGACAAGCTGTGATTTGTGGATTTGTTAGTTTCTTTCTTTTCTTTTCTTTTTTTTTTTTTTTTTGTGATAAGGAGCTACCCACTGAGAAAGTAATTTGCTACCTTTAATCTGCTTTCTGGGCTCCTTTGTCATCCAGCTGCAAAAACAGGTGGCGGGGCTGGGATTGTAGCTCAGCAGTAGAGCGCTTGCCTCGCATGCGTGGGGCCCTGGGTTCAATCCTCAGCACCACATACAAAGCAATAAAAAAATAAAGCTATTGTGTCCATCTACAACTAAAAAAATATTTAAAAAAAAAAAAAAAAAAAAAAAAAAAAAAAAAAAAAAAAACAGGTGGCAAGGAAGCCATTCCTTACTGGGCCCCCACCTGGGCTGAGGGAGCACCCCAAGTCCTTGGGGATAGATGGTTCTGCTCCAGGTTGTGAGAAGATTCTCTCTCCTGCAGACCTGATCTGTGTTATTGTAGCACTTTCTGGAAACCAGGCTCAGTGCCAAGTGCTTCATTGCTAAGTTCATTGTCTCATGCGATACTCCTAACAGCTCTGCGAGGCAGGTGTTAGCAATTCCATCTTCTAAAAGAGGAAACAAAAGGTTGAGTAATGTGCCCATGGCTGTGTTAGTATCTGCAGCATTGGACTTCCAGCCTGGGCCTCCTGGGCTCATAAGGATGAAGCTATCTCAGTTCACAGCAGTATACCTGCCCCAAACCTTGTAAAATGCAAGGATGATTTGATTGTAGTAGTAAGTGTTAGCAGTTTACAAACATATAGATTGTCCAATACAAGCACATGGTATAGTTTTTTAAAAATCATTAACTTTATATAACGAGAAGCCCCAGTCTGATTTCTCTCCCTCTGCTTTGTCATGGATCTCCAGTAGCCCAGGCCCACTAATGGAATGTGAGGATTTTGGTTTCTGCTACTGACCAAGAAACTTCAACCCTCAGATCTCAGCACCCAGCCATCCTTGGGAGCCCAGCCTAAGCAATTTCACATTTTGGCTTCTCAGCCCTTGGATCTCCCAAATTCTTCCTTTAGCCCACATCTAAGCACATTCCTATTTTTCTTTCCAAGGGTTGCTGGTGCTACAGAGCTAAGCTGGAGTTTAGATGATGTGGGAGGATCATCTAACCTCTTGATCTTAGTCTTCCTGCTCTATAAACCAAAGCAAAAACAAAGACTCTATGTCCAGTGTGCCTTGGGTTCATTTTGGCCCTTGCTCTGTGCCTCTTTTGATCACAGGAACTGCATTTCTCAGGGTCCTCTACTAGGCATGACTAATGCAAAACCTGGTGGAAAGCTGGAGGAGCGAGGGATGCCTGGAGTTTTACTACATCATCTCAACAGTAGCTGGTTTCTTTCACAGCTCCAGCCATTCTCTTAGGGACCCAGCACCTGCTGTGGTGAATCTGCCATTTCCCCTGTTCCCGGTTTAAAATTCTCTGCTCTTCTGTCCCCTGATCCACCAATTCCCTCTATTAAATTCCTCCATTCAATTAAATGACCTTTAGCAGATACTTTGTAAACCATACAGCCTGGACAAAGGAAAGAAAATTTTATTTTTTTGCTTCTCCCTGGTCATCCCAGAAATGAGAAGTCCAGTGTTTATTTCTTTCTTTTAAAACATATGTATTTGTTATGATTACAGAAGTTATCTGTTGGTAAGGAAAGTCCAGAGTCCAATGAAAAGACCAGCCATTCAGAGTACAAGAACCATCTCCTTCCTCCCCCAGATTGTCATCCTCGGCACCAGGGAATCAGAAGAACACCAGCGGTTAGGACAGTTCTCATTCCCAGATGGCTGCCACTTCCTGCTGGGAGCCAGTCCTTCCTGGGGAGGCTCACGGATCAATGTTTCAGTTCTCCAGGCACCAGTCAGGCTCTGGAAACACACAGTTGCACAGACCTGGCTTTGCAGGCAGAGGCTGTGAGTGTGGGGGAATCCTTCATGGGAACTTGCAAATGTGATTCGCTCTGCCTGGAGTCTCCAGGGATCATGGGAGACAGAGTGGTGCAGAAAAGAGCAGCTGCCAGTGATGCAGATGAACCCTGTAACCCTGGAGACCATGTGTTTGGGACATTCAGCAAATACTGAAACCTTTCATCTATGTAATGTTTATTTCTTCTACATGTTATTATTTGACACCATAGCTATTGTACCTTGTAAAAATAAATAAAAGGAATATTACAACTGAAGGAAGAAATTCATCCAGTTCTCCAGTGGCCAGGGAATGGAGAATAATGTTGGCAGTAGAAAAATCTCTGCTTAAAAATTGGCAGGTGTTGTTGGAAGAGGCTGCCTTGATATTACTGTGATACTTCTTTTCTGATGCTCTGATGGAGGGAATTGAGATACTCCAATTGTTTCATTCCACATGTCAGAGGAGTGGGAGCTAATTATAAAATATCTTCCATTCTCTCTCTGTTGAAGGATGACAGACACTATGTTTTTCTCTTCTCAAAATGCAATTGATACATTTCATTGCCTGACTCTGCTTGGGTAACAGTCTTTCTTATAGTGCGGCACATTCTATGTAATAACGATCATTTCTTACAGCAACTTCCCCTTGATAAAACTTTTCCAAATAGTAAACTATGCATCTTTGTTTATAGGCAAACAATGACATGCAGCAGAAAAATAAATAACTGGGGCTGAAAGGGTCCCCTTCCTTCTCTCCATCCTTGAAAATAAATCCTCAGGGATAACTTTTCTATTTATGAGTTCTTAAGGAGTACAGAGGTGAGAGGAGGTCACCTTTCTAATAACTCCAATCTGGTCCACGGGAAAGAACTTAGATTTCAAGGGCCTGACCCAGAGCTTGTTAAACAAAGCTCTCAGCTCTTTCATAAGGAGTGTAGCCTGGCATGGTCTGGAAAGAGGAGGATGAACAAATAGCTCAACTAGCTCCCAACACAGTAATGAAAAGAGCCATGGGACCTACTTTCTCTCTACTATTGTCAAACTATTTTCCTTCTATCTCTGAGAAGTGGGCACGACAGGAGGGATATCACTGTCTCGGATTGTTCCAGGAAACTGAGGGGAAGTGGAGCAGGGGGTGCCACTTCTATCAAAGCTGTGCAGAATTCCAAGAAGGCCATGGATTGCTGAGAGCCACATGGCAAGGCACCAGCAATGTGGTCAGAGCAGGGCCTGTATGAGCTCAGTACCTCTGCTCCTCAGACATGACAGAAAATGAACTCTGCCTAGTGTGGCTAATGCACAAGCCACAAGTTCTTCCAAGGTTTAATGAAAGATTGTTCTAGATATACCCATTGGTTATGATATCCAGAGCAGGCACTTCCCCCTGTAAAAATCCCCACAATGCATAAGAAAGTGAGTTCAGGCTGAGATTGTGGCTCAGTGGTGGAGCGCTTGCCTCACATGTGTGAGGCACTGGGTTCGATCCTCAGCACCACATAAAAATAAAATAAAGATATTGTGTCCCTATACAACTAAAAAAATATTTTAAAAAAAAGAAAGTGAGTTCATGTAATAATTTCTACTGAAGAAAGCAGTTTCTAGGTGCAGCTGCACACACCTATAATCCCAGCGACTTGGAAGACTGAAGCAGGAGGATCATAAGTTCAAAGCCAGCCTCAGCAATTTAGCAAAATTCAGTCTCAAAATAATTTTTTTCTTTGATAGGGCTAGGGATATAGTTCAGTGGTGGACTACCCTGGACTCAGTCCGTAGTACTACAAAAACAAAATAAAACAACAACGAAAAAAGAAAAAGAAAGTAAGTTGATTACTCTTCATAAGGCAAATTATTATTTGGAAAACTTGGAATGACCTGAAGAAAGGAAACTCAACAACAAAAATTAAAACCTTAAAGGACCTCAAATAATCTAGTGAAGAAGTTATATTCCATGAAGTAGGAATTACAATAAGTTTAATTCTCATTCATGGGATTATTAAGAAACATGTCCTATAGCCAATAGCCTAAAACTAGCCTAGTGTTAAAAGGGTCACCCATCCAAGCAAGAAGGAAATTCAAAGTAATTCTCAGTTGGGTAGGTCCTGGGTACCAACCACTCTGATTGGCAGCCATTGCAGAATGCTACGCCAGACAATAACCATTTAATTGCTGGACTATGGAAAAGACTGAAGGCTTTCTGGGAGGATGAGGATCCAAAGTGGACAGAACAGCAGGGGACACTTGAGGAGCTCAGGGAAACGCTCTTTCCTAACCAACATGGAAGTATTTTAATATTTTGACAGCCTGAATGTTCATACTTATGCGTTTCACCTAGGCCCTGCAACCATCCATCCATTTGAACATCCATCCACTCTTCTCTCTGTCTACACACAACCATTTTCCATCCATTCACTCATCCACTCAATATTCCATCTTTTATCTGTTCAACAAACATATTCTGGATACCTAGAATTCAAAGACCATCTCAGTTATTCTTGTTATTCATGGGAAAGATGTGTTTTAAGTTGCTGCCATTTATCTACTATGATAGAATTATGGTGTGATTTCAACAAGTAAAATAGCCAGATAAATTTATAAATTTTCACAGAGAAAATTTTTTATTATTTTATCCTTTTAAAGGCAGTTTTGCATTTTCTCACTTGTTCCTCATAGCAAGCCTGTGAGATGGGTACAGACACATTCTGCAAACAAGAGAACTGAGATATAAAAACCTTTTTAATGATAGATCGAGGGGGACAGAACTGGGAATCTGGCTGATGGGCTTTTTACCAGGGATGGAAATACTTTGCTGAGTGACTCTGCGGCATTGAAGTAGACTTCACTTCAGTCTTAAGATTGATATTGCCCAACGAACTTTATAGCCAGGAGTGGGTGGTCCAGGTTATTGAGGCTGTGTTGATACATCTGATTCTGCAAACAGCCAATGTTTGACTCTGCTGGCTTGACAGAACAAGAAGAAACGGTCCATTGAAATTTAAGAGTTCCCTGTGATTAGCAATAATACCGTTTTCATATAAAATATAATTCAACACCCTTAAAGAAAGCAAGTGCTTCTCAGTTTCTTTGAAGAAATTATTGAGCCAAGACAAATGTCCTAGGGTTCCCACTGGGTTTTACTTTCTTTGTTTTCATGAAGTTAATATAAGTGTTTGCGTTCCTGTCATCTGGATCTTTCTGTACCTGACTTTGGCAGATTCTGATGACTGCCTTTGGCTTGTAGAGTGAGTGGAGAGACATCCTTGTGGTTGAGTGAGATAGTAGCTCCCCAAAGTTGGTTAATTTTAAGCTGTCAATAGGGAACAGTCTATAGAAGGTTCATAAGAGGAAAATAGGATGTACTGCCCTTTTTTCTTACCCCAGCTTTCTGAAATTTTTGGCTTGAGAAGAAGTAACTGCAAGAGCATGACATGTCAAGAGATTAAGACCTGGGGCTGGATGACAGTGATTTAAATTAAAATCACCTGGTAGAAAGTTGAAGCACCCACTCCAGGGTTATTGGCAATTCAAGGAGTGAAACAATAACCAAGAGTTATAACTCCTTAATTCTGCCTTCTTGAAATGGGTCAGCACCCTCTGCATCCAGATCAATGGCAGGTACATCCTTCTACCAAAATGAATAGACTTCAGCATGGTTTAGATGGTTGAACACACCAGAAGGGTCTCTGAACTGAGTAGATTGTTCATGCACAAATGATCACAGGATTTTCGGTGCCTGTAAGAGATATGAACAAAGAAAAGGCCTCAGGGGGTCTGCCCTGGGTCCTGTTGCTCCTCAAGCCAGGAGGGGAGCCTCAATAGGGAGGGGCTGGGAAGGGAGACAGAACAAACTGAAGGAGGAGCATCTGAGAGAGGCAGAGCCAGGCTCAAAGGGAGGTGGTTCAACAGGCCCATCTGCTGCCAGCTACGCAGCCATTTCATGTTTCTAAGACACATTCCTATCCTTTGTCTTTCTTGGAGTTGGAACCTTCTCTACATATAACCACTGAAGGAATTAGAAAGTCTGCACAGCACTGTAGGCATTACAAGGTACTTGTATCAGTTACCTATTACTGAATTAAAGACCACTCCAAAACTAAGAGGCTATGACAGCCATTTTATTTGTTCATGATTCTGTAAGAAAGTAAAAAGGATCTTCAACAGCCAGCATCTCTAGGGTTCCTAAGTGTTATAAATAATTTTCACAGCATATAAACAATACTCACAAGGCCATGCTTTGACCATGGTGGAATAAGACAGAGATAAGACTATTTTGTGATCATGCCTGTGTTAGTCAGCTTTCCATTACTGAAACAAAATACCTGAGATGGTGAAATTATAAAGAGGAAGGGTTTTGGTGAAATTATAAAGAGGAAGGGTTTATTTTGGTTCACAGTTTTAGAATTCTCAGTTCATGATTGAGTGGCCTTGCTGCTTTAGGCCTGTGGTGAGGCAATGCATCATGGTGGGAGCTCATGGCAGAGGAAGCCTGTTCACTTCATGACTGGGATGCAAAAGAGAGAGAAGATACCAGAATTGCACAATCCTCTTCAAAGTATACCCCAGATACCCACAACCTCCCATTAGCCTCCCCCTCTTAACACCCAAGATCCAAACCTGAACAATGGCTGAAAGTATATGGAGACTAAAGCATTTAACCATGCCCCTCTCCCAGCTTATAGGCCCATGTTACTCCTCTTGCCTCATGGATAAAAATTCCAAGAGATTCAGTCACGAAGTTTCCCCTACTTCCTGACAGTATTCGATCAAAAATTGGCCCCTACTCCCCTATACACTTTTTGGAACCACCCAGAAGACACCAAGTCCTGTAATAAGCCCCTCTTGACTTCTTCCTGGTTCTGTGGTATGACTCTCCCTTGCTGCAGCAAGTTGAGTAAGGCTAACTCTGATTATATGCATGTTCCTGTGACATGTGGGTTGGCAATTTGGCCTGAGCTTAGGGGGCTGGTTCTTCTGTACCTGGAGTCACTTATGGGTCTCTGGTCTTCAGGCAGCTCAACAAGGATAAGATGGTGTCCTCTAATTCAATTAAATTTTGGTACCGTCTACCTGAAAACAGCTACAGATCGCATAGGTTGAAGTCTCAGTTACCAAGACTGCCCCTGCCCACATTTCGGATGCCAATTGCAAGCCCCAGGTTGTTTTACTGGGGCTTATCAACCACACCCCTCCTTTGGCTTGATTAATTTGCTAAAAGAGCTCACAGAACTCACTTACTTTTACTGATTTATTTTAAGGATATTACAAAGGATAGAGATAAAGAGATGCATAGGGCAAAGCATATGGGAAGGGGCACAGAGTTTCCATGCCTTCTCCGGGGCACCACCCTCTGGGGAACCTCTGCACATTCAGTTATCTGGAAGGTCTCTGGATCCAATCTTTTGGAGTTTTTATGGAGGCTTCATTGTGTAGACATGATTGATCAAATCAACCGTTAGTCCCTCTGATCAGGTCTTAGTCCTGTGACCAGCTCCCATCCTGAAGCTTCCTAGAAACTGCCAACCCTCAGACAACTCATTAGTATATAAATAGTTGCTACTTTGGAGAGTCTAAGGCTATTTGCAGTTTATGTCCAGAAATAAGGAAGAAGACTAAATATATATTTCACACTATCACAGACTCCTATGTCAAGAGATCTCTAAAAAGATACATCAGTATAGCCCTTTCTCTACTTTGGCTCTCTCCCACCAAGTACCCTGAATTGTAACATGGTGGCTTCTATACTTGTGTACCTGCACCATCAGAGTGTGGGTTCCTGAAGCTGGGAACATGCTCTATGTCCTTTACCCAGGGCTTCCAGCCTAGGATTGGTGCCCCCTGTACAGATGTGCTCAATAAACAGTTTTGTTTTTTTTTTTTAAGAATTGAATTGATATTTGACCCATGATAGTGGTATGTTGAGTTGACTTTCCCACCCCCAACCAAACCTCTGGCAAAACAAGTTTATAGCATTGTATACATTTGTTTTGAGAAATTAATATAAAATACTAAGAGAAATTATTGACATTTTTATGATAAAGAAAGCACTAGAATGTAATGAGACTATAAAATAAAATTGTGGCAAATGACTAAAAAAGATGGGGCTCAAGTTAATAAACAATCTTTCTATAATTTGTTTTTTCCTGGTGAATTGCAATAGCAGCTGCTGATTTACAATAGGCAGCTTCTGACCAAATCTAGCTCAGCTTGTGATAAAGAAATATAAATCAACATGAGATATAAGATAGAGTTCATTTTTGTGCACCAAATGTCATCAAGGCATTTAGAAAAATGCTAAAATGCCACTCAGAGATGATTTTTTTTCTCCAGTAAATTTTAATCACTCCAAATAGGTGATAAACCAAATGAAGTTATTTCCTCTATAATTAAATTGACTCAATCCACAAGTTTGCCACATTAATTAAAATAGCACTCACCCAGTTGTAAAATTACAAATGTGTGTCATTCTTTTGGCTTTGGAAGGCGACTTTTATTAGTTCATACATTTAAACTTACACAGGCTATGGCTTGCTCTGAACTATTTTGGATTTGCTAAGTTTGCAACGAATCCTTTGTTAGAAAAAAATGAAAACTTAGGTAAAATCTGATCTTTAACTAAATACTACACTTATATCTGGTGCAGTATTTTTTTTCAGTTAAGTGACAGTTATAGCCCTATAAATAAAACTAGTTGTCAACTTCAAAATGATACATAACCTTGAGCTTTTAGAGGAAAAAAAAGTATACTTATTTTAATCCATTTCAGTCTGGGTATAAGTGATTTCAGAATATAATGGCCTGAAAACCCAATAATCCTAGAGACTGATTATATTTGATGCTGAAGACCTAAAGACAATACAACATCATTAAACATGGGGTGCGTGCTGTGTCTTTGAAATACGTTATCTATAGGGTGGATAAAGAGAAAAGAAATGGGATTTCTTTTGTTTTTAATGGGATTTTTAAAACGTAAATCTAGATTTAAAATGTTTGACTACATTGTTCCCTTATCTCTCTCTCAAATCCCACATGAAGTTAGTTTTCAGACTCAGATTTGGAAGCTCTGAGTCTAATTCCCAACTCAGCACTAGAATCCCCTTTTCATTACTCTAAGCTCATGCAGCTTTTCAGAGCAGCCCTTCCTCTGTTTGAAGGGCTGATTGTTAGAAGCAGCTTCCTTATGCCATTAGAGGCTTAACCTCTGTCCCTGCAGTGTCCCTTAATCATTAGTCTTTGTTCTGTGCCTCTCATCCCTAATGACCCAAATCCTGCAACTATTGCTCATATTGTTACAGAACCCAGGTTCAGAGGCCCGTCCCACAGAAAAACTGATGTCTAGGAGAGAAGTGTTGGGGAGAAAGAAAGGCTTTATTTGGTGGCCAAAGAATGAAGAAGAGGCAGCTTTGCTCCCAAATCAGCTTCTCCACTCCAGGGGGTTGGGGAGTACTGGATATAGGATAGGAATAATGAGAGAGAAGGAGAGGCTAATAAAGGGGAGGAATAGTCACATCTTTTCTGGAAATAGGAACTCAGGCACCACGTCTGCACTACTTTCATGGTCTAGTGTTTTCAGACGTGGTGGCTTATAGGAGTCTTTAGCCTTAGATGAGGGTGAACAAAGCATATCTCAAGTGATCAATGTGTGTGCATGCCATGGTGAGTAGAATCTGACCCAAAGGTTAAGGCAACAAGGGAGACAGACACAATATGAAGGGAGAGGGGCCAAACTTTGCATCCCATTCCAGCCACCCATCAGTCACCTGCAGGCCCAAGTCAAGAGTAAGCGTTTTCAGCAAAAGCCAAGTACCATAGGTAACTGTCATCATAACCCGCACGTTGGAAGTGTTACCTAAAGCAAAGCCAGTGGGGAACTAATGATATATTGCCCAGCATGTGGTCTCCAAAATTAGTGATTTTTAAGTCATTTAAGAGCAAGTGAAGTAAAGGGCTTATTTAGTTTTTCCTTGGTAACAATACTATATGTCTTTCAGGCTTCTCTACTTTCTAGATATCGTATCCCAGGTTGGCTCAAACTTGTATCAGTCTTAAAATGTAAATCAAAAATTTAGTTCTATGATCATAAGCACCATGTACTAGGTACATGCTAGAATTGGGCACTATAAATAGATAATTTATAAATGTATAAAACAATATCCCTGTCCTCCAGGATTTTCTAGATGGCAATAAAATATTTCTATACCCTCTCTTCACACTTTTTTTTCTGCTCTGCCACAGTCTACCTAAGAAAGTTTTGTTCCAGTGGTTGCACTGATTCTAGGACAGTAATAGAGCCACTTTTTACAAGCGGACCAGGTAGTCATGATTTAAAAGTTCACCACTCATTACTGGTTCTTCCTCCCATCTTCCCATCTAACATCAAGACAAGACTTGGCAGCTGGTAGCAGGTCAGCCATCTGCCGTTTCTGTTTCAAGTGTCTACTCTGGTGAGTGGACCCTCCATTTCTGTCTGTCTATCTCCAGTGGAGGTGGAGGTGGAAAGAGTAAGAGCTTTACTTTGACTTCAAGCAAAAACCATCACTTCCAATTTAATTTACTTGGTGGGTTCTACTCTGTGGATCAAAAGCACTGATTCAAATTTAATAATGGTACTTTATTTTGTTCTGCTATTGTTCTTTTTTTAAAAAATCTTTTTTAGTTGTAGATGGACACAATATCTTTATTTATTTATTTTTATATGGTGCTGAGGATCGAACCCAGTGCCTCACGCATGCAAGGCAAGCGCTCTACCACTGAGCCACAACCCCAGCCCTCTGCTATTGTTCTTTACAAATAGATTCCTCAGTTGGCATGCCCAGTAAGGAGGCGGGGAGGAGAAGCAGGATAGGAGCCTTCCTGGGACTCAGTGCCTAATTTCATCTCAGCACCAGGAAACTCCAACGCTCACAAATTAAAACATGATCAAAGAATGCATAAGAGAAGAACAAAAGCAGTCCTGGACCTTCAGGGGTAGGAAGTGCAGGTTTGTAAGGTGCAGAAAGGATGAGAGCCTTCAGGTGCAGCTAGAAGACTGTGAGGATAAATGGCTTCCTGCAAGGGGTTGGAGAACATTAGAATATATTCAGGGAATGGTGAGTCCTCAAATTTAGCTGCAATATATAAGAGGGCAAGGACAGAAGAATGCTGAAAGGAGGAGCTATCCAAGACATGGAGGGATTTGACTATCAAACTAAGGTTTTGTACTTGACTTGGTAAGTAAGGGGTCATCACTGAGGGTGAGGCCTAAGATGTGAAAGTGGTCTTGTTACTGAAAGCTCAGTTCTTGTCCCCAATGCCAATCCAATAATGAGGAAAGAATTTTGAGAAAAAGGAAAATGAAGTTGTATTGCTTTGCTAGCAAAGTAGAAACACAGGAGACTCCTGTCCCAAAGGCTGTGATTCCAACTGTCAGGGGGAACAGAGGATTTTTTTTTTTTTGTACCAGGAGTTGAATCCAAGGTGCTTTACTACTGAGCCATGTCCCCAGCCCCTGCTTTTAAATTTTTTATAATTTCAAGACAGGGTCTCATTAATTTGCTTAGGGCCTTGCTAAGTTGCTGAGGCTGACTTTGAACTTGCGATCCTCCTGCTTTGGCTTCCTGAGCTGCTAGGATTACAGGCATGTGCCACCACTCCCAGCAACAGAGGGCTTTTAAAGAGGTGATTTAAAAGCTACATTCCAGTGGTGCCCTGTCAGGGGTTATAATTCACTTGTAACCTTGAGAGATAGTCTTTTCTTAGGTCTTCTGGCACTATTCCCGAAGTCTGAATAACTTCATCTCTGTGGTGTGTATTACTTCATTTCTGTGGTGACAGATAACTCAGCCTAGGAGAGAAAGAAGGATAATCTTGCTTCCCTCAGGGTTAGGGAGGGGGAGAGGGAGAAGAAAAAGAAAGGGGGAAAAATGTCAGTTTTAAAATAAGCCACAGTAGCAGAGCAACAAGGGTTATATTCAAAGCATTTAGTGCAGCCCTGTTACTGCCCTAGCACATGAGCTGACAGAGCTGGCCATAATGGCCAGGGAGAAATATGTGGAAGACTGAACAGTGAGAAGGCCGTTGAGCATGACATGGACATGACAGTCCAGGGGAGGGTGGTGTAACCCAGCTTCCTGTCTCTGAAAAAAACTAACGCAGATACAGGGTAGACGCACTGTTTAGCGGACACATCATACCCTTGGTTAGCATTGGGCCTGGCACTGTCTGAGATCATTGGGTCTTTTATTTTATTTTTCACAAAAAATATTTCAGGACTCACCCACATCCACAGTTTACAAGTGACTTGGGAGATGTCCGTATAAACCCCAACCTTCATCCTGTGCAAATTAATCTCTTCTAGTATAATTGGACATTCCTGACTCCCAAAATAATTCTAAGTCTTAACTCTGCTATCTCTTTTCTCTTCTTCCTCGCTGCGTATTGTCAGAAAACAGAAAATCCGTCAAAGGTATTGCTAAAAATGTTGACAAAATAAGGTCAAAGTCAGGGCCCAGGAATTCTAATTGAGAGCCCTATTAATAACATTAAACCATCAACCAACAGATGGCAGGAACATTGCTTCCCTGGAGGCAAATCCACCCATCAGCCTCATCATGACCCTCAGCATTAATCATTTCATCCCTTAAGGACCTCATAGTGACATCGGAGGCTCTGCATTCTTTGATCCAGGCTCTTCAGCCCCAGCATGATGATAAGGAGGTTCAGGTAACACTGTTGCTCTGCTACTTCTGCAAATATTTCTCTTTCTTCTCTTTACTGTAATACTGTTTTCACTTTTTCTTATACAAATAATAAGCTACCATAATTCTATCTTAAAGAGTATTACTGAAAACCGACACCGTAGAAATAGACATTGATTTAATTACTCTTAGGACATCATTGTTAGGTCGGTTCAGGGCCCAGGATGTCCAATTAGGGGGACCGGTCAGGGCAGCTGCAGTCAGGGCAGCTGTGGAACAGAATGGCCAGCCAGACGCTGACGTCACCAGTAGACGCACCTCCTATCAATCAGTGAGTTTTTCCTGACCTATCCAGGAAGGACTCTGGCCTTCTCTTCCTGCCCTCAAGACCTCCTCTTCCTGACCGGGCCTTTTGAAATTGTCTGTACGCCTGAACGTGGGTGCCATTCTCCCGTACACACTCTGATGGATAGGAGAGTTCAGCCCGAGAGTGTGTATTTCCAATAAAGCCTTGCCCAGTGGCTTTAATTTGTCTAATTTTTGGTCATCTAGTCTTTACATAATGGTGCCGAAACCCGGGAAGTGGGCGGGAACAGAAAAAGGCTTCCCTAAAAATGTTCACGTCCACGGGAAAATGGAGGGCCAGGCGGAGAATTCAGGCATCCCTGGGAACTCTCTGAGGCCCAGATGGCAGATGGCTAACACGAGGATGGGGACGTCTCCCCAATCCAAGCGGCCCAGACAGAGACCTATTGCACACATGTGACTTATTGGATAGGCCTCTGGATGGTCATCTAGTCTTTACAATCATGATGACATTCTTATTCATTGCAATATTCAAAATGATTAAAACTAGGCATCAAGGGAGAACAGGAAGCTCCATCCCAAGGAACCAGTTCTGCTAATGCCTTTCCATGGGTAAGGTGGTGAACTGTTCTTATATAACAAGGTGCATGGACAGAGCCTTTGGATTATCTGACTTATAAAATAGTCAACCTGTTTGAGGTCACAACCTCCTTTGAAAATATGAGGAAGCATGACCATTGTGCATGAGTCAAACTCCTCAAGCCTGGTGTCCCTCAGCAGACTCAGGCCAATCTTTGAGCCCTGATACAGGCTCTTCCTGGGCCAATTTGGTGCCTGCTCCTGATGGGATAGCTTGGCCCATGGGCATGAGTCAGTGGATGAGCCCCACAGGCAGGTAAGACCAATAATCATAGAGGGGTCAAGGAAGTGACTAGCAAAGCATATTCTAGTATTTGAGCATAGGATCCTTCTTAAACTAACTGAAAACAAGATGAAAAACCTCTGGCTCTAAGAGTGACCAAGAACATAGCAAGTGGAACACAGAAAGTTATAGCCAACTGTTAGAAAACTTCCTTTGTAAAGATGGATGTGTTTGTGGCTCTTGAATTTGGAGGTGACTGGTTTCAGATAGTCTCTGGCTCAGGCCTTTGCTCAGTCTAGAGATCCACTGAAGGTTTGAAGACTCACATAAGAATAGAATTGAATCATGACTTAAACATGAAAAATAAAAAATGGCAAAGGTAGCAGTAAAAATCCATCCAGAGAAGAATACTAAGCACTCCTTATTCCAGCAGCATAAAACACAACTAGGTCTTCATTAGTCTCATAATGAAATTTACAGAAAATTTTTCATTTTCAAAAATCCTGCTTGCAACCTGAAAATCTCTGGGGTGATGGAAAGCGGTCATAGTGGCCATTGTACGGGCCTGATGTGTGTTCAACTTCTCAGGATGGACAGTGGGTATTATGGGCGATTTTTTAGCCCTGGCTGGGCTGCCCTGGGCAAAGACAGCAGTGGAATACTGTTTCTCAGCCAGTGTTATATCCTCTAGGGCAGCCTAGTGATGCTGGACCTCAGCTGCTGAGGACCTGGAACTTTAGCAGGATTAAACCAGAATAGGTCAGGTGAGCTCCCCGCTCTATACAATATCATTCTTGGCCATGGCTGTGGAGGAGAGGGCATGAGGACACTTTAAAAAAATGATATGTGCAAGAATTTGTTATGATCTATAATCCACTCTTAGTTTACATACTATGACCAAGTGGAATTTATCCCAGGAGTGCAAAGTTGGTTGAACATCTGTTATGGACTGAATTCCAAAATTCATATGTTGAATCTCTAGCCCCTAATGTAATTGTATTTGGAGACATGACTTTTAGGATGTAATAAAGTTTAAATGAGGCATAAAGGTCAGGTCCTAATATGAGAGGATTGCGGTCTTATAAAAAGAGGAAAAGGGAAGGGCATGAGGAATCAGAAGATGGCTATCTGTAAGCCAGGAAGAGAACTCACACCAGAACCTGGCCATCATGGCACACTGATCTCAGGCTTCCAGCCTTCAGAAATGTAATCAAATAAATTTGTATTGTATAAGACTCTTAGTCTATGGTATTTTAATATGAAAAAGCTAATACAACATCCAAAACTTAATTCATATGACACACTATATCAATAGAATAAAGGATGAAAACCACATAATATCTATAGACAGAAAAATGCATTTGAGAAAATTCAACAACCTTTCACGACAAAAACACTCAACAAACTAGTAATAAAAGAGAAATTCCTCAATGTCATAAAGAGAATCTATGAAAACCACAGCTAACATCATTCTCAATGGTGAGACTGAAGATAGATCAGCAACAAGACAAGGGTGTGTACACTTTCGCCCCTCCTGCTCAGCATCAGACTGGAGCTTCTAGTCAGGGCAGTTAAGCAACAACATGAAATAACAGCATCTGGATTAGAAAGGAAGAAATAATACTCTAAAAAAAAGAAAAAAAGAAAAAAAAAGAAATAGTACTCTATTTTCAGATCATATCATCTTGTATACAGAAAATCCTGAGAATCTACTAAAAATTGTTAGAAATAATGAATGAATCAATTCAGAAAAGTTGCAGAATACAAGACAGATTAAAAAAACAATTGCATCTCTATAAAATTTCAGTTTACCTTATGTGAACGCCAGGTCTACGGCAGTGACTAAGTTTCCTCTGTGTTCTCTGTGACCTCTTCAAGATGAACAGCAGTGGGTTCAGGTCTTTCTCTCCTCAGTACCACCCTTCTGGGACCTAGGTCCTCATTCTGATGCTCTGCACCAGCATCAGAATCAACTGAGGTGAGAGTCTGTGCAGATTCTTGGGATGTGTTCCAGGTTTACTGGCTAGACCCTTCTCTAGCTGGACTTAGAGGCCTACATTGTGGCTAGTATCAGCCAGGGGCCCTTAGGAATGCTGATCTTCAGTAACTACTAGCCCAGTATCTCTAAGCCATGGACCTGGATGCTGCCAGATTGACTATCCTGTCACCCATCTGCTTTCTCCCTCTGACTTCTGTTTTGTAAGAGGCTTCTCTAGCCAAAGGGCCCAAGAAATGACGTGGCCAATGAGAGATAGGATTCTGTCCCCATTACATGCATAACTGTTTGAGGTAGCTAAATTTCACTTTGGCTACTATTTATTGAAGCCCTGGTCATGCTAACATGGTGCTGGACACTTTCTAGACGTTATGTTGGCCATTTGCTCTTTCAGTCTCACTTGATCTATGGAATTTCTATGACGAGGCCATATTCATACAATCAACAGAATGAGATCTGAATACTGATCTGACCAATAAGCATGATCAGACCCTGCACATGGTGGAAGTCATATAGATTGATGAGAATTTCTGTGCCTCAGTGTTTGACCAAGTTTAATATGGCCAGGCTCTCCTTCATCATCTGCTTACATATCTTAGGCTTTGCTTTCCTTCCTACTTGGAAACCAGATGAACAAATAGTCTCACCTTCTTGGAGTATCCACATAAATCAATCATATCTTTCCAAGAACTGACAGCATTTTTGTTCTTTCAAACTTCTCCCTTTTCCCCCTGCCTCCACCCCACATGAGTAACTTCTCCCTCAATTCCTAAACTTTTCAAGATGTGAATATTCTTTTTCTTCAACTAAGGGCTTCAGTTGCTAATTCTGGGTGAATTCTGCTAATTCTGGAAGTCTCTGGGCTGTGTTTATACCTGTTTTTCAGAGTTTGGGCTCCTTTTTCTAAGTTTGAAACTTTTTTTGGAGGGTAGACACCAGAGATTGAACTCAGGAGTGCTTAACCACTGAGCCACATCCTCAATGCTTTTTATTTTTTAATTTTGAGACAGGGTCTAGCTGAGTTACTCAGGGCTTCATTAAGTTGCTAGGCTTGCTTTGAACTCATGATCCTCCTACCTCAGCCTGCTGAGCCACTGGGATTACAGGCTTGTGCCAACATGCCTGGCTCTAAGTTTGAAACTTTGAGGAATACAAAAAATACCTGTGCTGCAAACTTAGGCCTAGAGGTCTGTACTTTGCTATGGCCCTTTGTATCTTCATTGCAGAATTTAGTCCTCAGATTCTAAGACTTTGAAACTCTCCTCTAAGTATTCCCCACCACATCTGCTCTCAGGACTGATCCAGGTTTGGGAAACATGAGGATAAGGGTGGTGCATTTACTATGGGCCATATTTGCTTCCAGGATAATTTCTAGTAGTCTGCACAAATCTGAACAGACCAAGCAAAAAAAATCAGATATTTAGTGAGTGAGGTACCAGCTGTATACAATGGGGGCTGTATCCAGCAAATTTTGCAAGTTGGATGAGAAGCCTTTCTTTCCTCTGAGGATATTTCATGTAAACACCCATGGCAGGTCCACTAGAATAGAAGCATCTTCCCCAGAGGTCACTGCTGGAGTCCAGGTGAGCTCAAGTTCCACTTCCATTCCCTTCCCTGCTGTGATTTTTCTTTCTCAGGAGGAATCAGAACATTGGGCAAGAAATTCCACATACTCCTGGCCTCTTCCTACCCGTGCCTGAGTGGAGACACATTACTCAAATTCAGACACTGCAGAAGGAGCGCAGGGCATAGGTCTTACTAAGGGCATGTTGCATTTGGGACATGGTCTTTCTCCTTTACTCTGTCCACAGATTCAGGAAGCAAAGTGTTATAAGGGGTAGGCTGCTCTCTCGGCAGGAAAAGCTGGGCCCTCACTCTTTCTTGCTATTGGAAGCCTTGCTCTGCCCTCACGGGGTGCTGAGAAGGCAGGGTGGGAAGACCCTTCTGGCCTGGTCACAGGACAGAATTCTGTCCTGTCCCTCTAGTGCTGGGCAGTGATAAAGTTGACTCTGGGACCTGGGTCTAAAACAATGACAAAGAATGCTGAAGCCACTTTAGCTTCCCTCTTTTCAGGCATGACTTAATTTTTATTAGCATTATTAAAAGTTACAAATCCCACCAGGCACCACGGCACACGCCTGTAATCCCAGCAACTCGGGAGGCTGAGGCAGAAGGATTGCAAGTTCAAAGCCAGATTCAGCAATTTAGCGAGGCCCTCAGCAACTTAGTGAGAGTCTGTCTCAAAATGAAAGAATAAAACAGGCTGGGGATGTGGTTCAGTGGTTAAGGGCCCCTGAGTTCAATCCCTGGCACCAAAAAAAAAAAAAAAAAGTTACAAATCCAAACAGTGATATGCAACTTTCTAAGGCAATCCCACAACCTCCACCACTTGCTGTTACATTCATGTTTAGAATCCATTACACGGCAAAGGTGAAGGGATCTTTCGGATGTAGTTAAATCCTCTAATCACTTGACTTTAAGTTAGTCAAAACAGTGACTTACCTGGGTGAGCATGACCTAACTGGGTGAGCTCTTGAAAAGAGAATCTAGTGGCAGAGATTCTAGCTCTTCTACTGACCCTGATGAAGCAGCCATGTTGCTGCCAATAGGAGCTGGACCTCCGTCCCACAACTGCAAGCACCTGAATGTTCCAACAGGCTGAGTGACGTTGGAAGCATGTTCTTCTCAAGCTGGCCCACTGAATGAGAATGCCCCTCAGCTGACACCTTTGCAGTGGCCTTGATTTTAATTCTTACACTTTAGGAGTCTTGTCAAGGAAGTCAGTTCCTAAGCTGACATGATGGGAAGTTGGTCCTACATTTTCTTCTAGTAGGCATAAGGTCTCTGGTCTAATGCCTAGGTCCTTGATCCACTTTGCCTAGAGTTTTGTGCAGGGTGAGAGATAGGGGTTAAATTTCATTTTGCTACACATGGACTTATGGATTTCCAGTTTTACCAGCACCATTTGTTAAAGATTAACCCCATATTTCAATGGCATATCTTGATGGATTTAGGAATTGCCTAGAGATACAGGAAATCAGCCAAAAATAATTAGATAAATAAAACCAGTAATTTTTTTTTTTTTTTACTTTGGGACAGGGTCTCGCTAAGTTGCTAAGGCTGGCTTTGGACTTGTCCTTCTGCCTCAGCCTCCTGAGCCGCTGAAATCCCAGGTGAGCAACAATATGCCCAGCCAGTAAAATTTTCTCAGTGTAACTCAAAGAATTAGTATGTGTGCAATTTGAACATAATGGCAATATGAAAAATTCTTTTTAGTGTCACCACCCACTCACACAACTAGCTTTGAACTATATAAAACTACTAAAGAATACACTGGCAACAAATGTGGACTGGAGCTGAAGTTTTGTGTAGGAGAGTGTCATGAGTACATTATTAACATAGACCATAAAGCTATGTTATTAACATTGTGTCTTTCCACAATGTGAGAATTTATTGAATAACAACAAATTCACAAGCTACATCACTTTCATCCATTGTAGTTCACTGAGTACTCTTGGGTCCCTTGGTTGTCATAGCTGGGCAATCACAAGTTCTTTTATTCCAATCTTAATCATTAATATATAAAACACTGGAGTCACACATCACATTTTACACAATGGTGTATATTGGTTGTGGACAGGCTTGGAAAGAGTTAAGGTGCCCAGAGGGGTTCAGTAGGCTGCACTGAGAGCAAATGCAGAAATGATAATGCAAAAGAGTCACTGTAGGTGGTTAGACAAGATTACTAACCCGCGGAAGAACTCGTTCAGGATGCAGAACTGTCAGACTGTGGAAATTATTCCAGGACAGGGTTCGGTATAGATGGCAGGCAGTTTCCAAAGACCACATCAAGCAGGGGGATGAAGTTGAGCTGAAGGCTGGGGACAGAGAGTAGGAGGTTCATTGTCTGCTGACCTCATGATGTATTCACCAGGTAGTCTAATCACAGGTCAGTGGGTGCCACAGAAACCAGTCCCAGGGTACTTCTACTTTTAGAGGCTTCAGGAGGGGGGGTTATGTCTGGTGAGATTGACAAACTCATGGGCCTGGTTTTCCTGACGTGGGTTTGACACACCCACGCATCCATGTGCTTCTAATTTAATTCACTAAGTTAACAAGTGGTCATTTTTATCAGCAATACTTATTTATCGGTTTATGCCTGATGGTGTGCTGTGCAGGTGGTGTCTGTCCACTTGTGCAAACAAGGCATACAGTCATTCTACTTTGGCACTTGTACTCAAAATGGAGTAGCCTGCGGCACACTACCGTTTTACAAAGTGGAGTAACTCAGGGTTAGGCACAGCCTGAAAACTGCTGTTCTATTCACCACACAATAACTCAGAGCAGGGCGCAGCCTGTTGTTCACAGCGAGTGTGTTATCAAAACACAGCCTCCACGATGGGTGAATATTCTGGAGCTGTCACCCAGATTAGGGAGTTTGTGACAATATAAATCAATGCCCTCTTCTGCACTAAGACAGTCCTGCTACCAAAAGAAACGAACCAGGTGAACACATTTTGCTTTCAGGAATGAATTAAGAACTTGTGAATTACACGGAGGCAAATACATAAAAGATTATTTTCCTTTTATGTGATAATGTGGAGATGGAGCACAGTAATCTCACTGCACACTAAGGTACAAAGAGAGTTGGGAAGAGAGTTCTGTCAGCAGTAAAATAGGAATCAGTTTGGTTGGATGCTTAAAGGTGTGAATTGGACATCCAGTCCCGTTGGTTTGTCTGATATCTTAGGACATTTTAATGATTTTTGAAACTTCCATAAAAGGAAGGAATACAACAAAAGATCAAAGGGCAAACCTGAAAATTAGAATTTTTACAGATCTTTAAGACATGTCTCAACAACAATCAAGAATATGGATGAAGCTGGCATGGTGGCACACAGCTGAAATCTCAGCTACTCTGGATGCTGAGGCAGGAGGATCGCAAGCTCAAGGACAGCCTGGGCAACTTAGCAAGACCCTGTCTTAAAATAAAATAATAAAATAAAATGAAAGGGTTGGGGATGTTGCTTAGTGATAGAGAGCTTGCCCAACATGTGTAAGGCTGTGGGTTCAATCCCCAGTACTGCAAATTTAAAAAAGAACAGAAGAAAGATAGAAAGTAAAAAAAAGAATGTAGGTGAGGGCCTGTTGCCACACATCTGTGAATCTTGTGAATTGGTACTTTATTTTCCATGAAAAGGTCATGCACAAGCCAGGCACAGTAGTGCATGCCTGTAATCCCAGTGACTCCAGAGGCTGAAACAGGAGGATCTTGAGTTCAAAGCCAGCCTCAGCAAAATCGAGGTGCTGAGCAACTCAGTGAGACCCTGTCTCTAAATACAATACAAAAGAGGGCTGGAGACATAGCTCAGTGGTTGAGTGCCCCTGAGTTCAATCTCTGGTACCCAACCCCTCCAAAGAAAAAGAAACAGGTCACGCACAGACATAAAAAAAATCTATGACTCTAGAATCTATTTCTTCAACCAAAAGATATGGATAATTTAAATTGAGCTACGATTTTACAGGATAAATTGTGGAACTGGCTACTGATTAAGAACTGAAGATGAATTTTGCAGTAAAAGCATTATTTACTTCATTTTGGATAAATGTTAAAAATAAATACTCTGAGCTTGCTGTAATTACTTTAAAATATCTTCTGCCACTCTTATCAACATGTCTCTGTGAGCTGACTCCTCTACTGGGAGTGTTGTGACAAAGAAACAGAAAATTTAGATGCACATTATCCTCTGACTAGTGTTATCAATCCCAACTAGATTAGTTAAATTGACAAGCAGGAAGTAAGCTCATTTGTCACATTAAAAACTTAAATACTGATAGACAGTTTTTTTTCTCAAACGGTGTGCAGAGGCATTTAATATGAGAAATGACCATCTTACTTATAACTTCCTGATAGGTTATGGCTGTGGAATGACAAGTTATGACTGGAAAAACAGTTCTCATGTTCATCGCTACATATACACATTCAATGAAAAATATATGATTTAAAAATTCATTTGCCTTTCCCTATGGTATGTTTTTTCTGATTTTCTTAATGAAATATAATTTTGTGCCTGTTGAAATCTATGAAAAATTTGGATTTACATCTTACATATTCAGTTTTTATCATTTCATTTTTTGATAATTTATAAAAGTGTTGGGCTATGATAAGCTGGAAATTTAAAAAAAAAAAAAAGAAAAGAAAAGAAAAAACAAAACAAAAAGCAAACCTTTCTCTGAGAGAGTGAAAAGTTACCTGGATATAAAACCACAGGACCCACACCAGCCTTCACAAAGCCCCAGTTTTCAGCATTTTTGTCTGAGCTATGCCATATATATATATATTTAGGGGGAGGGTTACTGGAGATTGAACTCAGGGGCACTTGACCACTGAGCCACATCCTCAGCCCTATTTTGTATTTTATGTAGAAACATGGTCTCACTGAGTTGCTTAGTGCTTTGCTGTTGCTGAGGCTGGTTTTGAAATTGCAATTCTCCTGCCTCAACCTCCTGAGCAGCTGGGATTACAGGCATGCGCCACTGCACCCAGCCTCATTTATATTTTTTTGTGTAAGTATTTTAAGGCAAATCCTACACATATAATTTTACATGGCAAGTCTTCAATATGAAGTCTCTAAAAGCAATCAATTAAAATTCTAACCTCAATTTTATCTCACTTAACAAAATAAGTAATTTTTCCCTCTTTCCACATTTTTCACTGATACATTCTAGTTGTACATAGTGGTGAGGTTTGTTGTTAAAAACAAATAATTATTAATAGTATCTGATGCTTGGTTTATATTTATTTTTCTCTGGTTATCTTAAACACTTACTTTTGTAGCTGACTTGTTCAAGTCAGGACATCCCAGATTTGGTTGATACCTCTCAAGTGTCCTTTGATCTATAGTTCCTTCTCCTCTTTTATTTATTATTTATCTATTTATTTATTTTTCCTCTTTTGAAAAGCCACATGGTTGATGATGAAATGGATTCACTTGTCCTACAGAAATTTTCGCACTTCCAGATTTGAACAAGTATTTCCTGAAGCTGTTAACCTAAATAGATTACCAAGATAGATCCCTGGTAATTCTTATTGCCTGGGAGTGAGTCAAAATCTTTAGTACCCAGCAGTTCAGGGCACTGAGGCAGGAGGATCACAAGTTCAAAGCTAGCCTCAGCAAAAGCAAGGCACTAAGCAACTCAGTGAGACCCTGTCTCTAAATAAAATACAAACAATAGGGCTGAGGATGTGCTCAGTGGTTGAATGTCCCTGAGTTCAATCCCCTGTCCCCCCACCTCCCACCAAAAGAAAGCTTTATTAGACTCAGGCTTGTGTGTATGCGTATGCAAGTACACACGGGATTATTTCCTAGATGATACTCTGTGTGTTTATTGCCTCAACCTGAGAAACACATGAGCCTGAGCCTGGTTGTCCAATTTCAGTGACAATAACTGATATTGATCAGTACGTTTAATTTCTCACTCTTACCCATCTATTATAATATCTTCCATTGACATTTACTTAATAGATAACAGCCATTAATTATTGCTACCTAGATCTATTTTTTTCCCACATGATTTGCAAAACAGTTATTTTTTAAATTATCTCACTGCTTCTTCATTTATTAATGAGAATGTCTTTCTATAGAGAGAAACAGTCCCTCTTTGGTCCGTTATCTTGAAACTCAAGTCGGTAAAGAAAAGCAGAATTACACTTGACTCTTTCCCTTTCTTTTATCAACTTTCAGAATGATAACTTTATGCCTTAGCAATCTCCCAAGGTGACCAATTAATTTTGTTTTGGATTTTTTTGAGTATCAATATGAACTCATAGATTTTGCATTTGATGTGTATTTGATGTGTTTTAAAACATTGCCATAATTATTCAAATGGTCCTTTCTTTGGCATTGGGAGATGCTTCTAGTTGGCTCCTGGGTCTTTTCTGTCATTACCCAAGTGGTCTGGGAGCTCCTTGTTTTCAGGCATGACAAGGTGTCCTGTGCTCCTCTTGTATACTTTTCAGCCCCCAACATGAAATCAGTCATTTCTCCAAGCAGCACAGGTTCCTTTTAGTGGGAGTTGATATTTATGAGCCATACTTGTTGTTCTACAGGCCCAACTTCTTTGAATCCTTTTCTCCTGGATTGAAGGAGCTCACTAGGAACTGAATATGCAGGCCACAGCTGTTGCTTTGCTTAGAGAATCCAGTATAAATGACATTCCCGTCATTCTCGGGGATCTCATAAGGACAGATCTGGGTCTCCTAACCCAACACCAGAGATGCTTGTACCTACCACCTCTGAATCCCTTCAGGAGATTATTCTTTCATTGATTTCTTTTGTTCATTCAACAAATACTTAATAAGCCCTCTTCTCAGGTATTGTTTCAGGCCTCAGAGTATAGCAACAAACACAGGAGACCTGCTCCTTGATATGATGGAGAAGATGTTCTGGTGAGGGGCTACTTTTCTATACCAAGTGGTCTGATAAGCATCACAGTGGAGGCCTGAAGGAAGTGAGGAAGGATGACAGGCAGAAGTCTTGGGGGAAAAGTGTGGGACAGAGAGGATACCCATGCAAGGCCCTGAGCCACAGAATGCTCACTGTGATTTCTAACACTGAAGGTGTGGACAGATGCTTTACTCTCTACATTTTCAACATGTCTTATAAATTGAAGAAATACTTTCTCACAGCAAAATTTTATGAATTTACAGCTTGGCTTTCAATAGGGATTTCTTCTGTGGTAACTCTAATGTTGTGACTTCATGATGTCTTGCATGATATACTATCTTCCCCAACATCCCCTCCATTCATATTTCTAAAAATAACTTTTCTAATTCCAGACATTATGGATGTTTCTTGTAGCACACATGGAAAATACAAAAAGAAACACAGAACATAATAAATGAAGACAAAACTCAGAATCAACCACTGCTAACATGGTGGTTTGTTTCTCTCCATTCTTTTTATAACAACGCTATGCAACTTTGAATTCTGGGCCCTCCCTTCCCAACTTTTAGACTAGTTTTCTTGTAGAGATTTCTAGATTATATCTGCTCAATTGGCTTTGTTTTTGTTTTTGTTTTTGGTCAGAGCTGGAGTTTCTTGCTGAGCTATGACTTAAACCTTGACTTGAGTTGTCCCTTCAGACCTAGAGGCCACTCCCGTTCCCCTTCTTTCCCTCTCTCTGGGGCACATGCCATGGATCCTGCTTTTCCACATCCCCCATCAGTTCTTGCGTTTTCGTCAGACAGAAGTGACCATTTCCTTTCCCTGCTGAGGAGATCCTATGGAGTGGATGGGGTAGTTAGGTAAGCAATATTTCAAAGGTAACAGTGGAGACAGGATTTAATGAATACTCAAAAGCAAAGAATTTATTTTAGTGTAAAATGGAATTTTCATTTACTGAGTTCGCTTTCAGCACCTGAGGCCATGCATGGAATCAGCACAGAGAACCTGCTCATTTCAAAAGTTTCAACTCCAGTTAACTGAATGATTGGTTATATACGTGAAATATTCTGAACAAATTTAGACACACATGGAAATAAAGACTTCCCAAATGAGAACAGGCAAAGGCCACAAGTTCAGAGTTCTAGGCAGGGAGTCTTCCAGAGTCTCCATCCCTTGTGACTCATGGGCAGAGACTCACAGGCAGGCAAGGGAGAGGAGATGCCCTGTAGTGGAAAAGAGAAGGTAGGTGGACCCTGCTTGGAGGCTGTTGGCGTGGGGAAGCTGGAGTGGGCACCAGGAAAGCGTTTTGTATGACTGGTTCGGGATACACAGTTGGCTTTCTCTGGTTGGCTCTGAGTTGCGGGGGCAGAGATTAAAACAAATCGAGAAGCTGCAGCCAAGCACTGATCCTTCTGGCAGGCTTTTGCAGAGAGCTTGGTTTGGTTTCCTGGGCTGGTTGCTACAGAGATTGTAGGTCAGAATTTCATTGTCATCTGTGGTTCTGGACATTTCCATTTGTATATTCAGCCTCTTGTGTGTTTTTGAAAACATCATGTTGATGATTTGAATGCAATGATGGAGAGGGACTGTCCTTCACAACTGAGTTTTGAGGGGAGGAGGTCCAAGGTAAGTTCACAGGTAAGTTCAAAGGCTCAAGGGCTGAATTCCAGCAGGTGACTTTGGACAGATAGTTTATCAGAAAATAGGAAAGTATTACCCTTGTCTCATAAATTGTTGAGAGAATAAGAAATAAAATGTCTTCATGAAGGCTCTGGGTAAGTAAATGCTTGGTTACAGTTGTGCATCTTCTAGGGGTTGGGTTCAGGGACCTTGGCAGAGCTGAGACTTTAGACACCAGCTTTGTCTCTGGTTCAAAAAAGATCCAGTAGATAGAACTTGCCTCCTGCCACTTGGTTGTGAGGATGGAGTCTCCATTCTTCAGGAGCCTCTTAGCCAAGGGTCCCTCCTGCTGTGTCTCCAGTAGCATTGTTTGTCATTCTGCAAGTTTGCAAGGCCATCCCTGATAGGCTAATTGCCTCTCTGCATTTATGATGGAATCTATAGTGTAGAAGAGACATAATGAAGCCATGATGATCTGTGTCTTCATCATCCACTCAGGCAGCATGCCCAAGTCTGTAGAAAGTGTGAACTAGAACTGTACATCAAGCATGGTCACCAGAGGCCACACTACCCAGATGGGGCCCATGACTTCCTTTAACTTGCCCGGCAATAAGTTTTCTACACAAGGTCTGGCACCCTCCTCCAGGGACAAATGCATTTAGCAAGTATCTGCGCTGGCCACCACTCCTACCCTCTCCACCCCAGTACCACGTGCGGTGTGTGCTCTGGGCAGGTTGCATGAGTGATCAGCAGAGACAGGACTAGGGACCTTCAAACATTTAACCTAGGACCTGAGTACCAATAGAAATTACTCATTCTTCCCATTGTCATCCACCCGACTGATAAATGATTTGAGATGGTTTGGGATCCAACCTGAATTCCATCAACCCACAAAGAACTTTATTCCTCAAAGGTTTTTATGCAAACAGGCCTTATCTAGAGTCATTAATGAAACATGTTACCCAACAGCTCAGCTTTGGCTGGGAACTGTATATAAATCCACCTAACTAAACCACATACCACATTATAGAGAAGTTTATTCTCTCCTGAGAGCTGGTTTCTACAGAAATACACATCTAGATACACTTACTACTGGGGTAGTTTCCCAGGCCTGCAATAACAAAACACCACAAATGTTATGACTTAAAACAAGAGAAATTTATTCTGTCACACTTCTGTAGGCTACAGTCTGAAATCAAGTTGTCTGCAGGGCCATGCCCTCTTTCTGAGGACAAGGGGAATCTTGTGTTTTCCTAGCTCTGAGGGTTGCTGGAAATCTTTGTGTTGTGTGGCTTGGAGATGCTCACTCTGATCTCTGCCTCCATCCTCACATGGAGTTCTTCCAAATTTTTCCTTTCTTAAAAAGATACTAGGCATTGGATTAGGCCCTCTCCTAATCCAGCATGACCTTGATTTATCTTGATTACATTGACAAAGACCCTTTTTCCAAATAATATCACATTCACAGGATTTCAATGTTCTATGTGACAGGGTAGGGGACACCACTCAACTCACGATAGGTTCCTTAATATTAATAAAAAGTAATTTTGACTTAGGGAGGCTGAGACAGGAGAATTGCGAGTTCAAAGCCAGCCTCAGCAACAGCGAGGTGCTAAGCAACTCAGTGAGACCCTGTCTCTACATAAAACACAAAATAGGGCTGGAAATGTGGCTCAGTGGTCGAGTGCCCCTGAGTTCAATACCCAGTACCAAAAAAAAAAAAAAAAAAAAAGTAATTTTGAGAAGCAGCTCTGAACAGTGGCAGGAGAGGGACTCTGGTACCAGATTCAATCTCTGGTTTTGCCACTTCTTAACTGTGTGATCTTGGGAAAAATACCTAAGCAGGCTGTGTTTGAGTTGCCACATCTATAAAATGAGGAAGATGCTAATAAAAGTACCAGCCTCATCAGGGTGAGAAGGGGCTCATGAGAGTTATTACATATAAACAGGTAGTTCCTCAAGCACCTGGACACAGCAGGTGCTCAGTCCACAGTAGCTGTGTTGATTGGCCAGGTACTCTTCTGAGATATTCAAGGGTATTAAGATTTATAATCTTAAACTAGGCACAGCAGCATATTCTTATAATCCTAGCAACTCAGGAGGCTGAGGCAGGAAGATCATAAGTTTGAGGCCAGCCTTGGCAATTTAGCAAGAACCTGTCTAAAATTTATATAAATAAATAGATAGGGCTGAGGAGGTAGCTCAGTGGTAAAGTGTCCCTGTATTCAATCCCCAGCCCTGAAAAAGTTATAATCTTCAAAATAATGAAATAGGTTCCATCCCCATTTTAAAGAGGTTTTTTTTTTTTTTTTTTTCCTTCTGCTTTTGCTTTTTCATGCAGTACTGGGGATAGAACCCAGGGCCTTGGGCATGCTAGGCAAGCACTCTAGCATTAAGCTACATCCGCAGCCCTTAAAGAGGGTTTAACTGAGGCACAGATAGCTTAATAACTAGTCCAAAGTCACATACTAAAAAGTGGCTGTTTTGGTGATCTTTGCATTCCTGTGACGAAAAGACCCAACAAGAACAACCTGGAGGAGGAAAATTATATTTTGGCTCAGAGTTCATTTTAGTTTCAGGGGTTCAGTCTGTGGTTGGCCAACTTCATAGCTCTGGGCCTAAGGTAAAGCAGAACATCCTGGCAGAGGTAAGCAGTTTAGGACATGCAACCAGGAAGCAGAGAGAGAGCGCTTCGCTCATCAGGGCAAAATATAAACCCAAAGGCATGCCCCAGTGACCTGCTTCCTCCAGCCACACCCTACGTGCCTATAATTACTGCCCAGCTAATCCTTACCAGTGGATTAATCCACTGACGGGGTTATACTTCTCATAATCTAATCATTCCACCTCTGAACATGTGAAACAATTTTATTTATTTATTTATTTTACCTTTGAACATTCTTGCATTGTCTCACATGTGAGCTTTGGGGAGACATCTCACATCTAAACCATAACAGCAGGGATCCAAGCCTAGTACAGTTTACTCCACTACAACATCTGATATCGTTATCACTGCCTGATCTACCTGGCATTTGCTGATGAACCCATGCAGACTTTTCTTTTGAATGCTTTCTCTTCCTCATATCTTAGACTCAAATAGGTTATAGCTTAAAGTTTAAAGTGAAGCATTCTCTACCTTCTCTGTCATCTGGCTCCAACCCTCCAACTGCACAGACCTTTGACCCTCAGAACAAACTTCTCTATTCTTTCCTGCCTGAGCTTAACTTGCAGGGAACTGCCAGCAAGAGTTCAGTTACAAAATGCCTCTCTAAGTAGAGGCTGTCCTTATGGTCAGGCTGGCCACCTCTCAACCTCTACCCCTTATCCTTGTTTGTTTTATTCCATCAGAAGAAAAAAATGATTGGCTTTGGTGGCACATGCCTGTAATCCCAGACACTGGGAGGCTGAGGCAGGAGGACTGCAAGTTTGAGGCCAGCCTCAGCAACTTAGCAAGACCCTCGGCAACTTAGTGAGACCCTCTCTCAAAACAAAAAATAAAAAGTATTAGGGATGTAGTTTAGTGGTAAAAATATCCATGGGTTCAATCAAGAAGGAGGAGGAGGAGGAGGAGAAAGAGAAGAAGAAGGAGAAGAAACTCATCAACCTCAATGTTGCTGACTGAATGTTTTGTCCATATTGGTAAGAGATGGTTCCTTTCACGGAGTTCTCATCAGGTCCTCACAAGCATGAGCAAGACACAGAGAAGTGGTAGCACCTGACCACAAAGGAGAGGACAGGGCCAGGCAATGGGTGACTTTGGAGGAATTTATTCACTGGCTGCTTTGGGCCAGGACTGGTAATAAATGAGGAAGAAGTTTCCAGCTTGCCCTTGTGATCTAGCAAGGGAGGCAGACATAGCACTGGGTAGGACACAAGAGCCACAAGGGAGGACCTGTGGAGATCAGGAAAGGCTTCCTGGAGGAGGAGACCCTAAGCTGAGTCAGACGCTCTGAACAAGGCATCAGGCTCCCAAACTATGCAGCATGTCCTCAGCCTCTCTGGCCTTTCCTCACTGGCTGAATGAGCTGCCATGAAATGACACCTGCTCTGTCTGTGGCACACAAGACCCAGGGGCAGTGTATCACACAGTGAGCACGGAGCATCCTGTGAAGAGTAAGGCTGGCTTTTGGTAACATGCTGTCCTTCAGGGCTTATGCTCACTTCCAGGAACAAATCCCAGCCTTACATGCAAACACAGCTCTTCAAAAATACGCTTGTATATACAGGGCAACAGGATTTTTAAAAAGGTGTCATAAACGGACCTCATCACAGACCATTTCAGGCCACCCCTCTGCCTGCTGCCTCCCTCTCCTCCTGACCAGTCTTCTGCAATGCTCATTAAAAGCTGGGGATGCGCAGAGCCCGAACCAGACTTTCCACCCCCAGTGCCACCTTCCTCCTCCAGGGCTCCAGCAATGATGTCTGCTCCACCTTTTCGCATTACCAGGGATGTGTGATCGTAATGGTGCTGGAGCAGCCCTGGCTGCCTGGGATGGCATCCTAATGATGATTCTTTTGTAACATTGCCATTATTTCTCCACAGAGTACTGAGCGAAGCCGAGTTGCTGAGACAGACGGTAGAGACATGTCATTGTGTTAAATGGACGTCTCCTCTCCGTGGCCATTAATAATGTATACCTAAAGGGGGAGACACGTAGCTGTCCAGCAAGCCAATTAAAAATACCAAACCTCACAGATGAGAAGTGTGGTCTTATTTAAGTGTCCATTTCCTACCTGGACAGTTTATAGGAAGCAAGTATGTCTACTGTTGCAGACATAAAGGAACAAAATCACTCAGCCACGGAAAATCCACTTTGGAAAACAAATGAATCGATGAGACTCCACCAGGGTGCCATCACCTACATGCAGAGACAGGTGACAAAGTAAATGGCTTCAGAAAAATACAGTTCTCATTAAATAAGGGAACTAGAACTTTATTCGTGCCATATCAGCCTGTGGTTCACACTCTTTTCCCCCATTTTATCAAGGAAGGAATTTGTGGAATACAAGTATCAGGTGTCACCTCACAAGAGACAGAAGGACCTTACTGAGGAGCAATTTTTTAGCAGAGCTAAAAGCTAGATGGGATGTCCAGTAAAATATGTGCGAGGACGCAGCCAGTAATCTCTGCTCCTTCCCCAAAATCCTCTGAAATGGCAGTAAGGGACTCTCTCCCTAAAAAAAAAAAAAAAAAAAAAAGGGAGAGAGAGCCATGGGTCCAAAAAGGTTAAGAGATGAGAAAATTTGGAAACCAGACCTCTGACCCAGCAAGGCAGAGGAAAGGGTAGGCCAAGAGCTGGCAAGGAGAGCTGGTTGGCAGCCTCCCAGGAGCCAACAGCCCGGAGTGCCTGGCACTAGAGGCCAGAGACTTCAGGGCTGGAAACAAGGGGCAGTTAGGACTTGAGAGAGAAAAGCCCAGCCCCATGAGCAAGAGTGCCTCCAGACACTGACCTCCAGACACTGACCTCCAGACACTGACCTCCAGGCACTGACCTCCAGACACTGACCTCCAGGCACTGACCTCCAGACACTGACCTCCAGGCACTGACCTCCAGGCACTGACCTCTAGGCCTGGCCAGCTCCTGTTGAACAAAAGCATTTTCACAGAACACCTGCATCAGACAAGGCCCCTCTGCCACCTTAACAGATGAAGATAGAAACAGGACCATGCCGCAACTGTGTCTGAGCACGACAGGAACAAGAGCACTGTCCAAGCCTGAAAAACAATCCTCTTTTCTGGCTGACACAAATGTCTGTGGCTTCTCCACTGATGGCAGCTGTCACCCTACTTGATCCTTCCCAAGTCTTGAATTTGTGAAATCATTGCAAATCACTCCTCATTTCCCAGCTCCCAATTCTGAGAACTCAAGGGCAGTCCTAGCTCCTTCCTAACATTCTAGTTGAGACACCCATGGATCTCCATGGTGCTGGTCTCTCGCACTGCATCAAGTCCGTAAGTCCAACTGGTTTTGGCTACAGGTGGCTCTTGGTGGTCTTTGACTAATGAACAATCAATAGGCCCCAGGACACCCCCATACCCCACTGCCCAGTTCAGGCAGCCAGGGGTGGGAGGAGACTGCTGTGATTTGACAATGTCTCCCAAAAGTCCATGCTGGAGACTGAACCCCCCAATTCAATTATAGCATTTGCAGGTGGGCCTTAGGGCAGTAGTTGGGGTTAGATGAGGTCACGAAGGTGAGACCTATGATGCAATAGTGACTTCATAAGAAGAGGAAGACAGATCTGAGTTTGTAGACTCCTATTTCCTCACCATGTGATGCTCTCTGTCACATCATGACACAACAAGAGGCCTTTACCAGATGCCAGCACCTTGATGTGGGTCTTCCTAGCATCCAGAACTGTGAGAAATAAATGTACTTTCTTTATAAATGACCCAGGCTCATGTATTCTGTTGTAACAGCACAAAATAAACCAGGATGAGGCCTATGGAGAGACCAGACCTGAGCAGAGGACGGAGGCTTGGGGAGCTGCAGGCCCTGCTAGGGAAGGGATGAACTCTCCAAACCAGAGAATGAATTGAATGATGACATAATAGCCAGACCCCAAGTCCTTTCTCCATTTGGCTTGGGGAAAAACCTGGTAACCAGACACACATTCCCTTGGCAAGGAATGGGGAGGCCCCACTGGGGAGACAACCAGCTTGCCATAAGGGTCTTCCACCTTCCCTGCCATCTTCCCTTCAGGACTTCTCTCATACTCTACCCTTGATATTCTCCTGTCCTGCCTCCCCCCTCATTCCTGTCCTCCCTGCTTGACCTGCCACAGGGAAGCCCACTACCCCCAGAACCCGCAGAAAACACAGAGCCTCCAAAATACTCCTCCCTCTTGGTCTCTCAATGAGAGGGCAGCCAAGCCCCAGCAGACTCTTGAAGAAAGACAGAGGTAAGGCAAGAAAAAACAAAGGTCTCAGAGGAGGCAGAGGCAACCCCAACAAATGAAGAAAATGTCTAAAGGTAAAGCATATTCTCCAACAAACAAAGTACAAGGGAAAAACAAGAGTTGGAAGGATTGCTGTGTGTTGAAAGAGACTTTGAGCTTTAGCCAATAGCAGAGTATACACCTTCCTTGGATCCGGATTTAAGCAAAGCGTAAAAATCAAGTTACTTATGAAACAATCTGGGAAAGTTGAATATTGACTGCATATTTGATGATATGAGAGAATCACTGTCAAAATTTTGGATGTGATAATTGTATTGTGGTTGTTTACATTAAAAATTCTTATCTTGGCCAGGCACAGTGGTGCATGCCTATAATCCCAGTGGCTCAGGAGGCTGAGGCAGGAGGATCACAAGTTCAAACCCAGCCTCAGCAACTTATGGAGGCTATAAGCAACCTCATGAGAACCTGTCTTTACATAAATTTTTTTTTTTAAAAAATGGCTGGGTATGTGGCTTAGTGGTTAAGCACCCTTGGGTTCAATCTCTGCCTCCCCCCCCCACAAAAAAATCCATACCTTTCAGAGATACATATGGGCATATTTATAGATGAAATGCTATGAATTGTGGAATTTGCTTCAAAATCTTTGGAGGTGCTGGTGGTAAAAATGAAAGGATTAGTACAAGTAGAATTGTCAAAGCTGGCTGGATAGAGGTTTACCTTTCTTAGCTATTCTTTTGCATATGTTTGAAATTTCCTCTAATAGAATATGAACAAAAACCAAACCAAAACACTCCTGAAGTATCACCTTTAAGCTTCGAGGACCACACAAAGCAAAAATGCCCAGGCTTATCCAGACCTGCCCTAGACCTCCCAAGCTGGGAAGACGTCAAAGCAATCCATCCTTAACTTTGCAGACAGAAAAGAAAGCTTGAGAAACTCTTTGAAAATATCGTGAACCTTATTAGGATCATAAAGCAGGATGGTAAGAGGACATCCTCGAGCATCATTGGGGATCTCACTCTTGCCTCCTTCCTGCTTCTCTTTCCCTACCCCTTGGGAATCCCAGGATTTCTGCAGATGAGGCTCCTGTACCCCAGCAATCATCTCGCTGGATAGGTTGATTGGGGAATTCTGGGGGTCTGTGGGATTAGATTTGGCCCTGAGTGGGGCAAAGAGGTGGCTTCACTTGACCCAGCATAGGCTCCAAGCTGGCTCCTTCTCTCTCTCCTTCCTGTCTTCTGTAGGGTGGACAGAAGGGGTGGATGGGTCCACAGAGGAAGGGCATACAAGGGTGGACACTGAGAAGGAGAAGGGACAGACACTTAGACTGAGTCAAGTTCCCTTGTGAGACTCAGTGGCAGTGTAAAGCTGAGAGTTCTTTTTTCTTAAACAGTAATTTTCCAAGGGTTCTCCTGCTTTTGAACCACACATCTAGCTTTTCATATTTTTATAAGACTTGCTGCTTTCAGCCCTTTGAAAGTGTTGTCAGAAGATGCTTTTCCATCTTCATCTTAGAAAGTACTTTTAGACTGGGGGTACAGTCCTGGGCTAAGCAAACTAACACTACTGGCTGCAAGGGGCTGGGCATGTAGGTGGGTGACCAGGCCAGCCTTTGACTTAAGGGAGTGGACAGAAATGAAGGATGACATTAACTGGGGCACCAGAATTGCTGGCAGGATGGGGGATGGGAAGTGCATGGGGTTTCACTCCCAAACATGTGGAGCTGGTGCTCTTTTTTTTTTTCTTTTCTTTCTACAAACAGGGTACTGTTTAAGGGGTTGTGACTTGTAAAAATTTCTTTGCAATGTTAATCTCGGGGGAAGGAATTTTCATCTTAGACTGAGTCAGTTTCACTGTGAGACCCAGCAGCAGCTTGAAGCTGAGAGTTCTTTTTTCTTAAATGGGAATTTTCCAAGGGTTCTCCTGCTTTTGAGCAAGGCATCTAGCTTTTCATATTTTTATAAGACTTGTTGCTTTCAGCCACTTTGAAGTACAGTCATAAAATATTTTTTTCCATCTTTGTCTTAGAAAGTACTTTTAGGCTTTATATGAGAGGATTTCACTGAGTGCATGGACCTGGTGATTCATTTAATGATGGTTAGATGCAAGTTTGTGGCTGACAAAGAGCAGTTTTCTAAAAATAGACAATTATCAGTATACTTGACTCACCAGCAAAGGGCTCTATCAAAACAGTACTGGAAAAAAAAACAGAGGCCAGAGTCATGTCTCCTGATCTTTTTGAGTAATGGACCCCTTCAAGAATCTAATGGAAGATAGGGATATCTCAAAACAACGTATCAAATGTGTGCACACATTTTGCCTATAATTTTAGAGAGTTCATGAACTCAAGGAAAAAGCTTCTGAGCAAGAACACCAAAGAGCTGAAGGAAGCCGCGGGTCATTTCCATTACAAAAGGAATCTTTGCTCTAAATAGTATTTGCTGTGGGGTGCAAAATATCTTCCAATGTATTCCGGTTGGTGTATTTTATTTGCAGATATGCCATTTCTATGAGACTTTATAGCTAAAACAGTTTTAGTCAGTTCAAATCTATTCCCTATACACATTTATCAATGAAATAGCAAAATTTTTTTATATTTGTTGTACCCCTTCTCTGTGTCAGGCTTGAAGGCTGCAGAACAGATGAAGTTCTGTCTGGTGGAGCTGTTTGTGGGTCTGTGTGGCCTCTTTTTGTGTCTCCAGCACCCGGGACCGTTCTCAGTACCCTCTATGGGATCTATAACTGAAAAAGAAGGAAGTGAAGTACAAAGTGCCACGTAGAAAACCAGATGTTATAATGGTAAATTTAGGGTGGGGCAGAGGGAAAATCTCCATGGCAGGCAGGAGAAGCTCAGGGAAGATATCCTTTGAAGGATGAGACCTGGGGAAAGAGCATTTCAGATGGGAAAACCAGTGTGTGCATACAGCAGAGCCAGATGCAGACAGCAGAGCCACTGGGCCTTGAAGCTGGGAAAGGACACTAGAGAAGCCTGAAGCAAACGGACACAGGACCTTCTGGACCAGAAGATGCTCTTTAATTCTGGGTGTCATGGGAAGCAATTGGAGGACTTAACATTTTCAGAACAATTGCTCAGGCTGCTGTGTAGAAAATAAGCCATTGGGATTAGATGGCAAAGAGGGCATCTGGAAGCCAGTCATCTGAACAAGGGATGATGGTGCTGCTTGTGGAACTGGATGTATGTGACCACTGAAGGGAGAGTCAGCCAGCCAGGGTTGACTCAAGGATGGCTCCCTGGTTTCTGCCTGGAGGATGGTGAGGAAAACAGGAGAGCAAATTCTGAGGGAGAATCATAAACTCAGGGTTTGGTGTGTTAAATTTGAGAGACTGATGGGACATCCCAGTGAAGAAAAGGGGGACTGTGCTGTAGGAGAAGGAGTCCAGGGCAGGAGGATGAGCCCAGAGCTGTCACTGAAACCTACAGCAGTAATGGGATGCAGAAAAAAGGAGATGGCCCTGGGGATCTCACCAGGCATTAAAATCAGAGGAAGCCGGAGCAAGAGTCCCTGCAGAAGGGGGAGTGGTCAGGGAGCTGGGGCTCTGGCCAGGCCCCATGTGCCTTCCCCAGTGCCTCTCTCCATTGCTTATGACTTCTCTGTGCTTTAGTCCAGCTGCTGGGGCCCCCCTGGGCCAGTCTGTACCATCTTGACTACAAACTCTGCACTATGCACTGCTCCTCTGCCTAAAATGCCTTCCCTGGCTTTCTAAGCTCTTTTTAATCCCTTTACCCCTCCCCTTTCCCCTGAAAGACCCTCATCACCCACCCACCCTGCCCTTCCCTACCTATGGACCAGTCCCTCATCTTGCTCATCTTCTAGGCAGGCATCAAACATTGTCCTTGGTGACCCCAAAACCATACACAACATGAATCCAGCTCTTCAAGTATCCTGCAGCCCTTCTTTCCACTTGAGGTGAAGGGGAAACCTCCATCCCACTTATAGTCCTTTGTGCCCTGGATGAAGGTGAAGGCTAGAAACGTCCCAAGACTTTTGGATAAGTCCTGCCTCAAGGGCTTGGACCTCCCCTTAATTCCCCAGAACATGGTAGCTTGGGCAACTTGGTGCCTCTGCCCAAAGTGCCCTCAAGTATCCCATTACATACTTCGGACTCTGTGTTCCTAGAGAGTGAAAGGATTGAAGGCAATGATGGTCTTCATGAGGATCCTGAAGCAGGAACAGACTTTGTTTGGAAAGGGAGTAAGGAGGAGGCCTAAGCAATAGCAGAACTGGATGGGGCGAAGAGTCTGTGGAACACAGTGAAGACCAGAGGCCATGGAGCAGAGAGCTCCAGTACTTGGCACCTAGGCTATTTTGATGGTTTTCTTTCTTTCTCTCTCTCTCTTTTTTCTGGTACCAGGGATTGAACCCAGGGGCACTTAGTCACTTAGCCACATCGCCAGCCCTTTTAATGAATGAATGAATTAATTTATGTTTGAGACAGGGCTTTGCTAAATTGCTGAGGCTAGCTTTGAACTTGCAATCCTCCTGCCCCAGCCTCCAGAGTAGTTGGGATTACAGGCACCACTGTGCCCAGCTTGATGGTTCTCTTTACCTTTGCCATATCAGAGTGAGAAAAATAATAAAAAAAATTTTAAACCACCAAACATGAACAAAGATTTTTTTTTATCTATCTGGGTATCTTCTTCTAAGAAGTGATTGAACTCTGAAGTGCAAGGGGAGGCCCTGAGAGACAGAGGTGGAGTTGGTGATGCTTGTGACAGGCATTAGGGAGCCAGTGTAGGCCGTGGAGAAAGGGAGAGACAACCTGCAAGTTCCATGAGTAAAGTTCTAGCAGATTTGGAGGGGCTGAGAGACTGAGAGACCAGTGAGAGTCTGTTCCTTCATCCAGGTGCAAGACAGAAGCCTTCGGACACACTCAGGATAAGAGGACTTGCTGAGCCTGAGGGCCTGGAACTCTCCCAGGAGAGGAGGGTACAGGTCTCAAGGAGAAGATGGGTGGACATCGTGTTTCTTTCACTATAATGAAATACAGAGAAAATATTTATTTTTTGGTTCACAGTTTTGAAGAATCCAGATCAAGTGGACTCACATTTTGGGCCTCTGGTAAGGATGATCCACCATGACGGGAGCATGTGGAGCAGACTGCTAATCTCATCAGCCAGGAAACTAAGAGAGAAAAAAGAGACCACTTCCCCCAGTCACCTCCAATGACCTGGAATTCCACCACCTCTAATAATAAACAGATAACAATCAGCTCTTTGAACAAAAAAGAGAAGGCACTGGTTTGCAAATACTCTATCATAGCTGGTTTCAAGCCACCAGCATCACCCACTGAGCCATCACACAGTCCTTCTGACACAGAGGCCTAGTCCATGAGAAGGACCTCAAGGGCATATGCAGTAGCAAGATAATGACAAAGCAATGAGTTTTGAATATATTTTTGCCTTCATTTTAAATATAATTTGTTTACTTGTAGGCGCACATCATTTAATGTTTAATAACGACTGAAGAACTGGCTTGTGAAATAATTGAACATTTCATAATCAGTCCTTAAGAGGAGACACAACCGGTCCCAGCCCACCACTGGCTGGCCCCAAGACAGATTCTGACTTGGTCCAGGGAACTCTGACCCACAGAGCAATCCTGCAGGATGCTGTTCCCATGGACAGAAGCTGACTTCTAAGAGGAGCCCAGAGCTAGGACAGCGGGACCAGCATTTAACAGAAACACTTTCCTTGCCTGCAAGCCTAAGAGTGATCTGATTTTTAACCAAAAGGAATGATAAAAACAACAAAAAGTCTAATTTAAATCTTGCATTTGCAAGTGTCACTGGAACTAGAATAGCTACAATAAGAATGTACCAATGTTAAGATTAAAGTAAAAATTAAGCAATGCCACCCTATTAGTCAGCACTTTTAAGCCTATATTATTGTGAAGTTCAGAAAAAAGAGATCAAGAGGCTATTTAAATGCAAATGTGCCATAAAACCGCCTAAGAGTAATGCATCTTCATAATGTTACCAGCCCTCCTTACAGTAGGCTCTGTTCATAATAGTGTAGTTATTTTTTCAATCTCCAACAAGTCTTGGGTTACTAGAGTGCAGTTCCTGTGATTACTGGGGTGAAGGAAGATCTGTGGAAAGATGCAGGGCTCCTTTGGGACAGAGTTGTCACATGTGCCTTATGCCCTCTGGAATTGGCTCAGGCTTGACATCCACCAGACAGCCTTCAAGCTGAGGGAGGTTCTTCTGCTTGGAGGTTTTTCAATACTCATGTCCCTTGGGTTACAATGTTCCAGAGGATCCCAAACTTACCTATGAGCTACAGTGAGCAGGAGGGTGTGGCTCCCTGACTCAAGGCCTGAATGAGACACTCCTCAGATGAAGCCACACAGCACCTGACTCAGAGGGCATCACCTACCAGTGCTAACACCTAGGGCTCCTGTCCCTGCCTCTCAGAGGCAGCAGGGTCTCTGAAGCCACTGGGCCCAGGGCCACACTGGGAGTGCCTGGGGAATCTCTTAGGCCTGTGCCCTGGACTAAGAGCAGACTGTGCCCTTCAAAGCCCACAGAACACACATGACAATCTAAGAATCACGGATTCAAGGTAGACTGTCATAGAATGAGTAAAAGCCACCCAGTATAGGTCTGCCCCATGCCCATCACTGAACAGGGAGTAGACCCAGGCCATGTGGACAAGCAATAATAATAGGTTAAGTTTTTCAGAAATTGCTATACAAGTGCTGTAGTTTCACTGTAGAATATTCTCCATAGACCTATATGTTAAAGGCTTAGTCACCAGCTTGGCAGTATTGGGAGGTGGTGGTGAATCCAAGCCTTTGTTCTGGAGTGGCAGGAAAATGGAAGTGGGGCAGAACTTTAGTTTGAATGGAGGTTACAGGAAAGTTCAGACTCAAGGGCTAACCAATAACATTGGTAATTTCCAAGATCCGATTAGCATAAATTTGGACCAATGGTGTTGATTCTTTTCCAAGACCTGATTAGCATAAATTCAGACCAACAGTGTTGGCTCAAGAGCCATGTAAGTCCCCTGACTAGTACACTCAAGCAGCAACCTGCTATCAGGCCCCCTCTCACCTTGCAAGACTTCTGTCTCTTTCCTTCCCACTTGAATAATGACTCTTGCCTTCCGTTATTGTCCGAGGATTTCATTCTTTGAATTTGTGAGACAAGAATCTAGATGGAAATCGGTGAGAGCTGCTGGTGTCTGCTGCAATACTGGAGGGCACAGCCTGCCATTAAGAGCTGTGACGCACCACCCAATTATAGTGGAGAAGAATCCAGCTTTGCTGGCTGGGACCCCCAGAGTTGATACCAAGACATCCCCTCCTGTGATTAGTTACTAACACTAAAATGGGCTTTCTCAGCTGCAGAGGATTGCAGCTTACACAGATCCTACCACCAACAGAAGTAGAGAATAGTTTCATCTGAAATTCCAGTTGTCAGTGGAATATTTAAGAGATAGGGCTGAGTGAGAGGTTTTAGGTCTTTGAAGTTGGGCCCTTGAAGGGGATAGTGGAACCCCAGTCTGTTCCTCTTCCTCTCTTTTCTAGCAGCTGGTCATGAAGTGAGCAAGCAGCTTGCTCCACCAAGCACTCCCTACCATGATACACTGCCTTACCTTGTGACCAAAAGCAAAGGGCCAACTGACCAGGGACTGAAGCCTCCAGAACTGCAAGCCAAGATAGCCCCTTTTTTCTTTATAAGTTGATTATTTCAGTTATTTGTTTCAGTATCAGAGCACTGACTAGTACAACACACATGTACTAAGTAGGGGTATAGAATTGCTAGCTATTGGGCAGGGGTTGTAGCTCAGTGGCAGAGTGCTTGCCTAGCATGTGTGAGGCACTGGCTTCAATTCTCAGTACCACATATAAATAAGTAAAATAAAAGTCCATTGACAACTAAAACCTATTTCTTAAAAAAGAATTGCTAGATATAAAATTTTTAACTTACAATCAGAACTTATATAGCTCTTTTTACTTCTTTTTATTTGGAGTTATCCAGAATTTGGTTTGATGGCTGCTATGCTAGGGTAGGTTGCTCCAGTGGTGGCTTAACCTGTCCCTCTTCAAAGAATCTGTTGCCCTCAGGATTTACAAATCGAGGCTTTATCTTGGAAATAAGGAATATAGGATTGTGAAAATCCCACTTGCATTCTTCTTTCTCTTTTAAGAAACACCATGTAGGGTGAGCACATTTCAGATCTGAGATTGCTTCCTGCTGGGAAAGGGAGCTGGAGAGGGGGTCCAATGTTGAGGCTGAGGGAGGTGTTCAAGGCTCAGAGTAAACTGGTTCAGGCAGAGGTAGCATCCATGCAGCTTGTCTCTAAGGAGCACCATCAAGTATGAAAGACAGACTGAGGCCTGGTTCTGTAGAGGAGAGGGGCCTTCTCTTCTGGGAGACAAGAGGAGGTAGTGTCCAATTGGACCAGCTGTCATCTACTAAAAGCTCACAATGTGCAAAACATGCACTATCTACATGACCTCTCCTTAACCTATCCCTCTGTTTGCAGATGACTTAAACTTGAATATAGAAAATCATCAGGAATGCCCTAAAAAACCATTGTAGTCACAGAATACAAGATCAATATACAAAAATCAATTGTACTTCTATACGCTTGTAATCAACGATCCAAAAATAAAATTAAGAAAACAATTTCATTTATAAAAGTGCAAGGGAGGAAAAATGTTCTCTCTACCCTTTAAAAGTTCAATAAATGGTCGGGCATGGTGGCTCAAGCCAGTAATCGCAGCACTTAGGGAGGCTGAGACAGGAGAATCGCAAGTTCAAAGCCAGCCTCAGCAATGGCCAGGCGCTAAGCAACTCAGTGAGACCCTGTCTCTACATAAAACACAAAATAGGGCTGGGGATGTGGCTCAGTGGTCGAGTGCCCCTGAGTTCAATCCCCAGTATCAAAATTAAAAAAAGTTCAATAATTGATTCTATGAAATAAGTTGGCAGTAGACAGATTAAAGGCAAGAAAAGGCATAATTTTTTTATATGCACAGGTACTCATGTGAAAGAAAAGTGAAAATCCCTCAAACCCAGTGAGACTGAGAAGCATATATGCCCTCTTCATATGGCAGAAAGGAGGTGGCTGTAGGCAACTTAGGGGAGAGTTTGGGGGAAGATGAATGGACCCTCAGAAGAACAGTGATACCCTATGATAAAGTCTGTTGGGATGTGGTGTTGACATTGAGTCTCTTCTGTGCACAGTTAATCATACTGACAATATCTCTGGGGAGGAGAATCCTTCCTTTCTGGAGTATCTATCTTTAAGCAGATAAGGGAACTTCAGAGAAAGTCCCTCACAATGCTGTAGGAGAGAAAGGTAAGAAATATGAAGGCAGGAGAAGGTCAGAGACACCTTGGTTTTGAGGTTGCTTCTGAGGCTCCAGGATCTTCTTTGGCTCAAAGTACTAAGCATGCCAAAGTGCCACACTTTAGGGTATTGTTTTCTAAGCCCCCCAAAAAGCATCAAAAAATAAAACACAAATAAATTTGATTAAAGAAGTATAAGACTTGAACACTGAAAATTATAAAACATTGAAATAAATAATTTGAAATAAATTAAAGAAGACCTAAATAAATGAACATAACCCAAGTCCATGGATTGGAAGACAACATTGTTAATTGAACACAATCCCTATAAAGTTCCAGGTGGCTTTTTGACTGAAATTGACATGTTAATCTCAAAATTCACATGGAAATGCAAGGGGCCCAGAATAGCCAAAATGATCTTAAAAAAGGAAAATGAAGTTGGAGGACTCATATGTGCCCATTTCTGAGGTACTATAAAGCTCAGCATCAAGAAAGTGCAGTACCAGCCAGGTGTGGAGCCCCATGCTTGTTAATCCCAGGGGCTCGGGAGGCTGAGGCAAGAGGATTGCAAGTTTGAAGCCAGACTCAGCAACTTAGCGAGGCCCTAAGCAATTTATGAGACTCTGTCTCAAAATAAAAAATACAAAAGGACTGGGGATGTGGCTCAGTGATTAAGCGCCTGCCTCCTGCAAAGAAAGAATGACAGGGAGCAGGGAAGCAGACAGACATGATGGTAGACACTGGGGCTAGGGGTGGGGCCTTCTGTGCTGACAGGCTTTCCTTTAAAAAGCAATTAACTTGGAACCACCATTTGACCCAGCTATCCCACTCCTCGGTCTGTACCCAATGGACTTAAAATCAACATACTATAGTGATGCAGCCACTTCAATGTTCATAGCAACTCAATTCACAATAGCTAAACTGTGGAACCAATCTAGATGCCCTTCAATAGATGAATGGATAAAGAAACTGTGGTATATATACACACAATAGAATATTATTCAGCCTTAAAAGAGAATAAAATTATGGTATTTGCAGGTAAATGGATGGAGTTGGGGACTATCATACTAAGTGAAGTAAGCCAAACCCAAAAACCAAAGGCTGAATGTTCTTTCTGATAAGTGGATGCTGATCCGTAATTGGGGAGGGGTGTGGGGGGGGGGAGAATAGAGAACTTTGATTGGGCAAAGGGAAGGGAGGAGAGGGGAGACAGTATGGGGACAGGAAAGATGGTGGAATGAAATGGACATCATAGGTACATGTATGACTGCCCATATGGTGCAACTCTACATTGTATGCAACCAGAGAAATGAAAAGTTGTGCTCCATTTGTGTACAATGAATTGAAATGCATTCTGCTATCTTGTATAACTAAATAAAACAAAGAAAAAAAAGCAATTAACCTGACTTAAGTCAATAGGGTATGTTACATCCCTCAGCAAACAACCTATTGTCTGAGGGAGGAAGGAATGAAGGCCCAGAGACTCCTCCCTGCTGAGGAGCACAGCGGGGACTTCTGTGATCTTTATACAGACCAAAGATTCCAGGACTCAGGAAGTCAGGATAATTAGAAATAAAGCCCACTGACCATAAAATCTGTAATAACAATGCATGGGCCAAGGTGACCCAGAGTTGCCTTTGGATCTTTAGCATATCATTGTAATAGTAAAGTCCCCTCCTCCATGGGTTTTTCTTGGGTACCTGTGAGTAACACTATGTGCAGTGGGGACTTGAGGAACTCTGATACAATCCTGCTGTCAGTCAAAAGTCCAGAGGTGGACCTGGGTGGAACTCTCTGGAAACTTCCCTGGGAACCCTAACAAAACTGGAGGGTGTGTGTGTGGAGTGTCATCCCACTCCTCTCTGAGAGGACCCACTCTTTCCCTTTCTCCCTTGATAGTGACCTCTCCTTTTTCCTTTCCATTCTAATGAACTCCCGCTGCTGCTCTGTACAACTCATCCAAAATCCTTCCTGCGGGAATGCAAAGAACTGGAGGCTTGCAGATTCCTGTAGTCGCCCTGGCTCCACCAATCTCTTCTTCTCCATCAAGGTAAGACATATAGACCCATGAAATGGAATTGAGAGTCCAGAAATAGAATTCTGAACTCCTCAAGATTCCAGAAATAAACCCTCATCTCTATGGTCAATTGATTTCCCACAAGGGTGACAAGATAATTCAATAGGGGAAAGAAACCTCTCCAATAAATGACCCTGGGACAACTGAACTCACATGCAAAAGACTCCTTCCTCACACTGACATAAAAATGAACTCAAATGAATCCTCAATATAAGAACTAAAACTATAAAATGCTTAGGGAAAAAAAATAGAAGTCTTCAAGACCTGATGTTTTAAAAAAAAAAAGGTCTTAGCTATGACACTGAAAATGCAAGTAATGAAAGAGAAAATAAAACTTATACTTCACCAAAATTAAACCTTTTGTGCTTCTATAGATATCACCAAGAAAGTGAAAAGACAATTTACAGAACAAGAGAAAATATTTGCAAATTATATATGTGATAAGGAACTATCTAGAATACATAAATGATACTTATAATTTAATAGTAAACAGACAAATAACCTAATATTATAAACTGCAAAGGATCTGAAGAGTCATTTATCCAGAGAAGATATACAAATGGCTAATAAGCTGATGAAAAGAGGCTCAACATCATTAGGCCACAGGATATCGCAAAATCAAAACCACAGTGAGGTGCTACTTCACAGCTCACTAGGATGGCTGGATTAAAAAACAAAAAAAAGAGATTGTAATAAGCGCTATAAGGATATGAAGGAATTGGAGTCCTCCCACACTGTCATGGAAACATAAATGGTGCAGTTGCTTTGGGAAAATCTGGCTGTTCCTCAAAAACCTTTACAATATGACCCAGCCATTTCGCCCCTAGGTATTTATCTAATAGAAATAAAAAAAAATGTCCACATAAAAATTGAATGAAAATGTTTATACTCCTATTACTAATAATAGCCCCAAAGCGGAAATGACCAAATAATGAATGGATCTATCCAATGAGATATATCTAAACATGTGAAGTCACACACCTGCCATGGTCCTGACACAGAACAGTCCTCAGTTCTCTCACACTTCTTTGTAGTCGCCTCTCATCCACCTCCAACCCCAGTTTGCTTTCTATCCCTATAGTTTTGCCCTTTTCCTGAATCATAGGATATTATAAAATAACCTCTTATTCATATTTTATTATAATAGTAATATTGTAAATAAATATTAATTAAAAATTTTAAATGTGACATACCTATACCATGGAATATTATTTGATCATGGAAAGAAATGAAGTACATGGTGATACATGTGACGATAGGGATGAACCTTAAAAATATTATGGTAAGTGGGGCTGGGGTTGTGGCTCAGTGATAGAGCGCTTGCCTAGCATATGTGAGGCACTGGGTTCGATTCTCAGCATTGCATATAAATAAATGAATAAAATAAAGGTCCATCAACATTTAAAAATATATATATATATAAATATTGTGATAGTGAAAGAAACCAATCACAAAGACCAAATTTAGTAGAATTCCATTTACATGAAATGCTTAGAGTAGGCACATTTATAGAGAAAGAAAGATTAGTGGCCATCCAGGGATGGAGGATGGAAGGAAATGGGGAGTGACTGATAGGAGGTACAGGATTTATTTCTGGAATGATGAAAATGTTCCAAAATCAATTGTGGTGCTGGGCATGGTGGTGCACACCTGTAATCCCAGAAGTTTGGGAGGCTGAGGCAGGAGGATCAAGGTTCAAAGCCAGCCTCAGCCACTCATTGAGACCCTGTCTCTAAATAAAATATAAAAAAGGGCTGGGGATGTGGCTCAGTGGTAAAACACCCTTGGGTTCAATCTCTAGAATGAAAATAAATAAATAAATAACTGTGGTGATGGTTGCACAATTCTAAATATATCCAAAACCATGAATTATATACCTTAACTGGATGAATTGTATAGTATATGAATTACATTTCAATAAAGCTGGTATATTTCAAAATAGGAATTTATCAGTGAAAGCATCATTCAGTGATTTTAAATGTAGTTTTAAACTCCAAATTCAATGTTTAAAATTGTTGTAGGATCATTGAGTTATCTATTTTACCTTAGGTAAACTTTGATAGTTTGTGGTTGGTGTTTTGAGGCTTTCATTCATCTTATGTAATTTATCAAATTCATTTGTATAGGTAATATCTGTGGGGTCCATAGTTACATATCTTTTTTCATTCCTGATATGTCAGTCTGACTAGAGTAAGTCAAGTTTATTGATCTTTCAAGGAACCGCCTTTTGCTTTCATTGATTTTCTCTACCACTTTTCTGTTTTCAATTTCGTTCCTAACTGTGCTTTATTATAACCTTCCCCTTGTTCACTTTAAATTTGTTTTGCTTCCCATTTCATATGGTGGAAAATGGATGATCATTTTGAGACATTTTTTTTGGCAGGGGTGGGGAGTTGCTGGGGATTGAACCCAGGGACACTTTATTTATGAGCTACATCCCCAGCCTTTTTTTGTTTTTTGTTTTTTTTGTTTTGAGACAGGGTCTTGCTAAGTTGTTGAGCTGGGCTCGAACTTGCAATCCTCCTGCCTCAGCCTCCCAAGTCACTGAGATTACAGGTGTGTGCCACAAACTCAGCTGGAGAATTTCTTGTCGATAGCAAATAATTGGGTGATTCTTACAAATTCCATTTTGCCAACATGTCTTTTAACTGACATGCTTACATCATTTACTTTAACGTGATTCTTAATATGTTTGAATTTAGGTGTTGCATTTTACTATTTGTTTTCTATTTTGTTTTAGTTAGCTTTTGTGCCATTGTGACCAAAATATCTGACAAAAAAACTCAGAGGGAGGAAAGTTAATTTGAGGCTTGTAGTTTCAGAGGTCTCAGTCCATAGACAACAGACTTCAATGCTCTGGGCCCAAGGTGAGGCAGCACATCATGAGAAAAGGGTCTGGCTGGGGAAAGCTGCTCCACTCATGGCAGGGTCAGGGAATAGAGAAAGAGGGAAAAGTAAGGAAGAGGTCACAGGGAAGATGTATCCTTCCCAGCCCCAGTGACCACCTCCTCTAGCCATACCCTACCTTACCTACAGTTACCACCCAGTCAGTCCACTCAAACTAGGATGGACAGATTAGGTTACAGCTCTCACAATTCAATCATTTTACTTCTGAATATTTCTGCTGAAACACAGGAGCTTTTGGAGGATACCTCATATCAAAACATAGCATATTCGTTCTGTTTGTTTTTTTTTGGTACTGGAGATTGAACTCAGGGGCACTTGACCACTGAGCCACATCCCCAGCCCTATTTTGTGTTTTATGTAGAGACAGGGTCTCACTGAGTTGCTTAGCACCTCGCCATTGCTGAGGCTGGCTTTGAACTCACGATTCTCCTGTCTCAGCCTCCCTAAGTGCTGGGATTACAGGCTTGTTTTCCCTTTCCTACCTTTGTTTGAGTTATCTTATTTATTTGAGTATTCCAGTTTAAATTATGAAATGTTTTGTATTTATTGGTGGATTATGATTATACATAATTGTGGGATTCATTGTGATATATTTGTAGATATATCTAACATTTGATCAATTTCATTCCCCAGAGCCTCCCTCTCCCTTCCCTCCTCCCTCCTTCTGATCTCCTTCCTCTACTCCACTGGTCTCCCTTCTACTTTCATGAGGTCCCTTTCCCCACTTTTTCTTCTCTAGCTTCCACTATGAAAGAAAACATATGACCCTTGAGTCTGGCTTGTTTCACTTAATACAATGCTCTCCAGTTCCATCTATTTTTCTGCAGATGGCATAATTTCGATCTTCTTTATAGCTGAATAAATCACACACACACACACACACACACACACACACACACACACACACACACACACACAGGCCACATTTTATTTTTCCATTTATCTGTTGATTGACACTTATGCTGGTTCTATAACTTGGCTACTGTGAATTAAGCTGCTATAAACACGAGTATACATGTATTGCTATAGTATACTGACTTTCATTCTTTAGGATAAATACTGAAGAGTGATATACCTGGGTCATACGGTGGTTCCATTCCTTGTCTTTTGAGGAAATTTCATACTGATTTCCATAATGGTTGTAATAATTTACAATCCCACCAATAGCATACAAGTGTTTCTTTCTCCCCATCCTCACCAGCATTTATCATTATTTGTATTCTTTCTTTCTTTTTTTTCTTTCTTTATTTTGGTACTGAGGATTGAACTTAGGGGTACTTAACCACTGAGCCACATCCCCAGCCCTATTTTCTGTTTTACTTAGAGAGTCTCACTGAGTTGCTTAGCACCTGGCCATTGCTGAGGCTGGCTTTGAACTCGTGATTCTCCTGTCTCAGCCTCCCAAAGTGCTGGGATTACAACTGTGTGCCACCACGCCTGGCTATTATTTGTATTCTTGATGAATGCCATTCTAGCTAGCAAGTGAGATGAAAATCTCAGTGTAATTTCAATTTGCATTTCCCTAATTGTTGAAGATGTTAAACATTTTCCATACATATATATATACACACACACATGTATATATATATGTCATTTGCATTTATTCTTTTGAGAAATGTTTATTTAATTAATTGTCTATTTATTGATTGGGTTATTTGGGGGAGATTTTTTGGTGTTAAGTTTTTTTGAGTTTTTATATATCCTGGATACTAATCCTCTGTAATATATTTTTGACATTATCTCTTTGCATGCTTTTTCACTCTTTAAGGGATTACAATATACATATTTGAATTTTCACAGACTATTCAAAATTAGTATTTTACTGTTTCAAGTGGAATATAGAAATTGTATCACCATATGAGGTCACCTCCCCTTTTTGTTATAATTGCCTTATGCATTACATCTACATGTTTTGAAGCCCTTTTAAGAGCTATACTTTTTGCTTCTGATAGTCATACATACATATTTTAAGAACTCAATGGTTCACAACCCCCACAAAAAGAAAGAAAAGCAGAGTCCCAGGCCACACCCTAATCTGCTGAATCAAAATTTGAATTTGCTGGGTGGGCATGAAATGCACAGGCACTGATCCCAACCAGTTGGAGGGGGTGCTGAGGAAAGAGGATCACAAGTTCAAGGCCAGGCTGAGCAGCTTAGGGAGATCCTGCCTCCAAATAAGAATAAAAAGGGATGAGGATGTAGCTCAGTGGTAGAGCACCCCTGAGTTCAATCCCCAGTACCAAAAACAAACAAAAACAAACAAAACCCCTCAAGAATAATCTATTATACTTATTATAACAGATATTTACTATTCTGTTCTTCATTCCTAATGTTCCACATTTCCTCTCTCCTCTTACCTCCCTAAATAACCCCTAGTGGTCCTGCAAAGACAAAGAAGAATCACAACCAGAAAAAGAGAAATCAATTTTAAAAGATTTAATGGCTGCCTGACCGCTCAGACTATTTTATTATATAACTGCGCCACCTGCTGGAAAACACACTCAACGCACTTTTTTGTTTTTATATTTATTTGGTACTGGGAATTGAACCCAGGGATGTTTAACCACTAAGCCACATTCTCAGCCCTTTTATTTATTTTTTTTATTTTAAGACAGGGTCTAGATAAATTGCTTAGGGCCTCGCTAAGTTGCCCAGGCTGGCTTTGAGGCACTGGGATTACAAGTATGTACCACCACACCCAGCTGGGTTTTTTGTTTTTTGTTTTAATTTATTTTTTTGGTACCAGGGATTGAACTCAGGGGTACTTGACCACTGAGCCACATCCTCAGCCCTATTTTGTGTTTTATGTAGAGACAGGGTCTCACTGAGTTGCTTAGAGCCTCGCCGTTGCTGAGGTTGGCTTTGAACTCACGATCCTCCTGCCTCAGCCTCCCAAAGTGCTAGGATTGCAGGTGTCTGCCACCGCGCCCGGCTTTTTTTTTTGTTTTTAAAAAGGATCTATCACGGGCTGAGGCTGTGGCTCAGTGGTAGAGCGCTTGCCTAGTATGCGTGAGGCACTGGGTTCGATCCTCAGCACCACATACAAATAAATAAAATAAAGGTATTATGTCCATCTACAACCAAAATATATATAGGATCTATCACCAAGTTCTTGCTGGAATTGAATGCCTGACCCAAAGATGCCTTGTGGTTCTTTGGCTAGACATCCCCATTTGGGGGTGGAGCAACTCCCCTAATGACTGACAAGGTAACAAGCAGATCTCTCTAACAGGAAATGGCAATATTCAAGGGCCAGTTGGCCTGTCTCTAGAAACATTTACCTTTTACAGTTGAAAATGGGCGGCAATGCCTTAAACATTATCCCCCTCCATGTCCCCTAAAGCAAAACAGTTAACTCAGCAGTGTCCTCAGTTCACAAACATTCCACTAAAGGCCTACACCTGGCTCCAAGGGTTGCTATGTTGAAACCTGATGTGTCCACTGCTCCGTTCAGTCTCAGTAGCCCTCAGCCTGGATACCACCTCCATACAAACTGAGGGATGTGATGGTCTGCTCAGTGGACAGAACTCTCTTCAGTCCTCACCCCATAGGGCCAGTGTTCATTACCTCTTTGCTGTCACCAATGGCCTGGCTATTGGTAGCACCAGTGGGCTGCTACTGGGAAGACTTTAGGCTGGTGGATTACAGACACTCCTCTTTTGAGCAACTGATGGGCAGTTGGTATCACTGATATAATGCACTCAGTAAAGATTTTCTATGAGAATTCATAGGAACCAAACTTCTGATCATGTCTTCACTACCCAGATCACAGTCATCCCTGCCTGGATCCACTTCCAGGTTGGGGAGAGCGGGGAATTCTGAAGGAACAAAAGTGGTAAACTCTCTGCAGGTGCTGGGGTGCTTCAAATTCCAAGTTTCTTCCTGTGCACCTGCTACTATTTTGCTTTTCAGAGTCCTCGTGTGGCTGCTCCACATAGGGTGGCTTTCGGTGGAATAGACAGGGAGGAGTATGCTCACTCCATCTCATCCAGGACTGGAACACGAGGAAGAATTTTAGCAAGTGGAGAGGAAATTAGGGCATTTCTGGTGCGGACAAAGCACCAGGGCCAAGGCACAGAGCAGGGTACACAGGACAGGTTCTGGGGACAAGAATAGCCTGAGTGCTGAAGAAGAGCAGGAGGAGAAAGAGCTGACTGAAGGGCTTGGCCTGAGCACAGGGGGCCCAGGTGTCAGCTTTGCTGGGCAGCACTCTTGGGGAGTGACTGAGGGGATCCAAGAGGAGGACAGCTACGAAGGAGTTGTGCTTCAGGACCCTGCATGCTATTCGACACCTGGAATGTTCTTTCTGCTGCTCTCCACCCAGCCAGCTCTTTATAAACCTTCAAGTCTCAGCTTTGATGTCAGTTCCTCAGGGAAGCCTATCTGGCACCACACCTGCTCAGCTTAAACAGCGGCTCCCACTGAGTTCTCTGTTTTTCCTTCCTGGTCCTTATCATGCTGTCAGTTGTTAATCATTTGCAACGGCTCATTTCACATCTGTTTTCCCTGCCACACTGCAAGCGTATGAAGACAGCAGCCACGTGTTGTTCACTGCTAAAGGTATTTGGTCTCAGCTGGTTGGTCAGCCAACTTGTAGGGACAATATGCTCTGTGTCCACCTCTGTGCAGGGCTCCAACATTCCTGATAGGAGAGATGTGGCCCCTGTGCACTGTTGTTTGCCACAAGCTCTGGAGCCCAGTGTCAGTCAATTGTCAAGGGGGTGTGTGTGTGCTTGGAAGAGAGGGAGAAGGGGCAAGTGGCACCAACTGGGCCAGGATCCACTAAAATAGCCCTAAAGAGGGTTTCCACCAGCCTGCAGCAGGGCCTGGGGGTGGGTTTGGACTCGAGTAGAAGCAGACTCCGCCGGGACCCTTCAGAAATACAGGGAGTGGCAGAGTCCCAACATATGACCTTCTGACACTCTGCCCAATCCTCCTCAAGCAAACCGGGAACACCATCAGGGCTGGTGGGAGGAAGGGTGCTGATCACTCCCAGGGCCAGGCCCAGAGCCGAGGCTTCTCATTACTATTCCCAGCAGCAGAGGAGGCCAGGCCTTGAGACTTACATTTGAGCAACTGTCTTGGGGAAGTGGCAAGGCCACAACAGGGACCCAAGCCCTGTCTGTCTTGAAGCTCTATTGAACCCCAGGGGTCACCTTTGCTCTTCTCAAATGGGATCTGGCTGGGCATGGTGCTGCATGCCTGTAACACCAGTTATTTCAGAGTCTAAGACAAGAAGATTGCAAGTTCAAGACCAACCTCAGCAACTTAGCAGACCGTGTCTCCAAGTACAAACCCAAAGGCTGGAGAATGTAGCTCAGTGGAAGAGCGCCCCTGGGTTCAGTTTCCAGTACTGCAAAAGGCAGAGTCTGCATGGGGAGGCCCCCTCAGGCAGCTCCCTCTCCATACTCATTCTTCTAAACCCTGAACTTTCTCAGGCCATGGCCTTGGGGGACAAAAAGACCCATGATGAAATCATGATCTGCAAGCCAGCTGCTGCCCACCTGGAGCAGCCTCCTCCTGCTGCACTTGTCTCCCCAGTGCAGGCTTCTCTGAGGGAGACTCCCTGTAGCGAGGGTCCCAGTGAAGTCCCTGATTCTTCAGGGATACCTGCAGGCAGGAAAGGCAAGAAGAAGGCCTCTGTCTCTCTCAGGATCAAGAACTTATGTCTTTTAACCTCCACCCTCACAGTCCTTATCATGAAAGGAGGGTATTGCTCAGACAAGCCAGCTGTATGGCATCCATAAGCTTTGCCACCAGAGGGCGCTCTGCTCATAGAAGTCTGGCCTCCTCTTGCATCTTGCATCCTGGGCTGTTGTAGGACATGGTGGGAAAGACTGGGAAAAACAGTGAACAGACTTGCCTGTGTCTCACCCAGAGTTTCTGGACCTGCCTCTCTGGGGAAATCCATCTTCCACAAAACACCTTTCAAGACACCACAGAAGTCAGCTGGGCGTGAAGGCTCACACCTGTAATCCCAGCAACTCCCGAGGCTAAGGCAGGAGAATTGCAAGTTCAAGGTCAGCCTCGGTAATTTAGCTAGGCCCTAAGCAATTTAGTGAGACCCTGTCTCAAAATAAAAAAGCCTGGGGATGTAGTTTAGTTGTAAAGCACCCTTGGGGGAAAGAAAAGAGAGAGAGAGAGAAAAAAAGAGTTCACAGAACTCAGATTGGGGGACACCTGAATGTTTTTGTTTGTTTATTTTGTGTAGGTGCTCAAAATACACTTACTAAGTAAATGCAGCTGGAGTGGTGCCTCTTCATAGTGCACCAGCTTTACTCAGCTGTACCCAGGCCACCTTGGAGCCCCTCCTCTGTGATCCCTCTGGGATCCTGTGCACTAGGGGACTGAACCTGATTCATCTTGGCCTCTGGGCACTAGCACAACCTCCCCAGATGTTGGTGGTAAAGGAGAACAGGAAATATTCCCAAACGCTCCAAATTGGTACGTAGATTACTTCAAACTGAAGGGAACAGTAGCTGCATAAGAGGGGTTTTCTCTGATTCTTCCCTGTCTGATTAAAGGTGATGGTCAGGAAAACCCTCCCTGGAATTCCTATCAGGAACCACCTACATGCCATAGGAAGGGACCTGGATTTTACATCTGGTTCAGACAAGCTATCGCCTCTTCATCTGAGGGCCTACTCTTCCCATAATGGCTCAGTCTCCCCAGGTGGCCCATTTATCCACCTCCCATGTCTCCTGTGGGGAGGACCTATAAACTTTAGGTTATACTGGGGTTTCTGCTGTTCATTTTTCTTTCATGTGCTGCTCCTGTGAACAATAATAGATAATAAATTTATGTAATTATCTTTTGTTGATTGCAAACTTTTCAGAGGCTCGATTATCAAATCTGCTGGCTGGTGTGTGTGGGGGGCGGGGGATTCCTTTACCTCTACAGTGCAATAAATATCTGCTGATGCCAAGATCAGCTGCTGAGCCAGGGCTGCACCTCCTCCTGCAGGATGAAAGGCAAGTGAGGGGAGTCCCATGTTCATAAGAGCCTCAAAGTATGGTGAACTTCATGACTATCCAAATACATTGATTTCAGAGCTATTGTGTGTGAGGCACTATGCATTTGTGCTCAGGCAGATTTTATGCTTCAAGTTCTTCACTCCTTTGCAGGGGAGGGAGTGTCTTATGTGATGGAAGGAGAGGCTGGCCCAAGTAGCCCTGCTCTGCTCGGGCTCACACAGTACCATTCCTGTCGGTCAGCTATACCCAGGACCTCATCTCCCAGCCTCCTAATACCTTTAGACAGTGCAAAGCAGCGATCTGGTCCAGGCTTGAGAAAGGGCATTGGCTGAGGTGACACACAGTAACACCCAGTAGGACAGGAGCGTGGGGCTGAGATGGTCCGCCATTGTCTTCTCCGTCTTACCATCCCTCTGGACCATACCATGCCCAATTCCTGATCACTCAAGTCCTGCTGAGTTGACAGTATCTTGCATGAAAGCCAGATCCCAACAGCAGCTCAGACACCTTGCTTCATGCTGCTGAAAATAGGTGGGGCCTCATTAAAACCTCACACCTTGAGGTTTTAGAGACAATTCTAGTCATTTTGGTTGATTTTTGCTCTGAAGATTAGAAATGTCAATCAGTAGTTAAGGTCTACTGTTCTCTGGTAAATTAAGTCCTATCAAGAACAAATTATCTCAGACTCTAATAAAAATAAATTACTGGGGCTGGAGTATGATTCAGTGGTAGAGTGCTTGCCTAGCATATGTGAGGCACTGGCTTTGATTCTCAGCACTGCATATAAATAAATAAAATAAAGGTCCATTGATGACTAAAAAAAATAAATAAATGAAAGTAAATTACTGGGCCGGGGTTGTGGCTCAGTGGTAGAGTGCTTGCCTCATAAGTATGAGGCACTGGGTTCGATCCTCAGCACCACATAAAAATAAATAAATAAAATAAAGATATTGTGTCCATCTACAACTAAAAAAAAAAATTTAAAAAAAAGTAAATTACTTATTTCTAGTAGGTTCTGGGGCATTCAGAGGTCCTCACCATGGGAATCTGAGGGCCTCGTCAGGGCTCCCAAACCTCTCCCACACCCAATGGAAGGGTGATGGGGGTGGGATCTCCAGGGTTAACAAAACAACTGTAGACTTTTCTAAGTGTATGGCCTCCAGGTGGCCAGGCCACAGAGTAACCAAACCCTGTTGTGTCCTTTCAGTTGGTAATTCGTAAGTGTAGGAGAAATGTGTTCTTTAATGGAAAATTATAGCCAAATGCAATTAGTTTGCCCCATGGTGAGAGGCACAACCAGGAGATAAAAAAGAGAAGAAAGGTTCATCACTTGACAGCAAGTAAGCAGTGCTTCTCAGAACAAAGAAAGCCAGGAGCTTTAATTGGGAAATGTATCCCTATCCACACAGAAGAAACTCCAGCACATGGGCAGGTGGGCTCATTCCTGAGCATGCACAGTTTGAGGTCATACGTCACATGTTCCAAAAAATGGTGGACGGAAATGCCTCTGGGTGGAGAATTTAGTATTACAATGAACAAAGTTTACTCTAGGTCACCTAAAAAAAAGCAAGTAAGAATGACTCTACAATTTCGGCTGGTTCCTTGTAAGTTTCTCTGGCAGGCTTATCTGAAACAAACAAACAAACAAACACTTTAAAGGAGACTTAGCAATCATTTAAGGGGCAGCAGTTCCCAAGTACCTGCCTAGCAGCTGATAAAACTGAATTATTTAGATTACACCTTGTGAGGTTATCTGTGTGTATTTTACAACTCTATAAATTGTGATGATAGCAATGCAGAAAAAGTCTTGTCTTTGGACATGCAACTGAATTCTCTCTTGTGGAAAGTCTTGTCTTTGGACATGCGACTGAATTCTCCCATGTGGAAAGTTTTAGATCCATTTCAATATTATTTCAGTACTTCTGATGTGTCTATTCTTTGAATTCTGATTGAAACATCCTACTGTTTCCATTAATAATGAATTCATTAAAATCCTTAACAATGTTCATTTTATATGTGCATTAGAATAATAATTTTCTTTTTTTGTTGCAAAAGAGTCTCTAACATAGACTTCAGCCACCCCTGAGTTTCTGATACAGGAGGTCTAGAGTAGGAACCTGAATATGAGAGGGCTAACAAGTTCATGGCTCACACTTTGAGAACTCTCTGTGATCTGAGGGCCTCCTGGGTCCTGTGGTGAAGGAAGTTCTCTTGGGTTATTAGGAGGCTGAATTCCAGGTGACCCACAGCATGCCTCCCAGATCCTTCCCCAGAGATAAGCAGCCAGTGCATGGAGGAGCCCCAGCTGTGGGGAGCAGAATCACTTAGCTGTTGGGGCTCAGGACACTTCCCCAAAATCTGACTGCAGGAGACCAGAATGTGCTGCCCCAAAATATACTTCTTTGGCATATTTTGAGCAGGTTATTCTGGGAAATTGCAGACACAGAAGTACTTCTGAGAAGCTGCTCTTTTGTAAAGCACATTGACATCTATGAAGGACAGCGACATTAGAGAAGTATCTTCATCAGTAGAGGGCTGAGACTTTTGTCACTTGATTTCATCCGCACAAAACCAACTTTGTTGGCAACAAAAATTTCCCCTCTCCTTTCCATAATTTATTTCTGCTCTACACCTTCCAGAAGCCCTAGGCCCCTATTCTTTCTGTAGCTCAAGATGCTATTTAAGCCTCAGTCATCTGGCCTTTTCTTGAGTCATATTTTTGTGAGACTCCCATGCCAAGGTATATAATTCAACAGTTTTTTCTTGTCAGTGTTTTATGTCAATTTGCTTTGTAGCCCAGCCAAAGAGCCTTGGAGGGTGGAAGGAAGACATATTTTCCTCCTCCACCAAAACAATGCTCCTTCTCTAACCCCTAGTGTGCAAGCTGTCCAAGGCTCTGTCCTTGCAACCCATGCTGCTGCCACTGGTGCCCTTAAAGCTGAGACTTTTTAAGGTGGACATGAAGTTCAGGAGGGATGGGTGAGTTGAGGCTGTACCCTCACCACGTTTCCTGCATGTCCTTGCCCAAGGGGGCACATCATATCACGGACGAGCCTCATGATCCAGAACCTGGGATCTGATGAGGGACAGGGACATGTCACTGCACATCAGTAATCCTACCACCACCTCTCACTACCACCAACAACCCCAACTAGGGACCCAGAGGACAGAATGTTCTGAGGTCTCCACCACCTATTTTAGGTAGGGATAGATAGGCCTTCACAGGCTCCCCAAAGACTGGGTTCTTTTGAGTTTTCATGGGCCTCCTCTGAGAGCAACTCCTAGGCCTTGAACGGTGGTTTACCTCGGGGACCCCACACTCTAGTGGCCAGCTGGAGCTTACACTGTGGGCTTCGCATTGCCTCTTGCCTTTATTTCACCAGGGTCAAGCATGTCTTACTGTCCTTCAGTTCTGATATCTGTGACCAGCTTGACCTTGGCAGTCCAAAATATGCAGACTCCATTGTTCTGCAGGTCTTTCCAGCTCTTTACCTCCAGCTCACCACAGGGCTGGATGGGTAAGGCCAGGCCACTCTCCAGCCATCTGAGCCTTGCCCAGGTTGGTAAGGTCCCCTGTGAGGAGTGTTGATTCCCAGGCTGGGCTGGCTTTCTAAACACATGGTCAGTGTGAACAGTGGCTTATTTTGCTTCTGTGCATGCCAGACTCTAAGGAAATCATTGTCTTACCAACTTTCCACATCCCTGCACCCGGGTTTCCTCTGTACAAGCAGATGTAGCAAGTCCATTCTACAGCTTGCTGCTGGGACATAGCAAGTATTTGATAAATGTTTGCTGAATGAGCAAGAAAGCCACCAACGTGCTGTGTCTGACAGAGTCAATACAGAGCATTTAGCCCGTCAGGGCAGGGGACTATGTTCAGGATATTTTATGGCCATTCCTTCATTTTACCAAAGAGGAGACTGAGGTCTGGGTTGGCAGGTGACCGATAAAAGGTGACATGGTAAGTTGAAGACAAAGCCAGGCTTGGGGTGAGGGAGGCTACAGTTCTCTCTTCATACCAACTTTGAACTGTACAATAATACAGTTGTGTTATATTAAGCCATCAGGTTTTTGGTAACCTGTTAATAGTGGCCACAGGAAACCAAGAGAGATGGCAAAGGTGAAGACTCTTTATAAGCAGAGCCAAAGGTAAGGGGCACCATGGAGTTGATAAAGGAGTTGCTGCTTTAAGTGTAATAGCAATAATGAGGTGTGTCCCAACCTCAGGAACATCAAAATGTTTAAAAATGTTAACTGAAAAGGGAGCCATGGTTCTAGACAAGATAGAATAAATATATGTACCCCTATCCATCCTCCTAAGTATAGCTGAAAGCCCTGGGCATTATACATAAAATAAAATAAGATGCCCAAAGGCAGTGAGATGAAGGGAGACCAGTGAAGGACTCAGGACCGAAGGAGCAACAGGGTGGGATTTTTGTTTGTTTATTTGTTTGTTTTTAATGGTCTTGGGGATTGAACCCAGAGGTGCTCTACCACTGAGCTGCATCCCCGACCCTTTTTAGTTTGTATTCTGAGACAGGGTCTTGCTAAGTTGCCCAGGCTGATCTTGAACTTGTGATTCTCCTGCCTCAGCCTGCAGATTGGCTTGGATTACAGGCCTGTGTCAGGGTGCCTGGCACCCCTGGGTTGTTTGTTTGTTTGTTTTGCTTTGTTTTTTGCCTTGTGTACTTGAGCTGGATTCTAGAGAAGCCTGCAGTCTGGAGACACTGATGAGCACAGACAAAAAAAGCCCTGAGAAAAGCTCACTCCTTCCAGCTAAGGGACCAGGAAAGAGGCAGCCTAGCAAGACGAGATGTGTTAAAAACCAAACCCCCCCGCAAAAACTGTTTTACTTGACCTAAATACTACAGAAAAAGCTGACCCACTCCATCTCTGTCAACAAAATCCAAGTGGGGAGGTGCTCATGCCCCAGTGTAGCAGGGAGGTGTCAGAGAAGGCCACACGGAGTGTCTGAATTTCCGCTGGACCCAGCAGGAATGAGGTGGCCCTCTCCTCTTCAAAGTGTCAATGGAGACTGAGTGAGGAAACTTCCATCCCCACTGGCGCAGAGTCAGAGAATGCATGCTAAGCAGAAAATTTAATAAATATCTAGACTCTCCAAATACTCAAAATGTTCAAGATGAAAATCACTTGTCATACCAAGGAAAATCCTAACTTCAATAAGAAAAATTCACAGACATCAACCCTTATGCAACCCACATTTTGGAACTATCTAAGAAGGATTTTAGAACATCCATATGAAAATACTTCAGTGAGCCATTATGAACATGCTTGAAATAATATCTATACACATATATGCATATGTATACATATATGCATCTTATATAATACACACATTTACATACTTTAGCAAATAAATGAAAAGTCTGAGGAATGAAGTAGGAGATATAAAGAAGGATCAAACAGGAATATTTGAACTAAAAATTTGTAATAGCTGAGTTCACTGGATGGCTGGACGCGGTGGTGCATGCCTGTAATCTCAGCAGCTTAGGAGGCTGAGGCAGAAGGATCTCGAATTCAAAGCCAGCCTCAGCAACTTGACAAGGCCCTAAGCAACTCAGTGAGACCCTGTCTCTAAATAAAACACAAAAAAGGGCTGGGGTGTGGCTTAGTGGTTAAGTGTCCCTGGGTTCCATCACTGATACCAAAAAAAAAAAGTTCACTGGATAGGTTCAACAGCAAAATAGAGAGGACATGGGGAAAAAAATAGTGAACCAGATCAAAGAAAAATAACAGGAAAAAAAAATAAAAGAACAGAGCCTCAGGAACCTGTGGGATTATAACAAAAAGCCAACATTTGTGTCACTGGAGTTGCAAAAAGAGATGAGAATTCGTGAGACTGAAAAAATGTTTTTAAAAAATCCTAAATTTGGCAAAAGATATGATCCTACAGATTCAAGAAGCTGAGCAAATATCAAACCAGATAAACCCAAAGAAAGCTACATCAAGACAGATCAAAATCAAAATTCAAAGAAAACCAAAGACAAAGAAAAGAATTCTTATCAGTGAGAGAAAAATGACACCTGGCCTATAAAGGAAAAACAATTCAAATGACAGCAGTTTTCTCATCAGAAACCACAGAGGCCAGAGGAAGTGGCACAACATTTTTCAAATTCTAAAAGAAAAGAACTGTCAACACAGAATTCTGTACCCAGTGAAAATATGCTTGAGGAATGCAGGGTAAATCAAGACATTCTCAGATGGAGGAAAACTAAGAGACTTCCTTGCCCACAGAACTACCCTATAAGAATGATGAAAAGAAGTTCTTGAAACAGAAAGAAAATAATAATAAACGAATGACTCTTGATCCCATACCTTATTTCATATGTAAAATCAACTCAAAAAGGAGCAAATACCTTAATTTAAGGGCTAAAGCTATTAAACTCCTAGAAGAAAACACAGGAGTAAGTCTTTGTGACTTTGGATTTGGCAATGGTTTCTTAAAAATGACACCAATAGTACAGCAACCAAAGAAAAAATAGATAAATTGTATTTCATCAAAACTTCAAATGTTTGTACATAAAAGAGTACTATCAAGAAAGTGAAAACACAGAATGCATCAATAGTTGGGGCCAGGTTTTGTGGCATCCAGAGCTTAGATGTTTTTAGGATCCATTTACAGAAAAGAATGCAAAATTATGAAAAAAAAATAGGTGAAAACATTTGTTTTCATTTAAAAAACCTATTACATTCTGAGTTGCTGGTAATATATGCTTCTATATTTGGATGATGTTTATTATGTTTGTGAAATTTATTAAACTGTATGCCTATTGAAAGAAAAAGAAAGTGAAAACATTAGCTCATGTAATGGGAAATTTTTTTCAAATCATGTATCTGATAAAGGACTTGCAGTTATCATATATGAAGAACTCTTTTTTATTAATTTATTTAAATACATTTCAAGTCATAGTACATATATAGAGCTCAATTTTTCCATTTCTCTGGTTGCAAACCAGATAAAGTCACACCATTTGTGTCTTCATACATGCACCAGGGGTAGTAATGACCCTCTCAGTCAACCATCATTACTATACCCATTCTTTTTTCCTTCCTCCCACTTCCCCCCTGCTGCATCCAGACTTCCTGCATTTCTCCTGTGTTACCCGTTCCCATTCCCCTTATGTATCCTCATCCACTAATCAGAGAGAACATTCGGCATTTGGTTTTTTGGGATTGGCTTACTTCACTTAGCATAATGTTCTCCAATTCCATCCATTTGCCTGCAAATGCCATAATTTTATTCTCTTTTATTGCTGAATAATATTCCATTGTGTATATGTACCACAGTTTCTTTTTTTTTATTATTATTATTATTTTTTTTATTTAAATGCATTTCAAGTCATAGTACATAACCAGATCTCTGTTTTTCCATTTCTCTGACTGCAAACCAAATAAAGTCACCCCATTAGAGTCTTCATAGATGTGCCAGGGGTAGTAAAGACCATCTCAAATAACCATCATTACTATGCCCATTTCCCTTTCCTTCCTCCCCCCTCCCCCAACCATGTTTAGAGTTCCTGCATTTCTCCTATGTTTCCCGTTCCCACCCCCCCTTATGTATTCTTAT
>CM053412.1:33527894-33545832 GCA_028644305.1 Xerus rutilus
TAAGTCATGAATGTCCTCCTGGTTCAGTTTGGGTAGGTCATATGTCTGTAGGAATTTGTTGGTATCTTCAGGGTTTTCTATTTTACTGGAATATAAGTTTTCAAAATAGTCTCTGATTATCCTCTGTATTTCAGCAGGGTCTGTCGTGATATTTCCTTTTTCATCACAAATTTTGGTAATCTGGGTTTTCTCCCTCCTTCTTTTTGTTAGGGTGGCTAAGGGTTTGCCAATTTTGTTTATTTTTTCGAAAATAATATATATTTTTTTAAGATAATAATATTTTTTTGTTTTATTGATTTTTTGAATTGTTTCTTGTGTTTCAATTTCATTGATTTCAGCTCTGATTCTAATTATTTCCTGTTCTATTTATATGAAGAACTCTTACACTGTAATCATATTTTTTTCCAAATGGGCAAAGGATCTGAATACAAATGGCCAATAAACAGAGGAAAAGAAGCTCAACCTTATAAGCCATCAGGAAAATTCAAATTAAAACCACAGTGAGATGCCATATTACACTTAAAAGGATGGCTAAGATAGAAGAAGATAAACAGTAACAAATGTTTAAAAGGATGTGGGGAAATTAGAACCCTCAGACAGTGATACTGGGAATATAAAAGGTTGTAGCTGCTTTAGGAAACAATTTGGCAGTTCCTCAAAATGTTATATGTACAGTTACCATATGACCCAGCAATTGCACCCCTAAGTATATACCCAAGAAAAATGAAAGCATATGTTCACATAAAATCTGTACATGAATGTTCATAGAAGTATTATTCATGTTACAGAGAAACTGAGACAATGCAAAGACACACCCACCCCAATCTTTAAACCATGATTCTTGCAATGAAGTCAGAAAGATTTCAGACATGTCACTCAGAGTAACAGGAATGAGTTCATTGAAGGGATAGAAAAGGGGAAGGGGGTCACTCTCAAGGGAGAGAATGGGTCCTCTCAGAGAGGAGAAGGACAATGTGCCTCTCCTGCATTCCAGTTTTATTGGGGATCCCGGAGTAGTCTCCAGAGAGTTCTGCCCAAGTCTACCTCTTGACTTTTGACTGACAGCAGGATGACATCAGACTTTCAAATATCCATGGTCATGGTAACTCTAGATCACCTTGACCCATGATGACTGGTTCTAATTGGATTCTTAGCCATACATTCTTATAGATTTTATGGTTAGGAGGAACTATCCTTATTTCCCAGTTTCAGGACCTGATCACAAAAATCTCCTGGGTTTTTCCCATAGACATCATCTGGGGCTTGCAGTTAACAGGTAGTTTGCTGAGGAATGTGACATATCCTGTCCACTTAGGCCAGGCAGGGCTGGAGGTGAATTGTTTCTTGGAAAGGAAAGCATGTGGGAGTCAGCACAGTGGACCCATTTTATAGAAGTATTCTCTTAACTTCATGTTCTCACCATCCTCATCTGTCTGTTCCCTAACAAAAATAGCCAAATGTGAGAACCACTTAATGACCATTAGCCCATGAGTGTATGGCAATCATTGCATGGCATATTCCCACAATAGAATAAGGATAGACATTAAGAACATATTTCTATATGAAAGAAGTCATACACATTGCAACATTCCATTTATATGAAATGTCCAAAATAGGAAACTCTTTGTACAGAGAGAAACGAAACTAGAGGTTTCCTAGGACTGAGGGGAAAGAAACAGATTAGGGAGTGACAGCTAGAGATGGGGTTTCCTTTTGCAGTGATGGAAATGTTCCAAGATTGACTGCATGGATGGTGGCACGACAGTAAATATACTAAACTCACCTAACTGAAAATGCTATATGGGTAAGCTGTACAAGATGTGAATTATAACAAAGCTTTTTTAAAAAATAAGAAGGAATCTAGGAGCATTATATAGGGGGAGAAAAGGAAAAATTAAAATGTGAGTATAATAGTTTTTTTTTCCTTGAGTTTGAAGATTGAGGCAAAAATTACTATTTTCTGACATGGTTCTCCATATATGTTCAGGAAATAGTGAAGACAGGCTTAATTGGGTAAGAGTAAAGAGACTTAACTTTTGCAGGAAAGTAAATCTTCCCTGGATTTTCAGTGTTCCTATAAAAAACTTCAGGCACCAGAGGTTCAGAAATTAATATTCAGTAAAATTAGAGAATGTTTATTTCTGCTTCCCCCAGGAATACAACTTTTTCCACATATTATTAAGATTATTCTGTAGTCATTTGTTTCCCTAATGGCAGAGCTAGTTGCCTCCATCCAGTTAGCTTTCTCTTACCTCTCCAAGAGCTGAAAAAGCTACCATCCAAGACAGGCACCTAGGCAACTGCATTACCTTCCAAGATGGTGAGATTTCTAAAGGGATCCAGCCTAGAACACACAGAGATTTGTTCTTTGTAGAAGCCAAGACTCTGGGCTTATGAGGCCCTTGTAGATATTTATTCATTTCAAAGCCCTGTAAGGAAGCAAATTGAAGGAGACTCTTTCAGATGCTATGGGGAGGTGCTGCCTCTTTCTCCTGTGTGTAAATGGCCAAGATAGCCTTTTCTGTGCTCCTCACTTAACAATCCAGACTTTGTGTGTGTAAGAACACTTGACCTGGCTCTCATCACACTGTCCTAGGAACACAGAAGCACACATTTGTTATTTTTTATAAGGTAAATAATAAGACCTCTGCTTCTGATCAACATCTCACTCACATACACATTCATAACACAGTTAAAAAGGATGAATGTTCAAAACCTAACACACACCCTGAGCTGAAAAAATGTCAACATCAGTACACCATGATTTAAAATATGTATGTTGTAATACTCTGGACAACTGCCTTAAAAATATCACACAGTGATATTTTACATTTAAAAACACTACAATAAAATTAAAACTCTAGAAGGTAAATAAAAATGGAAGTCTAAAATCTACAAGAAAATGACAACCAAGATAGTAAAAGCAGAGGAAATGTCAGAAAACAAAAATTAAAATGGGAGGTTTAAGCCTAACAACAATAATTACATTGAACGAAAATTACCTAGATATATTGATTAAAAGACAAAGAGTAGCAGGTTGTATTTTTAAATTATCCTGACGATAGTCTGTGTATAAGAAAGTCACTTCTAATATGACAAAATTAAACATAATATTGAAAGTAAAAGAATGGAAAAAGATATGCCAAACAAAAATTATTTGAAATAAAGGTGTGGCTATGGTATCAGACAGAGCAGCTTTGGAGCAAAGAAGATTGTCAGCGACAGAGACACTAATGAGAAAAGAGTTGACACACCAAGAATATATAGCAATCTTACTTTGGATGCACCAAACAACAGAACTGCAAAATCTGTGAAGCGAAAACTGATGGAACTGAAAGCAGAAATAGACACATCCACAGATATATCTAGAGAATCCAACATCTAACAATTCACAGAACAACTACACAGAAAATTATCAAGACTATAAACAAATTTAACATCATCAACCAACAGAATCTGACATTTGCAGAATGCTTTACTCAATAACAGGAGAATATGCATTATTTTTTAGGTGCCCATGGAACATTTTTCAATAAAAATCATATCCTGGCCCTTAAAACAAATCCCAAGAAATTTCAAAGAATTAAAACCATGCAGATAGTATTGTCCTGCCATAATGGGTTCAAATTAGAAACCAATAACAGGGGGAAAAAAAACGGTAAATCTCCAAATATTTTGAAACCAAATAACATACCTCTAAATAACTCATGGGCCAAAGAAAAAGATGTCAAGGGCAAGTTTAAAAATACAAAACATTGAACTGAATGAGAGTGAAAATACAACATGTCAAAATGTGATAGACAAGAGGCGTACTGAGAAGGAAATTTATAGCATTAAATTCTTATGTGAAAAAAAAGGAATATCTCAATAACATAAGCACTCACCTTTAGAAACTAGATTGAAATAAGCCCAAAACAAGCAGAAGAAAAGAAATAATAAAAAATGAGGGCAGAATCAATGGAATTGAGAAATGGAAAAATAAAAAAAGAAGTTTCCAAATCCAGATGGTTTAACTGAAGAAGTCTACCAAACGTTTGAAGAATTCTAAATTAATTATATAAATTTCTTCCTCAAAGTACAAAAGAAGGGAATACTTCCCAACCCATTTTATGAAGTCAGCATTAACTTGTTACCAAACTGCAAAGGGATAGAACAAGTAAGTAAACTGTGAGGCCAGCAATGGTGGTGCATACCTGTAATCTCAGCATCTTGGGAGGCTGAGACAGGAGTATCTCAAGTTCAGAGCCAGCCTTAGCAACTTAATGAGGCCCTCAGCAACTCAGTGAGACCCTGTCTCTAAATAAAATACAAAAAAGGGCTGGGGATGTGGTTCAGTGGTTGAATGCCCCTGGGTTTCAATCTCTGGTACAGAATAAAAAGGAAAAAAGAAAAGAAAAGAAAGTAAATTACACACCAGTATCCCATGTGAATATGGATGTAAAAATCCTTAACAAAATATTGGCAAACAGAACTCATTGATCTGTAAATGAATTATATAACAGGTCTTAATGGTGAGGGAATTATTCCAGAGGTGCAAGGCTAGAGGCTATTTCAATATGTGAAAATAAATCAATGTAACCTACCATTGTATTAGCTTCTTGCTGCTGTAACAAATTACCACAAACTAGTGACTTTAAAACACAGGTTTATTGTCTTACAGTTGTGGAGGTCAAAAGTCCTAAATAGGGAGTCTTGCTGGGACTGCAACCGGCGCGAGTTTTTCAAAATGGGAGTGCGGAGGCACCGCCCAAGCCTCGGAAGGTGTCAAGGAATCCCTTCAGTAGCTTTAGCGTTGTCGCCGGGAGCGGCGGCCCAGAAGGCAGAGCCTGATGGGCACCGCGACCGGCTGGCTGCCTGGAGCTCCACCGCGAAGGGACTGCGAGAAGGGAGCGGGCCCGGGGAGCGCCGGCCCGGGCCTGAGAATATGGCGGCCTGCATCGGCGAGAAGATCGAGGATTTTAAAGTCGGAAATTTGCTCGGTAAAGGATCATTTGCTGGTGTCTACAGAGCCGAGTCCATTCACACTGGTTTGGAAGTTGCAATCAAAATGATAGATAAAAAAGCCATGTACAAAGCTGGAATGGTACAGCGAGTCCAAAATGAGGTGAAAATACATTGTCAATTGAAACATCCCTCTATCTTGGAGCTATATAACTATTTTGAAGATAACAATTATGTGTACCTGGTATTAGAAATGTGTCATAATGGTGAAATGAACAGATACCTAAAGAACAGAATGAAACCTTTCTCAGAAAATGAAGCTCGACATTTCATGCAGCAGATCATCACAGGAATGTTGTATCTTCATTCTCATGGCATATTACACCGGGACCTCACACTTTCTAACCTCTTACTTACTCGTAATATGAACATCAAGATTGCTGATTTTGGGCTGGCAACTCAATTGAAAATGCCACATGAAAAGCACTATACATTATGTGGAACTCCTAATTACATTTCACCAGAAATTGCAACTCGAAGTGCACATGGACTTGAATCTGACGTTTGGTCCTTGGGTTGCATGTTTTATACATTACTTATTGGGAGACCACCTTTTGACACTGACACAGTCAAGAATACATTAAATAAAGTTGTACTGGCAGATTATGAAATGCCAACTTTTTTGTCAAGAGAGGCCAAGGATCTTATTCACCAGTTACTTCGTAGAAACCCAGCAGATCGTTTAAGTTTGTCTTCAGTACTGGGCCATCCTTTTATGTCCTGAAATTCTTCAACAAAAAGTAAAGGTTTAGGAACTGTAGAAGACTCAATTGATAGTGGACATGCCACAATTTCTACTGCAATTACAGCTTCTTCCAGTACCAGTATAAGTGGTAGTTTACTTGACAGAAGACGACTCTTGATTGGTCAACCACTTCCAAATAAAATGACTATCTTTCCAAAGCATAAAAATTCAAGTGACTTTTCTTCAGGAGATGGAAGCAGTTTTTGTACTCAGTGGGGAAATCAAGCACCTGAAACTAGTAACAGCGGAAGAGGAAGAGTACTTCAAGATGTAGGAGAAAGGCCACATTCTCGGTACCTCCGTAGAGCCCATTCCTCTGATAGATCTGGCATTTCTAATAGTCAGTCTCAAGCAAAAACATATTCAATGGAGCGATGTCACTCAGCAGAAATGCTTTCAAAGTCCAAAAGATCAGTCGAAGAAAATGAAGACCAATACTCACCCACAAACAGCAATGTCAATATTTTTCATTTCTTTAAAGAAAAGACATCTCATAGTTCTGGATCTTTTGAAAGACCTGATAACAACCAAGCACTTTTAAATCATTTTTGTCCAGGAAAAAGTCCTTTTCCATTTTCAGACCGGACACCTCAAACTGAAATGGTACAACAGTGGTTTGGAAATCTGCAAATGAATGATTTGCAGAAGGACATGTCAAGAAATGCTTGGAGTGATATAAGAGCCAAAAGAATTCTGATGCTTCTGATAATGCAACTTCTGTAAAACAGCAGAATACCATGAAATATATGACTGGATTGCACAATAAACCTGAGATAATCCAACAAGAACTTATTTTTGGCTTAGATCCTTTTTCTGAACAAAGCAAGACTCGGGGTATGGAGTCAACACTGGGATATCAGAAACACACATTGCGGAGCATTACATCTCCTTTGATTGCTCACAGGTTAAAACCAATCAGACAGAAAACTAAAAAGGCTGTGGTGAGCATACTTGATTCAGAGGAGGTGTGTGTGGAGCTTCTAAAGGAATATGCATCTCAAGAATATGTGAAAGAAGTTCTTCAAATATCAAGTGATGGGAATATGATTACTGTATATTATCCAAATGAAGGAAGAGGCTTTCCTCTTGCTGATAAACCACCTTCACCTACTGACAACATCAGTAGGTACAGCTTTGACAATTTACCAGAAAAATACTGGCGGAAATATCAATATGCTTCCAGATTTGTACAGCTTGTAAGATCTAAATCTCCAAAAATTACTTATTTTACAAGATATGCTAAATGTATTTTGATGGAGAATTCTCCTGGTGCTGATTTTGAGGTTTGGTTTTATGATGGGGCAAAAATACACAAGACAGAAGATTTAATTCAAGTAATTGAAAAGACTGGGAAATCTTACACTTTAAAGGATGAAAATGAAGTTCATAGCTTAAAAGAGGAAATAAAAATATACATGGACCATGCTAATGAGGGTCATCGTATTTGTTTAGCACTGGAATCTGTAATTTCAGAAGAGGAAAAGAAGAGTAGGAGTGCTCCCTTTTCCCCCATAATTGTGGGAAGAAAACCTGGTAATACTAGTTCACCAAAGGCCCTATCACCAATTGCTTGTGTGGATCCAAACTGCTCAATAAGAGAGGCACCATCTTTGGGTAGATTGATCGTAAATAGTGCTACTTCTCCAACACAGGCACCCATACTTAATGCTTCTTTAACCAGTGGAGCTGTGTGGGTTCAGTTCAACGATGGGTCACAGCTTGTCGTTCAGGCAGGAGTGTCTTCCATCAGTTACACGTCACCCAACGGTCAGACAACTAGGTATGGAGAAAATGAAAAATTACCGGAATATATCAGACAGAAATTACAGTGTCTTTCTTCCATCCTGTTGATGTTTTCTAATACAACTCCTGGTTTTCATTGATTGAAACTCCTCTCAGATACCTACACTTAATAAATAACTTTTTGGTTGGCTTTCAAGTAAAGTGACTTTTTAAATTTACTCTAACTTCTTCAGAAAGCCTTTTTATGAAAGAGAATTTTAATCTATACAATAAAGGATGTGTCCTAAGAGAACAAAGTTGAATGAAATTTGAGTCACCAAATAGTTGGTCACAGAGTACAGCAGGATGCCTAACTTTGCTCTGAAAACATACCCTCAGGGGGCTGGGATTGTAGCTCAGCGGTAGAGCGCTTGCCTTGCATGCGTGAGGCCCTGGGTTCGATCCTCAGCACCACATACAAAGCAATAAAATAAAGACATTATGTCCATCTACAGCTAAAAAAATATTTAAAAAAAAAAAAAAAAAAAAAAAAAAGAAAACATACCCTCAGGCTTACTGAGTGTATTTGTATTGAATGTTTTTTTAAAAAGCAAAAATATAAATGGTGTGTGGTGTATTTGTGCTTTTATTGTTTCCCTACTTCTCAGACATGTTGAGAATCATGGACAAAATATGCTATAGTTTTGGAATTTTTGAACATGTAAATAATATGTATTTGTTATAAGTAACATATGTAAACATGTACATTTGTTTTATATTTATTTTTGTAGCACCATTTTTTAAACATTTTTTAAACATTTTGGCAAACGCATTTTGTAAGAAATAAATGTAACAAGTAAAAAAAAAAAAAAAAAAAAAAGTCCTAAATAGGTTTCACTGGGCAACAATCAAGTGTTAGTGGGGTTGTGTTTCCTTCTGGAGGTTTTAGCAAATGCCTTTTTTTTTCTTTTTTCTTTTTCCAGCTTTTAGGGCTGCTTGCATTCCTTGACTGGTGGCCCCTGTCCATCTTCAAAGCCAGCAATGGCCAGTGTGAAGTCTTGGTTACATCACATCTCTCTGACACTGACTCTATTGCCTTCATCATCCTCATTAAAGGACATATGGTTACACTGCCACTGAGGCCATCTAGGATAACGTCCCCATCCAAGACCACTACAACCTCATTTCCCCTTTGCTAACATATTCACAAATTCCAGGGATTAGGACATGACCATTGTTGGGGATCATTTTTCTTTAAGATTCACTTGTATCTCACATGCAAGGTCCCCAACCCAAGATGCCTCAATGTCTCAATCTGCTATAGCATCAAGCCCTCAAATCTCATCTAAGTGTTATCAACTCCAAATCCCAGAATTTCATCACTTCAATCAGATATGGGTGGTGATCTATATATAATCCGTTCTGGGGAAAAATTATCTCCCTATGTGCTGATTACTAAAAATATTTTGGTTTTTCCCTGAGCTCCAGGCTAGAACATGCACATGCCCATGTGGTGCCATAGCAGGGCAGACATCCTAACACCACCCTGGATTACAGTCACTGGTACTCATCTCTTAGGCTAACACCTGCAGCAGCATCCTTGATTCCTTTGTTTCTCTCACATCCACATCCTATCAATCCATCAGTGATGCCTCACTTTTGCTTTTTTTTTTTTTTTTGGTTATTGTTTTTTTAAAATTTATTTGTATGTAGTACTGAGACTCGAACCCAGTGTCTCATGCATGCTAGGCAAGCACTCTACCACTGAGCTACAACTCCAGCCCCTCACTTTTGCTTTTTGTGGTGTTGAGAATCAAACACAGGGCCTTGGGCATGCTAGGCAGGTGCTGTACTGCTGAGCTTCATCCTCAGCCCTGTTGGTTTTACCTTCAAAATCCACAGCCCCATGCTGCCTCCCTGTCCCAAGCCCTTTCATTCATGGGATCCTTAAAACATTCTTACTGGAATTCTGCTGCCACTGTTAGTTCTAGCAGAAGATTCTCCATAAAGCAGCCAGAGTGACTCTTTTGAGACTTATGTCAGCTCATGCCACTCCCTGGTTCAAAACCATCCTTTCCATCACACTCAGATTCAAGTCCAAGTCCTCATCATGGTTTCTAGGGTCCACCTACTCTGGCTCTTGCCTGCTCCTCAACACTGTCTTGGACTATTCCTTGTCTCCTCACTATGTCTGGTCACACAGCCTTACCAGTCTTCCAGCTTGCTGACCAGGTCCACGTCCCAGGGCCTGTGTCCTCACTGTTCCCCCACAGGGAACATTCCCCAGTTGACCGATGGCTTGTTCTTTTGTGCCTTTGGGGCTCTGACCAAAGGCCTCCTCAAGTAGGCTGTCCACCTGCTCTATAATGGTCCCTCCCCTTGTTCGCCTGTTCCCATTTGCTTCGTGGTACAATCTTATTGTTGACTTGCTTTTATTTTTGTTTCCTTCGCCCATACCATGTCAGCTCCATGATGACAGGGAATTTGACATTCTGAGTCTTTGGTGAATAATGAATAAATAAATGACAACCATTAGCAAATACGAAGAACAAGTTGTTGTTCTGGAAATTTTTTCCTCTCCTTTCTGTTTTGTGTTCTAATGCATTGCCTGCAACTTCCTGGACTTTTAGGCAGTAATGGTGATAGCAGATATCCTTGTTTTGTTCTGGATTTAAATAGCAAGGTCTCTAGGGTTTTATCATTAAATATAATTTTAACTGTTAGTTTGAAGTCAAAGTGAAGTAGAAGAATGCTTTTTTAAAAAAGTGTTAGCACGTGCTTTTACGACAAATAATCAGTAATGTCTTTATCAAACGAGCATTGCGCTGTGGTTGGCTTCAAATCCTGAGCTCTTTCCATGATGCCAAACTGCCTCCTCTCACAGCTGGGCCTCTAATTTGGCCGTTCAATGGTCACAATTATGAACACAGGTGGTGTCACCCTCCCTCCCTGCATCAGCCCCTCCCCAAGGACATGCAGCAGGATGTTGCTGACTGTCCTGAAATCTGGCAAAGGCTCAAGGCTGAGGACAGAAAATGATAAGCTGTTCTGGCCTAGGAGGTGGGAATTCAGGTCGGAGGGGCAGCAGTCTGCATAGGCAACCTGCACTGTGCACAAAGACCAGAGCTGTGAATGGAAGGAGAAAGAGGGGATCTTCCCTGGTCCACTGTATGTCCCTCAAGACACCAGGAATGGTACACCTGCTGGAGGGGAGGCTGCATTGCTTATCTGCTTGGAGTGGGCTTGCTGAGGTTCTCTGGCTACTGCCACCCAGGAAAGAGAGAATGTACGATCTGCATGGCAGAGGGTCCTAGTTCCTAAAAGCCAAGAAGTAACGTGGTAAAGGAGCCCACCCATTGGGAGTTGGCCTCAAGGGCAGCTCCACCTCACCCGACTCTGGAGGGGAAGTGCCGACAAGGACTGGATGAAGGTCACTGCTAGGCCCACCAAAATCCCCAAGGGAAGGAGGAGCAGAGAGAGGAAGGGATTGCAGATATCTCTGCTCAATTTTTTGCCTTTCAGTTGTTTTCCTTTAGGCTTTTTGGAGTTCCATGCTGTACACACTTCATCAGCCATGGATTTGAGAAAAGTTTATATGCAGACGTGGGGACCCCTCTGACTACCTGGGATTTACTCCCTCAACATCCAGCCATTGTTTGCTCCCAAGACTATGGACTCCCAGCCTAATCCTGTTGTCACTGTGTGAAATCTACCTCCAGTGTGCTGTGTGCATGGGGAATGCTTTCTGGAAGCTGTGATCTTGGCAGCACTTTATTGAGGTATAATGTACATGAAGTAAAATGTATGTGTTTTAAGTATAAATGTCAATAAATTACATTTTTTCCAACAAATTAGCTTTTCTTGTCAATAATTTTCAGATTTATCCCTATTTTCAGTTAACTCATTCTTTCAACTTTAGAATCGTATCTAACGTATAAATTTATTTTTATTTATCCATTAACATTGCTGTTGAAGTGTAATCACTGAGTCACAAGCTAGGCATGTTTACCTAAGAACTAGCCAACTCTTTACCAAGGTGATTATGCCATCCTATGTTCTAATAGTTACTTCATGTTATCACCATTTGGCAGGTATGCATTGGTATGTCCTTGTGATTTGATTTTGCACTCCCTGATGACTAATGTTAAGCATACTTTCCTTCACTATTTGTGCATTTGGATGGCTTCTATGAAAGTGTATATTCAAATCACCTACTTATTTTTATATTAGGTTGTAAGCAATGTTTTAAAAAAGTTGTTTGCTTTTCTGGATGAGTTACTTGTCAGTTATATGTATTCTAATATTTTCTTAGGTCATGGCACTTTAGCAGAATCTTTTGATGAGAAGCATCTGATTTTGATGAAAATTATCAGCTTTTACCTTTAGATTTAATAATTTTGTGTCCTAAGATATGTTCCCCCAAGGTCATGAATCTTTTTTGCGGGGGAGAGTACAGGGGATTGAACTCAGGGGCACTCGACCACTGAGCCACATCCCCAGCCCTATTCTGTGTTTTATTTATAGACAGGGTCTCACTGAATTGCTTAGTACCTCGCCATTGCTGAGGCTGGCTTTGAACTCTCAATTCTCCCGTCTCAGCCTCCCTAAGTGCTGGGATTACAGGCTTGAGCCACTGCACCTGGCTGATCTTTTCTCTTCTGCAAAATTTATTGTTTGGTCCTTCACACTTAGTCTATAATCCATTTTCCATAAATTGTGTATGGTACATAGAATGCATTAATGTTCGGGTTTTTTACTGTACAAATAGCCAATTACTCAGTTTCTACAGAAAAAAACTTTCCTTTTCCTTATTGAATTGCTTGGTATTTTTGTTGAATAGTAAATGACCATGTATATGTAGGTCTATTTCTGGATTCTATCTATTGATATATTTGTCCTAATTCTAGTATCACACTCTTATTTACTCCAACTTCAGAGAAAAAAATCCTGAAATTGGGGAAGTGTCAAGTCCTCCAATTTTATTTTTCTTCCTCAACATTATCTTAGCTATTCTATGTCTATTGCATTTCCACTTGTCAATTTCTACAAAGCCTAGAGGGATTTTGATTTCATTGAATTCATTCTACAGATCAATTTGTGGGAAACTGACATTATGCAATCTTTCAATCAATAACAATAGTGTATTTATTGTGTGTGGTGTCTATAATTTTTCTTAGCCCTGTTATCTAGTTTTTAGGGTACAGGACTTACACACCTTTTGTCTTGCACAACTTTCTCCCTAGATATTTGACTTTGTTAATTATATTTCATTGTAAATGGCATATTTTAAAATTTAATTTCAAGTGTTTATTTCAAATGCATACATATACAATTGAGTTTTATATATTTGTCTTATCCTGAAAAATGGCAGAAAAATAAAGCAACTCTTTGTATACAACTTCTTACAGTCATCCCTTCAATTTTCTGAATTTCTCCTTTGAAGAACATGTTAACTATGGCGTTAAATTTGTTCTTGGTATACTTTGTGGAAGATAAGAGCACCAAATCCTTACACAAAAAAGAACCTCTGTTTTTTAGCTAAATGGAGAACAGGGCAAATGAGGACACAGAGGCCTACATGGTGTCCTCCACTGATAAACAAAGTAGTATTTCTCAGGAGTACCAATTAGGACAGACAGACATATTAAAATGGACTGAGATTAGGATTGGTGAATAGATTTGTTGAGATTCAAATTATCTTTGTCACTTATGAAATTCTTTACTGGTCAAATACTAGTTGTGTGTATTCATCCTTTGCTTTCTTTTTTCATTCTTCTCAATTTGATTTGTAATAGTTTAGCATCTACATAATCTACAAATAGCTATGATAAAAAGGGATCCATTTGAATTTCAAATAAAACCAATATAAGGCACAACTATGCAGGAATATTTTATATTTTCAAAGTATTTAGGAATATTTTAATTAGAAAAATAAAGGCAATGGGATTTCTATCAGGTTCTAAAAGTATCCATGAATTAAATCACTCATTCTCCCACTTAAAAAACAAAACAAAACAAAACCTTAGATCACATTGTTGTTAAGCTTTCTTACAGTAAGGAATAAGACCAAGCTATGCTAGAGTACAAAAACCTGAAATTCTGAGCATGAAAATAATTTATTGATTAGACATTTGATTTATTTAAGCAGTAGGCCTACTGAGATAGAATTAACAGCTTATGGAATAGAAAAAAAATTCCATCCACCACCTGCATCATTTCAAATTTCCTGGGGACAGTTTATGCATTCTGTATCACAGCCTCACCCTAAAGCATCCACATGTGCTTGATGTTGATTAACTTGAATAGGATATAAGAAACTTCATGTACACTCAGTTTGGCAAGTATCATTAGTGATGTGACTTTCAGAAACATTCTTAGGCACTAGAAATAGCACTGCCTGCAGTGAGTCTTTGAAAATTAAAGAAAAGAATACTATTAAATATAATCTTAAAAACAAGAAGGAAAATATATGCGTTTTGCCAATGAATTGCTTTACGTATCAGAAAAATGCTGCAATGAGATTTTCTTTCTCAGAGATAAAAAAGTAACTTTTAATTGATATGTGATTTTGTGGTATTAAAAATCAGAGGAAAAAAAAACCAAATTTAACCTAAGTGAAATTTAAAAAGAAATGCAGGACTAGTAATATGGAACAAGAGCTGCACTTCTTTGGCTAACTTATTAAAAACTGCCAATTAAACATTTTCAGTCAAATTTTATTTTAAAAAAGCAGCAGATCAACATTACAATTCAAGAATCTAATCTAAATATGCACTTGACAATGAAGCACATCTGAGTATGGAGTGAAAAAGGTTTTCCAAAAAACCATCAAATATATTATCTCCAAATACCCAAATTATAAACCACTCCTTGAAAGCCTTTTGTTAAGTGGAATCATAAAGAACTAAAGATTTATTGCTATAAAAACAAATCTGTAATACAGTAGTATGAATCTTGGGTTTTAAGCATAATCAGTTGAATCAAGTTAAGAAGTTGGAAAATGTGATAAGAATGTGTGTGGTGGGGGGATGAGAGAATGAGAGAGGAAGAATGAGAAAGAATGAGAGAGAAAAGGGTAGGGGGACAGACAGAAAGAAGACTGAGACTGTATGCCAGTTGACCCAAGAACAACTGAGATATTTAACTTGTTCAGTTGAGATCAGGCATGATGTTAAATCTCCATTTTTTAGAAGGCAATTAAAAATCACAATTCCAACAGCCCACAAATCAAATAAAAATATTGTAGAAAGAAATTAAAACTATGTTCAAAGAGCTTTTTCTCCCAGCTCGTTTTCAGCACCCCAAGGAAAATAAAAGCATCCATGACTATCACAGATGAAAACAAAATGAACGTCATTGGAATCAGTTATTTTTCCCCACTGAGGTATAAAATCTATATAGAAATTTGATACTATACTATAACAAATTGTACTTCTCATAGTTCTGTTTTAATTTTGTTTAAACCCTGTTTAATATAGTTTTTTTTTTTTAATGTTGTAAAAATCTTGTTTTCATGATTCTGAATCTGGTTCCAGTTCTTTTCATTTGCTTTTATGTCAATAGTTAATATACTGGCTACCAGTTCTAATCAGGAAAAAAAATCTTGGTAATCTCTTCACTGATAGCACACTCAGCACAAATTACTGATGTGCAAGCAAACCATAAAAGGTGCAGCTCTCCAGAAAGCACATTTTGTTGAATGTTTCATTGTCTGAATATTCTTCCCCATGATTCTTTATGAAAGACTCTGCTTCAATCTTGTAAACATCAGTGTGCACAGTCTCACTGCTATGCAGTTTCACGTCCTTGGACAGGAAGGCTGGTTCACAGCTAGTGAAAAGCTAGAGGAGTCTGAGTTTTAATGGCTGATAAACCTTACATCCCGCAGAGGAGGAAAGCATTTTTCCTTTTTTGCTACTTAAGAATGTGGCAGAAACGTATGCTGAGGTAGCCCAGTCAATCCTTATTTTTTTCTTTTTTTAAAAATTTGGTCTCAGAATATTTCTGGAAGGGTGACATTTCGAAGAAGCCACTGCTGGGACCGGCTTCCATTGCAGTCTCTAATGCTGGGCACCTGGCTGTCCTCTTCTGTGGCTTTATCCAGGCACTGATTACTGTTCACATGCTGCAGGGTTAATTTCTGAAAATGACAGGAAAAAAAAAGAAAGAAAGAAGGAAAGAAATCTTAACATGAAAGTAGAGAAGAAAAACATCACAATCTTTTTTTTTCCCCTTTTCCTTTCTTGGTATTGAGGATTGAACCCAGTGGTGCTCAACCAGTAAGGCACTTCCCTAGTCCTATTTTTTTTTTTTTTTTTGCGACAGGGTCTTGTTAAGTTGCTTAGGGCCGGGGCTGGGGTCGTGGCTCAGTGGTAGAGCGCTTGCCTCGCATGCATGAGGCACTGGGTTCGATCCTCAGCACCACATACAAAATACATACATAAATAAATAAAATAAAGGTTGTTTAAAAAAAAAAAAAAGAACCAAGGGACAGTGCCATTTAGAAACATGGAATTTAAAAAAAAAAAAAAAAAAAAAAAGTTGCTTAGGGCCTAAGTTGATGAAGCTGGCCTCAAACTTGCTGTCCTCCTGCCTCAGCCTCCCTAGTTGCTAGGACTACAGGCATGTACCACCACATCCAGCATCATTTTGATGATTACTAAAAATTGTAGAAAGATTTTTGGTGGGCAATAAAAATTATTTAAAAACAGAAAATGTGTATAAAGATGCAATAAGAGCTAAGTGCGAGAGAAAATCAATTTGGTTCAGTGGGGCACAACTGACTTGCAGAAAGATGACCTAATTCTGGCATAAACTCTGTAACACTGTGAGAAACTTCTCCTTTTGAGTATGTGCTTGGTTTCCCTAAAAAAGGAAAAAAAAAAAAAAAAAAAAGAAAGACCAGATTGGTTCCTAATTTAGGATCCTCCAACCTATTTCCAAACAGTAGTTTCAAAGTTTTTTCATTTCCCTGTGATAGGGCTGTTCGTATAAATTCTGTGATTCCAAAGCTCAAGCTTTAGAAATTCAGGTTCTTTTGCAGAATTAAAGCTGTATGACCACTGGGATGGCTACAATTTGTTATAATCAATCTTAAGTCTGTTGTTATAGTCAATCCAGAAAGACTGGCCTTGTGGTTAAGGGAGGTGGTGTAGTACACAAGAACAACACAGGAACTTGAAATTAGTCTGGGTTCATAGCCTGGATAACTTGGCCTTTCTCATTTTTAAAATGCAGGTAACATTACATATTTTAAGCAGATTCTGTGAGGTTCGGAGACAACAAAGTTTACACAATATCTTACAAAGGAGGTTCTTAACAAATGGCTGACAGATAAAGCTATCTTCCTATGTACTCGTTTACATTTATATTTGATACTATCGTGTTGATTTTTAGGAAAATTTCAAAAAGGCAGGAAAGAGAGTTAACTGATACACAGTTAAAATGATCCAGACTCTGATAATGTCCACTGGTTACATTAAGGTCTTAAAAGTAGTTGTGCAGGCATAAACTTCAAGTTATTCTACGAGTTCAAATAACTTTAAGGAAATGTGGAACATTAATAAACATGTATTTATTTGGTTCTTTGAAAATTTTAAAGTAATTCTTTTATTTGGAACATCTCATTTTCATAAAGCTTCTTTTGTTCCTATGTCAACTTAAAACAAAAACCTAATGGTTATATAACAACTATTTTGGCTTCTACTAATTTACTATTCTTGTATTAAAACAAAGTGAGAACTGGCAAAAGATGGTATACATTTGCAAATGTCTCTATCCACACTGATTTAGGTTCAGTGACTTTTAATGTTCTATAAATGCATGAAAACAGAACCGAAAGAGAGTGGCTATTTTAATGTTTTCATGCTGTGTAATTTATTAGCTGATAAGATGGGCTTAGCACTCAGACATTACTGGAATGAATTTTGGATTTGTTAATTGAAGCGTAATTTAACATAACTTGTCAGCAAAACTTAACCTCTCTGAGACTCAGTTTTCTCACTATAAAAAGGGGGCAAAAATACTTTATTGAATTTTTATGAGGAAACAATGAGAGAATGTACATAAAGTATTATTTAGTTCTGACTAAGTATTTGACAAATGGTACTTATTAGAAAACAATATCCTAGCTACATCCTGGGCAGCCATTAACTCAATGTAGCAGCCAGACAGCTGAAGCTCTTCATGCACACTGCTGCCAAAGCAGTCACATAAACAACGCAGAACAAGAACAAATGCTCAACTCAAAGTGGGTCAAAGAGCTAGGAATTAGACCAGAGACCCTGCGTCTAATTGAGGAGAAAGTAGGCCCGAATCTCCATTATGTTGGATTAGGCCCCGAATTCCTTAACAAGACTCCTATAGCACAAGAAATAAAAGCAAGAATCAATAAATGGGATGGACTTAAACTAAAAAGCTTCTTCTCAGCAAAAGAAACTATCAATGAGGTGAACAGAGAGCCTACATTCT
>CM053412.1:33546332-33624031 GCA_028644305.1 Xerus rutilus
TTCAATAGATGAATGGATAAAGAAACTGTGGTACATATACACAATGGAATATTATTCAGCAATAAAAGAGAATAAAATTATGGCATTTGCAGGCAAATGGATGGAATTGGAGAACATTATGCTTAGTGAAGTAAGCCAATCCCAAAAAACCAAATGCCGAATGTTCTCTCTGATTAGTGGATGAGGATACATAAGGGGAATGGGAACGGGAAACATAGGAGAAATGCAGGAAGTCTGGATGCAGCAGGGGGGAAGTGGGAGGAAGGAAAGGAGAATGGGTATAGTAATGATGGTTGACTGAGAGGGTCATTACTACCCCTGGTGCATGTATGAAGACACAAATGGTGTGACTTTATCTGGTTTGCAACCAGAGAAATGGAAAAAATGAGGCCTGTTTATGTACTATGACTTGAAACGCATTTAAATAAAATAATTAAATTTAAAAAAAAAAGAACAAATGCAGCAAAGTGGCAGGATACAAAAATCAACATACAAAAATCAATAGCTTTTTTCTATGCACCAATAATGAACCTGATGAAAAGAAGTCAGGAAAACAATTCTATTCACAATAGCCTTAAAAACAAAACAAAACAAGGGAATAAATCTAACCAAGGAGGTGAAAGACCTCTACAATGAAAATTACAGAACACTGAAGAAAGAAATTAAAGAAGACATTAGAAGGTAGGAAGACCTATGTTCTTAAGCAGAATTGATATTATTAAAATGGCCATATTAGGGCTGGGATTGTAGCTCAGCGGTAGAGTGCTTGCCTTGCATGTGTGAGGCCCTGGGTTCGATCCTCAGCACCATGTACAAAGCAATAAAATAAAGACATTGTGTCCATCTACAACTAAAATAAAAAATAAAAAAAAATGGCCATATTACTAAAACAAAATGATTTACAGATTTAATAAGATTCACATCAAAATACCAGTGACATTCTTCACAGAACTAGAAAAAAGTCTTAAAATTCATATGGAAGAATAAAAGACCCAGAATAGTCAAAGTAATTCTGAACAATAAGAACAAGGTAAAGGCCTCATAATACCTGATCTCAAATAATACTATAGAGCTATAGGAACAAAACCAGTATGGTCTTGCCAAAGAAACAGACATGAAGACCAATGGACTAGAAGACACAGAGACAAATCCATACAGATACAGTTATCCGATCTTTGAAAAAGGTGCCAAAAACATACATTTGGAAAAAGAGAGCTTTTTTAACAAATGGTGCTGGAAAAACTGGCTATCCATATGCAGAAGAATGAACCAGATCCCTGCCTATATCACCCTGCATAAAAATCAACTCAAAATGGACAAGAACTGGGAATTAGAAATTTCTCAACTACTAAAAGAAAACATGGAAGCAACACCCAATATATAAATGCAGGCATCAACTTCCTTAATAAGACTTGGTAAATAATAAATAATAAAGTTTAGTAAATAAAACTAAAAAATCAATAAGTGAGATGGCATCAAATACAAAGCTTCTGCACAGCTAAGCAAACAATTAAGAGCATGAAAAGAAGCCTATGAATGAGAGAAAATCTTTGCCAGTTACTCTTCTGACAGGGAATGAATTAGACAGACATTTCTCAAAAGAAGAAATGCAAATGGCCAACAAATATATGAAAAAATGTTTGATATCCTGTGTAATCAAGGAAATGCAAATTAAAACTACACTGAAATCTCATCCCATTGAGTTAGCGTCGCAATCATCAAGAATATAAATAATAGATGATGGTGAGGATGTAGGGATAAAGGAACACTTATATATTGTTAGTGGGATTGTAAATTAATATAACCACAATGGAGATTCCTCAAAAAACTAGGAGTGAAAACCCCGTATAACCTAGCTATTCCACTCTTTGGTATTTATCCAAAAGAACTAAAATCAGCACACTATATTGATACAGGCACATCAATGTTTAAGTTTTTTCTTTTCTTTTTTTTTGTGGTGCTGTGGTTCTTTTCTTTTTTTTTTTTTTTGAACTCAGGACCTCATGCATACTAGGCACAGTACTCTATACCACTGATCCATATTCCCAACCCTTCCATCAATGTTTATAGCAGTGCCATTCACAATAGCCAAGTTACTGAACTAGCCTAGGTGTCACCAACACATGAATGGATAAAGAATATGTGAAATTCTACTCAGCCATAAAGAATGGAATTATATCATTTGCTGGATGGAACTGAAGAACAGTATGCTAAGTGAAATAAGCCAGTCTCAGAAAGTCAAGGATTGAATATTTTCTCACATGCAGAAGCCAGAGAGAAAAAAGAAATTTAAAAAAAAAAAAAAAAAAAAAGAGGGAAGGACCTCACAAAAGTAGAAAAGAGATCAGTAGAAAAGAGAAAGGAAGACAGGTGCAGTGGCACATGCCTGTAATCCCAGCACTTTGGGAGGCTGAGACAGAAGAACCATGAGTTCAAAGCCAGCCTTTAGCGGCGAGGTGCTAAACAACTCAGTGAGACCCTGTCTCTAAATAAACACAAAATAGTGCTGGGGATGTGGCTCAGTGGTTGAGTGCCCCTGAGTTCAATCCCTGGTACCAAAAAAAAAAAAAAAAAATAGAGAAGGGAGGTTGGGGGAGGAAAGAAGTGAGGGAAAGAGGAAGTACTGGGGAATGAAATGGAACAAATTATGTACACGTATGAATATGTCATAAGGAACTCCATTATTGTCTATAATATAATATACTACAATTAAAAAAAAATCCCAAAACTCCCTGCAAAGCTTGTCTCACTGGCATTCTTCCTCAGGCCTATGGTCAATATTATTAAAAACAGAAAAAAATTTAAGTACAACAAAAATTTGGTTAGACAGTTGTCTTTTTCAAACCCCAGTTTCTAAAAATGTGTATTTCATTTATCTAGATTCATTCAAATAAATTTGAAATAAATTAGGTTATTGTTTGGCACTGGTTATTTAACTGTTAACTATTAAGAACAGTATAAAATTCCCATAATTCAGGTGAACAGCCCCCCCACCCCCACCCCCACCCCTCACCTCGCCCCAAGACCTGGACTCATGAAGAACCTTGTTCCAGGCAAGGCTCTAGCAACTGACACCGGGTGCAGAGCTCTGTGGCTTGTGACACTGTGAGCTCTGTCATCACAGGACTCAGCTGAGAACCCAGCTAATACTGAGTAGACTCCATAAAGAAAAAGCTCAATTAAGGCAACTAGACAGGCAAATGACAAATATCTACCTGTAACCTTTGAAGGGAAGGATAAAAGTTATAATTAATTTTTGCAAAAAGTCCACATGTAAGCTAGAAAAATAATTTGCCCACCTCCGTCCCTATCTCTAGATATAATGGGGTTTCAATCGACATTGTATTCTAAAAGGGACAGCTATTAGTAGTGAAAGCAAAAGCGGGTAGAGTTACATTATGAATTTTACGTAATATATAATACAAATAAGATTTAAATACATATGAATATAGAAATTTAATTAAAGACAGCATGGTATTGTATAAAGAATCCTAGATCAAAAATCAAGAATCCCATGTCTGAGATTGAGTTTATACTATCTACCTGCTCTGTGACCTTGGGCAACTCAGTTCCATTCTGGGCTTCAATTTCTACTCATACAAATTAGTGTCCTGGATTTTATTTCTAGGGTTCCTTTGAAATTCAAGATTTCATTATTTTGAGTTTACATTTATAGATTACTGACATAAATATTTTGTTCTCTCTCTAGTTTGTTGTTATGTTTTCAACAGCTAGAAGCAGGATAACTCTGATGGACTGTTCCCCTCTAGAGCTCCTTACTGCAGTCAGCTCAGGTTGTTGGAGCTGGACTAGTACTACAGCTTGACTTCTTCTGCCCAATTTTGCCTTCTCCCTTTCCTTTTCATAGGTATTGATTCAAAAGGTGATCCCTAATAAACATCTGAATGCTAAATTTTATCTTATAGACTGCTTCTGGGAGAAACCAGTCATGTGACACTGAATTTTTATCTCAGGAAAAAACTTTGCAAAGTGATTCAGAAGTTTTAGAACTTTACATTCACAACTGGTTCTTTGTAAATATCCCATCTCCAGCCTCATAGATTTCTAAGCAACCATTTACTTTTCAAATACCTGTTGTGGTAGAATGTATAGGCTAGCTAGACAACAGTCATTCCCAATCTTTGTCACTTGGCAACTTCATACTATAAAGACTAGAAAATCAAAAGCTTAGTTTTCCGTTCTTCCTTGTCACTCAGCTGAGTGTCACTATGGGATAAAGTTCTGGCCCATAAGAAATAAGCAGAGCTTGCTAAGAGGGTTGCAGGAAAAGCTTTTGCTTTCCTGGGTAAAAGCAACATGTGATAGTGAAATACTCCTTCCTCTTCCCTTCTCTTTCTACTTTGAATTGAGATGTGACAGTGAGAGCTTCAGAAGCCATCTTCTGGCCACATAGAAAAGTTGATAATATTATACTTACGCTGTCCCTGACATCACTGTGCCACTGAATCTACAAAAGAAACCACTTACTTCCAGACTTATGTAAGAAAATTAAACGCCCATTTGTTTAAACTACTATAAACAGTTTTCATATTGCCTAATTAACACTGTTATTTGCCAGTGAACTTAAAAATGGGAGGTTCTGCAGACCAGTGGGATTCTACATCACATACAACCAGAAGAATAAGAAATTAGACTCCATTACATATGATGTATCAAAGTGCATTTCACTGCCATGTATAACCTAATTCAAACAAATAGAAAAATTTTTAAAAATTTAATTAATTTCTCCAATGATAAAAAAAATAATAAAGTTTTTGGTTGTCACAATGGCTGTGCCACTAGCACTCTCTGTCTCATGCCAGAGATACTCTACATTCTTTAATGCATGGGACAGGCACACCAAAGACAGCAGTAGCATGCACCAAATGACATTCCAGAACGAACTGTTCAGGCCATTTCCAATGGCTATATTAACCATATTAGTTAATATTAATCACTGTCACTATAAGAATATAAACATACTCAATGACAGTTGACAGTCTATTTTATACCTATAGGCAACTGGATAGGCAACTTACCACTGGGTCATACTCCCAGAGCTGGTTGCCTTTTAGGTGGTGGCATTTGAGCATGGTAACTGGGCCATTAAGTTTGGAAACATCCAAGCAAAGGTCATCTGTTCTAATTTCTTTATTGGCAGTATAAGAGAAAACCTGGAAAACAAAATGGACATGTGAACTTTAACAACAAAAAGAAATTAGCCAGCGTTTTATATACTCAGTAACCTAGAAGGGAAAAAATATTCCATGAAATATGATTTTGCATTTTATTAAAGTAACAGAGAATTAAATGACTCATAAAAGCTATCACTAGGTTTATACAGAGAAAAGTAAAAATAGCCTTAGTTCTCTGTACATAATAAGTATGATATCAGGGAGCATAATTTCACTAGAAAGCGCAAAATAAATTTTGTGTTTAGAAATGTTAATATAGTTCTCACAAGGGACCTGTTACAAAATGCTTTATTTTAAAAAATCATTAGACTGAAGGCTACCTTCACCTAATGGTCATTATTATTTTCTCTTTAAAAACAGAAAAATATTTCCTGAATAATGTCATAAATAAAAAGGGCAAAGCAAAAACAAACTTAAAAAAATTCTCCTTTTTATAAGTTTATTAAGATACTCACCTGATTGCCTCCCATACCATGACAATTAAAAATTCCAACTTTTTCATTCTCTTTTCTAGCCATGTTATCTAGACACTGATTTGTTTCCACATTTCTTATCTATGGGACAACAATGAAAATATCAAGAGTTAGAAGGGTTCACTAGACAGATAAAGACACATATACTGAAAAATCAATTTAAGTTTTCCCCGTACTACCATGAAATGATCTTAGATTCCCCACATAAAGGTGGTAGATTGCAGTGGTGGGTGGAGAGGACAACTGAAAATTCTTTGGTCTAGAAAGAAATATATATAATTTCTGTGTTTAAGAGAAAAAAATCCTTTAAGTTCTTTTTTTTTTCAATTCTTCCATTGACCTCTAGAATTTGTATTTAGTCTTACTGTAGCTAATAATTTAAACCAATGTAACAACTCCCAAAGAACACTATTAACAATCAAGACAAGCATATTATATTACTTTTGGTAACTACTCTGATGACTTTTCTGGATACTTAAGATGGGATTTTCTAATCAACGACCTTGGAAATTGGCTTATTTTGGAAGCCTAGGCATGGTGTGATACACACTTTACTCTTTCATTAGATATTTCTCAATTACACAAAAGGAATTTAAATCAGTCATCAGACTTAGAATATTTTCAATGCCCCCTGACATTTTGCTTTCTTTATATCACTGCAGCTTCAAAGCATTTGATAAATTAATAGACAATCGAAATTCCTAAATTTATTACCCTGCATGGTACTGTTAGCATGTAAGCCAGAGGGAGATGTGTGATAGACTACATTTGTCATGTTATGTAGATAGAAAAAAAAATGTGATTTTGTGTGATGAAGCAGCGTTAAAATTATAAGCACAAATAAGCCATTTAATTTTATAAATAAATATATGGTTTACATATTATTCCAATATTTTCATTATTCTTCTGGTACTAAGAAGGCCAGATATATAAAAATACAAGGGTCAGATATATAAAAGTGCAACTATTACTCCCAGGCATCCAGGAATAAGTTGAGGCTCTGGCCCAGGACACCCAGATTTAAATCCAAGTGGCCTAAACCTTTTTAGATCAGTAATGGCAATCAGGGTTGGCAGAGGAGATGAGGGATGATGACTGACAACCCTATAATAAGGTTATTACATAAGACAGTGCATCAAGGTGTCTACTTCAGAGTCCAGCTTGATGGAGAAAAAGCAATAATCTGCATTGTTACAATACTAGTCACCAACATCTGGCTACGCAATCACTTTATTCAAAACAGGTTTTTCAACTTTTTAATACTAATAATTCCTCATCTCAATATTTTAATATGCTCCCACCCCACCTTGAGAATTGCTACCTGAAACATACCTCATTATCATTCCTCAAAAAACTTTCCCTATTCTCCTGATTATCACTAATCTCACAACTTGTCCAATATTCAAGCTGGAAATCCTAAGGTCTTTTTTTTTCTGGGTGCAATATATCACATTAGTATGTAGTAATTCTTTTACCACAAGATTCGTATACATGTATGTGTATATGGATACATACATACGGAGGCACGCATTCACGTGCGCACGTGCACGCACACACACACACACACACACACACACTTTTTGGTACTGAGGATTGAACACAGGGCTACTTTGTCACTTAGCCACATCCATCCTAGCCCTTTTTATTTTTCACTTTGAGACTGGGTCTTGCTAAGTTGCTGAGATTACAGGCATGTGCCACTGTGCTTGGCCAATTCATGTCATCTTTTTAAATATTATTTAAGTTCAGGAACCCATTACCTAATACAGCATACAAAAGGTTTTATAATTAAAAACAAATTTGCATAGAGCAAATCTTCCTATACCACAGCTGGTGATCAATTAATACTCGATGATGATGACTATCTTACTTGAAAAAGAATTTAGTTCAAGTTATGACAAGATGACATATTCACACCAATCATTCCTTAGAGTTTTGATTAAAATGACAAACTCTCTAATTCTTTTTCTCAATTTTTTCTCCAAACATAGATGTAAAAGTTGCTGAAGAGGGGGGATACATATGACAAGAATGATTAGAGTAAAACAAATGTTACCCCTGGCTTCTCTCTCAAACAAAATGGCTATTTAGTTAAATAACTGAGTATCTTTAATCAAACTCAAAACAAATTTTTTAAAAATGTGATATTCCCCAAAACATAATAGGGCTTCCTATCACTTTTTAACTATTTTATAATAAATCAACTTTGGCTATTTTGCTTCCATAAGTGATATGTTGCTAATAAATGGTAGCAAATACATTGTGTTTACTCTACCAAGCACTGTTCTATGAGAACTGTATCAGAGCTTATATCATCCATATAGTACTCACATGACTAATTCTGGGTTGTTGTCTGAAATCAGAGAGCTGCTCTCTATCCCTTGGGGTTACTAAAGACTACTAGATGTTGAAAGTGAAGTTTCTCCAAGGACTGGACACTATTGCTTCCCATCAGCTGTTAAAAGTGAGGAAAAATTACCCTGTATCAGTAAGATGTGGCGGTCAGCCCGTGGTGAGATGGGTAGTCAGAGACCTAGTGTTAGTGCCTCTGGCAGGGCTTGGTGACACGTCTCCAAAAGTTAGAAAAAGTGGAGAGATGCCCTGCAGATTAGACTTCTGGAAGAGGACAATTATGATGTTTTAGTCTTTGAGTGGCTTTCATATTAGAAGGAAGAGAGGTTTGTTTGCCTCAACAAATTCGTAGCTTCTGTGTAGTGGAAAGGGACGTCTGCTTGCCCCAGGTTGACTAGAAGAAGCAGTTTGGGGAAAATATCCTTCTTCTCCTTGTAGGAATGTATGTGGATTACCTAACCTAGTGGGTGTTTTCTTAAGAATATACTAAAAATCAGGATGACTAGAGGGTTGGTTCAGGAAACAATTTTATTAGGATCCTAGGAGGGACAGGATCACCTAGTAGATTTATCTGGTGGGGGTTAAATATAAAGAGCCTCTGGAGAAGAGAAAAATTAGGAACAAACATTTTCTAAGGATGCTGAATTAGATGCTAAAAATTGTAATTCCACACAGCTTTAAGGATATGCAAATGATTCTCAGGTTTCTAGTGAGATACAGAGGGTAAAAATGATGGCAACACTCAATGTTTATATTGCGATGGACATAGGTACTAGGGTTAGTTATTCAACACCCAACACTTTAAATAATACTTAAAACAAGAGTGTTAAAAAAATATAGAATGATATCAAACATATAGGCATGTGCTTAAAGAGAAGGAAAATATGTGCAAGAATATAAGACTAGCTAACGTAAGGATATTCTGGGCAAATGCCTCCTTTGTTGGACTTTAAAAGTGAACTCTTCTGACAAGTTAGGCAGTATATTGAATTTCAATACAAGGAATGGAGGGGCTTTTTGGATTTTCCCAGTCATTCAAGGTTTTATCCCATCTTTTGGTGTACATACAGTGAAGTGCTAACTTGCCAGGGTCTTACAACACTATTAATTTTTTTAGTTTGCTTACTTTCCAAATCACATCTTAACCATCTTGGAAAGAGGATGTTTCCTTGTTTGGTAACATACTCACAGCAACTAAGATTCTAAATCATTAGGAACCCTTAAACTAAAAGGCTGATTTGATATGGGAAAAGAACAGAATTCTTCCTGGTTGAAGTGGAAATTTCTGAGCATCAGTATGGTCCTGATGTTCTCCTTAATCTAGTAGGAAGATAACTGCTAACAGGATGGCTTGGGAATTAGAATCACGCAGATATGTTTCAGGATAACTTCAAGTTATTTAGGAGTAAGGAGTGTTACAGACAGTATGTTAACTATAATTTTTTTTTTAAAACCAGTGAGTTTGACAAGCCAGGTACAGGCACTACAACTTAGGACCTTAGCAGGGAGAAATATGTAAAATGACAGGGTAGCAGTGTAGTAGATACAGACAGATGGATGACCTTCTGTGCTGGCTGGTTGTGTTATACAGCATTATACAACAAAACTTTCTGTAATGATAGCAATGTCTGTATTTGTGCTCTTCAATACAGTAGCCATGAATGGCATATGTTCACTGAGTACTTTAAATGTGGCTAGTGTGACTGATTATGTAAATTTTAAATTTTATCTAAGTTTAATTAATTTAAATTTAATGGCTATGCATTGGATGTGCATGTTTAAATGATGACACAGAAGAAAATCTTTCCTCATTTGTGAGGAACTACTTGTTAATAATGGGAAATGGTGCACAACATGCTAATAAATCCAATTCATCACATCCTTCACTACTCTGAAAATCATGTGCAAAGTGCCCAAGTGTGGTTTGTACTTTCTGAACAGTCCTAGGGGGATCTAAATGATTTCATGGGACTAATGTATTTTTTTTTCTCCAGTGCCAGGGATCAAACCCATGATCTTGTCCATGTTAGGCAGGTGCTCTACTACTGAGCCACACCTCAGCCCTAATGGTCCATCTTAAACAATTTATTTATGGCTGAATAATATATCTTTACTTATGTAGCCAGATATGTCACTAAGCCAAACCCAAACCACCTAAGGCACCACATTCAAACTGTAAAAATGTCATAAAATGTGAGGAACTGTTGGAACAGGAACTCTTCTACTTGAATTAGCAGTATCTGACTCACACTGGCCAGGGGCAATATCCACACTTTCAAGGTATCTGAAAGTTGAGAGCTCAGGATGTGGAGACATGCAGACACTGGCCTCATCAAGACATTATTACCATTACTAGCTGTGATATCTTGCGGGTAGTTACTGATTCTAATACAGGAGTGCCCAAAACCTTGATCTGAGGGCACCATCTTACAAGATGTTGACACATGTGCTACTGAAAGATGGTTTTTGTGATCAAGTATGTTTTGGAAGTAATAGACTCAACAGAATTAAATAGGTTTCTCTATTGAAGAAACACAGCCTTCTAATACACTGGGACTCTTGATAGAGATGGGAAATGGTGGTTAAGAAAGGCATAAAACCCCTAGCATTTCCCAAACATTTTTGGTCACAAATCTATACCTCCTTTCCCCTAATATCTTGCCTTTCCAGTCAAAAACCTCAAGGGTCATCAGGCATTAGTATTCAATTGTGTCATCAGTTAAACAAGGATAAAATTTTTCAGGTTTGTTGAGAACTCTAAGTAAGATAATACACAAAGAAGGCCTAGCAGAGATTCATACACAATAACTTGTTTTTCTTTGTTCATCCACAGACCCATTAACCCTTTAACTGCACTTCTGAAGCACCAACAGGTGTATACAAACATGGTTACCACTAATACGTTATTTTTGACTTGAAGAGTTGAAAATGATTGTGACTGTATTCATTCCTAGGAAGCCAGGCAAGAAGTCAAAGCTTTTGTCTCTTAGTCTCTGCTATAGTCTCTTTCAGACTCTTAGCACCTCCATCAGGGTGGAAAACATAAAATGTTGTCAAAACATGTTTAGAACCTAGTATTATGGAATCTGGATTCACTCATTCATTCTCATCCACAAGGGAAATTCTAGTTGGATCAGAGAAAGAATATGGTGTTAGTGGTTAACAGCACAAGCTCTCAAGCCAGACCACCTATATTCAACTCCCCTCTTCCATTTTGTGAGTGTGACCTTAGCTATGCTGTTTAAATCTTTTATTTGTGCCTCAATTTACTTATCTGTGAACTAGGGATAATAGCATCTATCACAAGAGTGTTTAGGTGAGAATAAAATGAATACTGATAAAGCATTTATCCTGGTGCTTAACATAAATGTTTATAAGACATATAACATATGCTTACTAATGTTAGAATTACATGTCTGCCTAGAGGGGCAACTACTCAGCCCTAAGACTGGCTAAATCTATAAAGGTCTGGATTGTTTGCTTTTTTGGCCATTTGGAATATTCAACACCTGGACCAAGGGAGCGCATGGTGAAGTACCGTGAACAAAATCTACTAAATCATGCTGTGTATGAATATATCACAATGAGTCCTGATAATATACAATTATAATGTTCAAATAATGATGATAATAACAACAATGACAACAATAAAAGGGAGATTAGCATAGGAGAGCAGTAGAGTATATTAGCGAGGGGAGTGAGAGAAGGAGAAGGAAAGGGAAGGTACTGGAGAATGAGACTGATCAAATATGTGCATGTTTGAAAATGGCATAATAAATCTTACTATAATGTATAATTAAAATGCACCAATAAAAATAAGCTTAAAAAAAGAGTATTCAACTCCTATATTAACAATTATTAGATACCAGGAAGAAGCATATTTATTTCATTCCAAGTCTTACAGAAGCTAAGGAAGTCAGACCTGATTGCAGACATTTTAAATTCTATTACCCCAGTCATATTTATATTTCCTGATTTCTCTTTCTGCTCTAAAATTCTATGATTACAGATTTTCCTGGGCCCTTGAAGCATGACAAAAGATCTCTGAAAAGACAAATTCCAGTCACTGGCAAAGGAAGGCTCCCATGGACAAAGGTATGACCATACTCTTAATATTCTTGCTTGCACTATGATGGGTGCTTGATGACAACCTTGTCCCAGAAATCAGATCTTTAAACTAGAATATATAACTGGTGTTAATGGCCTATTAGGCCAAATTAATGACCCAATAACAATAAGGCCATATATGGTAAAATCTGTGACTTTACCAACGAAGACAGTGGGCAAGAGGTAGCTAAAAGGCCAGCTTGCCTTGACTATCATCTATTAAAGGTTAGACAAGTATCTCTGAAACATGCCTATACTCTGGCCCAGCCAACAATACCTCAGCACTCTCCAAAACTGGATCAGTTCAAAGGGAAAAAACCCAACTCCTCATTTCTTATTCTAAAGGCAAGTTACAGGACTGATTGCTATAAATCCTTCCATAGCACATTAGTCACCTTGGGCCTTTATTGACTGGATGGGGCTGTGGCAAAGAAAACAGACTCTTTAGTCAGACTTCAGTGAGAACCATTAGAAGCTCAAGAAACTCAACAAACTGTCCACTTGTTTGAGGATGGATTCCTTAAGTCACAATAAAGTTTAGAGGCAGCTCAGATCAACCCTGTAGTAGCCTCAATAACTACTAAGGATGAACATGGGAGGCAGTGCCTGCTCTAGCTTTAGAGAAAACATAACTAAGCCAAATGGTTTCACTAACCATTTGCCTCCATTTCTGCTTTTATTTCTTCTCCCATATCCTACATTTCTGTTCTACATTTTTTCCTTCTTTACTCAAGTTCCTACATCACCAATACCTACTCTCACTCTCAGCCAGTAATCTTGTATTTAACCAAAGAAGCAAGTCATTGGAAGAGAATTTCTTCACACTTCCACCTCCAAATCTATACCTGATCTGCACTTGTCCCTGTCCCCTCTACTTTCTGTTCTATTCCAAGGGATGAAATGTCTTCTTCCCATATCCTTAATTAATAACTTCCTTTTGGGCACTCATCTCCCAACTACTTAAATACACAATGTCCATGACTACTGGTTCTTCCTGGTAAAAAAACATGTAACATAAAAGTTACTATCTTAGCCAGTTTCAGTACACAGTTCAGTAGTGTTAAGTATATTCACATTGTTGTGAAACAGATCTCTGTTCATTTCTCCTTCTTGCAAATCTGAAACTTTACATCCATTAAATAAATCTTTCCCATCTTCCTTCAGCCCACTGTAGCCAGCATTGTACTTTGTTTCTATGAATTTGGCTACTTTAGGTACCTCACTCATGTAAGCAGAATTATACATTATTTGACTTTTTGTCACTGGTTTATTTCACTTAAGCATAATATCTTCAAGGTTCATCTATGTTGTAGCACATGTCAGAATTTCATTCCTTTTTAAAGGCTGAATAATATTCCATTGTATGCATGTATCACATTTTGTTTATCCATTCATCTGCTGATGGACATTTGGGCTGCTCCTACCTCTTAGTTATTGTGAATAGTGCTGCTATGAATATGGATATACAAATATCTCTTTGAGACTCCGTTTGCAATTATTTTGGATATACGGTATAGCCAGAGATGGGACTGCTGCTTCATATGGTAGCTGTATATTTTTTTAAATGTTTTTGGCTCTGGGGATCAAACCCAGGGATGCTTTATCACTGAGCTACACTTCCAGCTCTTTTTATTTTTTGAGACAAGGTCTTGCTAAGTTGAGTTGGGCCTTGCTAAGTTGAGGCTGGCCTTGAACTCCTTATCCTCCTGCCTCAGCCTCTCTAGCCACTGGGATTACAAGTAGCACCATCATGCCCAGAGGTAGCTGTATTTTTAAATTTATTTTTATTTTTTGCAGTGCTAGGGGTCAAACCCTTGTCTCACAGGTTAAAGCAAGAGCTCTACCTTGCTGAGCCACATTTCTAGCCCTGTATTTTTTATTTTTTGAGAAACTTACATAGCATTTTCCAGAGCAGTTATACCATTTTACACTCCCACCAAAAGTGCACAAGAGTTCAGATTTTTCCACATCTTTCCCACCCTTGCTATTATCTATTTTTTTGACACAAGCCAGGCTAATGGTTGGTCCCTTTTTTTGTATCTTCCAATTTTCTCTTTTATGTCTACTCATATCAGCCCAGCTTTATCTTAAAAAAATAAATAACTCTTTCCTTAACTTCAGATTCTCTTCCAGCCACCACCCATTTTTCTGCTCTTCTTTACAATAAAATTCATTGAAAGACTGTTAAACATTCATGATCTAGAGTTCTCCCATTCTCTCCTAACAATCTCCAGGGAAACTCTTCTGACACTGTAAAGCAGAGACTACTTATAGCATCTTCTTGGCCAAATGCAATAACCAGTTCTCAGTACTGATATTGCCTGTTTTCTCTGTAGTATTCAAAACAATTGATTATTTCCTCTTTCTTAAGGCAAATACTTCACATAGTTTCTGAGACACCATTCTCAGTTCTCCCTCTATTTCACTGTCTACTTCTCAAAAATTTTTGTGTGTGTGATTCTTTCTTATCTCATGATTTCTCAACTGTGAAGTTCCCTTGGCTTTGTCCTCAAGTCTTTTCTCTCCACATGTATTTACTCTTCCCAAGATAACCTCACATAGTTTTGTGAATAAAAATCATACATATGCTGACAACCCTTACATTTAGATCTTTACTGCCAACCTCTTCCCCAAACTGTAGATTTTTAAATGTCATTACCTAGTCAACATCTTCCCTTGGACCTCAAATTTAATGTGCTCCAAATTGCTCTGCAGTTCCCTTCAGAACCTGCTCTTTCTACAGACATTTTCATCTCAGTAATGCCGACTCCACCAGTACCAGTATTTTCAAGTTAAACCCTTGTTATCATCCTTGACTATTCTCTTCCTTCCACTAATATACTGTTTGACTCTTGCTCCCACATATATTTGCTCCATATAGAGGCAATTTGATCTTTTTTCTTCAAAGCAGTTTGCTCATCTCTCTATGGCTTCCCATCTTACTCAGAATAAAATCTAAAGTCCTCATTATGATCTATAAGCTCTATATGACCTGAACCTTATTATGTTGTTGACCTTATCTTCTACTATCCCCCTACTTGTTCACTCTATTCTAAACAATTCCCTCCCTTCTGGTTATTTATGGAATATGCCAAGTACACGCACATCTTAGGAATGTTTGTACTTGGTGTTCTCAGTGCTCAGAATATTCTTTACCCCCGAATTTATATGACTTGCTCACTCACTTCCTTCAGATCTCCGCTCACTAATTACCTTATAAGAAGCCTGTCTCAACTACCCTACAAAACAGCACCATTGCCCTTGATTACCTATTCTTTAATTTTTCTGCTCTGGCTATCATTTGATATACTGCATATTTTTCATAATTTGTTTCCTCCACAGACTGTAAGATAAACAAGGGCAGGATCTTTATTCACTGCTGTCCCTAGTATTTAAATAGTATCTGTTACATAGTAGCTACTGAAATATTTCTGAATGAATGAACTGAAGAAGAGACAGCATCCTATTAAGTGGAGTGGGGATTATTTCCTGAGTATCAGGAAGATTAACTGTTAGGATATGGCCTGGCTGTGGCCCTGACCACACATGCGATCATTTGCTGCTATGCTTTATGAAAGGAAATTTTGTCCTATCAATTTCTATCACAAAAGGTGGGATTTTTTGCCTCACTTTGCTTCATGTTCTTTCTATAAAAGCCATTTTTATAATTAAAAGCTCATAAAGACCTGCAATGAACTGCAGACGGTCCAGCCTGTTAATGAAAAACACGGCTATAGGGAAAGAACAGCAGAAAGAAGGCAAGATTATACACTATACACATATCTTCAGGCACATCAACCCAATGGAAATGACTTTCTGGGAGAAGTGTGAGCAAAAGAGTATTATTTAGACTTATGGGGTAAAAAGGAGGAGAAAGGAAAGAAGTTTAATTTTATCCTTTAGAGAAAATGCCTCAATAAAGGCTCCAAGTAGTCAAATATAAGCTGTAACAATAGATGAGGATAAGGAAGGTTGTCAGTGATTCCTCCTGACTGCATATTCCAGGGGTCAGCAAATATTCTTAAAAGGGCAGCAAGTATTTTAGTCTTGTGGGTCTATGGTCTCTGTGGCAACTACTCAACTCTACTGCTATAGTACAACTGCAGTAAGGAAAAGCAGGGGCATGGCCATGTTCCAATAGATATTTATTTACAAAAATAAGCAAAAGGGTGGACATAGCCTACAGGCCATGGTGTGCTGATCTCTGTCAGAGACCACAAAATATCTTCTCTTGGAAGAACTCTTCTCTTTTCCTCTCTAGAACTTTTCTGTAAGTCAAATGACTTATGGAGTCAAAACAAGGATGGCTACATCTTTTCACAAAGGGCCTATGTACAAGTAAGTCTTTTCAATGCTAAGACTATCTCAGAAAAAAATGAGCCAATTCCAAGCAAAGGAGTTTGTGTAGGGGTGGAAAAAGAAGTAGTGACTATATTATGCAAGGCCTGTGTTCTCTGGGTGAAAGCGACAGAATGCAGGAAAGACTGTGTATCTACTGGAAAGGTCAACAATAAAAAGAAGGCGATAACAGAAAACATCTGATAGTGAGTGTATTCTACAAATATAAATTTAGTCAGAAAATTGCCATGTATCCTTTAAAAGACAGTGGCTTTCAAACTTTTTTGATAACAACTGATATTGAGAAATATATTTTCTCATCATGATCCAGTAAAAACAAAATTCCTTTACTGTAAGCAATATGAATTTATATTTTTTTTGCAGACTATTAAAAAATGGTGACCATAAGCAGCTAAATTGATTTATAATCCAGTATTGGGCTGTGTTGAAAATCACTGCTTTGAGCAGTGATAACATGGATCTTTATCATGATAAAGAAAGATCTTGGGGAATTGCAGGATTATTAAGAAAAGATATCTCAAATCTTTATAGTCTAATAACTTGGTATTCTATAATAAAGAAGAGAAGGAAAAGCACTGCTTCTAGGTAGGACACAGTAGTCCAACACTTTTGCATTAAAAAGCAGGGGCAAAAAACCAGTGGAACTGCAAGCTGTTGAAAGCACTAACTTAAGGTAGACTGTAATACTTCAGAGATGCATACTGAAATCTCTACAGAAACCATGAAAACAAAAACACAAGAATTACAAGCAAGAAGTCAACAACAGAGAATGAAAAGAAAATTAACAAAAAAGAAAATGGCTCTTGTTTCTTGGGAATGGAGGGAGGAACAGGGATTTAATAAGGCTACAGGTGAAGACAGTAGTGTCTTCTTCCAAGAGAAGGAAAAACTCAGGCTTCTGGGAGAACTTTGACCTAGAGACTCAAAACATTTTGGATTAACAATAACCATGAGTTCTGGCCTAAGGGAAGAACCTATTTGGATCCCTAGACACAGAACCAAGGTCTGGCTGGGACATAGGATAGATGGCCATTGACGTTCTAGGAAGAGGGTACACAAAATGGTTGCTTGTGACCATCTGGAAGTTACAGTAGAAGATAAGAAGAATGTAACTCTCTTATAAAAGATCTTTACAGTATGGGAATCCACTGGGATAAAAAGCTATCCTCCAAAAGCACAACTGATTTGCTTTAACTAATTAGAAGCATTAATAAGCAGAGATTACTTCAGGTTTCAAGAACGTTTGCTGCGAATTCTAAGGGAAATAACTAAAAGTATCACCAGAAACAAAAGTGTTTATCAACATTCTTTCCAACTTCCCTGCCCAAACCAAGATATACAACTCCCAAGGGATAAAATTTGCCAAAAATACAATGTTATGAATGATCTTTCAAATTTTCCTGTCAGTCTTTGCAATTTATCTTGACTTTAAAATTTCTTAAGTTTTGATTTGGGACTAAAACTAGGATAATAACCTTTATGAGTATGTGATCTCAAGTATATGGGTTAGTTTGTTAAACAATAAGTTTCCTGAATAAATACACTTATATTGTAACAAGACAGAGCATTCTTATTTTAATAAAATATAACATGATAAAATAAGATTTCAACTTATGAGGCAGACTGTATAAACAAGAACTTTTCCACACTTGAGAGTATTTAATTTTAATCTGAAGGTACTCTGAAGTATCTTAGAGGTTGAAAATTTAATCTTTTATTTTTTATGAGGAACTAAGAAAATAAAAAACACAAAAAATACATGTTTTTACCTCTCCCAATGAAAAATAGTGACGTGGAATTTGAGAATCAGGGTAAATATTCTCTAGGTACCAAGAAAAAGGTTTGCATTGCAGTTTGTGTCTTAGACCAAGTCTCGATGATATATCCCCATAATCTACCTTTGTAACACCTGTTGAAAGAAATAATTGATGCTGAATTATTAGTGTCCTATTAAGTAATACAAATCCATTTATATGTTGATTCTAACAAGACAGCTGAATAGAAAAGTGGTATTATTTTGGTGACATGATTACATAAGTTACATACCATGAATCCACCTCTAAAGTTTGGAACAAGGAAAATACATTAAATGTGTTTTAATCTTTCAAAAGAAAACTACATTTATGTGAGAATAAAATATATACTAATATTATATGCAAATATAAGCTATATGGTATCAAAAAACTTTACTATATGTTCTGGCAAAACAAAAAATCAAAAATCTATTTTGCTAAATAATAAATAGTACATTTGTTTCCAGTCAGGATTCTCTCACACAACTCACTGAATTGTGCACACTGCTACTTGACAGTCTTGTGGTAACTGTGAAAAATGAGGACAGAATAGTAACAATGTCAGGCAGATTTACAGCTGATGAAACAAGGGTTCCCACAAAACTGAATAGCAGAGAAATGTTCCTAGAGACAATGTCCCTTGAGACATGTTAAAGAGCTTTGCATTGGTCTTGTGATGCTTGACAATTGAACGATATCTTGTATAATGGCATCAAGAGCCTGCTTTCAGAGAATGATCACCACCTACTGCTAAAACACTGGATTTTTTTTTCTTAGACCCAAAAAATCAAGAATACAGCAAGTCATACAAGCCAGGAAAATGGCTAAAACATCACAGAATAAATGTCAAATACTGCAATTAGGTGAGGAGGAGGAGGAGGAGGAAGAGGAGGAAGGGGAGGAGGGGGAGGGTGGGGGAGGAAGAAGGAAGGGAAGAGGAGGAAAAAGAGGAGAAAAGGAGGAGAAAAGGGATGAAGGAGGAGGAGGAGGAAGAGAAGAAGGAGGAGAAGGAAGAGAAGGAGGAGAAAGAAGGGAGAGGAGAAGGGGAACAACAACAACAACAACAACACCTGGGCTGGCAAAAGTGACTGTGATAATTTAGTATTATTGCCAATGATACATTGGGCACTTTACCAAGCACATTCTATACTGTGGTTTCATTACTTCTTACCATGACCTTATTATAGGGTAGGTGTTCATGCTCAAAACTTCATTTCCACCCTTTTTGCCTCTCTTCAGTATGCATAGGATCAGGGACAAGAAAGGTATAGTCTATTTCTAATGCAAAATGAACTAACCTGGAGAAATTATATAGAAGAAATTCTTGAATTCATCCATCCACACTTCTGCAAGTCGTCTGTTATTTTTATTGATAATTTGCCCTGTGCCTCCTGGAAATGTGTATGGGGTAGCTTTCCGAAACACATGTCCAACATGTGAGCAAGTGACAATTTCCAAAGTTCCTCCACACTGCCAAATCTGAACACAATGGCAAAGAAGACTGTGTAAGACATTGCTCAGTACCCAGGAAAAGATAATCTTTGTCTTCCCATCGCAGTTTTCCTTTCAAATGAGCAGAGGTTTGGCTTTTATTTAAACTCAAATGGAAAATCTGCATTTACTGGTAAAAACCTTCCAAACTACCTTTGCACTACCAAGTCTGAAAAGTAAAGAATACCATATCAAACACTGCTTTTTTAAAAAAATTATTGACATCTATTGAGTTTTACTGTTGGAATTTCATAGAACCCCAGGCAAACAGTGGTATACTATTACTGTTTGATTACAAAGCCAGTGGTTCTTAGGAGCAAATGTTTCTCCAAACATCAATTTTGATCAAACCAAAAATAGCAGATTAAAACATAGAAAAGATAGATTAAAGGTTAAATACAGAAGACACAGAAGACGTTGAGCACTTATTTTTCTAAACACAGGCCAGAAGTCATAGGAGAATTATATATTCAAATATCCAAATTATAATCAGTCCTTGTTAACAAGGACACACTATTGCTTTTTTGTGTGTATAATGTGCTTATTAATGTGATTTTGGGTTAAAAACAAAACATGAAATTGACCATGTAGTATCCAACCAGACTTTCTTTCATCCCCTCTCTAACACTATGTCACTATTTGTACATTAAACAGAATGTAGGAATCTAAATCAGATCCATCATAAGTTCTTCAAGGAGATAGTGATAACATGTTTTGTGTGAAAACAATAAAAACAAAAAAAGGGAAAAAGATCAAGTATGGGCTTTGAATCAAAATACTTCTCCTTTCAAAATATATTTTCTCCCTAAATTAAAAATCTCATAGTTATTTGCAATTAAAATCACATTTTTAAAACTTTTGATTTTGTTAAATATTCAGAGTCTATCTTCCAAGTTTACCCAGGATTGTAGAAAGTGTTAGAGCCGGACAGGATCTCCTAGAGGATCTAGGGCCCAACTCTTCTTTTACAAAAGGGCAATGTGATTCACTGGGAGTAAGTGAGCTCAGTGGTTCAGATTACAGTACGCTTCAGTTTGGTTTCTATTATTCTGAGATATGTGTTGTGAGTCAATTACTAAAGAATACATGATGTCATCTAATTATGTTGATTTTAGTGAACATGAAATGTAAAGGTTTTGATACAAGGTCAACTGTGTTAGATTAATTTGGAGCCATTTTTAGAAGTTTTGCATTCTGTTTGTTTACTGAAAAATATAAAGCTGATAAAATGACCAGGTATTATATAAATGAAAAATTTTCACGTAAGACAAAAAGCATATCACAGAACATGAAATTAAGTTTTGGCAGGTAAGTACCAAAGTAGCATATATGAACTACATATTATTTTTTAGAGCTTGAATGGTTTCCTTGAAAATGATAGAAATTAAAAACAATTAGGGAATCTTGTATGAATTTTATAGTTGAACTATTAATATAATTGGATTATTTGCTTAAATAGTTTATAATGAACCCTTAATAGTATGCCCAAAGTTTATATGGGCCAAAGGCTTTGGAGTCAGATTAAACTCACATTAACTTCAATGTTATTTTTTATTTAGAGATAACTTGAATAATCAAAGCATATCTATATTTGAGGTTAAATACAAGATTTTTTTTTTCAAAGGAAACTTACCCTAAAGGAAATTTCTAGGTTTTCTCCTCCCCAAATATCCATTCCAGCATCATATGTTCCAATTTCCTGAAAGTAATCTCTGTCTATTGAAAAAAGGCCTCCCGCCATTGTAGGTGTTCTGAAATTCAATCATAATACTATACCATTAATTTTAATGATTTAAAATTTACAATGAGTTTTTATTTTTAAAAAATACTATAGTTCTGTAATCATATGTAACTACAGAATAACTATACTCTTCAAAAACTTTCAAAGGCTTCTAGGGGCTTCTAGTGTCATACATGACTTGTACCCTGCTTATGCTATCTGCTGGACCCACTGTCATATCTTCTGCCTAGATATCCCTCACTGTGCAAGTCTTAAGGATATTCCCTGTCTTCAGCACCTTTCTCCATCCTCAGTTCTGACTAAGGTTCCACCTCAAACTCCTCAAATTGAAGCTATTCCTCATAGTCCTCTCCATGTGACTGTGTATACATTACAGTTCCAAGCAATTATAAAGGCAGTTAGTTGACTATATGAACTCAGGTTAGAGTTAATATTCCAGGTTCGAAAAGGCAAATACTGCAAAGTCATAATATTAGATAGGATGAAAAAATGATACGGCCCTTTTCCTATGTTTAACAGAATAATCTTAATAATTCTATTAAATCTTAATGATTCTATTAAATATTCTTTTCTTTTGGGGGGGAGTTGCCAAGGATTAAACTCAGGGGCCCTTGACCACTGAGCCTCATCCCCAGCCCTATTTTGTATTTATTTAGAAACAGGGTCTCACTGAGCTGCTTAGGGCCTTGCTTTTTACTGAACTTGGCTTTGAGTTCACGTCCTCCTGCCTCAGCCTCCTGAGCTGCTGGGTTTATAGGCATGCACCACAACGTCAGGCCTATTAAACATTCTTAATAGAATCATCATCCTGACCAGCTATGGTATGTTTTATCCAAGTGGAGTTTAAATTATTGCCCCAGGTATGCAAGGGATGGGAGTTGAGGGTGGGGGAGATAGGTAGATCAAGCAGAGAAATCATAATGAAGAAAATCTTAAATAAATGAGCATCAGTTAACCATTTGATATCCACAAAGGAGGAGTATGGAGACAACACAGATGCCAGCCAGGAAAAAGTACACACAAGGGTCTGAGGATATTATAAAGATCATATTTTAAGATGAACTGGTCACCTCTATAATTCTAAAATGTATTCAACTCCATGGTCTACTTAAGGTAAAAGCATTTGCCTATTCAGTGTAGAAAATTGTTTCCAAAAACTATTTGGACTTATTTTGATTTTAGAAGAGAAAAAGAATGAGAAAAGGAGTCAAAGGACACAGGGCAACATGCAGAGCTACTGTTTAGTATAGGGGTACCTGACCTGCTAAATCTTCTCAAAGTTCATGTGCATCTTTCCCCATTGGAGACGACCCATGTCTTTCATCAAATTTTCAAATAAGTCCATCATCTTCAAATTGTTGAAAAACCCTAATTTAGATGTTAAATTGAACTAACATCTACAGAAAGAGAAAGTCCCTTGTTCTGGTAAGACCTGAGACTGGTTTAGGGAAAGAACATAACGAAAAATCACAATTTGGCTAGAACTGGACTTCACAGGAAAGCAGACCTCAGAAGTCCAGAATAGGAGAAAACAGAAGCCTAATGAAACTGAAAGAACTTTTAAATACTACAGAAGCAACATGTGAATGCAACTGGGATAAATCCTAAATGATACAGAAAACGCAAAGATCTCAATTTCATGTCTTACACTACACAAAGATTTTTCTGAAAAAAAAAATCTACATACAGTCAAGCATGAAACAAAAGAAAAATCAAAAATGAATTAATGGATATCTTTGTTAATTCTAGTTATTCTTATGTTTGAAAAAGCTTTGCTAGCCTTACCAGACAGTAACTATCATTCAAATGGTATGAGTCTGAATTAAAAGTCTTATAGTGCAAGGACCCAGTTTTAGGTAATATTTTCACATACTGACACAATTCATTAAGGGTCAGTTTGATTTATGCTAAATATTACTATCCTTAACAAATGAATTAAAGCAGATTGGACTTATACATTTTCAAAATGGTTATAGAGAAATGAAATAACATGTCACCATATTTCATGTGTACTAGATTTATAAAATTCATGGAAAAAAGTTCTAATTTTATTAATTGGTTGGAGGAAAAAATCCCTTTTAAAAATATTGATATATGTGAAATATGGCTTTTAACTATATATATAAGATATACAATTACTTCATGTTTCTCAATTTACTCTTATAATCCTTTTGATATGACTCCCAAAGCTTTACAATCCTCTGTCAATAATACTTTAAGGAAAACAGATTAATTACCTGACAGGAAGAGTCCGATCACCTTTCCTTCTGTCCATTTCTCTCTGGGGAACAGGATACCAGCGAAAATTGAGTTTCCAGTTGAATCCACCATAGGTCATATCAGAGCCTGCCATGTACTCAAAAGTATCATCGCTGATCACATCAATGATAGGACATACCACTGTTCTCCTAACATTGTAAAAGCAATTTAAAAATCTTTCAGAATGTTCCTGCTGCTTACCATAGTAATACAACAATTATATACCAAGTGTTTTTAAAGTAAAAACATATTCCATAATGTTAAAGACAATGACGAAAAAACTTCCTGCTATATCCTATACTATCATGATTATTTGTTGGTTGATAAATCTTCTGTCCCTTTTTCATTTACACTTTTGCATATTTGCCACATGTAAAAAATGCAAACTGTTTCTACAGGTTTTTAAAAATAACTTTTAGTGAGTATATATTTAATCATTTTAAAGTAATTTTATTAATAAACAACTCTTAGACATTTGTGCTCTTTACAGTTTTTTGCTAATGAGATACTAAGTAAATACGTTTATGTACATAATCTTTTACCTTTGCCTTAAGAGTAAACTTCCAGCAGTGAGATTAGTAAATTAAAGGTACTATTTCTTTTTGTTTTCCAGGAAGTGTTATATGCATATGTACAGGCTTCTTCCTGCAGCTTTCCCATAATGCTATCAACTTTGGATGTTATTTTCTTATACAATAACATTAAGTAATTTCTCTGGATTTTTAAAATTTGCATTTTCTAGTTATTAGGATAATTTTCTTCAGGTTTGTATTTCTTCATACAAACTAGTTGATCATAAATTAAAGGGATTTTCAATTGGCATTTTGGTTTTTAAAATATAAGTCTGAAAACACGCACAAATGACCACAGCTCTTTCTAAGGAAATGTGCCCTATACAGAATCTTTGTTAGCCAGATTTTATAGTACGTGATATCCTACCCAGCCTACTAATGTCTTATTTAAAAAATCTTTCCCTCTCCCAAGAACATAAAAATGTTCTCTATATTGTCTTTTTTTTAAAAAAAGTATATTTTTGCTTTTCACATTTAAATCTTTAATCTTCAAGAAACTGATTTTGGGTATGATAAGCCTAAGTATCCAACTTCGTTTATTTTCCTTAGGGATAACCAATTGTTCCAGTACTATTTATTTGATAGTCCCTTTTTCCTCTGCTATAATTATTAGCATCTGCTCTGTCATAAACTCTATCTATCTAAATCAAGCATGCATGTGAAAATGGACTGATTTCTGGATGCTGCCCTTTCACTAGTCTGTGAATTCCTACAACAATATGTCATTGTCATAATTAATATAGCTTTAAAATAAATCTTCACAGCTGGCAAGGCAAGTTCCCCTATGCTAACTCCTCTGTAGGACTATCTTAACCATTTTTGTTCTTTTTGCATTTCCATGTAAGTATTAGACTCAGCTTGTCCAGTTTCTCAAAAAAAAAAAAATCTTCTGAGATTTCAATTGAAAACTCATTGAATTTATAGACCAATTTTGGAAAAGTTGGTATTTTTATGATAATGACTTTTCTATCCATGAATATAAGCCTTTTTTTCTCCCCTTATTTCACTTTGATTATTTTTCAACGAATTTTACTAGTTGCATATTCCATGTACCTTTTGTTAGTATATTCCTAAGTACTGTTTATGATTTGTATCACTATTCTAAATGGTATCTTTTGTTTTTACAATGTATTTTCTAACTATTCCTTGCTGGTTTAGAGAAGGCAATTTACTTTTCTTATATTTGGCAATATTGTTAAATTCTTATTATTTCTATTATTTTGTGTACAGATTATTTTTCTTCACAGACAAGAATATCATTTGCAATTCATAATATTTTGTTCCCCTTTACTGCAAAACTTAAGATTTCTAATGATACCTACAGTGGTGATTCAGGATTTTTTTTTTCTTTTTTTCCTTTTGGTGTTCGGCATCAAACCCATGTAACTCACATGTGCTTTACCAGTGAGCTACACCCATAGCCTGATTCAGGGCATTCTTATTTTTCTCCCTATCTTTTTAAAAAACAAACTCACTGAGTTGCCCAGTTGGGCTTACATTTGAGATCCTCCCATCTCAATCTCCTGAATAGCTGGGATTACAGGTGTGCACCACCACACCTGTTGCTTTCAACATTTTTCCTTTTTATATAGTGTTTGTGTGTAAAGGTGTTTGTTTTTTCTTAAAGCATTCTTTCTTGGACTAGTAAATTCCCATTCCATAATAGCTTATTAAGTATTTCCTAATAACAAAATGGATGTTAAATTTTAGTGAACACTCTATTTCTCAATGGAAGTGATTTCAGAAAGTTTCTAATAAATTTATAATCATGTTTTAATATTACAGAAATGGGCTTTAAACTAAATCAGTTGTGTGTGTGTGTGTGTGTGTGTTTTGCTGGGTTCAGTTTACAGGTATTGTGAGATTTTTATACTAGCATTTATAATAGGTTTGGGCTATAATTTTCCTCATAGTTCTTTCTGCTTTTTGTATGAAAGTTACTCTAGACTTGGAGTTTGGTTGTTTCCCATTTTTTCTATATTCTGTTTATAAATCCTTATGGGAAAGTTGTTTCCCCTCTTCCATCCCATACTAAGATTGAGACAGGCAAGTTTTCTTTGATGTGGTGGAGTCTATATCTCATTCTCATACTGAGGTATAGATTTCAAATCCCAGCTTTATATGGGTGTTTGCTATTAATTTTCCCACCTTAGGTAAGGCCTAGGCTTTGACTCCTATCCTCTCATGTTATTTACCTATCAAGGCAGAAGCTTAATGTCTCCAGAATTCAGTATAAACCCTGTAATTGAAAGCTGGCTTTAGTGTTTGGACTGCTCCTTTGCTCTCACTTTGCTGTAAGATCAGCAAAATTCTTAAACTTCTGTGTCAACTCAATGATGCATTTAAAATTTTGTATTTTTTCTTTTTCAGTTGAAAAAGTTATTTAGGACATCTAATTCACCACACAGCCCAAAATGGAAGTCACTGTGTTTGTTATTTTGGCCAATTCTTTTACACTGGCATCATTGCACACTGCTTCTCTGAGTTCAAGCTTTTATTTCTAAAGGTTATGTTATCTTTATGCAACCAAACATTTCCTAAATCATTCATCTATTATATATAGAAAATGATTTATAAAGATATTCAATCCCTTTGATCCTTTAGGGCAATGTTCTCTTTCCTAAAGCTGCTGGATTTTTCCCTTTGGCCCAAAGCTGTTTGTTATTTATTCATCTTCGAAAAGGAAGCAATGTACATCTGGCATTTGCTAACAAACAGAACAGATGCAGTGTTCTTAGCTCTTTCCAACTTACCTTACTACAAACCTTAATGGCGACCCAGATAGCCTCTAACTCATATTGAAAGACAAACAGAAATTCAACTAATACAATTCTAGCAGTCTGAAGTTAGGTTCTCTCCTGATAACTAAGACAGAGTCAGTGAATAAGTAATTCTTTGAAAAATGTCTAACATGAAAGATGACAATCACAGGTGTGTATTATCAATGCTCTTCTTATGTTATCTAAGATTATAGTACTTATTCATATAAAATTAAGAATTTCAGGACAAAATATGCTTCTCTCAAGTCCCTTCTACTTCTTGTGCTAAAAGCTGAGGGCTATATTCCCAGTGAAGATGTGAATTGAGATAAGATGACCTGCTCCAGTGTTACCCTAGAGAGCAGGAACAGTGAAGGTTTTTATCCTGCCTTCCTTGAGGAGTTCATTGTCCAGATGTTTGCTCCTGTTTGGTGAATGCAGCATAAACTATGTATTCTAATAACATGCTTCCTAATTCATCCCCATTAATAAAAAAGTTTGCAAACATTACTGCCAGAGTTTAGGTCATGCTCTTCTTATTGTGTTTAAAATCTTCAGGGCTTTTTTTTAGGGCCTTGTTAAGTTGCAGGGGATGGCTTCAAACTTGTCATCTTTCTGCCTTAGCTTCCTGAGTTGCTCGGATTAAGGCATGTGGCACCAAGCCCAGCTTCTTCAGGGCATTTTAAAGACAATTCAAGAGGAAATTACTTTTGTATTTATTTAAAAATAAAGAATCTTGCAACTCACCATGTAGTCTAGGAAAAATGTACTGAGAACAAATTTAAGACTCCAAAAAATTACCTGTCATGTTTGATCCTTGCTAAGAGAGGCTCCAGCCATCCCACTGTGCACTCACAATGAGCATCTAAGAAGGTGATCACCTGGCCTTTGGACACTGCAGCTCCTTTCAATCTAGCTCTGATCAATCCAGAACGCTGTTCCATTCGAATTACATGAACTGGCACTTTTAGTTTCTTCACATAACTCTCTAGAGGTCTTTTCAAAAAATCTGAAAAACATTAACAAAACAATATCATGAAAAACTTCGGAACTAGTGCTATCTAGATATAAAGCAATTTTGATTTGCAGTATTCCTTTGATGCATATTTACCAAGCATTCCCAGTGAAGATCCCTGCCTCACAATGTATATCCCTAAAAGAAGACTTTTCATTTCATGAGAGAATGGACTAGAGCTGCCTCTCCCTTATTACATGTGGAGCTAGGACAGCATCTTTGGCTCTGGCTTTACCAAGGATAGGCATGTCACAACACTTCTCTAAATAACCCTGTCAGGCTCAATGCTTCATTTTCTAACCATACTTAAGGATCAACAATACAAAGAAAGTAGTTTGAGAGTACTAAATCCAGACCTCAACAGAGAGAAGAGAATATGCCACAGCTATTACAGTTCTGATAATTGTGAAATTTCTTCAGAGGCAGAAACAAACCATATAAGCTTTGATTATATAGTTATTTCTTTTATTAGGAGCGAGGAAGTGAGGTGAAACAGATGAGAAATGCTAAGACTGTAACTGCAAAGCCAGAGAGAGATCCTTAATAGAAAGTAGTTCTAAGGAAAAAGTTTTTAAGAGGGAGGAGCAATTAAAGATGAAAAAGAAGGAAAAAGGAAAGGGAGAGCTATCCTGGACAGGTCATCTAAGAGGTTATTGTCTGCAAGGCAAGCATGTCCTACCTTTAAAGTGCACAACTGACTAAAAAGCAGAGAAGGCACAGCTTCACCAAAGCAAAGAGAAAAGATCTTTTGAATCAGGTCACTTTGTAGGATTTTATGGCAGAGAAGTTACTGATGGTAATATGACCAGATAAATGTCTTTTCAACTAGTCCCCATAGGACAGATATAAGGATAATCTCTGTAGGAAAGGAAATATTGAGATGGAACTACTGGGATTCCTCTGACTAGCTCTGTCCAACAGGACTCTAGCAATTCACAAAAATCAGGATGTAAATTAAGAGGTTCTTTAAATATTTAGCATAGGAATCCAAAGTACTTCCTATATGATGGGGTAGGGAGGACAAATGGGAGTGATGTGATTCCTGTTTGGTAAAAGCAGAATGTGTCAATAATGATGTAATCAGGGATACGAAAACTGTTCCACCATACCAGATTACAAATCATTTCCATTTCTGCTAATATACTTCCTAATATTTGAGCTAAAAAGAGTATCTAAAAAAATATCAGTATGGTTTTTATGAACCAAGCCTTCACATCAGGAAGACCTAACTAGATTATAAGTAAAAAGGTGGGAACTATGCAAATCCCAGGAAAACAGCAACATTTTGCAATTAGCAGCTAATATTTTGTGACTGTTTAGCACAATGCTAAAGTCGTTACATATTTTATCTCACTTAATCTTCACAACTGCCTTGTGAGGTTATTACTATGCATATTTTAGAAATTAAAATTTAAGACTCAAAGTTATATAAATTCAATCAAGGTGACACAGCTTGTTATGGGGTTGGATGCAAGATTCAAACCCAGGTCTGCCTGCTTTCAAAGCCCACCTTTTTGTCCAGAGCAAGAAAACCATAGAAGGAAATTCTAAAGAGAACAATTCAGGGCTGTGGAAACACCTGATCCAGCATCAATCTCCAGAATTTGACATTATCTCATGTGGTAGGTATGAGATATATTTTTGTATCTAAGATCAGTCAAGCTGATTGCATCATAAAAAATGTCTCCAGACAAGTTTTTCCAAAAGTATATCAAAAAAATTAGTTTAAAATGCTTCTTAAAAACCAAAGCAATATAATCTCCAAATCCCACACCCTTGACATACATAACTGTTTCTAGTTGATGCACAAAATAAAAAATGCATGAGACTCTGTATGATAATGTAACAAACTTGTTATTTTACAAATATTTCTTGGCATCTTTGTGGTTTTCATGAAATAAGACTAAAAAAATTGTTGTCTTCTTGTCAGGTCATACGAATTACAGACTCAAGACTGGGCAGAAAAGTAGGAAATACCAAGCCACATTTTACAAAAATCAAGCCATGAGAAGCAAAGTGACTGTGGTTAGAAGCTACTACCTCTTCTTCAACTATCTATACTAATAATTCATGTGATCTACACTCTCTACATTTTTGTTCTCACTCTGAGGTATAAAGTTTCAGGATTTTATCTTTCAGCAGTATGTTTTCAAAGCTTTGAGCAGTATTTCTGCTCCTTTAGTAAAGAGATTAAGTGCATGTTTTTTTTATCTCCCCTTTCCCAAAATATTAAAGATTTTTTTAAAAAGCTTCTACTTCACCTAAAAACAAGGGTAAATCTTGTTTATTAGAATATCTATAGTTATTGTCCTATAAATGGACCCCTAAACACTTCTCCATCAGGAAGTATGAGGCTATCAGTGAGAAAGGGAACATCTCACTGTTCATAGCAACATTTGAGAAATATTAACTAGAACTCTAAAGAGTAGTAGGAAGAGCAAGAAATTTAGAGTCTAATAAATCTGACTAATTTGACTTTCTTATGTGTAAAATGAGAAAAACAAGAATCACCTCAAATTAGGAACCTTATAAAAATTCTAAGAGTTAAGATAAACTTTTAAGGTTATGATCACATCACTCCTGACACAAACTAGGGATTCATTCTTTCTGTGACTTCATTACAAATCTTATAACAGTAAAGTTCTGTCAGAGGCAATCAGAAGTGATGTATGCAGAAGTTAAGAGGTCAGGCCCTGAGCTTATAGAGTTTGGATGCCAAATAGGGATAATTATAGCACCTACTTCATAAATAAAGCTGCTCAGGAGGTTAACTGTGAAATCAAGGTATATATCAAGGTATAAATCAAGACTATATATGGTTTATATAGTCTGCTCTGAGGCCATGAGCAGACTATATATACTATATACTCTAAGTAGAAAGTCTGCACAGAGAATTAAAGGATGGTAGACAATTCATTCAATAAATTCTAGACTGTTTACTATGTGAATAGTCTGTGGGCACTGAGAAGATAATAGTGAGCAAATAACCCTGATGGAGGGATTAGTCTAACAGAAGAATGCAGACATTAAACATACACGTCAATGATGGAAACTCTGTAAGCACTGGAGAATAGAAATAGAAAGTGTTCCAAGATGTGTTTAGAGGGATGTGACAGGGTTTGGAGAGGTCAAGGGATTCCTCTCTAAATAAATCACACTTGAACTGAGTTGTAAAGATGAGATGTTAAGTAGGCTGGGGAAATGGTAGAGATGAGCATTCCCTGGAGAACAATGTTCTAGAATAAAGAACAGCAACAGTACAAGTGAAAGGTTCTGAGACAATGGTTCTTTTAACAAATTCAAAAAAGAAAAGTATGCACAAAGGATAGAAGTATGGGATCAGAATGGCAGGAAATGGTTCAAGTGGTGCTTGGAGATGCTAGATAGAGTTAGGTGACACAAACCTTAATCAGAGAAGTGACACAATCATGTTTTTATAATTAAAAGCCCATTCTGTATATACTGGGGTGAACAGATGGGAAGAGCTATCTAGATAATTCTCAATCTGGACAGCAAAGTCTGCAGCTATACCCAAGAAAATAATACCTAGTGGTTCCCATATATCAGACATGAGGACCTGAATCCTTGACACCTTCTAGGGAGCAAGATAAAAAGAGAATCAGACTCCAGAACAGAGACTCTGGGCTACCATTCAGGAGACCCTGCCTAGTAACTAAGAGCCCTGAGTGGCCAGCAAAGTAGGTATCTTCCCACATCAGTCTTCACTCAGATTTATACAAGTTGGGATATTAAGTAAGGCAAGGGAAAGACCTGGCATACTTGAGTTCACTTTAGAGTTGTAGGTACAAGCACATTTCTAAGGAAGCCATATTCTACCCAAACTTACACTCCTATACAGCCTTTTCAGGCATTCACATAGTAAGAGAAAACCAAAGGAGGAAATGGAAAAATAATTCATTTTATTTGGGAAAAAATATCTCCCCTTAAGAAATCATTTAATTTAGCAAATATCAGCACATAAGTAAATCAAGCACAAGTCACTTTCAGGATAAATGTTTGTATCACGATGTACTGCATAATGCTATTTTGGTCAATGATGGACAGTATATATGATGGTGGTCCACAAATTGTATCACCTAGTGTCATCACAGCTGTCTTAGTTTGTGTAAGTATACTTTGTGTTTGCACAATGACAGTCACCTAACAATAAATTTCTCAGAACTGTCCCCATCATTAAGCAATACATGACTGTATATATTGCTCCATAAATTAACTCTGGTTAATCTTCTTGAAGAGGGATGAACTTCTAGCAAAAAGTTATCCATTTGTAACTTATATTTTCATTGTAAATAGTAATTATTTCTTTGTCTTAGGGTGGTATTCTTGATTTATAACTCTCATTTTGACATTGAATTATTATACATTATGTTATTCATGTCTTATATGATTGCAAATTATTCCTTTACAGTGAGGAAATAAGAAATAAGGCACTTGAGAAAGTAACTATCCTTTTTTTCTTTTCTTTCTTCCTTTCTTTTCTTTTTCTTTTGAGGTGCTGGGGATCCATCTTAAGGCCTTGTATATGCCAGGTAAGCACTCTACCAATGAGCTATATCCCTAGCACTAGAAACATACTTTATTCTTCATTTGTACCTGTACAATCTGGCAAAGAAACATTTAAATTATTATTAACACATAAATTACTCTCAATAATTAATATTTACTGTGGGCACAGAAAGGAAGGATAGAATAACTGACTAAACCATCTTAGGAGACACAATTATAGAATAGGCAAAATAAGTTGAAGATAATAACAAAAGAAGTTAAAGCAATAGGTCATGAAGTTTAAAGCTGATCAAAGAAGGGATGAAAAGCAATAGGAAGCTGTTTTCTGTGGCTCCTCCCAAATTTTTCTTATGTAAACATAGGAATAGTGGGGGAACATACATTACCAGTGATTCCTAAATAGATGCACTGTGGGGGGAAAAAATAAGAAAATTGGGAAATGTTGGCTGAGTTTGACAAGTTTCTCTACTGATGGACTAAGCATTTTTCTACAGTACTCTGCATTGTAGAATCTCCAAGGATTCAGAATAAATAATGCCAGCCCATTTAATTACTATAACTTTTCTCAAAAGAGTGTCTCATACAACACTTTAGGAGATTCTAAGCTTATGAAAAATTCTGAGATTCTTAAAAGGATATATGGACAAGAGTTATTGCAGAGATTTATTAAGAGATCAGAGTCATATTACATACCACCTTGTCATCCATCTTCCTCTTTTTTGGGGGGGGGGGGGTTACTAGGAATAGAACTCAGGGGCAATCTACCACTGAGTAACATCACCAGTTCTTTTTATTTTTCATTCTGGATAGGGTCTCACTAAGTTGCTGAGACTGGCCTCAAATGTTGTGGTCCACTTGCATTAAACTCCCAAGCTTCTGTGATTACAGTTGTGTGCCACCATGCCTGGCTCATCCTTCTCAGTCCTTTAATGAACTTAAGATACTGAGCATTCCTGAAACTTAGAAATAAAGAAATAGGGAAACTCCACAGAAATAGGAAGAGTCTGGAGAACTAACAGCTCACCTACCTTAAGACTCCATTTTGTCATCAAAAGTACTTCCTATACACAGAACTAAAATACTCCATTCATGACTATAAGTAGGATCTAGTCTCTTTCCACTGACTCAGGACTGCAGTGTTCCACAAAGGAAATTCTAACAAAATTATGTAAATTTTTAATCTGTTCTCATGAACATTTATATTATAAAGCATTATTTCTTTTTTAAAATAAGATTAAGATGTGATAAAAATTAAATGCTAAATGAATACTCTGTATTTTATAATGTTATATTTTTTTGCATAGGTGAATAAATTCAAATGCCATAAAATTTTTTAGAATAAATTACACATTTGTATAAAATCATTATAAAAATTATAGCAACTGGGGCTGGGATTGTGGCTCAGCGGTGAAGCGCTTGCCTCGCATGCGTGGGGCCCTGGGTTCGATCCTCAGCACCACATATAAAGCAATAAAGTGAAGACATTGTGTCCAACAACTAAAAAAAAATATATATTTAAAAAAAAAATTATAGCAACTAATTTGTAAACTATTAATGACAAAAGTGTAGGATATAACTGCCATCAAAATTTACCTCTTTCACTGGCATCGTCTACTAGAACAATTTCTTCTATCATGTGTCTTGGTGAGCGATTAATGACACTATGGACAGTTCGCAGAAGTGTGCTCCAAGCCTCATTATGGAAAACAATCACCACACTTGTTGTAGGAAGATTATCTGGATACACCTTTGTTTTACACCTAAAAACAAAGAAAATGCCTTTATAAAAAGTGACTGTGAAGACAATATGACAAATCAGTCTGGACTACAAAGGATGAAAGAACAATAAAAATGGTATGATTGAGTGGCGAGTCTCTTAGTACCTTTTATTTAAGTTATGATTAATGTCACATGTTTAATAAATACCTATTTAAAGTGAGTTATTTTAAAGATGTTGCTCATGATTTCAAAATCAGGTACCTCTTCCTGATAAACGTTTACAGTTGATTCATTTTAATGTAAAATAAACTAAGGCTGTATTATCAACCCCACACTGAGTTTATTTCAAGAATCCAATTAAACAAAAAAAGCAAAAACACCAGTTTAGTTTAATAACCTAAATCAAACTATAACTTCTATAGAGGAAGAGAAATAGCATTTACTGAGTACCTATTATGTACCAAGTTCTTATTCTCCCTACTCATTCTGTAAGGAAAATTCAAGTCACATGTCACACACATGTCACAAGCCAAGACAGAGATAGCTAGGAAGCAGCAAGGCCTGACTGAAGAGTTCACAGCCCAGGTTCTGCTGACCAAATTCCTCATGCTGCTGCCTCCATAATTAAATATCAACTAAATGCATCTCATACAGTAAAGATTATGCTTAAACATGCAATCATCAGAAAGATCAAATAAACTCGAATTATATTCATACAAAATCAACACATTACATTGGATGTTGCTAGCACCATGTTAAATAACATGGTGTCTTCCTTCAACCTTGTTAACTAGATGAAACTACTAGAGGACAGATACTATAGAACAATTAACAGTAGTAAGCAATCAGGTATTAAGGGATGTGTGTTAGAATCTAAGCCTCCTAAAAAGAGCATGTATATAACTCCCTCTTAGGTATTCACAACTGTAATAGTTTCTCCAGTCTTTCTCCCTTTTTTCCCTCCTATCTCTCAAAAACCTTGTGCTTCTCATGCTGTTATAACCTGTCAATGGGAGTGGAGAATGGGAAGAAAGGGGAGGGAATGAGGAAAACATCAACCAAACCCCTCTTCTGAAGCTACTATACAATCCTTCTTACTGAACACCCTACCCTAGGGCTTCTCACAGGCAGTAGGAAGAAAAGGGAAAGGGCAGGAAAAATGATGACAAGGTAAAGGGGATAAAAGGAAAAAGAGAGGAAGTCACCACAGTGCCCCATCAGTCCTTGTCCTCATTCCTGCCTAGAGGAAAAGGACAAGTAAGTAGCTTCCATTGTCCATTATATACCATTTCAGCACCTCTCATCCTTTTTACCAAATTTCCATGACCCCGGCTTTCACAGCATGGTCTCCATCCTATTACCAGGAACCTCACTATCTAACTGCAACTGATCCAAAAGGCCCACAGCCTCATTTCCACTTCCCTGTCCGACCCTCTTACCCTGTTTACTCCAAGTCATGGTATATGATCTCTTTTCCCAACTTAATCCTTATTATTTTAACAGAATTGGGAAGGAGAAAACAGCCAAGGTTACTATGTAGCTGCTGGCTTACTAAATAACAACAACAACAAAAAAAGTGAAACAAGAAGATGATTAGGTAAAATGTACAAACAACATTGTTAGCCACATCCATGACAAAGAAAGCAGAAAGCAGAAGGCCCATGCAATCTACCACACTCTGTAGCGCCTTCCCTCCACTGGGGTTATGGCACAGTGGTAGCGTGCTTGCCTAGCATGCGTGAGGCACTGGGTTCGATCCTCAGCACCACATAAAAATAAAATAAAGATATTCTGTCCACCTACAACTAAAAAAATAAATATTTTTTAAAAAAAGAGATAAGGCCCAAAAGACTAGCTGCCTAGGCCATAAGAAAGAAAATGTATCCCTAGAATTCCCAATAACACTTCTGAAAAGTTTCCCATCACAACTTTGCTATAAAAAGTAGCTAGATTATTTATATTTATATAATATTATGCTTCAGGTATATGATAAGAAATCAAGCCAAGATATTCAATGTTTTATGAGGATGTATCCTGAATGCCTGACTTGCAGACTACTGGCACAAGACTGTGAAGTCAGGAATGGCTTGTATATGAGCCAAGAAGTATCAGAGAAAGAGTTCTTTTATTATTTAGCTGGATTGTACTGTCATATATGGTCGCTTTTCCTAAGTTTATCCTTATTATTTTTATAGAATTAGGAAGGAGGAAATAGTTAAGGTGACTTTACAGCTGCTAGCTTACTAAAACAACACAAAGAAAAAACGAATCAAGTGAGACATAGATGATTAGGCAAAGTATATAGTATACAAATAGCATTGCCAGCTATGTCCACAACTATGAAGCAGAAAAGACGACAAAAAAATTTGAGAAAGTACGTTTTTCAGGAAAGAAGTAATGATTTAGATTTATTTTGTGGGTGATGTGTTAAAGAATTAAATTCTAAAACTGTATGGAAAAGAAATAACACTATAAGAAGATAGTTTTCAAGAAGAGAAAATTAGGATCCAGGAAAGTTAGATACAGAAGAATAGATGACAGAAGTTAAATAATATCCTAAGTCAAACAGTTAAACCTAATAATTCAGAGACCATAATAAATCTGTAAAGGATAATATTCTCTCAAAATAAATCAGAAAATACCAAAAAGAGTGGGAAAATCATGTGTGTAAATGAACACACACAGTCCCACCTGGAGAGCCATAAAACACTTGAGTAGAACCAAAAACCTTTTGGAATTGTCAATCAGTTTTTCCAATCGAGACACCACCTGTTTGTGTGCAATGATCTAGACATGATTCATGAGCTGAAAGTCTGGTCTTCAGTGTGGTGATGTTGGGAGGTAACAGAACCTTTACGAGGTGGGCTATATAGTGAGAGGTCAATGGAGGTGCTGCCCTTGGGAGAAGTGATGTTCTTATGTAGTCCTAGTTAATTCTCTCAAGAAGGTTATTATAAAAGATGGAGCCTGACCCCACATTGGCTTCCTGAATTCCTGATTTATCACCACACACGTACTCCTACCATTATGCCATCTACCATGGAGTACCTCATTATACTGTTTGGACTTAAAGCCTCCAAAATTGTGAGCTAAATAAACCGCTTTTTTCTTCATTTTTTAAATTGATGTGTCATAGTTGTACATAATAGTAGGATATGTTGTTACATATTCATATGTGTGCACAATATAACAATAGAATTTGGTCAATATCATTACCCAATATTTTCTTTATAAAGTACCAACCACAGGTATTTCTTTACTATAATGGAAAATGAATTAAATAACACTGTGTGTTGGGGGGAATTCATAGAATGCAGAGCTGAAGAAGAGCAGAAATGCCCCAGGCAGTATTACGAAACAGATTCCATCCACCCTGTGGCAACTCAGTCTTTAATCTTCTGTCATGAACTAGCCAGAGTAAGTTTGTGGTGATTTTTAAAAGGCACATACAAATTAACAAGAGTATGAGGTTAGGAAGAAAGGGAAATATCTTTCCTTTTTTACTGAAATATAATACAAACATAATAGAAATACATATAAAACACTGGCAAATCATTAAGTATTTAGATTAATAAACTTCCACAAAATGAATGCATACAGTAGTCAGCATCCAGTTAAAGAAACACTCAAAAGCTTCTATTGTGTTCATCCAAAAAAATGAAAACAAGTTCACATAAATATTCTCACCGACATTATTCATAATAGCCAGAAAATGAAACAACACTGGACAATACAAAGGAACAAAGGATGCATGTTAAAACATGAATTTGAATTCAAATATTATGAATTTGAATTCAAATATTCGAATATTTGAATTCAAATATTATCCTCAGGGGAAAAGCCCAGACACTAAAGACTACATAGTATATGACTATATTTACATAAAATGTGCAGAAAAGGAAAATCTAAACAAATAGTACGTTAGTGACAATCTAAGCCTGGGGGCTAGATGTGGGAATGGAAAGTAACTACAAATGTGCAGGAGAAATATTTGGGGGTGATGGAAAATTTCTAAAACTTTTTTTTTTGGTACTGGGTATTGAACTTCAGGAGTACTCGACCACTGAGCCACATCCCCAGCCCTATTTTATGTTTTATGTAGAAACAGGGTCTCACTGAGTTGCTTAGTGCCTCGCCATTGCTGAGGCTGGCTTTGAACTCAGGATTCTCCTGTCTCAGCCTCCCAAATAAAACTTGTGATAACTGCATAACCCTGCAAACTGACTATATAAATAATTGAATCATAAACTTCAAATAGGTGTACTATTTGGTTCCAGGAAAGATGGAGTAAATGCACTCCATTCTCTGCCCCCAAGTAAACTGTAAATCTGTAAAGAATTCATTGAGCAGCTATCTGAGGGGACTTATTATGAAATGTAAATGGTAGCAGGTCCACTGGAGAAGACCAGCATTCAAAGGTCCTCTAAAGTAGAGACTTGCTGAGCATGCGCAAAGCTCTGGGTTTTCCATTCATCTTCCCTCTGGAGTTAGCCAGGGCACACTCAAATATAGTCCAAATCTGGGACTGTGCACTGGATATTTAGAGGAGGGGGGAGCCCCAAAAGCCCCAAGAGAAGCCCTCTCCAGTCTGAGGAATGAGAAAAGGGTATCTTAAAAGTCAGAGAGTAGGGAAAAATCCCCCCCTTTATTCCTTTTTCTTTCTGTACTACTCTAGCAAGTTTGAGAAACACTAGATTGAGTCAGTTAGTCTGTGCTGGGTGAGATGTATGTAGATATCAAAATTATCCAAGCAACTTTCTATATTTTTACTTTGATCAAAGTTATATACATGTGCTTAAAGAGGCAAACAACTTGCTTAAAAGAAGAAGGGAAAAAAACTGTTCCTTTAATTCTCCCTTCCCAATTTTTTCACTTACTTCTCTTTCTTGCTATTTACCTCCAAAGTTCTAAGTACTTCCTGGTTTTTAAATTTCTAGTTCTAGGTATCATGTGTTTGCTTCCTACTATAGAATATGAAAATTTACTTCTATTCCCATCCCAACACATATACTTCCTAGTTCCTCAGTCTCTCAATGTAACTTTGGGACATCGTAATTTAATGTTTATATTAGAATTACATAAAATGCAATTCATAGCTAAGTTATACATTATGAATATTTTTTATTTCTGCACAAGATTTCTTCTCCATTTTATCTTGTTCCCCTATCCTTTTGATTAGTTTTCTATGTATTTGCCACTGATCTCAAACTCAGAAATAAAGGGTATGTAGAGATGGGCAGGTTTTCCAAACTATTATTACTATATTGAACTGATGATCTTAACATGGGAGTGAGTTAAAACACTGAAGTGAAACTGAAGAAAATCTCTGTTTTGTTTGTTTTTCTGTGGTACCAGGGATCAAATGCAGGGCCTCCACCAAATCCCTAGGTTTTAAGCAATGAGTGAAAATACACATGGTTTCACTTATGTCCCTATTTACAATACTAAGTAAAAGATAGTCTACATAATGAGCACTTTTTATAAGTGGGTGATAAGATTACTTAATAAACTGATGCAGGATACATCTACGTGGTCTAAGAAATAACTTGAGTACCTACCCTGAGTACTCAGTGGTGTTTCTGGAAATAAAAAGATTATTAAAGATTGCTTAGCATGGTACTCATCTGAGTAAGACTAGCTGGCTAAACAATCTATCCATGCAAATACCTAACAATTCAGTAAAACAGAATAGAAGACATTTGATATTTATCACTACTACTCTTTTTCAATTGTTAAAGTCCAACTCTAGTTGTATTAAATTTCAGGGCACTGATCTGAGAAGGTCCTGCTACTGTACTAAGGTTGAGATGCATTATCCACTTATGCTTACAATAATTCTCAATCTGAAGTATTACTATCCCCAAATTTTACATATGAGATAAACTGAGGCTTAGAGAAATGAAGTAGCTTGTTCAATGTGGCAGCTAGTAAGTGGCATAACTATAAGCTGAATTCACAGCTCATGATCAAGTTTGTGTCATTTATCAATCATCTATATGCCAAAGACTACAGTATAAAAGAAGAGGCCAGAAAAGAACTTTAAGAGTTTTCCAAATCAAGGTGAACATAAACATATAATCCAATCCTCTTCTCCATATATGATGGAGCTAAAACAGTAACAGCAGTGGCAGTGGCACTTAAGAAGGGAGGAATAACAGAGAAATACAACAGACAAACTGGGCATGGAAAAACCTATAGAACAGAAAAGCAACCTGAACTTAGCTGGTCCAGAGGCACAAGTGAACTGGTATTTGATAAGTGCTCTGTGTTTCTCAACTGGCAAGCTCTCAAGAATGGTGAGCAATTCTGAGGAGGCCACACTGCAGCATGCTTCTGCAGGAGCCAGGGAGATCACGGCAAACATTGCCACATTGTTCCAGCAAGCACCTACCATGTGGCTTAGGGTGTATCTAGAAGAACTTGAGTGAAACAGGCACAGAGAAGACTGTATCCAAGGGAATTCAAATCAGAGATATAGAGTGGAGGGCAACTTGCTTTTCCCTTTGAGTCTGGCAGATCATTTGACCAAATGAAGAGGGTTGGGAAAATGAACAGATAGTTGTGCATGCACTCAGAGACTAAGCCTAGGAAAGCCGTATTTGTTGACAGTGAAATGTGTGAGACTTGTGGAGGGTTTGCTCCCTGCCCCACAAGTAGAATTCTTGGGAGGCTCCTGAGATCCAGGCTGCCAGCAGAATCAGCATTTGCCAGATCCTAGGGGTGTACTAATCTAATCTTTCCAAATCAGATACCACCCAATAAAGTCCCTAAGACCCAATTGGAGCTAAGTCCCAAACCCCCAGAACTTCCCACTTAGAATTATGCAGCAGTCTCATCCTGGGAGTGCATCCATTTGGTCTGTCTGGACTAAATTCCAAAAGAGAGTACTTCCCATTCCATCCTATCTCACGTTGGTGAGAAGGGAAGTTGAAAGCTATTTCAACCAGCTCCAGCTTCAGTTTTAGGCCACTACAGCTGGCAGCTTGGTGAGCTACATACAAAAAGAAAGGGTTTAATAACCCCTAGCCCTTGCATGTGCTAGAGAGCATGTATACTCTCTCTTTCACTCTCTGTACATAGCCCAAAAAGAAACAGAAAGAACGGTCAGCATAGGCAGTCACAATCTATCCTTACTAACTAGAGGAGACAACGGTTTCATTTTTTGCTGAGAATTTTTTCCTCCTTTTTCTTCTCTTTTGGTATTCTTGCTGTGCTGATTGGTTTGTGCATGTGTGCGCACGTGCACACACTTGTTTCTTTTTCTCATTTTTTTTACTATTGGTCTTTGTTGTGTCTTTTGAGGGTTAGGGTTTTTGTGGATTATTTCCGGTTTTGTGTTGTTTTGTTTCTCTTTCTCTCCTTTATTCTCCCTCTAATAGCCAATTAATTCTCTTGTTCTTTCTCTCTTCTTTAATTTACTTTTTCTCCTACTTCTTTGTAGCCATCACTTGCTACATCTCTTCTGCTGTTTACATTTTGAATTTTCTGAACTTTCTTCTACTTTATTACATTTTCTTTTCTCTTAAATATATTTCTGCCATCTGGTAGAACTACTTAGTTTATGTAAGTCCTGTTCCCACCATTCATGTCATTGCAGTGATCATTACGATGAATGACAGGCTATTTATTGTTTTTGCTTTTGGCAACTGCTGACCCCACCATTCCTGTTATTGTAGACTAGGCATTTATTTTAATGTTGTACATTGTTTACTTCTGCTGTTGCTATTGTTTGTTTCTCCCTTTTCTGAGAGGTGCTGGGAATCTATACCAATATATTGGAATCTATACCAATATATACAAGTTCAAAGGGTAGAGACTCCGCTACTGAGATAACCCAGTCAAGAGATAGCATACTTTGCTCCACATACAAATTAACCAGACTTAGACTTTAATAAAAAGTGATACTTTAATACAAAAAAACAGAAGAGGCAAAAATCCCAACTAACAACCAGGCCCCAAGTAGGAACAGCTAGCGGGGCCATTCAGGCAGGTCCTACTCATGGACATAACAAGAACAGAATTAGTACAAAGCTGCGGACACCACACCTATAACAGGTTTCAATCTAAATCACTCCAATATCTCTTTAGAATATATAAAATTGTTAGAGAAGAAGAACAATCACAGAGGGTATATCCCATATAGCCTGACTGCATACAATTGCCAGATCTACAAGGAAGACCCCATTCTTTTGAGACCTACAAGAAAAATAAAATCTCCAAATTCTGACACAATATACACTGTATGAAAATACATTAATCATCATTAAAGAACTAGCAGGGAAACTATACTTCAATACCCACTTAGAAATATACTGAAAAATTCCTAACAACCTAATATCCTAGAACACTTTGGCAAGAGAAGGTTGTGCTATAAAAATACCCACACAAGGGAGTGGAAGAGAAATCTCTCCCAACACTTGCATAAAATTCAACACAAGAATACAAGAAATATGAGAAAACAAGGTAACATAGTGGTTCCTTTAATTTGTTATACAATACTAACTAACTACAAAGATACTGAAGTAGATAAAATATCAGAAAAAAAGAATTCAAAAGAATGATTATAAAAATAATCAATGAATTCCAAGAGAACACAGGAAAACTGAAGGAATTAATGAAATCAGTACAGAATATGAATGAGAATTTTTCAATACAGAGAGAGAGATACTGACAAAGAATGAAACAAATCTTGGAAAAGAGAGACACAATAAATCAGATAAAATGTTCAGGTGAAAGTACCTAACAGAATAGACATGCTGAAGACAGAATCTCAGAGTTGGAAGACAAAGTGGCTGCCTTGAACACTCAGACAGTATTAAAGAAAATAACTATGATCAGAATATACAAGAGCTCTGGGACAACATTAGAGACCAAATTTAAAAATCACAAGATCCAAAAAGAACCTCTCCATAACACATTATAATTAAAATGCTTAACACCAAGAACAAAGATAGAATTTTGACATCCTCAAGAGAAAAACCTAAAGTCACATTTAGATGCAACTCAATCAGAATTCCAGTTTCTTGTACAAACTCTAAAATCTAGGAGGGCTTAGAACGATGTGTTCTAAGTCCTGAAAGAAAATAACCATCAACAATGATTGTTATATCCAGCAAAGTTGTCCTTCAGAATTGAAGTAGAAAAAAAACCCTTCCAAGAGAAGCAGAAACAAAAAGAATTCATGATTACTAAGCCAACACTACAGAAAATACTTAAAGAAATACTATTCCCAGAAGAAATTTTTAAAAAACCACACACAACAGAGTTCACAAATGAATAAATCTCATTTTTGAAGAGCAGCTAAGCAAATGAGAAATAGGAGCAACTTAAACATTAAAAATAAATCAAGCTGGGTGTAGTGGTGCATGCCTATAATCCTAGTAGCTTTGGAGGCTGAAGCAAGAGGATCTCGAGTTCAAAGCCACCCTTAGCAAAAGCAAGGTGCTAAGCAACTCAGTAAGACCCTATCTCTAAATAAAATACAAAATAGGGCTGCGAATGTGGCTCAGTGGTCCAGTGCCCCTGAGTTCAATCCCTGGTACAAAAAAAAAAAAGAAAGAAAGAAAAAAGAAATCAAAATGGCAGGAATTAAAAAACATCTATAACATCATTGACAATACTCTCCAATTAAAACATATAGTCTAGCGAAATGGGTTTAAAAAACAGAACCCAATTAAATGTTTCAAGAGATTCACTTTATAGGCAGGCAGAAAGTGAAAGGATAGATATTGATATACTACGCAAATGGAAGCCCCAAAGAAGCAGGAATAGCTACTCTCATATCTGACAAAGCAATATTCAAACCAAAATTAATCAGAAGAGACCAAGAAGGGCACTTAACACTGGTAAATAGAGCAATCCAACAAGAAAATATAATCATAATAAATGTTTATGCCCCCAAATGTTTGTACACCTAATTACATAAAAACAGACACTACTCAAATTAAAGTTTCAGACAGACCTCGGTACAATAATACTGAGAGATTTCAACATCTCTCTCTCACCAATTGGTAGTTTGTACAGACATAAACCCAGTAAAGGCTCTTCAGACCTAAAAAATACTATAAATCCAGAGGATCTAAAAGGTATCCATAGAATATTCAGTCCAGCAACAGCCAAATACATATTTCTACTCAGCTGCTCATAAAATCTCCTCCAAAACAGATCACAAGGCAACTCTTGGCAAATTTTATTTATTTATATTTATGTACATATTTACATATACATTTAAAATTATTTATTTATAAAAAATAAATTACATAATTCTTTGCATCTTATCTGATCATAATGGGACAAAATTAGAAATGAACACACAAACACATGGAGAACAATACAATTTTAAATGATGAATGGGTGATAGAAGAAATCAGTGGAGAGACTAAAAATCTCTTAGAATCTGAGAACAGTGATAAAACATACCAAAACCTATGGGACACTATGAAAGCAGTTCTAACATGAAAGTTTATGCTATGACTGCCTACATAAGAAAATCTGAAAGATCCCAAATTAAATAACCTACTGATGTATCTCAAGTGCTTGAAAAACAAGAACACAGCAATGCCCAAACCAGTAGAAGGAGAGAATTGAGGAACTCAATAAAACAGAGAATTAAAAAAATTACAAAGGACTAATGAAGAAAAGTTGGTTTTTTAAAAAGATAAACAAAATACTGAAAAACCCTTAGCTAAACTAACCAAAAGAAAAAGATGACCCAAATTAATAAAATTAGAGATGAAAAAAGGAGAAATCACCACAGATACCCCCAAAATTTAGAAGACCATTAGGAACTATTTTGAAATTTAGTACTCCAATAAATCAGAAAACCTAGAAGAAATGGCTACATTTGTAGACACATACAACCTACCAAAATTGAATAAAGAGGACACAGAAAACGCAAGCAGATCAATAACTGGCAGTGATGCAGTAGTAATAAAAAGCCTTACAACAAGGAAAAGCCCAGGACTAGACAGATTCTCAGCTGAATTCTACCAGACTGTTAATGATGAAACAATGTCAGTGCTCCTTAAATTATTCTAGGAAATAGAATGGAAGCAAGTTTCACACTCATACCAAAATGAGATAAGAACACATTGAGAAAACTACAGACCAATATCCCTGATGAACTTAGATGTGAAATTATACTACAGAGCTATAGTAACAAAAACTGCATGGGACTGGCATAAAAACAGAACAAAGATCAATGGTACCAAATACAGATACAGAGACAAACCCATGCAGATACAGTCATCTGATCTTTTACAAAGGTGTCAAAATGTATGCTGGAGAAAAGACAGCCTTTATAACAAATGGGGTTAGATCCTTATCTCACCCTGCACAAGTCAACTCAAACTGGATCAAAGACCTAGGAATTAAACCAGAAACTATGCAACTCCTTGAAGAAAAGTTAGCATCAACATTCCAACATACAGGCACAGGCAACAACTCTCTCAATAGGACCCCTACAGCTCAGGAAATAATGCCAAGAAAATTAATAAATGGGATGGTAGATATCAAATTAAAGTTTCTGCAGAGCAAAGGAAACAAGAATGTGAAGAGAGAACCTATACAATGGGAGAAAATCTTTGCTAGCTACTCTTCTGACAGGGGATTAATACCCAGAATATATAAAGAACTCAAAAAATACCACCAAAACAAAACAAACAAAACAAACGAAAAACCCCAAATAAACCAATTAAAAACGGGCAAACTGGCTGGGTGCAGTGGCACACATTTACAATCTCAGCAGCTCAGGAGGCTGAGGCAGGAGGATTACAAGTTCAAAGCCAGCCTCGGCAACTTAGTGCGGCCCTAAGCAACTCAGTGAGACTCTATCTCTAAAAAAGGGCTGGGAATGTGGCTCATTGGTTAAGTGTCCCTGAGTTCAATCCCCAGTACCAAAAGGAGGAAGGGGGCAAATTAAATAGACACTTCTAAATAGACATTTCTCAATAGAAGAAGTACAAATGGCCAACAAATATATAAAAAAAGGTTCAACATCTTTAGCAATTAGGGAAATGCAAATCAAAACCACACTAAGATTTCATCTCAGTCTAGTTAGAATGGCAGCCATCAAGAATACAAATGTACAATAATAAATGCTAGAGAGGATGTGGTAAAAAAGAAACACTTAACCTTTGGTAGACATTGTTGGTGAAATTATATAAATTAGTACAACCACTACGGAAATAAGTATGAAGGTACCTCAAAAGACTACATATAAAACCACCATATAATCCAATTATACCATTCCTGGATATTTATCCTGAAGAATTAAAGTTAACTATGGATGAAACTTGAGAATATTACATTAACTGAAATAAGCCAAACTCAGAAAGCTGAGGGTTGCATGTTTTTTCTCATTTACATAGAAACTAGAGAGGAAAAAGGAAAAGAAAGGTGGTGGGAAAATCAAAGGGAGAACAGAAGAGTAGAGGAAAGAGATCCAGTGGGAGGGAGGGAGGAAGGAAAAGGAGAAATACTAGGGAATTTTATAAAATCATATTTTATATTGCATACAAATACAAATATGTAATAACAAATCCCACCATGATGTGTGACTATAATATACCAATAAAAATAGATGGAAAAAGAGTTGGAAACTAAAACTTCATCAGTTAAATCTGTATCAATTAGTAAAGGAGGAAGGGAAGGAAAAAATGAAAAAGACAGTAAACAGAAAACTAGGTTTATTAGATCAAAATTTATGAAACTCTAGTTCAATCTAACTAGTTTTTGCACTTGAGCTGCCATGTGTGACTAAAGAAAACATGTGACCATGCTGAATGGTATCATTTCAAACATACAATCAGAAGCCTCAAGTTGACTCTTAGCATCCTCCAACAGCACTGCTGCATTTCCTAATCAACTCCTTCAAACTATTACTTCTCCACAGATTCCCAAAACCTCTCCCTGCCTCTTCCCCCACAACTTTGTTTCTAATTTCAATGGACAAAACAAATAAATAAAAGCCATCAGATAAGAATTTCCAGCTGGTTGCAGTGGCACACATCTGTAATCCCAGTGGCTGGGGAGGCTGAAACAGGAAGATTTCAAGTTCAAAGCCAGCCTCTGCAACCACGAGGCACTAAGGAACTCAGTGAGACCCTATCTCTAAATAAAAAATACAAAATAAAGCTGGGGATGTGGCTCAGTGGTTTAGTGCCCCTGAGTTCAATCCCCAGTACAAAAAAAAAGAACTTTCCAGGGCTGGGATCATGGCTCAGTGGTAGAGTGCTTGCCTCTCATGTGTGAGGCACTGGGTTCAATCCTCAGCACCACATATAAAAATGAATAAAACAAAAGTCCAACAACAATTTTTTTAAAAATTAAAAAAAGAAAAAAAGAACTTCCACAGTCCCATCAACTCATGTACCATCCTGTATGCACCTGGGATTATAAACACTGTACTTCCTCCTGCTACACAATGCCTAAATACCCCCTGTTCTTGTCAAAGCCAACTACACACATCCCTTCTCATCTACTCATGTTCAAGGCTCTTGGTATGACTCTCAAACTTTTCCTCTCAACTGGATCATTTCTATCAACATACAAACATATTGTACTATATACCATCTTTATAAAAAATAAAGGAAAAAGTCTCCCTTGATTGTATGCTTCCCCTATTTAGCAACCTTTTCTCTTTCATCTTCACAATAGGTTCACCTCAGAAGCACTGCTACATTGTTCTCTCCATTGCTTCACCTCCCACTTTTTCCCAATTTGATTTTATTATGAAGTATAGTGTGAATACTGATATGGAGTGCACAAAACACAAAAGTTAGCTGAATGAGTATTGCAGAGCAAACACCCTGTAACCACCATTTAGAAAACACTGCCTCACAAGCCCCCTTGCTCCTGTTAATCTCTTTCTTACCCAAAGGTTATCAATCACTATGTTGTATTAGAGTTATTATGCCCATTTTGACTCCCCAGAAATAGCAGCAAATATATTCTTATTTGATTACTTTGCTCAATATAATATTGTTAAAATATTGGTGAGATTCATCCATGATGTGGCATGTAGCTTTTGTTCATTTTTACTGTTTATATAAACTATTGTATGAACATAACGCCTTCTATTGTTGATAAACAGATTTTCCAGTTTAGAATGAATAAAATAGCACTGCTATAAATATTTGGTCCTTGTCCCCTGTACACACATTTCTAATGTAACCTGGAGTGGAACTGCAGGCCATGAGGGATGTAAATGTTCACTTTAGTAGATACTGACATATTTTTCAATGTGGCTACACCAGTTTAAACTCCACAAGTGAAAAATATAAATTGGTATGTCACTGTTGTTTTGTTTTGTTTGTTTTTTCTGTTTAATTTCTAGTGAGTCTGAATTCCTGTCTCATGTTTATGGCTGTTTGAATAATCTCTTCTATATATCTCCCATTTGCTTTTCTATTGGATTGTCTTTTTCTTATTGATATGTAGCAATTTTTTAAAATTTCCGGATCTAAGAACATTACTGATTATGAATGTCATAAATAATATATCTTCAGTGACTTAGCCATTTTCTTTCTTTAAATGAACAGAAAGTCCTTAAGGAGGGGCTGGGAGTGCAGCTCAGTAGTAGAGCGCTTGCCTTCTATATGCAAGCCCACAGGTTCAATTTCTAACAAAATTCTTCAATGTAGTCAAGTTTATCAAGCTTTTTCTTCATTTTTTTGTGCTTCTGTGTTTTAAGAAATCTTTCCCAAGTGCAAAAGGATATTCTCCTATGTGATCACCTAAGGTTTTGCTGCTTTGCCTTCACATTTACATCTGTCATACACATGAAATGTAGACTATTCTATATGATGTAAGGAAAGGTAGTTTCTATTTGATCCTTAATTATGTCAAGTTGACCCAACACCATCTGTTTATTTTTTTAGAAGATCATCCTTCTACTGCTACGCAGTGCTACCTTTGTCTTCAACCAACTTTTCAAAGTATGCATGAGACTAGTTATAAACTCCCTATTTTGCTCCACTGATCTATTTGTCTATCCTTGCAAAATTATGTCAATTAATTATCTTAATTACCACAGTTTTCATTTAAAAAAATCTTCATAATTCTTCTGCAGGAATGTTTTGACTCTTCTGGGTCTTTGCATTTCCAGTGACATTTGAGAATCAAATTGTCAAATCACATATACAGAAGGTTATGAATGAGACTACAATGAATTTATAAATTAATTTGGAGAGAAGGATCATCTTTATAATACTAAGCAATCCAATCCATGAACATGAGGCATTTCTTCATTTATTTAGACTTTTAACTTCTCTCAACATCTTAGAATTTCCACTGAAGAGTAGGTTATTTTTTGATATTTTACATTTTCTGACTGCATTTTAAGTGATACTTAAAAAATTTTATTTTCTAGCTTTTGTTAGAAAACTGACATGTAGAAATACAGTTGACCTTTCTTACAAATACTGACCTTAAAACCATCAACCTTCCTAAATATTTTACTGATTTGAATCTTTATCTATACTTCATTTGGATTTTCATCCTACACAATCATGTCAACCGCAAATAATATGGCTCAATTCCTTCTTTTTGAATCCTTATAACTTTATTTTTCTTGTCTCCTTACACTGGCTAAGACCTCCAGTGTAACAATGAATAGCAGTAGTGACAAGGGGTATCTAAATTGTGTTCCAGATCTCGAAGGGAAAGGTTTTGAAATTATTGTTAAATATGGACAACTTTGTGTTTTGTTTGTTTGGGCTCTTTATCAGATTAAGGAAGTTTCCATCTGCTCCTAGTTTGCTAAGGAGGTTTATCATGATAGTGGTAAATTCATCAAATATTTTCTCTGTATCTAATGAAATAGTCACATAGCTTGTAGCCTTTCCCCCTGTTAAATAGTAAATTTTAATGAGTTTCAAATGCTAAACCAACTTCCTATGTCTGAATAAAACACTTAGGTTTTAATGTATCAATTTTACATATTGCTGAATTTAACTAATTCATTTAATTAACGTCCATATGTCCTTGTCAAAATTTCTTATCAACATTGCGTTGTTTACATGAAACACATTTAGTGTGCTCCCTCTTTTTCTAGTATCTAAAAAGGTTTCTGTTAGTTTGGGATTATTTCTTCCTTCAATGTAAGATGTTTAAGTGCACAATGAGTACTGGTATCTACAGGCAGTGCTATACAGTAGACCTCTAGCTAATTATCTTGTGTAACTGAAGCTTTATGCTTACTCATAAACTTCTCATTTTCCCCTGCCCACCACAATTCTATCCTGCTTTTGTGAGTCCAACTATTTTAGGTATTTTACACAATCCACTTATATTTTAAATGTCTACAGGATATACAGTGATACCCTCTTTTTCATTCCTGCTACTATTTAGGAAAGTATTTCTTGTTTTGTTGACTCTTTTCAAAGAATTAACTTTCAGCTTCATTGAGTCTCAATACTTTATGTTTGTATTCTATCTTATTAATTTCTGCCTTTACTAATTATTTTCAGATCTAGACATCTAAGACCTCCCCTTTCCACTCCTCACACAAATTATCTGTGACTTCTTCTATTTTCTTGATTGGTTAGTTTTATTAGTTTTTTCAATGAACCAGCACTTTACTTTCCTGTTTCTCAATCATATACTTGCTTACTATGCCAAGTTTTCAATCTTTAAGTTTCTACTTTTGCTTCTATTTGCTTTGAGTTCAACTTGCGGTTCTTTGTCTAATTTCCTAAAACGGCTAGTTCATTGATTTTCTATCTTTTTTTTTTAAATTAAATGCAGAGTTATATAGTTTCAGCTAACTGAAATGTGTCTCATCAGTTTTGAATTGTAATAACTAAATTATTAATTAAGATAAAGTATTTTCTTCCTCGGTGTATTTAATGCCTGGCTAATAGGAGTTACAAAAAGAGAAAACATCGACAAATGGGACATATGAACCTGTCCAATGATGTTATAACACCTATGGGCCAGATCTCACACGTTTATTACCCCAAGCACACAATTTATTTGATTTCAAGGATACTGGGTTCACAATCCCTCTAGATACAAAAACCAATCTACAGGGAAGAAAGAAAACAGAGATACATGTTCAATGACACCACAGAAATGCAGTCAGCAAAATGCAAGCTAAGGAAAGAACAGCCATTCTACCTGCATTCTTCAAATAGTAAACTGTAGGGGAGAAATATGGGGAAAGATCTTAAGGGTTAAGAGACATATGCACCAGAAACAATGTACACTATAGGGGAAAAAAACTATATAACATAAGGAGGAAAGTTTGAATAGCAATTGCATATTTCAAGATTTAAGAAATCACTGTCAACATATTTTTAGGTATGAAAAAAGAATCATGAGCAGGCACAGTGGCGCATGCCTGTAATCCCAGTACTTTGGGAGACTGAGATGGGAGAATCACAAGTTCAAAACCAGCCTCAGCAACAGCGAGGCGCTAAGCAACTCAGTGAGACCCTGTCTCTAAATAAAACACAAAATAGAGCTGGAAATGTGGCTCAGTGGTCAAGTATCCGTGAGCTCAATCCCTAGTACCAAAATTTTAAAAAAATTTTTAAAAAAAGGAAAATAGAGTCATGATTTTTCTTTCTTTCTCTTTTCTTATGATTCCTTATCTTCCATAGGTACATATTGAAAGATATATGAATGATATGGCTTTGCCTGGAACTGGAGAATGTGCTTCTAATCTTACTGTCCATAGATCCTTCTAATATAAGAGTGCAGAAACTACATAGGTTTCTCAATAAAGGCTGCTCTTGTCACATCAGATGCTTACCATAAAGTAAATGACTCAAATAAGAATGAAAGTTCAAGATGGGTTTAATAATTTAATTTTGAAAATTATACTTTGCTACTCATATCCTGTACTATTGCTCAAACAGACCAACCCTAGTACAATGTAAGAAGAGACTACACAGAGGTGTGAATATCTAGAGGAAGAGATTACTGGAGGCTATCTTGAAGGGGACAGATAAGTGTATAAACTGAGACTGTTGGGAATTGTTGAAGGTAGGCTATGAATACATGAAGGTTCATTATATTATTATCTGTATTTTATTTTTATATACATTTGAAATGTTTCATAATAGAAAATGTAAAAATTGTTTTAAAGGAGGTGGAGAATGCCAGTATAAAAAGACTACTTTATGGTAGTAGAGAGTCCTTCTGAGATCTCATGGTTGGTCAGAAAGACTGTATACAGCAGCTGTACTTTGTCAAGTCTGACGAAGACTCATCAAGCCTAAAACCTGTTGTGCAAGCATGTGTATCATACCATTTATCATGCCATTTAAACCAGTGTTTTAATTATAAAGAAACTATTCGTTGTGAAAAAAATCAGTGACTTATAATGCTACTCATTGATATGATTAAGAACCACATAAAGGAGGGTTTCAAGATGGCAGAATAGAGGAAGTCACTTTCCTATCAGATCAAAATGGAATGAAAGCAGAAATAAAAAATAAGAGTTCTGCGCTAGAGTTCTTGCAGACAGCAGGAGCCGCAGAGGGCCCAAATCCACCCTCAGGAAACTCTACGGGTGTCCAGCCAAGGGTTGACCAGAGACTGATAACTACCAGCCACAGGAGAGCCCACACTCAGGGTAAGAGTCCCTGCCTGCAGAGACCCCAGCGGGAAGCAGCCCCGCCCAAGTGCAGCCTGGGCAGCCCCAGTTCCACTCCAGAGTTCCTGCGGACAAGCAGGAGCAGCAGAGGACCCATATCCGCCCTCAGGAAACTCCATGGGTGTCCAGCCAAAGGGAGACCAGGGACTGCTAGCTGCTAGCCACAGGGGAGCCTACACTCAGGGTAAGAGTCACTGCAGAGACCCTAGCGCAAGGCAGCCCCGCCCAAGTGCAGCCTGGGCCCGGACCAGCAGGAGCCAGAGCCGCAGAGGGCCCAAATCTACCCTCAGGAAACTCCACGGGTGTCCAGCCAAGGGTTGACCAGAGACTGATAACTACGAGCCACAGGGGAACATATACCCTTTGTTTTTTGCATAGTTCTCTTGCTTTGAATAGGGCCTATTATCATCTAATCCAGATATTGTGTATTATCTTCTTCACAAGAAATAAGTAGACCTCTATAATACTGATAGAAATAGAAATTGATAAAACGTTTTGGAAAAATGTTTGGCAGCACATGCTAAAGTTACATAAATTTTAGCCTATTCTCCCTTCTACAATAGAAATGAAAGTTTAAGCCCTCCAAAAGAAATGCACAAAAATATAACAATGACTTTATTTACAATAGTCAAAATGTGTAAAGAACCCACATATCGATCAATGTATTTAAAAAATATATTCATATAACAACCACTACACTACAGTGATGGGGGGGGGGAGTCAGGTATATGCAACAATATGAGTCTCAAAGACATAAAAGAACACACACATACCTACCATGTGGATCTCTTTATAAAAAATTAAAAACAGAGACATAATTAAACAATGTTTAGAGAGGTCAAAACAATGGTTGCCTCTGGGGGTGGAAGCAATGACTGAAAAGGAAAATAAGGGAAATTCAGGAGTGAAGAAGTTCTATCTTGGTCTAGATGATGGTTACACAGTTTTATACACATACATAAAAATTTCAATAAGCTGTACACTTAGGACCATGTAGTTCACTGCATGTTATACACAACCTTACATCTTTTTGTAAAAAATACATGAATATTTTTGATAACAAAGTTTAAAATCTCCTATTAATCCACTAAGATAAATGATTATTTTCCAATAACTGGAATAGCCATTAGATTGGCAATACCTTGAAATATTATTTTATTATTATTTAAATGTTTTAATTGCATTAAGTAGTAACTTAATAGATGTAACATTCACTTTAAGAACAACCAGCACTAAAGTGCAATTTACTGAGAATTCAGAACATGTTTTTCATTCAAATACAAATGGGCCCACACTAGGTACTTACCCTTCTAACCTAACATCTGGTAAAGATCTGTTGAGTGCAATCATCTCGCTTGCCATTAAATTGAACTGATTGATTTTAAACATCTCTTTCATCTTTTCTTGATCCTCTTTAGGAATGACAACTGGTTTCCCCATTTCTCCAGGACCTTCATGAGGTTTTTGTACTGGCTCTAGAACTAAGAATAAGGAGGGAACAACTAAAATTAATTTCATAGCAATTAATTTTTGTTTCTCTTTAATAACATTTGAGTTGAAATTGTGCCCTCAAAAACCAGAGCCATTTCTGGGCCCATACTCACCCACTCTGTTAATACCTCCAAGAGGCTGGGCTGTCCCTCCACTTTGAGGCTGAGATGACCTAACTCAAGATGTACTCACTTTGTCCTATTCATCTGAATTGCTGCATAGTTTTGCATTCCCATCTCAAATATTTTTGCCACATTAAGTTTCCCAAAGCACAGCCTTCACTGTTTTCCTCATGGTCTCCTACAGTCCAACCTCTTTAATAAAGAATTTAACTCAACTTTCCAAACCTATCACCTATTTGGTGCTCCCCACGACCTCTCAGTATTCCTTCCTTCAGTTTGATACTGACTCACTACTTTCCTTCAAATGTGCCTCATGTTCTCTTGCTTCCGTGCCTTTGTTCAAACAGGTCCTCTCCCTTGACATCCCCCTTCCCACTCCTATCTCTGCAAAATAAAACCCCAATTTGTCATGCCAGGCCCAACTAAAATGGCTTTTCTTGCCTGCAGCTTTTTGAATCTTTCTATGAAAGTAATTTGCTATTCTTGAGTATCATACAAATTTCATCTAGGACTCTTAAGTCTCTAATCATTTGCTAGCTCTAACTATAATGATTGCTAAACCTGTTATGCAACACCCCCCCACTAGGTCACAATCTCAGAGCTGGGATTTGAATCATTCACGCATCTGCTATGGAGTTTAGCATGGTGCCTTATAACAGCTTTGTTAACTATATGCTGAATTAATATGTAAGTAAAAATGCTCTTCAAAATAAGTCAAGGTGAAAATCCTGCACTTGATAATTATAGACATTACAATGAGGTTTATGCAAGGTGAGGCATCAGAAACAATAATTCTAATCGAAAGTAATGTTATAGCATTATATGTATATGCGTGTGTAATGCAAAATAAGCAATATACCAGATTAGCACTTCCCAAACATTGTTCCTTGTTTTATGCTTTTGAGACATTGGTAAATATTCCAATAAAAATAGGTTCTGAGATACTGAACTTGGAAAACACTGTGTTATATTTTTCATGTAACAGGGATAGACAGAGAATGTGATAAGGCCAAGAATGAAATGAAAATATGTTCTGCATGTTACTTGTTTATTTTTAAAGCTGAAAGTTTTTTATTTTTCTCTAGTGTTTTTTATGTTTGTGGTGCATGTGTGTTGGGTGGGGGGGGTACTGTGGATTGAACCCAGGGGTATACTCCTATTGAATCACATCCTCAACCCTTTTCATTTTTTGAGACAAAGTTGATTTGATTCTTAAAAATGATCTGCATATAAAATTTTATGCCAAGAAAGTTTTTTCAGTTGTTGAAATGACACCTGAACCCCATTTCAGTTAATTTCAAACAAAAATTGCTGTAAACTCTTGTGTTTGTGTGTTTTGGTACTGGGGCTCGAATCCAAATCTTGATGCATGCTAAGCATGTGCTCCCGCCCTGAACTACACCCTCAGCCCCTAAATTCACTTTTAATTTATAAGAAAGATAGGTGAGGGACTGGGGTTATGGCGCAGTGGTAGCGTGCTCGCCTAGCACGCGGGAGACACTGGGTTCGATCCTCAGCACCACATAAAAATAAAATAAAGCTATTGTGTCCACCTACAACTAAAAAATAAATCTTTAAAAAAAAAAAAAAAAAGAAAGATAGGTGAGTACATGGAAAGTTAATACCATCTTTTTTGTTCATTGCTTTCTAGTACTAATAGTCAAATATATTCACTAGCTTACATGCATTTATCCAGGCCTCTTTGGCAAAGAAAATTAATAGTCCATGTAATTCTTCAGGATATTATCATTTCCTCATTAGAGTATTATGGTAGATTCTGTAAGTCATGCAGTAGTCATACACTTTTTTTTTTGGAGGCAGGGTTGGGGGTACTGGGGATTAAACTCAGGGACACCCAATCACTGAGCACATCCCTAGCCCTATTTTGTATTTTATTTAGAAACAAGGTCTTACTGAGTTGCTTAGCACCTCACTTTTGGTGAGGCTGGCTTTGAACTCCAGATCCTCCTGCTTCAGCCTCCCAAGCTGCTGGGAGTCATATAACTTTTGACAAATGGTAATTTTGAATGTGGCTCTGATATCTCATGTGTACCAATAGATTAGATGTAGGACTTATATCAGAATTTAAGTATAATTAATTACCTGGTGGTAATTAAACTTATAAAAAATTGAAGTAGAAGGGTTGTATATGTTGTACATTCTTGGTTTGATCCTTTAAGATCTCAGAGTCAGGGCTGGGGTTGTGGCTCAGTGGTAGAGCACTTGCCTAGCATATGTGGTTCAATTCTCAGCACTACATATAAATAAATAAATGTCCATCCACAACTAAGAAAAATATATTTAAAAAAAAAATCTCAAAGTCAAGAATGACAGAGCAAGATTTTAAATTTCTAATTGTATCTAGTTTCTTATGCTATAAGCAATCATGCGTATACTATGTAGTACTTAGGATAATAATTTTTTTAATTTCTTGAGCTCTTCTTTATGCCCACCACTATGGAAATTTGAAACAAACAAAAGAGAGAATAATATTAATACTAATAATTATAATCTGGCTTCAAGAGTTGTTAATTCATGACTAGTCTTATGGTACAGATATTTCTTTCTCTCTGTCCCCCAACCTCCCTTTTTGTTGATGACAAAGAAGAAATTGTATTGTTCCTTTTTTCCAGTTTCCTACAGGTAGGATTTGCATCCCTTTTATTGTTGTTTATTATGTCCTTCTGGCTCCCATATTTCTGTGAATTGGTAGTTGGTCCAGAGGTTTGATCAGATTCAGGATCTTTATTAACTCTTAGCAAAAACACATTATAGATGATGCTTGTGTAACTTAATACTCAATCTTTAAATTGAGCAGCAATTTAGCCTTATACCAAAATAGAAAAAAATATTTAAAATCAGGGCCACTAGATATCTCCCACCTACTCTTTATGTGTGCCATCCATAAAATATCATTGTCACCTCTGCTCCTTCCTATTTATCCCTGTACATTCCAAACCCAGATCTGTTGATTGCTCTTTCAGAGGTAAGTAAGTAGACATGACCTTTAAGGGATTTATGATTAATGATATTTAAGGTTAAATAAAAAAAGACATTACATGTCTTTCTATACTAGTGTTATAGTGTTTATTATACTTGTTGAGAATTTTTTAAAAAATTCTTCCAACCCTTATATTTAAAGAGCTTTACTTGCTGGGTAGATAGTTGACAGAATTTGTTTTCAAAAACTATATTACTTGAGTTTCCTACAATTTTAAATAATTATTTCTTAATATTTTAATGTTCTTCCTAAAACCAATTTATTCTAACAGGGAAAATTATTGTATATCATTTTTTCTTCAGAGTTCTATAAAATAGATTTTTATATTCTGAGAAACCTGTTGAGAACACATTGAATAATTTCATATTCTGCATCTCTGGTAGGTTGCTTTTGTACCACCATCTGCAATAGTCATCCTACAGAACAGCTTTACCAATTAGTGCTGTTATTGGGCAGGTGAAGCCTGACTGAAGAGATGGCTCCTCTGTTCCCTTGATGCTATTGTTAAAAAAAAAAAAATCATATCTAGTAGGTAGATATTTTGAAGAATGCCTAAAATACACAGTAGAGGACCCAACATGGTGGTGTACACCTGTAATCCGTCAGGAGAGGATCCCTGCAGGAGGATCACAAGTTTAAGGACAGCCTCAGTAACTTTGTGAGTGACAAAGGTGTATGTTAAAGTTTGGATAAGTGTCCCCCAACGGCCTGCGCATTAAAATGCTTGATCCCTAGTTCGTGGTACTATTGGATGGTGGCAGAACCTTTAAAAGTTGGGCCCTGGTTCAAAGTCTTCTTTCTGGTCATACGGAGACATGCCTTTTATGAGGATGTTGGCACCCTATACTTCCCACTCTTCTCTTTTTGCTTTCCTGCCATCATGAGGCAAGTAGCTTACTCTGGCATGTGCTCCCATCATGACATACTGCCTTGCCAGGGGCCCAAAAGCAACAAGTAATTTATCTCAGGTATTTTGGTCACAGTGATGAAAATCTAACACAGTGTTGTTCCAAAGTATTATGTGAGGACAAAAACATTTCAGTATATACTTCAGTTAAGCTTCATACACATGACAATTAGAGAAGCATCATGTTTTAGTACACTTAATTACCAAGAAAACTACTGATCCACTCTGAAAGCCTGAACATAAAACATAAACTACAGGACATACTTTGAGTGTACTTTAATCATTTCTAATTTGTGGTTTTCTCATAGAAACAGAAGAGGTACAAAGTTACAACTCCTTTTTGGGGGGGGGGAATTATTAATAAAAGGCAAAAAAATTTTCTTCCAAACTATTCTTTATCTTATTAAAAATCATTATCTTTATTGTCTTTATGTAATACATTTCACCTATTCCAAGACTTTTTCCACATTTTAACATTTCTGAAATTGGAATGTGGCTTACAATAATTGGAATATATTTGCTTCCACAGTGGCATATAAAACAGGTATCCTATAAACAAAGGTATAAGATGTAATGAAAAAAAAAAAAGATGTAATGAAATGTAGTACGTTATCTGATTCTTTTAAACTTCAAAATATCATCTACAAATAAATTTACTTCTAACACTCTGCTACTTCAATATCCTTGCCAATTTCAACCTTTGTTCCAATCTCATATTCAATTTATAAAACTCTAAATGATTTTAAAATAATTCTAATAACAGTTCCTGAAAACTTTTAAGGACAATATTTTTACTTTTTAATCATTGGAAATTCTTCCAGTAAACTGTGCCCTCAAGGCTTCCTAATATTTGACAACTAGAATAATTCTAACAAAACAATCTGAAAATTGAACAATCAATATTTCAATGATCTGGAGAGTAGTAAGCATACTTAAAACTGTACCTATAAAAATACGAAACACTCTATATAACATCCAAATTCATAAACTGAATGAATGAGCTAATCCTGTAAAGTGGAATTCCTAGGCCATAACCCACTGTAACCTTGGTATTTCAAAGAAGTCCCATCTCATCTGACACTCTAGCATCAGAAGAATTTTGCTATTTTTAGATTGTCTAAAATATAAAAACCCAAGTACAAAATTGTGAAAGAACTACTCGGGAAAACAAAACAAACTCTATGAAATCATTGAGGAATGGCCCTCTATTACTTAAAGGAAGTGGACCCTAAGGAAGTGGACAGGGCTCTGACAGAACTTCAGACTGTACAACTACTATACTGAAACTTCACTTCAAGGCAGAATTTTCAACTGTACCTTTTTCCCTAATCATTTCTCTTCCTTTCACTTCAACCTCTTAAGACTGTTTTTGTAGTATTAAACCAGCTGCTCCAAAGCTCTGTAAGAAACATCAACACTCAAGGTCTTCAAGGCTTGCCTTCTGGCTCAAGGCTCAACCCTCTCTTATTTTTCCATTGCTGACTTCTTTCTCAATTCCACTTCACTGAACACCAAACACCCCACGTTATTCCAAAGCCTCTTCATCTTGCCCATTTACAGGTCTGAGTCAAATCCAACTCACCTCCAGGGTCCACTAACCTCACAACTTTTTCTGGGAGAATTGTTCATTTGCCTTCTCCAGCTCCACACTGTTATTTCCAGACTATTTCTCCCTTATTTTGTACTTTTGTACAAAACCTACTCTTTTCTTTGAAGTTCATGCCACTAGTGGTTTTAAACTGTTATTTACCTTAGGATACTCCTTAAGAATATTCCTTTTCTTATGGTTTTGATACCACACATTATAATTTGCTCTTTCAGGCATTCCTTTTTTCCTCTATATTTAAAACCAACTTTGGCTCCATTTCTTTCTTCTAACTTGTTTTACCACCTACCTTTCATACCAAAACTTCCTAGAGAACAAGTTACACATCTCTAACTACTTCTCTGGTACATCAATCTACTGGTCTCTATGCTAAAAACACTCTGAAATGCCAAGATTGCTAGAAACTCCATTACCAAACATATCAGAAACATTCCATCTTCATCTTTATCTTAGGTAAAATCTGTACAAATGTCATGCCAGAGTCACATCAAAGCTGCTTGTCCTCTGGAAATTCCACTTCTCACCCATTTGTCTAACAACCAAAGAGACCTAAGAGTCACCTTAAACTTTTCTTTCTCTTATTTCCAGTATTCATACTTCCCAATGATTCCCAAGTTACATAAATTCCACTATTTAAACACTCTTCATGTGTAAGCATTCCCTCTCTATCTCCAGTATAATTTTAGTGTAGGCCATGGGTACATTTCCAAATTTTCACCATAACCTCCAAATGGTCTTTGCTACCTGTCAAATTCTCTTCTAGTCCAACAGCTGTATGATCACCAGTATTCTTCCAAAAGTACGGATTTGGGGCTGAGGATATAGCTCGATTGGTAGAGTACTTTCCTTACATGCACAAGGCCTTGGGTTCAATCCCCAGCACCACCACCAAAAAAAAAAAAAAAAGTACAGATTTGATCTGTAGTTAAGGTGACTTAATTCCCTTGTTTTAAAATTCTTCAAGGGCATGCTATTGCCTACAGGATAAAGCTGAAAGTCCTCAGTATGCCATAAGGATTCTGTGACATGATGTGGTTTCCTCACAAGATTCATTCCATGCATCCTCCAATCCATCAACTCTCCCTTGCTTATCGTGTACATGCTTCTTTCCTTGGTTTAGCCAGTCTCGTCTTCCACATCAAATCTGACAAATACCTGCTTACCCTGACACTTGACTGAAGCACACTTCCTTGTTACACCTTCTCAGTCACCCCAAGCCCTTCCTTCCTTTCTGCTGTGTACTTCTACTGTTATTTCTACTATATCATTATTTTAGAATTATTCTTTCTCTCCATTAGACTGAGTTTCTTAAAGGGAAGAATTCTGTCTCACTTAAGTACACTGTCCAGTAGTACATCAGCACTTTAAAAATATTCACCAAGTAAATCTTCACAAGCTAATGGCTCTATTCTTTCTCACTTTTAGGCCTTAAAATTTAACATAGAACACTATAAACTCCCTACACAATGGCAGTGAACTAAGGTAGGATGAGGGGAAAGTTAATCCATTCTGTTTGAGCAAATACCTGAGTTTCTTACTGGTGAACGGTAATACTTGTCCTGTGATTTAAAGGTATACATACAGAAGGTATAGCTCTAACAACAGTTACAGAGTTGGTGTTTTATTATGCACTAAAGTTACTAAACAGAGGAGTCATAAAGTAAATATTATGCAAATTAATAAGCTGACTTTGAATAAAATTGTATTTTATTCAATCTAATGGAGAAAATTAAAATTAAAAAGTTAATGATTAGTATCACTAGCATCCTGTACTAGCAACAGAACCGAATTTAAGGCAAATTTCTCAAGAAGAAATAAAAAGGCAGTTACCAATACAAATGAATAATTTTTAGGTTATAAGTTTTGAGGGACCAAGTACCTTTACTCTTATAAAAGTGTAAAAAATTCAAATGTGGCGGGGCTGGGATTGTGGCTCAGTGGTAGAGTGCTTGCCTCGCATGCGTGAGGCCCTGGGTTCGATCCTCAGCACCACATATAAATAATAAATGAATAAAACAAAAATCTATCAACAACTAAAAAAATATTTAAAAAAAAAAAAAAAAAATTCAAATGTGGCTATATACTCAAAGAAAGCCTATGATAAAAAAACTATTATTTGTATAATATTCTTAAAATAGTGGAAGTATTATATAGCTATGCATTCTATAACTAATCATAGACTGTTTAGAGCCTTGAATAGCTGAACTAATGACTCTTCACAGTATAGTTATTTTCATTATGGCTAAAGAAGAAAAGAAAAAAAAAAGACAACATGTTTGTTGGTAATGTAAGGAGTTTAATACTGAATTTTCCAAGTTTTCTCTGCCAAAATATCAGTACTACCTACCTTGGCCCTTCATGTTTTCTCCCCCACATCCCCATTATTGCAATGATCTCACTGTAGCCCCTATTCTATAATCCCTCCCTAAAATCACTAACTGGAGCTGTCTATAGCATTAACAAAAGAACTTTCCAGATCACATGTATCTATAAAACTTCTTCCCCACAGGATTAAGATGGCAGAGCAGGAGAAATCTCTTGATACCTGATAGTACCATTTTAATGCTCCAACCAGCATATGGCATTAGACTAATCTTATATAAAATTTTGAGAGCTCCAACTATGAGATTCCCTACATTATTTGCTAACATAAAATCATTTGTAGAAAATTAATTACATTTAATATTGAATATAAAAACAAAAATGAGTGATTCAATAATGATACTTTAATATTAAAAGAATTCATTAAAGAATTGTTAAAAATATGAGTTCAAAGCCAGCCTCAGCAACCTTGAGTTGCTGAGCAACTCAGTGAGACCCTCTGGGGTTATGGCTCAGTGGTAGAGTGCTTGCCTAGCATGTGTGAGGCACTGGGTTCAATCTTCAGCACCACATATAAATAAATAAAAATAAAAGCCCATCAACAACTAAAAAAACAAAAAATTAAAAAAAAAAGAATTGTTAAAAATATGATCACCACATATACTGGAAGCTAGAAATTATATCTAAAATGCTTAACTTTTATATTATTCAAATTAGTAAAAACTAGTGATATGTTTATCAAAATAGTTGTATTATAAAATGTCACTCACCATCCCCAGCAGGAAGTCCTCTCTCCTTTTTCTCATCACATTTGTTGCATTCACTGAAGTAAAGCAGCAAGAACATATCCAACAGTACCCAAATTAAGGAGGTGGCTAGGACCACCTTGCAGTATGCAAATTTTCTCATGGCACTTTAAGTCAAATGCAAAATTTTAAAATATATATATATAAATATACAAAGATCATGAAAATTATTCCAATCCAGTTTCATCAGAAATCACGTTCACACCCTATAAAGAAAAAAAAGAAAACAGACCGACTTAAAAATTTGGAACCTAAAAAATAAATTGTCTGATTAATATATTAAGATATGAATTAATTTCATTAACAATCTGAAATTTCATGATTATACAAATAACTCTTAGAAAGGAGTATCCAAGAGAAAAATGAATAAAGGATTTAATCAGGCACTTTGCAGAAGGAAAAGATACATGGCCAACAAATGTGTAGAAATGTGCTTGATTCCCTATAATTAGACATATGAATTAAAGAGCAAGTTTGCTCTTTCACATGTATCAAACATATGAGTCTCGACTCCCTTTCTATACAACTGCTATATTAAATGATAAGGCAAAAAACAAGCTATTAATTGCCTTGGGAATTTAAGCAACTAGTGATCCCTGCCTATTTCAAATATTCACATTCAGTTCCTAGACCCAAAGATCTCCATGTTGCCTATACCACAGCAGCTCCTCAGTTAACTTTTTTTTTTTTTTTTTTTTTGGTGCTCAGGGGTACTCGACCACTGAGCCACATCCCCAGCCCTATTTTGTATTTTATTTAGACACAAGGTCTCACTGAGTTCCTCAGCAACCTTGAGTTGCTGAGCAACTCAGGATTCTCCCTTCTCAGCCTCCCAAAGTGCTAGGATTACAGGCGTGTGCCACCACGCCCGGCTTCAGTTAACTCTTGTCCTTCTTCCCCACTGAATCCTATCCTAAAAACTCCACAATCAGGGGCTGGGACTGTGGCTCAGCGGTAGAGCGCTTGCCTCGCATGCGTGAGGCCCTGGGTTCGATCCTCAGCACCATGTACGAAGCAGTAAAATAAAGACATTGTGTCCATCTACAACTAAAAATATTATTAAAAAAAAGATTGATTTGAAAGATTACTGTAATCTCAAACAAGGGATTAATGTATATCCCTTGAAATAAAGATTCAAGATTATAAAAGTAATTAAAAAAAAAAAAAAAAAAACTCCACAATCACCAGTCACTCAGGGAACAGAGAAAACATGAAAAAGAAAAGGATATCACACAATCTGAGATGGAATCTTCACTCTGACTTCCCTGATTTTTAATTTCTATCTCCCACTATCCCACTTCCCATTCTTCTGTTGTAATAGTATGAGAAAGTGGAAATTTGGAAAGTAACTTAGGATAGTTTGAGTAGAAATGCTTCTGGCACATAAAAAATTCATCTTGCCAGAGGAGGTAGAGCATGCTATAACAACCAACTCAGGAGGCCGAGACAGGAAGATGGCAAGTTCAAATAGAGCTTGGGCAGTAACTGAACAACATCCTGTCTCAAAATTAAAAAAAAAAAAATGAAAAGGGCTGGGCATGTAGTTCAGTGGTAGAGCACCCCTCGGATCAATTCCCAGTACCCCCAAAAAAAAAAACTGACTTCATCTTGGTGAGCTATGGTGCAGTCTGAGACCTTAGATGAGGTAGGAATCATGTCACTGTGTAACTGACACCAAAATTCAAAGACCTGTGTTACTGCTGATCAGGAGAGAATTAAGCCAAGTGTATTCCAATGTTGTAAACAGAGAAATTATATATATACTATGCATTCGTGCCCCATATTGAGAGCCACATAAGCAGATGTTCTGAAGCACTGGGTTGATAGCATACAGCCTATTCTTACAAGGGCAACTTTATATAACATATTCCATGGTAGCCAGCAGAGATGCATTAACCTGAACAATTCAGGACAGGTGAGTGAGTTTATGTATAAAATAGATACAGTAGCTCTTCACAAGGTTGCTAGACAACAATCTGAAATCACCTTAAAAAAATAAAAGGAATACTTTTAAGTGTAAAATACTACATTTTTTGCTCATCTCTCTGGATTGTGTGATTTCTTGCTTATATTCTTCCTTTCATCAGACCAACATTCTTTGACTGCAAGGTGAAAACAAGGATGCTATTGCCATACTCCTGCCTTAAAATCATGCTAAATCAATTAACACTTGATACTGTATCACATGCAGTGAGCTGCTACCAATAACTATAGTAACGGTAAAAGGACTATAGGCCACAATGTCATGAAACAACGTTTCTCTCCACAGAAGCAGATATATGAATTTATATTCTGAGCTATTTCACATGAAAGGCTATGCCTCTTTTGGTCACTAGCAAAGCATATGATTACTCATGAAATGGATTTCAAATCTAGTTTCATGGTCTCTAAAATCTAATGATTTTTTGAACTTACATACAGTCAGATCAGCTTTTCAGAGCAGATCCCTCAAGAGAAAGAAAAACATGTCTACACAAAGACCTGTATACACATTTTTTTTAATATCCCCACCCTCTAAATCCAAATCCTTATAGCACTTTAATAATAATCAAAATCTGGAAAAAATTTGAATATCCATCACCTGATGAATAAATAAATTGTAGTCCAGACTGAACATCCCTTATCCAAACTGCTTCAGATCAAAACTGTTTCAGATTTTGGAGTTTTTCAGATTTTTGCAATGTTCGCAAAGACTACTAGCTGAACATCCCTAACTCGAAATCTGAAATGCTCCAAAATCCAAAACTTTTAAACTTTTTAAAAATTTTAAAGTGTCACAACACTGCTAAAAACATTTCTGATTTCAGAACATTTTGGAATAGAGATGTGCAATCTGAACATCTATACAATGAAACACTACTCAACAATCCAGCAGTAAGACAGGAGAACAAGCTTATCATCTGGGATACTATGTTGTACAGTCCAATAAAGTTTACTGGCTTAATATTTCCATTTAGATCATATAGTATCTGATATCTTGAGTTTTCTAAAGTAATAAAGTGATTTAAATTCTAGCAGCATCTTAAAAGTTGATACTTTCTTCTTATTTATAGTTATATATGTTCAAGACAAAGACCTTGGCAAACACAGAAAACTAAAATCACTTTTATAAAAGACATAAAACTACCTGTAAATTCACATTTCAGTTAAACTCCATTATCAATGAGTTAAGTGTCCTTTCAGTCATTCAGAACAGACAGTAAATAATGTCATATTTTAAAGCAAGTTTGTAATGTCTATTTTGACTCAAATGCTTTAATGGCTTCATTATAGGGAGGAGGGGAAGATGGGGATAACTACAAAGAGGTAGCATGAAAGGCCTTTATAGTCATACTGCATTTTATTTTTAACAAATAATGTGTTCAACAGATACCCCTCTTCCACCACGGTCACTGAGTAATATGTCAGGTGTTTTTTTTGGGGGGGTGGGGGAGTACTGGGCATTGGACCTAGGGGGCACTTAACCACTGAGTCACATCCCCAGCCCTTTTTTAAAATTTTTGAGACAAGGTCTCACTAAGTTGCTTAAAGCCTCATTAAGTTGCTGAGGCTGGCTTTGAAATTGTGATTCTTCTGCCTCAGCATCCTGAGTTGCTGAGATTATAGGTGTGTGCCATCACACCTAGCTTTGAGTACTGTGTCCTAAGAAACATCGTATGTCTCAATCCTTACTTCAAAATAGTCATGATATCCACAAAGCTATGTCAAAATGGCACATATACTGCTTTATACATAAAGAACAGACATATAATAGACACAAACAAAGGAGGCTTCCTGGCTCAAGATTCTGGCTTTTATCCCGCTTCCCACTCCCTCCTCGGAGCACTGAGATACACTGTTCAGTAGTGAAAAATGTTTACAACTGGAAAATTCTGAGACTTGCTGTTTTTCTAACATTGTGTTCTGAGATTTGTCCATACACTGAACATAGTTGTATTTAATTCATTTTCACTAATGAAAAGTATTCTGTACGTTTAGCATACCATAGTTTCTTTACTCTCAATGGACATTTAAGTTCTTTCTAGATTCACTATTATAAGCAGTATGCTATAACTATACCAGATCATGTCCCCTGGTATACATGTACAGAAATATTTATGTAGGGCAGAGGTTGCCCAACTTTTATGGCAAAGGGCCAGATGATAAAAATTTTAGGTTTTGGTGGCCATGGTGGTGCACACCTGTAATCTCAGCAACTTGGAAGCCTGAGGCAGGAGGATCACAAGTTTGAGGCCAGTAGCAAGGCCCTAAGCAAATTAGTGAGACCATGTCTCTAAATAAAAAATAAAAAGGGTCTGGAATGTGGTTAAGTGCTCCTGGATTCAATCCCTGGTACAAAAAAACCTTTTTTTTAGGTTTTGTGTTTTTGTGAGTCATTTTCTGTTGCAACCACTAAATTCTGGTTGTACTATGAATGCTGCCATAGATGAATGTGACAATATCCAACAGTTTATTTATAGACTCTGAAATCTGAACTTCATAGTTTTCATATTACAAATTATATATAAAATATCATTCTATATTTAAGCATTTAAAAATGTTAAAAACTACTCTTAATTCATGAGTCATCATAATGACCCCTAATCTAGAAATATATACCTTGGGGTGTTAGATCATAAGATATGTGTATTTTCAATGTAAGTAGATATCATCAATTTATTTTCCCAGGTGGTCAAAACAAACTACCTAGGAACTCTGGTAGATGTGTTCAATCCTTGGCCAGGCTTACTATTGTCAGACTTTTATTTTTGACAATCTTGGTAAGTGTGTAGTTGTTATATTAATGTAGTTTTAATGTGCATTTCCCATCATCTCTGATATTACTGGTCATTCCATTTATTCTCTGATATGCCTACTGAAGTCTGGTTTACTATTCTATTAGATGAGTTTTGTCTTTCTTCTTAGTTTGTGAAAATCTTAATACAATGCGGCATCAGTTATACATCCTGCAAGAATCTTTTCCCAGTTTATAGACAAACACCAACCCAAGAAACCTAGCAGGAAAAGACACATTCAGATAGAGAAATTTTCAAACAGTTTTTATCAGCAGGCAGTATAAGATAAGATTTCAAGTAAGTTTTTTCTACAGTTGTTTTGTTTCTGTCACTCCTTTACCTAAAATCTTTTCATGGCTTCCCACTGTCCTTTATTCAATGTTTCCCACTGTCCTGTTTTTTCTAAAGAACATTGGTACTGCAGGGTCCATACCTGAATGGGTCTTAACTAAAGAAATTCCATCCATTGTCAAACAAGTTGGGGAATGTTGCTGGGCAAGGTGGCGCATACCTGTAATCCCAGTGGCTCAGGAGGCTGAGACAAGAGCATCATAGGTTCAAAGCCAGCCTCAGCAAAAGCCAGGCACTAAGCAAAATATCTTACGTTTAAGAACAGATGTATCTTACATTAAAGAACAATTGAGAAATATGAACTTTTAAAACAGTTAAGTCAATATATTACAAAATTAACCCTCATGTCATGAAGGTCTGTTTTGTAGTTGGCTTTTAAACATAGTGGAATCCCCTTTTTTTATTTACTAGAATTTGCAGATTCACAAAAATATCAGTTTCACAAAAGCAAAAAAAACCCATAATTAGCCAGGCGCAGTGGCTCAAGCCTGTAATCCCAGCACTTAGGGAGGCTGAGACAGGAGAATCACAAGTTCAAAGCCAGCCTCAGCAATGGCGAGGCACTAAGCAACTCAGTGTGACCCTGTCTCTACATAAAACACAAAATAGGGCTGGGGATGTGGCTCAGTGGTCGAGTACCCCTGAGTTCAATCCCCAGTACCAAAAAACAAAAAAACAAAAAAACCCCATAATTTTTAAATTTGCCTAATTTTAGATTTGGAACAAATTTTTTACTACTCTATTGCTATTTGAACACTGTTTCATGTTAGACAATAAAGACAGTGCACATGAGGAAAATGACATGCTGGAAAGTGTATTTTATTTAGAGATGGTCTCACTGAGTTGCTTATAGGCATGCCCCCATTGCCCCTGGCTTTTTTTTTTTTTTTTTTTTTTTGGTAATTTTTACAATTTCACAGACCCTTTAGTACCAATAATATGCAATGTGAATCTTCTAGGGTGAATATAAGTATATAGCATTTCCCCAACTTATTTATTTTTTTATTTTTGGGTACCAGGGATTGAACTCAGGGGCACTCGACCACTAAGCCACATCCCCAGCCCTATTTTTTTGTATTTTATTTTGAGACAGGGCCTCACTAAGTTGCTTACAGCCCCTTTAAGTTGGTGAGGCTGGCCTCAAACTTGTGATTCTCTTGTCTTAGCCTCCCAAATTGCTGGGATTACATGCACCACTGTGATCTTTATTTTTATTTTTTAAAGTTTAGAATATCATGTTCCAAAGACTGTATCTAGCATCAAATACTTCATTCATTATTTCATGTAGGAAATCATGAAGAAAGAATTAAACACAGCAGATCTGTATTCTTGTTAATCTCCAGGGCATATCTGAGCTTTGGTGATAACCTTAGCCAAACTCTGAGAACTAAACCCTAGAATGTTCAGTTACTGGTTAATGATTTTATTCTGTATATTCCAGGCAATGTTCAGGTTGTCATAGGCTGTTAACATGACTTAAAGAATTGTCAAGATTTGTGATGTGTATCTGTTATCTGTCTAGTGTTTCAAGTTTCAGTTACCAGAGATAATCACATGGTAGAAATAAATATATACCTGTGGGACCAGCTCCCTGTAAGACTGTTAATACATGCAGCCATGGCTACAGATATCTTGTATATGTCTCTCTTAATATGTGACTCATAGCCAGAGAGAAAAGCACATCCATGTGATTCTCAGAGGGAAGACCTAGAAGCCTGGGCCTGACCTCTCTTGTATTCACTTGTACATCTTTTCCCTGCTGTTTTGAACTGTAGCCTTTGCCTTGAGTATAACTTTATATTACAACTTTATATTGAGCTGTGTGGGCCTTTCCAGCAAATCAGTAGCAACTGGGACCACTCAAAACAGATACCATTTTAAAATGTGGTATACCATACTTCTCTATTTGTCAGAAGAAGGTAAGTGATTATAATCATAATTATAATCCCTTGAAATGAATAACTCAATGGACAGGAGAAATTTTTAACATAGTAGACTGAAACTGCTATCCTTAGAAAGGCTTGGTTGGCAAGGTTGCCCTGGGCTGGCACCTGGGAACCTGAATGGTAAACAGTTCTCTGAACTGATATAAAACTTTCCCTAAATGTTAAGTGTGGATCACTGTGTCTAAACTATACAAACAGTATGATTTATGCCAAACAATCGCTTTCCTTTTGAGAATCTAGAATTTTTTTATGTGCTAAACAGAAGCTGCCTACGTAACCAACCCCAATGAAAACCTTGGGCACTGAATCTCTAATGAGTTCTCTTGGTAGACAACATTTCACAGTAGACAACATTTCACATGTATTGTCACATTTCATTGCTGGAGGAATTAAGCATATCCTGTGTTACTCCACAAGGAGGATTCTTGGAAGACTGTACCTGGTTTCTTCTCGTCCCTGCACTTTTCCCCTTGCTTTGGATCCTTTTGCTGTAATAAATCTTAGCCGTTAGTTTGACTATGTGATGCAGCCTGTGAGTCCTTCTAGCCAATCATTGAATATAGGGGTGGTCTTAGGAACCCCCCACACAATCACATTAAAAGAGAGTGAATGTATGTTTACAAGGCCAAATACTGAAGTTTAAATGTAAGCTCAAATTACAGTTCTAACACTTATACATGAGTTAACGTAAGTTAACTTAATTATAAAAACCTGAGCTGCTTTATTCCTTAAATGAGAAAAAAAACATACCCACTTCATAGTACCATCAGAGTAAATTTAATGAGGGAATGCACAATACAGTATACTACACACTTAGTAAATACTAAATGGTATTTCTGGAGGTACTTTCTTAGATGAAACAAGCATCTTTTACATGTACACTGATGGAATGAAAATTCAAATGGCCCTTTGGGGTACCACAAAAAGAAGCTCAGAGACAATTTTTGACCTTGTATCTTCAAATGCTGGCTTTGTAAATTATTTCCAGATCATATAACAGGATAGTTTGACCAAGTTAAACTCTATATAAGAATTATCTTTTGATTTCTTCATTTAATCTTCAAACTGACCTCTCTAATGAGAAATGAAAGTACTAATTAACTAGTACTGGGGCTGCAGTGTATGGTTATGTTTCTCAAATTATTAAACTAGAATTTTAGAATAAGCCCTTATCTTACATGTATATGAGGCATAAAGCCCAACTAATATAAGTTCAAAACATAACTAGTAGGTTTTCAAACCTAGAAAGCTGTAAGGTCAAACTCAAATGTAAAAAGAAGCACAACCTTGAAGTCATTCATTCCACTCTATCAACTTACCCCAAAGTGGTTTTTCAAATGAATTCATAATCCAAATCCACATGTCCCACATTTCCTGTTAAAAAATAAATTTCCTAAAATGAGTAGATTTCAAAGTATTTCTATCTCCCCCTGTCCCCCTCACCTGAGCCACCCTGTTCCACCAGACTGCATGCCAGCTACCAACTGAGTGCAAGGACCATGTCAGCACAGTACCTGGCATATAGTAGATGTCCACTTAATGTCTACTAAATGAATGAGTGGATCAAAAAATGAAGTATTACTAAAAACCAACACCAAACTCAGTGGAAATACTATAAAGTTATCTTTCTTATTCTAAGAAAATTATGAGGATATTAAGTTTTCAGGAGAAGAGGCCAAAGACACTCCGCATCTATGGCAGATAAAAACTGGACCCCAACTGAATTCAAGTGATAACTCTGCTAAAGCCTCCTATTCCTAACTGGTCTATATCAACTATAATCATTCTATTTCTCTTACCAGTGTAAGTGATCAAATCCTGACCAACAAGACCTGAGGAGAAGTTTGCTGGGATGCATTTGGGAAAAGTTATTCTCCTATATAAAAATGCTGAAGGACAAACTATACTTTTCCACCTTTGGATAAGCACATTTAGAAGAGCTATAGCCATCTTGAGGCCATGAGGGAAGCCATCATCAACATACTAAAGATGACAAAGTAAAAGCATGGAGAACACATGGGGCTCTGATTATTCTCACAGAACCAGACCAACACTGAAAATTCCTGCATGTGAACTTCTTAATATGTGACTTAATAAAGCCCTCAGTGATTAATTGGGTATTCTGCTCCTACAGTCAAATACTCCCTAATATACCACTCTACAACTTATAATTATTGATTTAGATAAGTATTCATCACTATGAAGAAAAAATGAAGATGTAAACAGCAGAGAATCTAAGAAAACTTATTTTTATGGAAGAATATAAAAAAGTAGAATATCAACATAAACTTAATAGCTACAAACTACAACTTTTTGGTTTCTGACATTACCATCTTAGATGTGACATTACAGTCAGGAGCCATGTCACAAGAGGGATATGTTCTGAGAAAATGTACCATCAGATGATTTCACTGTTATGGGAACATCAGAGCGTGCTTACACAAACCAAGTAATATACAGCCTGCTACATACTTCAGTTATATGGAATATATCATTGTATATGGTCCATCCTTGCCCAAAATACTATTATGTAACACATGGCAATGTATAATTAATCACAGGATTAGACATCTCTAATTTGCTCATAGTTTGTCAAGTATCTGCAAGACACTACGATAAGTGGTATGATACACATAAACATGAAAAAGCTCCGTCTCTTGTATGGTTTGTTTCCCCCAAAAGTTCCCCCAAAGTTAATGTGTTAGAAACTTATACCCAAATTCAGATGCTGATGATATTTGAAGGTAGGGTCTTTGGGAGGTAATCAAGGTTGGATGAGATCACAAGGTGAGGGTCCCCATCATGAGATTAGTGACTTAAAAGAAAACGAAGAAAGACCTAAGCTGAAATGTTCCCTTGCTCTCACCATGGGATGTCCCCTCCACCATGTTATGACACAGCATTAGGTCCTTATCAGGTACCAACACCTTGATATTGGACTTCTAAACCTCTAGAACTTTTGAGAATTAAATTTCTTTTATTTGTGAATTATCAGTCTCGGGTATTCTATTGTAGCAACACAAAATGGACTCAGTCCTTTCCCCTCAACAAGTCTGGTATGGGAAATAACAAGGAAAGCTTGTGTGGCACTTCACACAATAATTATTATTATTATTTTTGTTTTTTGTATTTTTGTAAAAGGTTCCAAAAGCATAAGGGGCCACACTGTACAAAAGAGACAAACTGGTAGACACAAAGATTAGGGAATTGTTCTAAGTTAGAAAAATCCAACAAGGTATTTCAGGTGGACAAACAGAGCTAAAATAGGGAATGTCTGAGGAACAGCAAACAGAAAAATTAGTAGATAGAGTTGAAAGGGTATATTCACCACAGAGGAATTCCTGGCTATTATGCTAAGGTATTTGAATGGCCCGAGTAAGTTATTAATTTCTTCCTTTATTTTTATTTCTTAAACACAAATGCCAGATCATTACAACAGAACAATCTGTCGTGGTTTCAAAAAATATGTATCATTGCCCCAACCATGAACTTAAACACTAGGAAATACACTGTCATGATCATCAACAATGCAAGATCCTGGGGACTACGAGGAACAACTTCTGAGAAGTAAAGGTTCCAGCAGGAAATTCCTTCAGACTAGAGGCCCATGCTATTTTCTGGTCATAGAGTCCCCAAAATCTCCAAGATTTTGTGATTTTTACCACGATAACAATCTTGGCCTCAAGTGCCATAATGCTGCCCTATTTCCCTCAGATTACCCTTCTCTCTTCTTTACTATTCTCTGTGCAAGTAGTCTTTATTCTTGGTAGCTAAGGTCTGGCTTCACTTCAATGAAACTGCTTGTTGATCAAGTCACTCTAATGTCCCACCACAACTGATGCTTTTCTAGCCTCATTCTACTTGATGTCTCAATCATCTTAAAATTATTTTGGGAATAGGCAGACTATAAACAAACCTCTTCTTCTCACGGCTTCCAGGATCTTTGCTTTTCTCCTACTTTTCTGACCATGCTTCAGTCTTCTTTACTGGTTCCTCCCTCTCTGCCCTGGATCTATGCTTAAGGACCTTGACATATACAACATCCTTCCGGAGAAATTCATTGGTTGCACAGTTTTACCCTCTGCGTGTTGATGGCTCTCATCTCTCTTACCTTCTTCCTGGGATTTCTAGTTAGACTGTAAGCTTCTCCAGCAAGGGAATTGTGTTTTTCATACTTGACCTCTAAAAATGTTATGAAATATCTGAAGACAACATAAACTCATCTATAAACAGCAATTCCTCTCTAATGTTACTGTTTATCCTTTTCTAATACTTTACTTTCCACTATAGCACCAATCACTAAGCTATATTGTAATACATTAATCTATCAGTTATCTAGTGAGCTCCACAAATACAAGGACTTTGTTTTATTTAATCCAATACGTAACTCTAACAGCTAGCAGAGTGCTTTGAATAAAATAGAAGAGCTGAATATTTATTATATAAATGAAATACTAGAAAACAACATAAGTGAGAAGAAATAAAGGTAAATGAGGGGCTGAGATTGTGGCTCAGAGGTAGAGCACTTGCCTAGCATGCGTGAGGCACTGGGTTCGATTCCCAGCACCACATAAAAATAAAATAAAGGTATTGTGTCCACCTACAACTAAAAAGTATATCTTTTAAAAAAAAAAAAAAGTAAATGAAAGCAAAATATTTTAAAGTATTGTGTTTACATATAGGATAGAGTATTTACTTAATCCTAAGACATTTTACTAAAATATTATACTGAAAATTAAAAGGTAACAATTATGTAAAACAATGTTAAACATAAAAATCAAAGTTGAAAAGGGAATAAGAAAACTAATCAATTAAAAATAAATAAAAGGCACAGTTCCACTCCAGAGTTCCTGCGGACAAGCAGGAGTGCAAAACTGGGCCCAAAACTGCCTTCTGGGAACTTCACCGGTGTCCAGCTGAGGGCAGGACAAGACTGCTAGCCTCCAGCCACAGGGGAGCCCACATCCACGGTTAGGGTTCTACACAGAGACTCTTGCTTGTGACCCTGCCTAAGTGAGGCCAGGGCCCACCCCAGTTCCACTCCACAGTTGCTGTGGACCCAGCGGGAGTGCAACAGACAGCCCAAAACTGCCCTCAGGGACTGCCACAGGAGCCCAGCCAAGGCCACGCCCATTGCTCTCTAGAGGTACATCCACTACTTCCGCCACCAACTTTAGTGGGAGCGGTGCCCATCTGGGGACCCTGGGAGAACAGAAGTAGCTTCAAGGTGAGACACAGGTAATCTGGAGTATCAGTACAAGATTACAGGATAGAAGCCGCAATACCTCAGATCAGTATTTCAAGAAAGGAAGATACACAATCAACATGAAAAAACAAGGGAAGAAAGTGCCCCAAATAAACCTTGCTACCACTGTAACAGAATCCATTGACAATACAGTTGATGAAATGTCAGAGAAAGAATTCCAAATGTACATAAATAAAATGATCAGTGAATTAAAGAATGACATAAGTGAGCAATTATAGGCAAAAATTGATCAATCCAACAAAGAAATAGAAGAGCAAATAAAGGCAACCATCGATCATTCGAACAAAGAGATAAGAGAGCAATTACAAGTAGCAAAAGATTACTTTAAGAAAGAGCTAGAGATGGGGCTGGGGCTGTAGCTCAGTGGTGGAGCACTTGCCTAGCATGCGTGAGGTCCTGGGTTCGATCCTCAGCACCACATATAAATAATAAATGAATAAAATAAAGATCCATCAAAAACCAAAAAAAAAAAATTAAAAAAAAAAAAGAAAGAAAGAGCTAGAGAGCGTGGGGAAAAAAACCAATCAGAAATTCTTGAAATGAAGGAAACAATAAACCAAATAAAAAACTCAATAGAAAGCATCACCAGCCGACTAGATCACCTAGAAGACAGAACCTCGGATAATGAAGACAAGATATACAATCTTGAAAATAAACTTGACCATATAGTGAAGATGGTAAAAAATCATGAACAGAACATACAAGAAATATGGGATAGCATCAAAAGACCAACTCTAAGATTTATTGGGATAGAAGAAGGCACAGAATTTCAAACCAAAGGAATGCACAAACTCTTCAATGAAATAATATCAGAAAATAGCCCAAATATGAAAAATGAAGCGGAAAATCAAATACAAGAGGCTTACAGGACACCAAACGTACAAAATTTCAACAGATCTACACGAAGGCACATTATCATGAAAATGCCCAACATACAGAATAAGGATAGAATTTTAAAGGCCCTGAGAGAGAGGAATCAGATTACATATAAAGGGAGACCAATTTGGATCTCAGCAGTTTTCAACCCAGACCCTAAAAGCCAGGAGATCATGGAACAATGTATACCAAGCTCTGAAAGAAAATGGATGCCAACCAAGAATCCTATATCCAGCAAAACTGAGCTTCAGATCTGATGACAAAATAAAAACCTTCCATGATAAACAAAAGTTAAAAGAATTTACAGCAAGAAAGCCTGCACTACACAATATTCCTGGCAAAACATCCCAGGAGGAGGAAATGACAACCAACAATGAAAATATGCAAAGAGAGGAACTCCACTAAGGGGGAGTGGGGAGGGGCAATCAAAGGAGAAACCAAGTCAAGGTAAAAACCAAAAATAAACCAAAATGACTGGGACTACAAATCATATTTCAATAAGAACCCTGAATGTGAATGGCCTGAATGCACCAATTAAAAGACAGACTGACGGACTGGATTAAAAAACAGACCCAACAATATGCTGTCTACAAGAGACTCATCTCACAGGAAAAGACATCCACAGCCTGAAAGTGAAAGGGTGGGAAAAAACGTATCACTCACATGGAACCCACAAACAAGCAGGAGTTTCCTTCCTCATATCAGATAAAGTGGACTTCAAACCAAAGATAGTGAAAAGAGATGAAGGTCATTTCATACTTCTTAAGGGAATCATACATCAACAAGACATAACAATCATAAATATCTATGCCCCAAATAATGAGGCTTCTACATGTATCAAACAAATCCTTCTCAAATACAAAAATCAAATAGACCACAACACAATAATACTTGGAGACTTTAACACAGCTCTCTCACCACTAGATAGATCTTCCAAACAAAAACTTAATAAAGAAACCATAGAACTCAATGAAACTATCAATAATTTAGACTTAACAGACATATACAGAGTGTTCCATCCATCAACAAGCGAATACATTTTTTTCTCAGTAGCACACGGATCCTTTCCCAAAATAGATCATATGTTATGTCACAAAGCCAGTCTTAGCAAATACAAAAAAATAGATTCTACCCTGCATCCTATTTGACCACAATGGAATAAAATTACAAATGAATGACAGATTAAAAAGCAAAAACTACTCCATCACCTGGAAACTAAATAATATGCTATTGAATGATGCATGGATAACAGAAGACATCAAGGAAG
>CM053412.1:33624531-33664816 GCA_028644305.1 Xerus rutilus
GGCTGGGCTCCTGAGGCGGCCCCTGAGGGCTGTTTTGGCCCTCTCTTGCACTCCTGTTGGTGAACAGGAACTCCTGAGTTTGGGCTCCTCAGTGGCTCGAGGTGGCAGTTCCTGGTCTCCCTCTTGCTGGACACCAGTGGAGGTTCCTGCAGGCGGATGTGGGCCCTCTGCGGCTCCTGCCGGTGCACAGGAGCTCCCTATTAACTCTTTAAAATGGGTTTTTTCTTCTCTTTGTAAGAACTGGTACAAAGCTATTAAATCACACCTTAAAAAACTGAAACTCCAAACACAAGACAGTACTTTGTAGCCTTATCATTTTTTTATTGGTTTTCTCTTTATCTTTCAAGTTTTTGCTCTTAAAAGGTAGCAAATAAAACCAAAGTTCACATTTTAAATAAACACTGTGTTATAATGAGGCCACTTTAAGTTGTCTGTCAGATAAAACTCCCAAAGGACAGGACCCACAAAACTTAGAGATAGGATTTACTTATAAAAACAAAAACTTTATAGGAAACTTTTGCTCCAATCCCCTTTTTAAGGCAATAAACCATTGTAATCATTTCATGCACAAATAAAAAAGACCAAGTTGAGAATGTTTCCCAAGGCAGACAAATACAGTTTTTTTAGTTTTGTTTTGTTTTGTTTTTGTGGTGCTAGGGATTGAACCCAGGGCCTTGTGCATGCAAGGCAAGCATTCTACCAGCTGAGTCATATCCCCAGGCCCATAAATATAGTATTTTAACAACGCAACATAAAATCAGCTACTAATAATGGTTTTTAAAGCACTTCCAAGCTCTAGTCTTGCTCTTCCAAGGTGCCATTCTCCCTCAATCTCCAGACTATGAGAATTCCTCCTATATTTGGCCAGTATATTTAGTCTTCTCAATTTCCAAAATTCAGCTTCCTATAGCTCCTTAATTTTATATATTATCAGGTATACAAAGAGAACAAACTGTCTTTTAAAAATCTAAGTTAGATATTTAAAATTTTTCTATAAAGTTGCTGCAAATTACAGTAAAATTTTCTTACTGGCTTAGACAAAATTGGAAAATAAACCCCAGAAACAAAATAGTTTTTGGTTTTTTGTGAAAGCAAACTAATGATTACATACTTACAGGAAAATGGCCTTAATAACATATTAATACTTACATTTCAATGCTTACAATGTTAGTAGTAAGCTAAAATATTAAATAAAACCATAAAGTATGGTAGCAAGTGTAAAATCTCCACAGTATGCTCAAGTGCCTCTCTTGATCTAACACAATATTCCTACCCTGGAAATATCAATCCCTTGGCCAATTTAGTGGCTTAGGCATGGAATGAAAAGGAAAGGGAAAGGCATAACTCCAGAGACCTCTCTCTCCTCTCTTAATGCCAGCACATATGCACTTTAACCTAAACAGTTGCACTCTATACATTGTCTCTATACATTGAAGGCAAGTACAATGTATTATTTGAAAATGTAATCCTGCTACTAAAGAGTTTGAAAATGACCTCTAGTAGCAATTCTTAAAGTGAAGTACAGGGATTTCCCCTGCATTCTAGGGATCATCAAGATCCTTTCTGCAAAGTCAAAACCATTTTTATACTATATTAAGTTATTTGCCATTTTACTCTCATTCTCTAAGTATATAGCCAAGTTCTAGGGACTACATGACATGCAGCATCAAAAGAATGAATACAAAAAAAGATTATGAGAATCCAGCTACAAGAAAGGCAGATAATGGAGCTGGGTACAGTGACACGCCTGTAATCCCAGAAGCTTAGCAGGCTGAAGCAGGAGGATCACAAGTTCAAAGCCAGACTCAGCAACAGCAAGGCACTAAGCAACTCAGTGAGACCCTGTCCTTAAAATACAAAATAGGGCTGGGGATGTGGTTCAGTGACCCAGTGTCCCTGAGGGAGGGAGGGAGGGAGGGAGGGATTCAGATCAAAGTTTTATGAATGCAGAGGGAGGAAGGAAGGAAGGAAGGAAGGAAGGAAGGAAGGCAGGCAAATACTGAGTTTTGCACAAACATAAAAAAACTATGGTCAAATTTCTCACTAATTTTTTGTTTGCAAAGTTATTTTTTAAAATATTTTTAAGTTGTTGATGGATCTTTATTTTATTCATTTATTATTTATATGTGGTGCTGAGGATCGAACCCAGTGCCACGCTAGGCAAGCGCTCTACACTGAGCTATAGCCCCAGCCCCTCCTAAGTTATTTTTGTAAAATTAAATACACTAATATGTAATCAGATTTTTATTTTGTGGGGGTTTTGTTTTGTTTTGTTTTGGGCAGTACTGGGGGTTGAACCCAGGGCCTGATGTGTACTAGACTAGCAGTTTTACCAGAGTGATATCCCCAGCTCCCAATTTATTATTTTAAATGAACTATTTATAAATTTCTAGGTTTTATATTTAATATAGTACATATCAGCATATATTCCCCAGAAAACAAACTCTTTGGGGTCCTTAATAATTTTTTAAAATGCAAAATGGTCTAGAGGACAATAAGAAGCACTAATCTATAGAATAAAAGCAAAATCATAGTTTTAAAAAAATCCACACTTACATTCATTCACTCCACAACATATATTAAATGCCTCCTCATCATAAAAGGTTCTAGGTCCCGGGGATACAGCAATAAATAGGACAGACAATGTTCTACTCTCATGAAATTGTAGTCAAGTGTTTGGAAATACACAATAAAAAAATGACACTAATAAGATACTCCATGAATAAAAGAGAGTTGGCGTGTTCGCAAGTGACTGTGTTACTATATTACACTGGTTCTTCAGGAAAGGCTTCTCTGAGGCATTGTACTGAGGAGGAAGGAGATGAGGGAAAACAAGGAGCCAGCTATAGGAAGAGCCTTCCAGGCTAAGATCTTTGGGACTCTGCCCATCACAGAATCAACCATACTCCAGCTTCCACACCTGCTTCAAGTCTCCTGCTCTTCAGTTACATCCAACTACTCCTAGATTCCCAAATGTATCATATGCTTTCTCTTGCTTCCATGTCTCCACATTTGTGATTTCCTCCATCTAAAATAGCCTCTGTTTCTCCAACTGCCAAACTTAAAAGATTCAGGTCAAAGTTTTATGAATGCAGAGGTTTTGTATCCCCAGGATCCAGGTCTATGCCTGCTGACATATTGCTAAAACTCACTAATATCTCCATGTCTTATAGCATCTTTATTAATATCATATAGTTGTGGTTTTATATGCCAAGTTCACCTATCTGACTATGAGTCTTCGGAAGGTATTTCTGATTCTGCAGTACTGAACACAGTGCCTGGTTTACAGTAGTTTTGTAACTATCAGACAAATGACTAAACCAAAAGAATCACATTTTTTATTCTTATTGTAGCTATTTTTATGTCTAATCTTTTACAGCTAAAAATTATGCCTCATTCATCTATCATTGATTCTAACACTGAGCATATAAAATCACACATAGTCCATATATGGTAATTTGTAAAACACTTTATAATTTTCAAATCCACTCTGTAAAAGGTAATATAAAAAGGAATATCCCAAATTACAATTTTACATAAGAATGGAAGAGGTGTCTAGTATCCATATCAAGGATCTTAGTTCCCCAGACCAACATTTAAAGGTAGGAAAGACTCTTATTTAAACATTTGATTTTTACTAAGGTCAGCCAAAACCTGAAAGTTGGAGTTAGCATTCCAGCTGGCAACTGCACACAGCAAGTGAAACAGTAAAAAATGATCCCCATATTACTTAGTTTAGAAAGAGCTAGTTCTTACTGTATCTAATCAACTGAGCTGATTTGTTATGTGAAAAGCTCTATTATATACTAGCTGTTTATACTGCAACTTCCTTAACCCCACAATGTTCTTAATTTTTACAAGCTCTAAATAGTTTATTTACTCATATACTTTTCTAGTAGTTCTCTTGAACTGCTTATCCAGTGTATTCACCTGGACCTACCGTGAATACATTCTTCTTTTTTTTTTGGTAACAGGGATTGAACTCAGGGGTACTCGACCACTGAGCCACATCCCCAGCCCTATTTTGTGTTTTATGTAGAGACAAGGTCTCACTGAGTTGCTTGGCGCCTCGCCGTTGCTGAGGCTGGCTTTGAACTCGCAATTCTCCTGTCTTAGCCTCCCAAAGTGCTGGGATTACAAGCATGAGCCACCTCGCCCGGCTGTGAATACATTCTTTCCTATATTCTCCTTCCTGTGAGTCTTTCAAGATTGGTTAGAACTCTCAAAATTTACAGGAAAATAAAGAAATTTAAACCTACACCAATAAATAATGCAGCATGACCAAGATGATTTCTTTATTCTGGTGCCAAGGACTGAACTCACAGTTTCGTTTTCTACCATCGAGCTACATCCATACCTCCTATGAAAAAGATTTTTTAAAAAACAAAATTTGTTGGAGGGAACACAAAATTGGATATGCCAAAATAACTACCAGAAGGTCAATTTCACATTTTAAAGTGATTTAATTATGAATCATGTTTAAGTATCTACCTGCTTCCACTTATTTCTATCAGCAGTCACAGTTTTATTTCAGTTTAAAGTGATTTTGAAAAACAGAAACTATTTGGTTACTTCTCAAATTAATTTAGAAGAAAAACTACAGTGACGGGGGATGAGTAGAGCAGGTTTTCAATAGTAAACATGCTGGCCATTCTACCACGTTTTCTACAGGCAATAGGGACGTATCACACTTAACACAGTTATAAACAGCTCATCTACACTTTTATAAAGGCACTTTGCTTTTCCTCATCCTCCTTCCTGTGAGTCTTTCAAGGATGGTGAGAGCTCTCTGAATTTACAGAAAAATAAAGAATTTTGAAACTACACCAACAAATTTTGCAGTAGGAGAGCAAGTATCACAAAGATGATTTATTTATTTTGGTGCTGGGGACTGAGCTACATCCCCAGCTCCTATGACAAAGATTTTTTAAAAGAACAACACTTATTGGAGGAACAACTGGGAAATAATCCAGCATAAAATTCCATGGAATTGTTTATTTCAACTATTCATATCTTTATTTTTATGACCACTGTGAGAATAGTAATTATATTGTCTAAATATGCCAATTTAAAGGTGGCAAAAATTTAAAACCTTCAGAAGCATTTTTAATGTCCTAATTCCACTGTACAGAAATAATTTACCAGTATCTAACTACATATAAACTTTTGCATCTTCTTCTATAAAAGAAGGGGCCTATACTAAATAAACTGATTTCCTTGCAGGCAAGGCAAGCATCCATGGGTCTGTGAAATATGCAATTACATAAGGCCCAACACTTAGTGAGATCCTGTATTTGGCTTAACACTGTGATAACATACAACATACAAGGTTGCGTGTACAATGAAGTTTTTTAAAAAACCAACAAAATTGAAGTTATTGGTTCCATTAGTTCCAAAATTATTTTCTGCCTCTATCAAAAAGAATCAAATGGGGCTGGGGATATAGCTCAGTTGATAGAGTGCTTGCCTCGCATATATAAGGCCCTGGGTTCAATCCTCAGCATCACAAAAAAAAAATCAAATGTACATTGATGATAATACTAGGAAATAATTTAATTTTAAATATAAAAAACATCATTTGGGATATCATTATTACAATGAAGAGAGGAAAATCTAAAGGAATTAATACTAAACAAAAAGGTTGTAACCAATATAAACAAAAATTCACTTTGTCTCAGTCATGGCTTTCTCCCAAATGCTTCCATATGTCATTCCAACCCTGCATTTCAAAAATTAATTCTCTTACTGTGTATAATTCTTTTCAATTTATTTATTTACTTGGGGGGGGGCAATCTCAATAATACCCATGATGCTAATACAGTGAAGAATTAAAACATAATCCCAACTAATGAGGGGGCTGAAGCAGGAGTATTCCAAGTTTGAGGCTAACCTCAGCAACTTAAAGAGACCCTATTTCAAAACAAAAGGGGCTGAGCTGAGTGATGTGGCACACACCTATAATCCCAGCAGCTGAGGCTGAGGCAGGAAGATTCTGAGTTCAAAGCCAGTCTCGGCAACTTAGTGAGGACCTAAGCAACTTAGTAAGACCCTGTCTCAACAAATAAAAAGGGCTGGGGATGTGGCTCAGGGGTTGAGTGCCCCTGCATTCAATCTCTGGTATGGAAAAAAAAAAAAAAGAAGTGAGGGGCTGGGAATGTAGCTCAGTGGTAAAGTGCCCCTGAGTTCAAACCCTAATACCAAAAACAAAAAAGAAGAAAAAATATTAAAACATAAAATGCAGAGCTACAATTAATACAAATAAATTATGATGTACAATTATGTACTGCCAATTAATACACCTAAATCCATTATGTCCCATAGTCCTACACATAGGCCACCTATAAAAACTGCTCAATTTAAGTTTTCACAGGTGTCCTATACATAGGACTAAAACAATGGGTTAAATTAACACATAATCTGATAGCAAAGAGAGAAGAGGTTCAGCTGTAGCAATGGGTTCCAGGTAAAATTATTCAAGGGGTGGGAGGGAACCCTACCACCTCAAAGAAGAGGTCTGAAAAACAAAGCTATTTCCACATCGTACAAGGTGGGCCTCAGGAATCATGCTCTATTAAGCCCAGGTTATCCCATATGCACTGCATAAATTGACAGTACTTTAACTGACCTGAAATGTCTGTATAAAAATTCAGTGTCAGCCTAAGCTTTTAACGTAGCTATCCTCTAGAGTGCCACTAATATCAAAGATCAAATTTCTAAAGACAAATATCGTTAACAAAAGAAATGAGGGTTAGATTTAAAGTAAAACAAAACGCCAGTGGCAATTTGTCAATGAACACTGCTATGTAAAAAATGCCAGAAGAAATATTTTAAAATAGTATTTTATTTTGTAAATAAAATAATCAATAACTAAAATAAAATTGGACATCTGGAAAACAGGTTTGGTGATAAGAAAATTTTACATGACATAAGCATTATACACATACTTACTGCTCTCTACTGTGGTAGGTTTAGGGATCTGTTTCAAAAGCTTCTTTACTCTGTTCACTTGGAAGTTCTCATAAAAAGGAGTATCTGCATTTGAACTAATTAAACCCCATGAAGGCTTAGTGCTTAAGTCAGGGTCATGGGATGGACCTTCATTTTCTATGTGTTTTTTTAAAGCATTATCTTTTCTTTTAACCTTTATTTATTTATTTATTTATTTATTTGGTGCCGGGGATTGAACTCAGGGGTACTCAACCACTGAGCCACCACATCCCCAGGCCTATTTTGTGTTTTATGTAGAGACAGGGTCTCACTGAGTTGCTTAGCGCCTCACCATTGCTGAGGCTGGCTTTGAACTCGTGATTCTCCTGTCTCAGCCTCCCAAACTGCTGGGATTACAGGTGTGCACCACCACGCCCAGTCTTTTTTTTTTCTCTCTCATTCATTCATTCATTTGTATCCAGGGCTAGGCAAGTGCCGCTCTACCCCTGAGTCACAACCCCAGCCCCATCTTCTATGTTTTGAAGAAAGAAATGAGGTAAAAGATGCAGTCATCTATTCCTTTATTTTCCCGTCATTCTAATAGGTAAACTATAGTTGAATGATGATCTTATTTTATCATACTACATTATTCTTCACTCATACACAATGAACATCTCTAATCTGAAAACATAAAATCCCTCAAATTCCAAAATTAACATACTTCAGGTCCCAAGCATTTTGGACAAGGGATACTTAATCTGTACATTTGTCTCTCTGCCAAACTGTGAGGCTAAGATGTGATGAGCAATGGGACAAGGTTTACTCTAGTACATGAAATGTGAAGGAATGCCCCAGAGGAATAGAGAACTGTGGTGTAAGGAATTAAGTTGAATGAAGAGAGCCCATCTACTCTAAAACCTTCTGCTTAGGGAAATTCAAGGGCAAATTTTTTTTCAGTGGAGGAGTACCAGGGATTCAACTCAGGGGCACTTGACCACTGAGCCACATCCTCAGCCTATTTTGTGTTTTATTTAGAGACAGGGTCTCACTGAGTTGCTTAGCACCTCACCGTTGCCGAGGCTGGCTTTGAACTCCCAATTCTCCTGTCTTAGCCTAAAGTACTGGGATTACAGGTGTGCTCCACCACGCCTAGCTAAGGGCAAATATTTTTATGAGGTCACTTTCAAATAGTTGTAGGATAAAAAAGCACTCAACCTTAGGTTTACTGGTGTTGTCTATACACAAATGGGAGACCTTCCTGAAAGAATCAAGTCTAGATCATCTTCTCTTCCTTCCTTCCCCCACCCTCTCTGAAATCCTTTTTCCTTAGATCAACATACTCCGGCATATAGATGGTTCAAGCTTATAAGGAAAGTCTATGATTGCTCAATAATATTTAAGGGCAGAGAATATTCAAAAGTTAGAGAACAATATAAAAGTTAGCCAGCTAGCTTGATTCAGGTTTTAAAGTTCTTGACGATTTTTTCCAGGACTTCTATTTTACTACTGTATTGTATATTACTAGATCCAGTCTACTGTCATTTGTCTACCAGCTTCTACCTTTCTGCCAATCTGAATCAAGCTACTGTTTTGAGTTCCCATTTGGGTCTCTACAGAAAAAAAAAATTCCAGTTTAGGGCCCAGATAATGTGAAAATCTCCTCATGTTTCTCTCTTCTTTGACCTAACTTATCTTAACCTCTATGTAACACTGAATATCCTAAACTCTCCCCAAATTCTCCTCCCCCTCTAGTTTTCATAGTAGCATCCTCTCTCTCCAAAATATATCCCTACCTTCATTATTCAAAATGCAATCCAAATTTAATTTTTAAAGATGTCTATCAGTAAGTCACACCCAATTATCATATCTTTATATAATACTGTGATTCACAAAAAACATTTGAGACATCTCTCATGTGGCCCAGAAAGATAAATGTTAAGAAAAAATGACTTAGGTGGAACAATCACTTTTCACTATAAATCTTTTAGTATTGTCAGGATATTTTACCACATAAACATGTTACTTTTTTCCATTTAAATAAAAATCCCACTATTTAATAAATGCAAATTTTCCTACTCTCCCAATAATATTTTCATGAAGAAACATGTTAACATCAGATAGAGAGAAGAGAGCTTACCTAAATTCACAATCATTTTGATTTTTGTTTAGTTTTGTATGGAGGGTAAGGAGTGGACAAGATCTTGCTGTCATAGAATTACTATCTGGTCATTAAATAAACCAATGCTCTAGCACTGTTTTAAAAACTAAACTAAACAAAAAACCACCTAAAAGAATTTTTCAAGTACTTGACCCCTCAGAAAGTGGTACTGCAAGTACTCTTAGGCTCCCAAGGGACAGCATAACAAAGTTAGTCACTGGCACTCAAGCATCTCTGGTGTGTGGGTAAGGAGAATCCCAAGTGGACCCCATTCTTTTGCCCTAAGCAGAATGGATCAGTACAGATCTTCTGACATATTATTTTATTGCTTTTTTGGCCATACATGAGAGTAATTTACATAAGATATTTTCCATGTGAATGCAATAACATATCATAAATAAGAATGAAGGATTACTCAAAATCTGCCCCTTCATTTAGGCTCCACCCCTAAAATATTTGTTCCTTATAGAGAGACTGATCTTTCTGGTACCATCCATGGAGCTGATTTTAGCACTGGATCTACCATCTTCTTCCCCATTTCCAACCCCATCTCAAGCTTGCTTTCTAAGACTGTGGTCCTTAGCAGACTCAATCCGGGTGATCTATCTTATCTCAGGGCCCAACACCAATTTGCCCATTTATACCTTAAACTTACACTTCAGTGAAAACTAAGCCTAGACAAAATATTTCTCAACCATGGTCTCCTGATCACCTGGTGCTTAGATTCCACCCCTGCCAAACCTGCTCTTCTCTATCTACTTGCAAATCACCTCCTGACTAGGTTTCCAGTTTCTCCTCAGCTACCAACCTACAAGTTATACAACATTTATAATTATGCACTCTGGCACACATAAATATCCTTCAACATACTGGACTTTTCAGCCTTATACTCTCTAACCCTAGACAAACACCATTATGCACTTCTACTTCAGGATATTAACATAGCAGAGAAATTTCTGGGAACACTGGTTAGTTCATCAAAAACCCATGCTAACTAGCCAGATGATGCCCCATTCTTTGATTCCTTGCCTCTACCTTCATTTATGCAAACTTTCACAAGTCTTCTAACATAATCCCTGCTCTGCAGAGAAATCCGAACTCATCAGACTCAAGTTCCTCCCACCTCACTTTTGCCTCACAGCCCCTTTGTTCCTCTCTCTCAGAGGCCCTCCCCCTTTTCAAGGACAATATCCTCTACTTATACACATAATATTATTCCTTTCTATAGTATTGGATTCCCTGTTACACAAATCACTCCTCTTCACTCTTTCATACTCACCAATTGATTCCACCAACCCTTTCCCTGGCTGTAATTTACAGGATGCAAACTGTGCAAAAATGAGAGTTTTGTCCCTTCTCTGTCTCCCTCAAGAAAGATTTTTAAAAATTGAATTATTTGCCAACATTTAAAAATCAAGATATTTCACCTGAAAAATCAAGATGGCTGGTTCCTCTGGTAGAACAAAATTCTCTGCCACCACTACACAAGCATACACAAGCAGTGCTGTTTCCTGCTCAAAATCTTTCAAGAGCACTGAGGACAAGGTCCTACACCAGCTGTCCACAGCAATTTTTCCACCTTCATCTCACCCCTCTTCCTTTCTGCTAAAGGCCCTTCAGTCACACTGATATTTCACTTTTTTAAACAGAATAAGCTCTCTTGTGCTACCATTCTTTTTACTGGGAATTCTCTTGCCCTGACTCTGTATTATTAAAATCTTTTTGACCTCTATACTGCTGCTGAAATGTCACTTCTCCATTACCTGCAGAGCACTTGCCTAGCATGCATGAGGCCCTGGGATCCATTCTCAGCCCTACCAAAAAAAGACACACTCATTAACTAGCCTCAAACTTAATGGGGGCATCCATTCATAGGTCAAGTGACTCAGTTCTCTCTTTTCTTCACCCAGTGACAAGAACATCTGTTTCCACCTCTAAAAATGTACCTGTATGTTCCTGCAAACAAGTCATCTGGACTAGTTCATCAGCTTCATTTCTTAACTGTAGTCTTTTATTAAAGAAACTTACTTATATATTCAAACAATTTTGATCATGTCCATCAATACACTCATCAAAACCCTTCAACAGATCCCTCTTGCCTTCCAAATATCCATACTCTTCTGTTAAGCATTCAAAGCCCCTCTCAGTCCTGCCCAAGCTATCTTAGCAAGGCAGTTTGTTGGTTAAGACAATAAACTCTAGAGCCAGAATGCCATGTTAAACAAACAGGGAAACAGAAGCAGATCCCCGTTTCGCCACTTAACTTCACCATGCCATTTAACTTTATTATAAAGACCAAATGAATAAATATAAGTAGAGCGCTTAGAATAGTGTGTGGCATGTGGTCAATGCTATATCTATGTTGTATTCTGCAGCCCCATCTCCAATTATCAACAGCCAGCATTCCAGTCTGTCTGAACCAATTCACAGTTGTCCTAATACTCTTCAGACTTTCCCTTCTTGAGGCAAGAGTCCACCACAGGGTAAGAACCAGATGATAAACTGATGGGGTTGCATTCCCTCTAACTTAAAAGCACTTCCAGTTTAACACTTCTTGCCACAAAAGGTCCTTTCTCTATACATCTCATGTACTGAAAGGTTGCTCATCAAAGAACTTCCAATCCTGATCAAAGATTCTCAGTCTATAATTAACCACCCTCTTTTCCCCTCTACTTTTTTACTCCCCTCCCAAGTTGCCAATCAGAAATCATTGTACCACCACTTCTCATCCCCAAAGCAAAACTCTTTTAGTTCTTTTATGCCCCTAAACTAGATAAAAGTTGAGAGTCTCATGCTCTTCTTACCATAAACAGTCTTATTACTTCACATTGTGTTCAATTTGCATGACATAGAACAACCTTCTCTGACAGAGGACTGTTCTTGGTATACAGGTAGCTGTGCTCTCTTACTAGAACCTTTAAACAAACTCTCAGGGAAGCTGAGTGAACCCTACACAGGATAAACCCAAAGAAACTCATAATAAAAAGTACCATAAACTTCAGAAAAAATTGTGGAACACAGCCAAAATAGTGCTCTGCAAGAGAGAGACTTTTAGTGCTAAATGCCCTCATGATTATGAATGCAAAAATTTTTAACAAAACATTAGGAAGTAGAATTGAGGAATATATAAAAAAATAATTATATGGCCTGACCAGAGAGGTTTATTCCAGAGATAAACTTCAGAAAATTTTAAAAAGACAAAAATTTCAAAGAACAATAAGAGAAAAATGACACCTCAGCTACAGAGGAAAAATTATTTGAATGCAACAGATTTCTCAGCTGAACCCAAGGAGACCAGAAGAAAGTGGTACAATGTCTTTCAAAGAAAAAGAAGTATCCACACAGAATCCTATACTCACAGAAAATGGAAGGGGAAATCAAGACATTCTCAAATGAGAAAAGCTAAAAAAATTTTTCTTCAGAAGACTTACTCTAAAAGAATGAATAAAAATTTTTTAAAAGAAAGTAATGTATAAAAGGAGGAATCTCAAGACCTCAAGAAAGTACCCAGTAAGCAAAAATATGGGTAAATACTACAGATTTGGGATTTTCTAATTTATTTTTGACTCAGAAAGCTAAAATTGTAACACTGTCTCATGTGGGTCTAACTGAATGTAGAAGAAACATTTATAATTATATTATAAACAGGGAAGTGTAAAGGAATGTGAAAAGGTTTCTGTATCAATTGAATAGGTAAAACGAAAACACCTGCAGATAAAATAAGCTCTATAAACATAATGTAATATCTAGAGCAACTCATGAAAACAAAACAAAATCTATACAAAGAATTACACTCAAAAACTGTATATAAAGTCAAAATAAAAAATTTTTAAATGTTCAAGCAAGGCACAAGAAGTCAGGGAAAGAAAAAAAAAACAGAAGAAATAAGAAAAAATAAAATAGTAGACTTAAGCCCCAATACAGCAATAATTGCATTAAATATAAATGATCTACATGTACCAATAAAGACAAAGACTAGTCAAATGGATTAAAAATATGACTCCACGATATGCTGTTTACAAGAAACTTACTTCAAATATACCAGAATAGGGGCTGAGATTGTGGCTCAGTGGCAGAGCACCTGCCTCGCGTGCGTGAGGCACTGGGTTCGATCCTTAGCACCACATAAAAATAAATAAAATACAGTTATCGTGTCCATCTACAACTAAAAAAAAATTTAAAAAAAAATATATATATACCAGAATAAACAGGTTGAAAGTCAAAAAGGGTCAAAATAGATAAAATCAAAGGAAAGCAGTAGCAGTTATGTCAACATCAGGTAAAGTACAACTCAGTGCAAAGAGAAGACTAGAGACAGAGGAAGACATTGTGTAATGACAAAAAGGCCAATCTACCAAGAAGACACAGCAACCCTAAATGTGTATGAAACAGAGTTGAAAAACACATAAAGCAAAAACTGAAATAAATTTAAATAAACAAATCCACAATTATAATTAGAAACTTGAACAATCAGTTCTCAATAGTTAATAAAATACCTAGACAGAAAATGAGCAGAAGGTTGTAGATATAACTCAGTGGCAAAGCCACTTGCCTAGTATACACAGGCCCTGGGTTCAATCCCCAGCCCTGAAGAAGAAAAAGAAAAGCAAAAATACAGAACTCAGCAACACCATCAACCAACAGAATCTAACTGGCACTTAGAACACACTCCACCCAACAGCAGCAGAAAACACATTCAAGTGCCCACAGATTATATTCTAGGCCATAAAACAAACCTCAATAAAATTTTTTTAATTTTTTATTTGTTCTTTTTAGTTATACATGACAGTGGAATGTATTTTGACATATATGGGGAGTGTAATTTCCCATTTTTGTGGTTGTACATGATGTGGAGTTACACTGGTCATGTATTCAGAAATGAACATAGGAAAGTTACATACAATTCATTCTACTGTCTTTCCTATTCCCATCTCCCCTCCCTTCCCTTCATTGCCCTTTGTCTAATCCAGTGAACTTCCATCTCCAGCCCCATTGTGAGTTAGCATCGCACATCAGAGAGAACATTTGGCATTTGGTTTTGGGGACTGGCTTATTTCACTTAGCATAATAGTCTCCAGTTCCATTCATTCACCAGCAAATGCCATAATTTCATTCTTCTTTGTGGCTGAGTAATATTCCATTGTGAATATGTACCACCTCAACAAATTTAAAACAGAAATCATACAGAGTATGTTCTTCAATCACAATAGAATCGAACTAGAAACCAGAAACAAATAACAGAAAAATCTGCAAACACCTGTAACACAGCACACTTGAGAATAATCCATGGATCAAAAAGAAAGTCTCAAGAAAAATAAAAACATACATGGAACTGAATGAAAATAAAAACACAACATATTAAAATTTGTGGAACCCAACTAAAACAGTGCTCTTCAAGAGAGAAACTATTAATGCTAACTGTCCTCATGATCATAAAGGCAAAAATATTAAACAAAATATTAGTAAGAATTCAGAAATATATAAAAAAGAATTGTAGAGTATATTCAGTGAGGTTTATTCCAGGGATAAACCTGGCTCAATATTCAAAACTCAACCAAGTGAATTCACCATATAAAAAAGAAAAATCAGGTCTAGGGATGTAGCTAGCTCAAGATTAGAGTATGTAATTAGCATATTTGAGGACACTGTATAAAAGTAAGAAAGGAGAAAGATGGATCAATCATATTACTATTCAACTGATGCATAAAAACAAAATTCAATATCTATTTACAATAAAAAAATTCTTTCAAAAAGATAGAGAGAACTTCCTCAACTTGATAAAGAGCACCTATTTAAAAAACCTACACTTAACATATTTAACGGTGAAAGAATACTTTCCCCTTAAGGTCAGGAACAAGGCAAAGATGTCTTTTCGCATCCTTCTTACTCAAAATAGTAGAAGAAACTTTAGTCAATGCAGTTAAGAAGTAGTAATAAAATGCATGTAGAATAAAAAGGATGAAATAAAATTACCTCTATCTGCAGACGATAGGGTTACCTACATAAAAAATTCCAAGGAATCTACAAAAAACTCCTAGAACTAATAAGCAGGTTGAGCAAGATCAAAAAATACAAGAAGACATATGAAAGTTAATTTTATTTTTCTATACTAGTAATGAATACAAGGATACTAAAATTAGAAATTCAATACTACTTACAATTGTTAGAAATTTATGTATATATTCATGTACATAAAAGTCTAACAAAAATCAACTAGATCTAAGAAAACTGTTTACCCTCTGTGATTTTGAACCCAGGGCCTGTGTATACTAGGGAAGTGCTTTGCCACTTAGTTATACTCCTGGCCCTAAGGAATCACATGTATAGCATTCATAGAACTACACAGTGCTGATGAAAGAAATCAAAGATCTAAATAAACAGACATACAGTGCTCAATAATTGGAAAATACAACATGTCAATTTTCCCCAAAGGTATTTAGGTCTATCAAAATCAGAGCAAGAGGGGCTGGGGTTGTGGCTTAGTGGCAGAGTGCTTGCCTAGCATGTGAGAGGCACTGAGTTCAATGCTCAGCACCACATAAAAAGAAATAAATAAAATAAAGGTATTGTGTTCATCTACAACTAAAAAAAAAAAACTTTCAAATCACAGTAAAACATCTTTTTTTTTTTTTTTGGTACTGGAGATTGAACTCAGGGGCACTCGACCACTGAGCCACATCCCCAGCCCTATTTTGTGTTTTACGTAGAGACAGGGTCTCACTGAGTTGCTTAGCATCTCACCGTCGCTGAGGCTGGCTTTGAACTTGCGATTCTCCTGTCTCAGCCTCCCTAAGTGCTGGGATTACAGGCTTGCGCCACCGCGCCCAGCTAGGTGTCTTTATAGATATAGATTATTTAACAATTTATATGAAAAAGGAACATAAATAACTAAATCAACTTTGAAAAGGAAAGAACAAAATGGGAGGAATCAGTCTACCCCACTTAAAATTTTTTCATATAACCACTGTAACCAAAACCGTGTTGTACTGGCAGACAGATACATAGAACAATAGAACAGAACAGAGAATCCAGAAGTAGATTTATACAAATATGCCCAATTATTTTTTGGCAAACATACAAAAGCAATTCAATGGGGGAAAGACAGCCTTTTTAACAAATGGTGCTGAGGCAATTGAAAATCCATAGGCACTAAAGAAATAAACTTTGACCTAAGTCTCATATCTTATACAAAAATTAACTCAAAATAGATCATGTAAAACCATTAAACTTTTAGGAAAAAAGCATAGGAGAAAATCTTCAGGTCTAGGGATAGGGTTCCTCGATTTGACAGCAAAGGCATGATCCACAAGAATAAACTGAGAAACTGGACTTGAGCTTTGCAGATACCTTCTCAAGGGAATAAAAAGACATCTATAGACAAATTACATCTCTGACAAAGGACTAGTTTCTAGAATATATAAAGAACTCTTACAGCTCAGTAGTAAAAAAAAAAAAAATATATATATATATATATATATATATATAAAATCCAATTAGAAAGGGAGCAAAAGTCATTTCCCTCAAGTATGACAAATAAGCACATAAAAAAACAAATAAAATGACAAATAAGCATATGAAAAGATGATCAAGGGCTAGAGATGTATTCAGTGGAAGAGTTTGTCTAGCATGTGCAAGGCCCTGGGTTCAATATTTAATGCTGCCCAAAACAAACTAACTCAACATCATTAGCCATTAAGAAAAAATACATTAAGCCAGGCGTGGTGGTGCACGCCTGTAATCTCAGCACTTCGGGAGACTGAGACAGGAGAATCACGAGTTCAAAGCCAGCCTCAGCAACGACCAGGCGCTAAGCAACTCAGTGAGACCCTATCTCTAAACACAACACAAAATAGGGCTGGGGATGTGGCTCAGTGGTCGAGTATCCCTGAGTTCAATCCCCAGTACCAAAAAAAAGAAAAAAGAAAAAACACATTAAAATCACTTACTCTGTGAGATTATTACTCTGTACCTAACAGTACAGCTAAAATTGAAAAACAAGGACAACACTAAATGTGGAAAGGATACAGAGAAACTGATCATTCATACATGACTAATAGGAACAGAAAATGTTTCAGCCACTCTGGAAAACAACTTGGCAGTTTCTATTAAAAAAAATAAACATTCAACCATCACACAACCCAATAACTGCACTCTTTCACTTTATCCCGGAAGACTTATGTTTACACAAAAACCTGTACTTAAATGCTTATAGCAGCTTTATTTGTAACAGCCAAAAACTGGAAACAAACTGATGTCCAAAAGATAAATGGTTAAAAGAACCATAAAAGCACATCCACTATGAAATACTACTAAGCAATAAAAAGGAAACAACTATCAATATATGTAACAACCTGGGTTAATCTCTCTACTATGTGATTCCATTTATAAAATATTCTTGAAATGACAATATTGCAGAAATGGAGGAGAGATTACTGATTCTAGGGCTTAAGAAACGGGTAGAGGTGGGAGAGAAAAAGGCACAGCCATTTTAAAAAGCAACAAAAGGAAATCTTGTGAAAATAGATATATTTTGTGTCTTGATTGTATTGCTATCACTATTATTGGTCTGATATCATGGGTACTATAGTTTTATAAGATGATATCACTGGAAATAACTAGGTAAAGGGTACATGGGATCTTTCTGATTATTCCTCAAAACTGCATGTAGATCTATAATTATCTCACAATAAAATGTTTTATTAAAAACAAAACTAGACTTTCACTCACTGTTCTAAGGGTCATCACCCAAATGTGAACACTTTAGATCTCCATCTTAACCCCTTATTAGTTCTACTTTGTGCTAGACTAAGAGAAGACACACAGATATAAATGCAAAGTTATTATCCCTAACATTGAACATCACACACTCAAAGAGAGTGACAAACACAGGCATAAATCAACAATGACAGGCTTCATAAAGGAGATGGGATGTGATCAAACATTTGCACAAGAAGCAGCACTTCTGCAAGTGGAGGTGGGAAGGGAAACACCTTGGAAACAGAAGAAATTGTTAAAGTCACAGAACCAGAAATACAGTGCCTATGGAGAAAGAGGGGTGTGTGTGTGTGTGTGTGTGTGTGTGTGTGTGTGTGTGTGTGTGTGTGTGTGTTGTGAAGCAAACAGAAAGATGGAATAAGCAATTTGGGGTTAAAAACCAGAGACAGGAGTTCAAATGTCATTCAAAGAAGCCTTCCTCACCAACCTAGTGAACAAAGCAGTAGGTCCCTCACTCCCTTTTTTCCCACTATCCAGTCCTTCCAAGATCCTTTACTTCATAGCATTCATTACAAGCTGTAATTATTAGGTAATAAATTCATCTGCATGTTTACTTGTTTAATGCTGCCTGCCTGCCCCCCAGTTATCTTGACTCTATAGCACAGGTCAGGCATGCATTAATCTTTTAATAAATATTAACTAAATAACTGAACAAACAGTATTCACTTCTGGTTCTATCTATGCAGCTACCTTACTCCTTCCTCTATTTTCTTTCATTCTTTTGCCTTGGTCCTTCTTTGACCCAATGCCTTTTTCATTTGATATTTCCCTTTTCCTTCCTCTTTCACTTCAGTCCTTAACTCATCATAAAAATAAAACAGTATATATTAAAACAGTGGTACACAACTGCAATGTTGTAACATTTCCCAGTCTCAATCAATGAGGAACTGTATCCAAGAAACTTGTTACTGAAAACAAAGTACAAATGTTGTTATGTTGTCACCTAAAAATAAAAGAGTATGTATTACACAAACAAATTAAGAGCTGAAATAGGGTTATCCCTGTTGTGGCCACACTTTCCAAAGTATGAAAACCTTTCCCAGACTGGATGATTCTACCTAGTCTGAGGAAGCCAAAAGGCAAGACATTGATGCGGTAGCAAATGCCTGTAGTCCCAGAGGACAAGGGCACACAGGAGGATCACTTATACACAGGAGTTGAGACCAGCTTTTGTAACACAAGATCCTGTCTCATAAAATGAAAGCCAAAACAGTACTTCCTCAGGCCAAAGTTACGAAAAACAAGGAAAGCTAAGAAAATGCCACAGACCAAAGACTAAAGAGACATGACACTTAAATACAATGTAGTACCTTGGACTGCACCAAGTCCAGAATTTAGTTTTTTAAAAAATCCTATATAAGCACTAACATATGATTAAAATTTGAATTTATTAATATGATGTTATTAAAGAGAGAGCTAGAGTATATACCAGGAGCAAAATCCAGCTCATTTCAACTGTGGTCCCATGATGCAATGTGAGTACTTGGGACTAACAACCAGTTTTAACTATCCTAGTAGCTTGTTCATTTACTCAGCAAACATTTACTGAGTGCCTACTGTTTACCAGACACTATAAAGTCTCTAAAGACACAGGGCTAGATAAGGAAAGAACAACAAAAAAAAAAACCTCTTAACACTGAGAAAGCCAGGCATTTAACAAGTATTTGCATAAATAGTGAGTGCTTCCAAATTTTTTACAGCCTGCTGCTTGTAAAAGATACCAAACAAACCATCAGGACATGCATTAAACCCAGTTATCCCTGGTATTCTGAATAAGGCTTCTTAAGATTTCAAAGTACACACAAATAACCTAGAATCTTATTAAAGCAGAAATTAATTCAGTTGATGGAATTTGGGGCCTGAGATTCTACATTTCTTCCAGACTCCCTTGTGATTGGAATGTTGCTGGTCCATGAACCACACTTGCAAAAAAAAGGCTCTGAAGTATTAACAGTTTTACATCCTCAAACTATCATGCAAAACACAAGCTCCAAAAAGGCAAAGACATTTTGTCTCTCATTCTTCATAGTATTCCCAGGACTTCAAACTGTGCCCAGTATACTCAAGATTTAAAACTAGACAGATGTCACTCAAATATTTACTGAATAAATAAATGGATGTATGATCTAGACTGGTGCTGTTCAACTGTAGCCACTTACCCATTTGGCTACTGAACACTTGAAATGTGGCTAATGATTAAGGAGCTGAATTTTTCTTTAATTTTAATTTAAATAACCACAAGTCACACGTGGTTATTAAAATTAAGACTACCATACTGGAAAGTCTAGGTCTAGACACAGATGTAACATAAAGAGCACTAGACTAATAAAAAAAGTCTTGGTTTGAATCCCAACTCTGCCGATTTGCCTGTGACCTGGAAAGTTTAACTTCTTGAGACCTCAACTTTTTCATTTGTGAAATGAGGTCAAGATCTCTTAAGTCTCAAGGTTCTTGACAAGAATTATCACAAAGTAATGTATTAAACATAAGGTATGACAAAGGTGGACATTTTCTGCCTCCAAAAACAGTTCACATTCCCAAAAAGACCACTTTGCCCACACTTGCCAGAAAATGCCAAGCGAAGTTTGGTTTAAAAGCTAGTTAGCACAGTGGCTTTGCAAATGAGGCCAAGGTCATAAAATGGGTGGTAGGGGTCGCTTCGTAAGGTTGATGTAAGATTGGCAATGACAATGCAAATCACCACAATTCTTGGCAAATCTTTAAAGAGGCACTGTATTGATTATGAGTGAGTAAGTGACATTTCATTCATTCATTCTCCCAGGAAGGGCTCCCACATTACCTAAAGCCCGCTACTTCCCATTCACAGACCTTTGCAAATTCGGGGCCGGTCCTCTCGGCCCGCAGCCGGCCGGGAAGCCCCCGCCTCCAGTTGCCGGCGTGTCTTCCCCTCCCCCGTCGCGCCGGCCCGGCGAGGGTCAGGCTGGTACCGCGGCTCCAAGTACCACACGACCGAACCCAGAAGCCATATTTAGCTATATTTTTGTCAATAAAACAAACTTCCGTCTTCTAAAGAAAAACGGTTCTAACTCAATGTCAAACTAGGACGGAAACTCGCGGTTCGCCGCAGCTGCCAAGCAGAGACGCCGCGTGTCCCGCGGCCCTGGAGTCCCCGACCAGGACCCCGCAGTGAGCGCACCCGCGCCCCGGCCCACTGTAGCGCGGGCCACAAAGGGAAGGGGGACGCGGTCGGGCCTCCTTCTCCTCCTCGGCTGGCCCCGCGCTAGTGGCTGCGGCTCCAAGACTGCCAGGGCGCGAGCGGACACTCACCTCGCTCCGCGCGCGGCGGCGGCGGCGAGCGCTCCTCAGGGCCGGCCCGGGCGGTCGCGGCGCGGTCCCGCGGGCCGCAGCGCGGGCGCTACTCTCGGGCCGCCGTCCGCCGCGCCGCCTCCTCGGCCACTGCCGGCGGCTCCCCCGGCGGGCGGGCGGGCCCGGCGCGAGCCCCGCCTCCGCCGCGCCCGCCCCCGCCTCCGTGCCGGCCTCCCGGGCTCGGCACGCTAGTCGGGGCCTCCCTGCATGCCGTCGTCGCCACCGCTAGCTCTAGGCCCCCTCGGCTCCGCCGGCCGGGGCCGCAGGGCCGCCCGCAGGCCGCTCGGGCGCGGTCTTCACAGCGCGCGGCGTGCTCCGCGGCTGCGGCGGCCCGTGCGACTGCGCGGGGGAGGCGGGGGCGCCGCGCGCTCACCCGGATGCGTCGGCCCCCTCCACTGCAGCTAGCCCACCTCGCGCGCGTCGCGCTTCTCTCCGGGCCCGGGAGGTTCCGGCCTCTCAGCTTGGCTGCTTTTTCCTGCCTGACCCTCCGCGAGGCGCGGAACCGCGGCGCCGAGGCCAGGATCACCAGGCGGGAGGCTCCCCCTGCGATGGGCTCAGCTGTGCTTTCTGGGCCGAAGGATTCCCCCCCCCCCCCAAAAAAAAACCTATGTATGGACAAAGAGGCTGCGGCAGCAAGTAAAATAAACCCAGGCGGTTTCACGTCAAGCCCATCGCGGGTGGGAGAAAATGGAGGTCCCCTCACCGCGCCGAGGAGGCCCTCGGATCGACCCGGGGCGGTGTAGAAGGCCACCCCTGACTCTGGCAGAGCCACCTGTAGTGTCCGGGGAGGTCTGAAGCTGGAGAACTGTCGGTGGTGCCTTGTCAGACCCGGCGGAGCCTGGCGACTGGGATGCAGTGGTCCAGAACTGGGGTGGGCGGTGAGAAGAGAGGCCACCGACCCGTACGGCCGGAAGAGGCAGCCGGGCCCCGAGGGACCAAAATATGCCGGAGGGGTGGGGGGTGCGCAGTTGGGACCGTTTAGGGGTCTGTCTGCTGCGCAGTATCCTGTAAGTGTCTTTCCACTTTGCCCCCTTGGGAAGCACTGGTTAGTACTCGTTCTCAATATCCAGCCTCACCGTACTGTGAAGAGTGTTAGAACCCTGGTCCTCTATCACACTAGGCATAGCCAACCGTCTTTTTACCAAATAAATTTTCTCCTTCAGTCATCCAGAGGTTTGTATCTTACTGCTTGCCAACCAGGAGCTGGAATGGTAAGAGACTGTACCATTAAAATAGCCCCATCTTAAACTTTTAAATACATATTGTTATATATAGGCTGCCTACACAGCCCAGTGGTGGAGCACTTGCCTACCACGTGCAAGGCCCTGGGCTTGATCCCCAGCACCACAAAAAATTCAGGTGTGTGTGTGTGTGTGTGAGAGAGAGAGAGATGACATAACGAAAAGGCTGTAAGCAAAAAATTTTACCAAAGAAATTTTACTATCCTGCTTTTGTGATTACATTTTCCTAGTACTGTATTCAAAAATAAAAATTAAAAGATACTGTACTTAAAGTACTTATGTAACATTTTGGAAGAAAGTCTATGATTAGACTGTTAATGTTCCACAAGGAAACGTCACTTTGAAATAAAGATGCAGTCTTTTTAAAATACAGTGTCCATATTTTGTGAGCAAATATTCACAAATCACATCTGATAAAGAATTTGTATGCAAAATATACAAAGAAATCTTATAACTTAACAAGGTAATAATCCAATTAAAAGTGGACAAAAGAACGGACATTTTACCAAAGATTTAAATGATTACCAATTACTATTCAACGTTATTAGCCACTTAAGGAAATGCAAATTAAACCCTCAATGGGAAAGCTCTTCACACCTACCAAAATGGCTACAATTAATTTTTTTTTTAATTTTTTTTTTTAGTTGTTGATGGATCTTTATTTTATTCATTCATTATTTATATGTGGTGCGGAGGATCGAACCCAGTGCCCCGCGCATGCTAGGCAAGCGCTCTACCACTGAGCCACAGCCCCAGCCCAATTTTTTTTTTAAAAGATAATTACCAGGAAGTAGAGAAATTAGAACCTTCATATACATTCCTTAAGAAAATAGAAAACAGTGCAACTCTTTGGAAAACAGTTTTTCAGATTCTTACAAAGTTATACATAAAACTAATATATGACCCAACAATTCCACTCCTAGATATGTACTCAACAGAATTAAAAATATGTTCAAATGATGTATGCTGAAATATTCATAACAGCATTATTTGTAATTATCAAAAAGTGAAAACAATCCAAATGTCCAAAATCTCCTGAATAAACAAAATGTGCTGTATCCATATGTGGACTTACTTGATAAAAAGAAACAAAGTATTCATAAAGGATAACAACATAAGCCTGATGCAGTGGCGCTGGCCTGTGAATCCCAGTACTTTAGGAGACTGAAACAGAATCGTGAGTTCAAAGCCAGCCTCAGCAATGGCAAGGCACCAAGCAAATCAGTGAGACACTGTCTCTACATAAAATACAAATGGGGGCTGAGGATATGACTCAGTGGTCGAGTACCCCTGAGTTCAATCCTGGGTACCCCCACACACACAAAAAATACAACATAGAGGAACCTCAAAGTTAAAGAAGAAGCCAGATGCAAAACAGCACATAAAAGATGGTTCTATTTATATGAAATGTTTAGAAAAAGCCAATCCATACAAGTAGTTGATTGGTGGTCGCCTAGGGCTGAAGGCAGGAAAAAGAGTGATTGCAAAGAGTAGGAGATAGTTTTGCAGTGAAAGGCATGTTCTAAAATTGGGTTGTAGCCAGGCACAGTGGCTCACATCTGTAATCCAAATGACTCAGGGAGGCTGAGCCAGGAAGATTGAAAGTTTAAGGCCAGCCTGGGCAATTTAACGAGACCGTACCTCAAAACAATAAAAAGGGCTGGGGATGTAGTTCAGTGGTGGAATATTCCTGGATTCAATCCCCAGTACTTAAGTAAATAAATAATTGGGTTGTGGTAATTGTTGTGCAACTCTATAGATTTACCAAAAACTGAAACAAGTGAATGTTGTGGTGTGTAAAATTACTTAAATTTAAAAAATTTTTTTTGAGATTTCTGTGTGCCCTTAAGTAACTCAGCATAATAGTATCTTTTTTGTCTGGTTTCAAAAATCCTTTGCAATTAAGAAAAAAAAAGGCAAATAGAAAATTGGCTGTAATTTGCATTGTACAATGTAATGAAATGCACTTTTTGCAACTGGTTATATAGCCAAACACATTTAACCTTCAATGCCCCCATTGTACCTACTCCTGTTCATTCAAAAATGTTTCTTCACTTAATCCACCATAAGAACAGGAAATGGAGTAGAAAAGGATAAACATGTTTGAGAACAAGAAGTAACTGGGTATCTCCCAACTGGGCCAAGCTCTCCAACAAGAAGTGGATAAAAGGACACAGATCAGAGAATCCAAAGTAAGGACACTGACATAATCTTTCCAATGTTATTCTCATTTCCCTTACTCTCTGGTCCCCAGAAGTCTGGTTTTCTCTAAGCATGCCGATGTGTGCCTCCAGGGGAGAGCTGCCTTTGGGCTAGATAATATAATTAAAAATTTTTAAAATAATTTTATATATTTTAGGATTGTTATGACTTCAATGATTTTGCCATTAAAGAAATCAATGCCTAGAAGATTGATCAGTGCAGACACATTGAAACTAAACTATCCCATATGAAGTAGTCTATCTGCCCTGCATTTCCTCATCACAGCTCCCCATCCCAGGAAGCACACCAGAGGCTGCTGCTCCTTTGAAGGAATCAGTAACTCAGTGCATTGTTTCTAGAAGGCCTTTGTTTAAATAGTCATTATTTGAATGATGCTAATATTCTTTTGACTTGTGAATGAGGCCAAGTTTGTTCCCAGCTAGCTAGAAAGCAAATAGACAATTCCTAGATTGGTTTTCTTGAGAAGATGTGGGAGATGGCCTGAAGCAAAAGAAACTGCCTAAGAGTGACTGACCTGTGGTAAGAGGAGAGAGGAAGATAGAAGAGGCTGGTTATACAGACTTTGTGTCAAGCACCCAAAAGGTAGGGAAGAGCAAAGAGAGTGATGAATGAAAGAGGAGCGAGCAAACACAAGCCCATACTGGAGTCAAAATGACAAAGTCTGTGAAATCACGCAGACCACATAAATAGTATCTTTTATTGATTTTTTTTAATCCTTGTTTTTACTTTTCCAAGCAAAGAACTGGCAGCCCTGCCTTGTGGCTAAAGCCTGAGGAATGAAGATGGGTGTACTTCATTCTGTCCTAGCTCCCCAGCCCATAGCACATCATCACTCTCAGGAGGGCTGCACTCCTCTGAGGTCCAGGAACCAAAGGGTGGGAAATGGGTTGAGGCAGGAAGCTGTGCATCCTTTAGGTGGTGATCATGAGTAAGGTCAGGTGGCGAGTCTGCAGTCCTGGGCAGATGAAGGTAAAATCACAGTCAGGACCCCACCAAAGCCTTGGATCTGATGATCAGAGGAGATAAGTATGATTAACAGTAGTTGTACTCTACTAGATTGCTGTATACAACCCAATCAATAAATGCGCTAAGGAGCTGAACAGAAGACACTTCTCAGAAGAAGATATACAATCAATCAACAGACATGAAAAAATGTTCGACATCTCTAGCAATTAGAGAAATGCAAATTAAAATTAAGATTTCGTCTCACACCAATCAGAATGACTATTCTCAAGAATACAAACAACAATAAGTGTTGGCACACTCGTACATTGCTGCTGGGACTGCAAATTGGTGCAACCAATCTGGAAAGCAGTATGGAGATTCCTTAGAAAACTTGGAATGGAACCACCATTTGACCCAGCTATCCCACTCCTCAGTCTATGCCCTAAAGACTTAAAAACAGCATACTACAGTGACGCAGCCACATCAATGTTTATAGCAGCTCAATTCACAATAGCTAAACTGAGGAACCAACCTAGATGCCCTTCAATAAATGAATGGATAAAGAAACTGTGGCATATATACACAATGGAATATTACTTAGCAATACAAGAGAATAAAATTATGGCATTTGCAGGTAAATGGATGGAGTTAGAGAATATCATGCTAAGCAAAGTAAGCCAATCCCAAAAAACCAAATGCCAAATGTTCTCTCTCACAAATGGATGCTGATCCATAATGGAGGAGAGGACACAGGAAGAATGGAGGAAATTTGGTCAAAGGGGAGAGAGAGGGGAGGGGACAGTGAATATGGTGGAATGAGATGGACATCATAGCCCTAGCTTCATGTATGACTGCATATATGATGTGATTCTACATCACGTACAAGCAGAGAAGTGAAAAATTGTGCTCCATCTGTGTACAATGAATCAAAATGCATTCTGCTATCATGTATACCTAAGTAGAATTTTAAAAAGTCTCAAATTAGACTCAGTGTTTGAAAGTACTATGTAACATGACATCTTATTACTTGTCTCTCTATATATGTGAATTTAATAGATTTTAACTCAGTGAGCTTGATTACTCAAGATGAAGAAAAAATAAAGAACTGAGAGATCATAAAAAAAAAGTCCCAAACTCTGGCACCTTAAAATTATGCAAGTTCCTTTCTCTCTCACACTCCATGTCCCTTGAGGGTCAGTGGGGGCTGTGTACATCACTGTGAGCCCATGCTGAAGGACAATCAATAGCAGTATGTGGCTCTTCAGTGGAAAATACAGTGAAGTACAAGTGGTAGCTTACATGGATGGGGTCCCTACACTTTAATGCTTGTATTTCAATGGTCAGATCAAATCACATGGCCATATCTAATTTCCAAAGAGGCAGGGAAACAGACTCAATCCCAGGATGTACCCTGAAAACAGAGAGAGGGAAATATGTGGATCACAACATTAGTGACTACCAAACTTATCAAAATCAGAATAATTTTTTAAACTTTTTACTTTGAAATAATTATAGATTCACAGGATATTTTAAAAACTGAACGAAGAGATCCTTTGTACCTTCACTCAGTTTCCTCCAATGATTACATCTTATGTAGTCAGTAGTATAGTATCAAAACCAGGAAACTGACATTAGTATATGTGCATATAGCTCCCTGCCATTTTCGCACATGTGTAGGTTTCTGTAACTACCACAAGAATCAAGATACAGAACTGTTCCATCACCACAAAGATCTCCCTCGTTCTGTACTTTTACATATAGTCACACCCACTCCTTCCCTACCCCCCACTCTCTCTAACCCCTGGCAACCACTAATCTGTTCTCTATCTCTATAATTTTGTCATTCCGAGAATGTTATATAAATGAAATCATACAGTTTGTGACCTTTCGAGATGGACTTTTTATTCAGCATATTATCCATGCAAACAATGGGGTCATGTTTTTGCACTATGCACTCTATCAACTGGCAGAGATAGAAGTCCTGCTCCAACTTGGTCTTCTCTGACACCACCCCAGCAATGGGGCGGGGGCCCTGAGGGATGCCTGGCGAAGATGGACAGGTGAGAGTGAGAGTCTAGGTGAAGACTCTCACAGGTGAAGGTGAGAGTCTAGGATTTCCATTTAGCCTTTGCTAACTGAAGTTAGGGGTGAGGGAGTGTTTTTTATGTTTTTGTTTTTTCTGCAGTGTTTGGCTGGAATAGGGCAAGTTATTGTCTAAAAGTTTTATCTAGTGACACTACCCCTTTCTTGGTCTTTTGCCTAGAAAGAGCAAGGCATTTTTTGGATTTTTTTTTTATCTGATCCTTTGGTAGTCCAGGGTTACCCACTTCTCCAGCACTCAGTCCAGGATGTATGAAGCTAGAAGAAACCCGGGAAAACTCTTTGCCTTGTCATTCCTCGAGTCTCAAGATTCTTAGTCAATTGCCTTCCTCTCTCCATGTACCTGAATCTCCTTCTATTTGTTTATATACACTGCACAGGGCTTTGACCTGTTCTCAGAAGACATGTACTCCATCCTCTATTTTACCTTGGTCTGCAATAAAAGTGGAGAATAAATTTTTAAAACATACATTAGAGCAGATTGCAAATTATTCCTACAAAAATGTCACTCCCAGTTTCTTGTGTTGCATTTGGCTTTCTTGAGTTAGAAAGAAAAGATTTACTGCTGGTCTACTAGGAGTTCCACACATAAACTTTGGACATTCATATGGGTTTTAATGTTTATTGTAGTGAGAAAAATGCCAGCAACTATTAGCTAAATCACAGACTCAGTTGGAGCCTGCAGTCAGCAAGTATGGAGGAAAGGGAAAGTGGAGACAGCCAGTGAGAAGGAAAAGCCTGAGGCACAGCAGGCAGATAGATTAGTACTTGCATTGATAACGGCAGAAAATACTGTCTGAAAACATGGTCAATGAGAGTAAAGAGGGTAGTGGACAAAAAGAAACCCAAGAAACTGAAATTTTAGAAAGTCAGACAAGTCATCAACATGAATTCTCTTATTTTTATTTATTTATTTATTTTTATTTTTTATTTATTTTATTTTATTTTTTTGGTACCGAGGATTGAACTCAGGGATACTCCACCACTGAGCCACATCCCTGCCCTATTTTGTGTTTTATTTAGAGACAAGTTCTCACTGAGTTGCTTAGTGCCTTGGCCTCGCCATTGCTGAGGCTGGCTTTGAACTTGCAATTCTCCCATCTCAGCCTCCCAAAGTGCTGGGATTATGGGCGTGCGCCACTGCGCCCAGCTTCTTATTTTTATTTTTAAGGAAAGCAGGAGGCAGGATAGAAGGAAAGCCTGTCTGGTACAAAAAGCAAGGAAAAGGGAAGCAAGTCTTAAGAAGCAGTAGATTTGGTTTGTGTTTTTTGTTTTTGTTTTTGTTTTTTGTTTTGCTAAGGATTAACTAAATTAAATGGGGTTGCACAATTTAGCAGAGGGGACCAAAGGCACATAATGTCACTAGCTCATTAATTCATTTTTTGCCAAATGGACATTGTGAGGAAGATGATTGGGACAGCAACAAAAAAAAACTGCTGAAGTGAAAGTGACCTGGTTTGCAGGGGATCCCCATTTATTCAACTAATTTAATAAGTGAAATATCTACTTTGCTCACAATACCCTTCAACTTTCTACAGCTAGGTATATTGTGCTTCTCAAAGCTTTACCTATTCCACAAAGCATGTAAACCACAAACTGGCTGGGATTGTTTTCAGAGTTGGTAAAGTCAGAGATCCGTGACAGGAAAACTCTGCAGAAACGACTTACCTGGAGAGTCCACTCAGTTCCTAAACCACTCACCCAAACAAAATCTGGAAGAACTCAGTATCTCTTCAACACAGTGGAGGAGGAGCAGAAAATGGAGGCAAAAGGAAAGATTTACACATTTGCTTTATGGAAAAAGAAAATTTTCTAAGTTTCATCATAAACTATGTCTAATTTCTCTGTGGTATTTATGAAACAGCTAAAAGTAAATGAGTAAAGGGCTTATTATAATTTTTCATGAAGGTTTGTGGTTCTGTTTTTCACATTTTCTTTTTAGTAACATACTTTTATATTACACTTAGTATGCCTAACAATCTGCTGCATTATTTTATAATCTCACTGTTTCAGAAAGTATATTAGAGTTTTTTTTTTCCCCCACATTCAAAAGAATGTTGAATTTATCTGAGAATTTTATTTTGGGAGAAGAAAACCTCTTATATAAACATGTAAGTCCACATGAGTATTTTTGATGGTTTACATTCAAAATAAATTAAATTTTTTTTTCTGGCTTCACCAATTCCAAAAGGAAATCATCAACATGTTTGTGGTCAGAATTTTTTTAAATTAAGCTATATTAATAAGAATATTGAATATAGAAAATAAAACTTAAAATTCAGGAAAAAAAGCAAATCATATGGGGAGAAATAAACGAGGTGATGGGTACTTGATTTAAAATAGGTACTATAGCCAGCATGGTGACATACAACCAGTAGCTGAACCAGCTACTCTAGACTGAAGCAAGAGGATCATGTGGGCCCAGGAGTTCAGCCCTGGTCAGGTAGTGAGCCCCCATTGCAAAAGAAAAAAAGAAAAGAAAGAGATAACCTAGGGCTAAGGCTGTATGTAGCTCAGTGGTAGAGTGCAGGAAAGCACAAAGCCCTGAGTTAAATCCCAGCAGGAGAGAGAAAAAGAGGGAGGGAGAGAAAGAAGCGGGAGAGAGACTGAAAAGGACTGTAGAATAAGAATGAACATTGTTGGGCCAGGCTTGTGTTGGTGGTAGAGTGGTTGCCTAGCACACCTGAGATACTGGGTTTGATCCCTAGCATCACATTAAAAAGGGGGGGAAGGGGGAGGTATTGTGTCTTTCCACAACTAAAAACATTGTAAAATATTATAAAACACATTAAAATTAAATAGCAAATTAATAGAGAGTAAACTATGAAGTAAATCCATGAAGTAAATTCTTTATTAAAAAAACAAAGAACAAACATTGCAACCACAAATTCATGGTATTATTAGATGGAATTTAGGGGGAAAAAAAGAAACATGTCAAGTAACACAAGATGGGGAAAATTTCTACAGATCTTTTCCAGTTAGAAAAGAGGTTTATAAAATACAGCCTCTACTTTCACCACGTCATCTTTCCAGTCTTGCAGGGCAATCCAATTGCCTTCCTGAATAACGAATCACATATTTCTAGCAAAAGAGTGAGATACTACTTTTTTGTATACTTAGGCCTGAGGAATGTAGTAACAAAAGTTACACAACTTAAATAATATTACCTTGACGTATGCCACACCACCTGCCTAAGTGGCCCTTGAGGTAGTTTCCACCAGCTCTGAGGACTCTCTTCTCAATATACAACCCATTCTACACAGCCTTGCTATCTTGGTCTTCCTAAAACACCTATTTATGAAAAAACTCTCTGTGCACACTTGTTGGTTAAGCCTTCCAGGCCCTTTAGAAGAGAACCAGGTATTTCTTTTCCAACTCCCCCAGCCCTCTTGCCATAGTTCACCCCCAAAATTTTGCTGCTGCAACTATACCACCCACCTCATGCTTCTCCAATTCTCCACATTTCGTATGCTGTCCCTTCCTTATTTATTTTCCTCCATTTCTCTTAACACAGGATCCATTCTACTGCAAATTTCTTTGCCTTCAAGGAGCTCTTCAGTTAGAGTGATCTTTTCTTTTTTCGGAATTCCTACAATTTCATCATCTGTAGAATTTTATTTTTTCTGACATTAATTAGACATCTCATCATACCGCTGCTATATTTTATGTTTTAAAGGTTCAAACTCCTAGATGATGTGTACTATGTTTTGGATATTTTAAATATAAAAATAACATGGGCATTTGATTAAAAAGTCACACGGGCAGGAAGATATAAAATGAAAATTTAAACTCTCCCTCAATGCCATCCCCCAAATTAATGACTTTTTAACCATTTGTGTTGCTGCATACCTCTCCTGTAAATACATCCCTAGCTCTAAATAATACACTTAGAGTTCCAATTTTTGATTTATAAACTTTAGTGTGTCAATTTTTTGCTGCCATACAAACAATCCTCCAAACATAGTTTACAACATTTATTTCAAGCTTGTGAGTCATTGCTTGCAGCTATGCTGGGCTTGGTCCAGTGTAGCTCTGTGTATCTTCTCATTTTGGGACTGAGAAAAAGGAGTTGCCATTGTTTGGGGCACATTGTTTCCATGGCAGAGGGCCATAGCTCAAGAGGAGCAAACATGATACTTCAGAAGGCCTCTGTTCAGAACTGGCCACTGTTACTGCCAACTGCTGCTTCTACCTGCATTCTCTAGTTCAGAATAACACAAGGTCTAATCTAGAGTCAGTAGATAAAGATGACACTATATGTGCTCTATCAGGATGCGAGGCAAAAATCACATGACAATGTGGGTGTATATTATGTTACAGAAAGTGAACAAAGAATTGGGAACAATTGGAACAATGATCCATTCCACCATATTCAAATGTCTGTTGAGTCCCACTTTTCAAAGATAAGGAATCGATCTCATTAACATCACTCGTATCTCCTGTCTTCTCTAAGTTTCTCAACTGTATTACACATAGTTCTTCTACCTCATAAATTTAGATAATATAGATAAAATGTTTTCTTGATACTCAGTTTTAGATAGAATCTCTTGAGTTTTTATTATTAAAAATAAGGATATAGGGGTCAGGGCTGTAGCTCAGTGGTAGAGCAATTAATTGCCTTGCAAGTGTGAGGCACTGGGTTCGATCCTCAGCACCACATAAAAATAAATCAATAGGGGCTGAGGCTATAGCTCAGTGGTAGAGTGCTTGCTTAGCATGCGTGAGGCACTGGGTTTGATCCCAAGCACCACATATAAATGATAAATGAATAAAATAAAGATCCATCAACGACTAAAAAAAAATTTTTAAAAATCAATAAATAAAGCTATTGTATCCATCTACAACTAAAAAAATATTAAAAGAAAAAGGATATATATGACCCTTAGATTTTTATCTCTTTCCACCTCAAAACACTTATATCATGAACATCTATAACATTTCCATTGTGTTTTAACACTAAATTCAAATTTGTATGCCTCATATACAAGTCGATTTAAGAAACTAAAATCTAATAAAAATCACTTACAATACTATCATTATGCACATAGTATTTTCCACAGAACCAAGAAATATAGTTGGACTTGTAGAAAAAGAAAATGGAAACCTTCTGCTAAATATGTGTAAACAAATATTTTAAAAACTGAGGTCAAATGGTTTATTATTCATGACAATCTATACGCTATTCAGAATCATGCTACACTTGTTTTATATGGGACTGTGATTTTTGCTGTAAATTTTTTGTTTTTCACAGAGTTTTTCCTTATCTTATACTTTGCTTGTTGGTAGGAAAAACTACCACACTATCTCTAAGTTCTTAACAACTTCTTAAATCATACTTACTTGCTGAAGCGAATCCAGTTTCTTATCAAATACATTTATCTCCAAGCCTTCCCACTACTTGTTTAATTTAAACCAATTGCCTTGATACCTACTGCCCAGCCAATTAGCCTGAGGGTTCTTTTTACTACTGTTCTGAGCTGTGACCATTATTTCCTGGATTCCTTATGTTCATTTTTTTTTTAAACTTTCATTTTCATTTTCCTAGAGCATGTAATCAAGTGATTTTTTTCCCAAAAAGGAATTAAATATTGAGCCTTTTCAGTCTGACTTGTAGACTGAAAAACTGGCTGGGCATAGAATTCTGTGTCCCAGGTCATTTTCTGTTATCACTTTGAAGGCATAGTCCCATTGTATTTCTGCCTAAAGCTGGAAAATCTAGAAGCCAATATGATTCTCATCCCTGTGCAAATGAGTTGTTTTTCTCTCAGAAAGCTTTTAAAAGTTTTTTCTTTAACACAGTGTACTGAAATTTCATAAGGATATACAAGTTCACAGTGAGTTCTTTTTAAAAAGCAGTTGTTAACCAATAGGTATTTTTAGTATCATGTTACATGGTCTATAGTGTTGAAAACATATAACATACAATATACAAAAGGAATATACAAAAGGAACACAATTATTTCTCAGAGAGTTTTAATCCATAGGACATTTACAATCTAGCTAAAGAATGAACTATTAAGTGGCTCTTATGAAATGGATTCTTAATTAGCCAAAGAGTTCAGACATTTATTTTGGATCTGATGGTATCATGTATGGTAGAGGTTATTAATTTTTTGTACCTTCTGGTAAAAAATATTCTGAAACTTTGTGAGAAGGGAACAAAGGCAGTCATTTCTTTGCTCTGCTGTATCTCTTTGTGAAAACTTATTTTTCTACTAATCCTTCTCCATTGCTGTCATTTAAAAATAATTTCAAATGTTTTAAATTGTATTACAATAGATCATTCACTTAGTAAATGACTACAGAAATTGAAATTAATTATTTTTGTTTCCTTTTTTCTTATTTGGTACTGGGGATTGTACCCAAGGGTGATTTACCACTGAGTTACATACTCGGCCCTTTTTATTTTTTACTTTGAGACGGGGCCTAAGTTGCTGAAGTTCTCACAACTGAGGCTAGCCTCAAACCTACAGTCCTTCTGCCTCAGCCTCCTGTGTTGCTAGAATTTCAGGTATGCTCACCATGCCAGGCTCATTTTCTCTTTTTAATTTTTTCTGTAACTTGATCACATCAGCAATAAGCTTCTTGGTGACTTGGTTTGTCTTCTTTAGAGTAATACTGTATTTTTCTTTAGGATCATAGAAAGCATATACCAAACTATGGCCATTTTTTACTCTTCCTTGTGACCACATGCCTAGAAGTGGTCTAAGACAAGATTCCTCCCATAGCAGTGAATGAGAACATGGTGAGAAATACAGACCCCAGAGTCTTCCCCAACCCACACAAAAAAGAATAAAGTGATGATACTGCCTCTGAAAGTTTTTATGATCTCCGTGTCACCAATGAAAGAAAACAAGGAATAGTTTAGGGGGTTGGTGTTGTGGCTCAGTGGTAGAGCGTGTGCCTTACATGTGTGAAGCACTGGGTTCGATCCTCCTTACCACATAAAAATAAATAGAGGCATTGTATCTATCTACAACTAAAAAAAATTTTTTTTAATTCAAGGAATAGGGGCTGGCATTGTAGCTCAGTGGTAGAGCGCTTGCCTCACATGCGTGAGGCCCTGGGTTCGATCTTCAGCACCACATACAAAACAATAAAGTAAAAAAAATAAAGACATTGTGTCCATCTACAACTAAAAAAATTTGAAAAAAAATTCAAGGAATAGGGGCTGGGGCTGTAGAATAGGGCTTGTAGAATAGGGACTGCAGTGGTAGAGCACTTGCCTAGCCTGCAAGAGGCACTGGGTTCAATCCTTAGCATCATATAAAAAATAAATAAATAAAGACATTCTGTCCATCTACAACTACAAATTTTTTTTTTTAAAAATCAAGGAATAGTTTAGAGTAATTGATTCAAACACGGAAAAAGTGTCTACTTCTTTTATGTTAAAGATCCCTTAAAAATCATGTTTCTCAATCCTTAATGTGATTCAGTTTTCAGGAGATGCTTATTAAACATACAACTCTCCGAGCCTCACCCTTATAATACCTTGGAGCAGGTAGAGCTGGCTTTATCCCCTCCCAGTCTCAGAGATCTTTCAGAGAGGTCTTTGAGATTTTTTGATACAGAAGTTAAAAAACCTAGGGCTCTATTACAAAACAACGGCTAGATGCAATTGCCAAACCATTGCTACCTACCCCACCCTTGAAAGGTGTTGGCATGTTCAGAAGGCCTTTTAGTGTTTATATTTCTTTGGATATCTGTTAGAAACTTAGATAACTACCTTGTTGACTATAGAAGAGCTAGGACACAAAAATTTTCCCTTTGGGATTTTTCTCAATGTGTTTTCTCAGACAAATGATTGGAAGACAAATATTATAGATGAGAAAATTGAATCCCTGACAATGGGCACACGTGTGTGTGTGTGTGTGTGTGTGTGTGTGTACATTATAGCGCATACATGATCACATTCTTACATATATAACTATGTACATAAGATTTTTTATATACAGATGAGAGTCCACAATCAGAAGGCAATGTCAGAGCTTCCTTCTGATACATACCTGGTCAGAAAAGCTTCTAGCCAAGCAAGAAAGAAATAATTTGAAAGACAACACAAAATGAGATCAAATACTAGGATTTTCAGGACTGTATGGACACTAACTCCTGTCCTTTCTTGGGTGTCCATATCCTTACTGAATCCCCACCCAGTGGTCATCAGCCCAGGCTTGAACTTCTCAATGGATGTGTAATTTAGTGGCTCCACAGGTCACTATTCCACTTTTGTCATTGTTCCCTAGGGATTTCTTCCTTCCATTGACAGGGAATCTAGATCCTTTAGTTTTATTGTAATGTCTAGATTTTGTCTAATTTTATCACATTATGCCACCTATTTTCCTGTTTTGGCAATTTTTCTCTATCCCTTCATTTTCAACTATCTATACCTTTGTTCAGGCATGTCTCCTGCAAATAACATATAGCTAGAATTTTTTTTAAATCTCTGCAACAAATTTTTCTTTGAAACTGTGCTTATTCTATTGAGAATTAAATTTGAATTTATTTCTACTACTGATTGTATGAATTCTATTTGTCCTATTTTTATGTTTTTGCTTCTTTTCTTCTTTTATTCAATTCTACTCCCCCCCCCCATCATTTTATTTTTACCCAGGTGTTAGTTTGAAGATTATCTACTTTATTTCCATTTCTTCTAGAAACTTTAACAATATTTAATTTACTGACAATTTAATTTGCTAACCATTTATTCTTATATTTCAGATTTTATCTCTGAGATCTTTTCTTAATTGCCTGGAACACAACCCTTATTATTGGCATTAGAGAATGTCTATTGGTATTTAACCATTTCTATTTGTCAGAACATATCTTTATTCTTGAAAAAGTTTCAGTGAGAATACAATTCTAGATTAATGGTCAGTGTATTAAAGATATTGTTTCAGTATTTTCTTAGCTTCCATTATCACTGTTGAGAAATCAGTTTTCAAAAACATTTTTATTTATTAATCAGTAATTTATATTTTTGTTTCTGGCTGCTTTTTAAAAACTTGTCATTTTTGAAATAACTAGAAATTCACAGGAAACCACAACATAGTACAGAGAGGTCTTTCAGACCCTTCCCCAGTTTTCCCCATTGGTTGTATCTTACAGAACTACAATCTCCTAGCAAAATGAGGAATTTAATGTTAGGACAATGTGTATACATAGTCCTATGCCACTTTATTACATGTGTAGATGTAATATGTAAGCACATCTAGTTTCAAGATGAAGGACTATTCCATCACCTACCACAAAGATCTTCACAATGGCCCTTATAGTCACACCCAAACCCCCTGCCATCCCTAACCCCTAGAACTACTAATCTGCTTTTCATCTGTATAATTTTATATTTTTGAAAACATCATATAAGTGGAATTATATTGTATGCTATAAACTGAATTATATTCCCCCAAATTCACATGTTGAAGCCCTAACCCCCAATTTGACTGCATTTGGAACCAAAGTTCTTATGTGATGATTAAAGTTAAATGAGGAGACACCAGGGAACTTCTTATCCCTTCTTCTTCTCTCTCCCTCCTCCCCATGAGGACATAGTAAGAAGGTCGCTGTCAGCAAGCCAGAAGATAGCCGTCACCAGAAACCACCAGTTAGCTCTTGATCTAAGACTTAGAGATCATTTTTCTTCACAACTATGAAAAAATAAATTTTGATTATTTAAGCCAGTCTATGGTATCTAACTATGGCTGCCCAAGTGGACTTGTGCATGTTATATAAACTTTTGAGACTTTTTTATTCCAGTCAGGATAATATTATTAAAATCCACTCAAGGGGGCTGGGGTTATGGCGCAGTGGTAGCGTGCTCGCCTAGCATGCGTGAGGCACTGGGTTCGATCCTCAGCACCACATAAAAATAAAATAAAGATATTCTGTCCACCTACAACTAAAAAAAAAATTTTTTAAAAATCCACTCAAGCTGGTGAGTGTGTTAATGGTTTGCTCCCTTTATATTATTGACTAATATTCTAACTGGCTGCTTTCAAGAGCTTCAATTTGTCTTTGGTGTTCTACAGATCAGTTATGATGTGTCTAGGTGAAATTTTTCTTTTATGTTTCATTTTAACTTTTTCTTGAGACTTTTTCTGCTCCCCAGATTTGAGAAATTATGCCATTAGTCAATTCTGGAGAATAGTCATTATTTCTTCTGGTATAGCATCTCTCCCATTCTCTCTTTTCTTTCCTTCTAGAACTCTGATTAGACATATCTTAGATGTCCTCACTTTATCCTCCATGACTCTTAACTTGTATATTCTCTCTCTCTCTCTTTTTCTCTCTATCTATCTCTATCTTTATCTCTTTTTACACACACACACACATACACACACACACACACACACACATATATTATACTCTGGATCATACCCTTAGATTTATATTCCAGTTCACTTATGTTTTCTAGTAGTTTAATCCATCTCTTGAGTTTTCATATTGTAAAAATTTCATGATAATATAATTCACATTATATTAACCCTTTAAAAGTGCACAAATTTTATGTTTTTAGTATATTTACAAAGGTATGTATTCATAACACTGTGATCCAGAATATTGTCATCATCCCTGAAAGAAACTTGCTACCCATCAGCAGTCACTCCCCAGCCCTCTCTTTTCCAATCTCTGGAAACTACTAATCTACTTTGTCTCTTAAGTTTATCTATTCTGGACATTTCATATCCATGCAATCCTACAATATGTATCCCTTTGAGTCTTTTTTTTCCCATTGAGCATGATGTTTTCAAGTTTCATTCATACCATATTAGTATTTCATTTCCTGTCATTGCAAAATACTATTCCATTGTAGCAGACCACATCCCATATCACCATTTATTTGTTAATTATTCATCAGTTGATAGGCATTTGGATTGTACTTTTGGCTGTTATGAACTATGCTGTTATTATGAACATTCATGTACAAGTTTTTGTGTGAACATGTGTTTTCGGTTCTTTTGGTTATATACATAGGAGTAGACTTGGGTAATATGGTACCTCTATGTTTAATCATTTGAGGAATTGCCAAATTGTTTTCCAAAGTGATTGCATGATTTAACATGCCCTCCTAGCAATATGTGAGGGTTCCAATTTTTCCTATATGCTTGCCAATACTTATTACTTCCTTCATTTGTATTGCAGCAATCCTAGCAGGTGTGATGTGGTAGTACCTCATTGCAGTTTTGATTGGCAATTTTCTAATGACTAATGATATTGAGGATCTTTTGATGTTCTGGCTAGCCATTTGTACATTTCTTTGGAGTAATCTCTAGTCAAATACTTGGATCATTTAAAAATTGGATTCTCTGTCTATTGCTGAATTTTAAGAGACTTTTATACAATCTAGATATAATCCCCTTATAAAGTATAAGTTTTATGAATATTTTCTCCTAGTCTTTGGGTTGTCTTTCACTTTTTCCCCAGTTTTATCCATTGAAAGACAGAAGTTTGTAGTTTTAATGAAATCCAGCTATTATTCCCTGTTCTATTTTTCCTTCTGCTTTTCATGATGTTTATCTAGAAACTTTGGCTAAATCCAAAGTTATAAAGATGTGTTCATGTTTTCTTCTTATAAGTACTGCATGCTGATTGAGCCACTGAAGTGCCTGTATGTTTTATTCTAAGAGTTTTATAGTTTTAACTCTTACATTTAGATCTTAGGTCCATTCAGAGTTAATTTTTGCATGTGGTATGAGATAAGAGTACAACTTCATTCTTTGCATGTGGACAACCAGTTGTCCCAAAACCATTTGTTGAAAAGATTATTCTTTCTTGCATTAAATTGTATTTATGTGGTTTTTTCCCCAACAGTCTGGGGTGTAGCTCAGTGGTAGAATGCATGCTTAGCATTTTGAGACAGGGTCTCTCTAAGTTGTTTAGGACCTCGCTGAGTTGCTGCAGTGGGGCTTTGAACCTGCAGTCCTTCTGCCTCAACCTCCCTAGCTGCTGGGATTACAGGTGTGCACCACCACACCTGGTTTCTCTCTAGTCTTTATGATTTCCTTCCTTCTCCTTTTTGGGGCTTCGGTTGCACTTCCTTTTTTTTTTCTTTCTTTCTTTTTTTGGTACCAGGGATTGAACTCAGGGGCACTCGACCACTGAGCCACATCCCCAGCCCTGTTTTGTGTTTTACGTAGAGACAGAGTCTCATTGAGTTGCTTAGCACCTCGCTGTTGCTGAGGCTCTCAGTCTCCCTAAGTGCTGGGATTACAGGTGTGCGCCACCACGCCTGGTTGCTCTTCCTTTGTTCTATCTTTTCATCCTTCCTTCCTTTCTTTTCCCTTCCCCCTTTCTTCTTGTTGTGGGAAACAGACTGGTCTAGAAGCAGCAAGCTTTATTTTACGCAAGCAGGACCAGAGGAAAAACAAAACTCCAAATTCTGAGCCCCTATCCACAGTTTCTCACAATATATGTAGTTTACAGTTTATATGTGTGCATCTGAAAATTATATCTGTCTAAGCCTTGTCTGTTATGTAAAAGTTTATAAAATAAAAGTTTATGTAAGTTTACAGGCAAGATAATCAATAAGTGCTCTCTTTTATACAATGTATCTGAGATATAGAAGACTCACATTGTCATTTGAAGACCTGTC
>CM053412.1:33664916-33675396 GCA_028644305.1 Xerus rutilus
TTGGTACTGGAGATTGAACTCAGGGGCACTCGACCACTGAGCCACATCCCCAGCCCTATTTTGTGTTTTATGTAGAGACAGGGTCTCACTGAGTTGCTTAGCACCTCGCCATTGCTGAGGCTGGCTTTGAACTCGCGATTCTCCTGTCTCAGCCTCCCTAAGTGCTGGGATTACAGGCTTGAGCCACCGCGCCCGGCTTGAAGACCTGTCTTATATCCATTTGCTTTGACTAAGTCAATTTCTGATCATTAACACTGTTTCCTAAATGTATTTAAGATTTAAGGCTATCCTTTGATTTTTGTTAACCCATGCATACCTGTGATTATTGTTACCGTACACTCTGGATTCTAAATTGTATTTTAAAAGCTAAGCTTAGTTAAATGTAAAGCTTAGGACAGCACTTTGCCAAGTTGGTATTCTCTCAACTAAAATTAGTAGCAAAAGCCAGGCTCAGTGGCACAAGCCTGTAATCCCAATGGTTAGGGAGGCTGAGACAGGAGAATCGCGAGTTCAAAGCCAGCCTCAGCAACAATGAGGCACTAAGCAACTCAGTGAGATCCTATCTCTACATAAAACACAAAATAGGGAGCCAGGCGCGGTGGCGCACACCTGTAATCCGAGCACTTAGGGAGGCTGAGACAGGAGAATCATGAATTCAAAGCCAGCCTCAGCAATGGCAAGACGCTAAGCAACTCAGTGAGACCCTGTCTCTACATAAAACACAAAATAGGGCTGGGGATGTGGCTCAGTGGTCGAGTGCCCCTGAGTTCAATCCCCAGTACCAAAAAACAAACAAACAAACCACAAAATAGGGCTGGGGATGTGGCTCAGTGGTCGAGTGCCCCTGAGTTCATTCGCCAGTAACAAAAAAATTTAAAAAATTAAAAAATTAAATAAGTAGCAAAATTTTGGATTTATGTAAAAATAACAAACTTGGTTGCTATTTATTCATGTCGTTGTCAAAAGCTTGGTCCTTGTCCTTGATGCCAATTCATTGAAGAGGACACAGTTTTTGAGAAAAAGGAAAAAGAAGCCAGGTGTGGTGGCGTACACCTATAATCCTAGCACTTTGGGAGGCCGAGACAGGAGAATTGTGAGTTCAAAGCCAGCCTCAGCAATGGCGAGGCACTAAGCAACTCAGTGAGACCCTGTCTCTACATAAAACACAAAAAAATGGGCTAGGAATGTGGCTCAGTAGTCTAGTTAGTACCCCTGCATTCAATCTCCGGTACCAAAAAAAAAGAAAAAAGGAAAAAGAAAGTTTATTGCTTTGCTAAAAAAGGAGAAACACAGAGAATTCCTGTCCCAGAGGTTGTGATTCTGCCCATTAGCAGGAACATGAGGCTTTTAAAGATGTGATTCAAAAGCTTCATTCCATGTGTTCTCTGTTGAAGTTGCATGTAATTCACTTGTTAATTTGGGGGATAGTTATTTCTGAGATCTTCTGCTATCATTCACAAAGCCTGGAATATTTTGTTCCTACGGTGGGTGTGTACTCAAGGACAGAAAACTCTGCCTAGGATGGGAAAGAAATGTAATTCTGTTTCCCCTGAGATTTGGGAGGAGCAGGGCGAGGAAGCGAAAGAAATATATCCATTTTAACAAGAAGTTGCAGTGGCAGAGCAGCAGGGGCTATGTTTAAAGCATAAAGGGGACACTGTTACAATGTTGTTTGATGTTTTATAACTGGATAAAGTAACCTGTTGTCAATAAATCATATATAGAATTTTGTGTTACTCTTCACGCTGGAATTGGCATTTATATTTATTTTTGGGAGATAACAAGGAGAGCCTGATCTGTCTAAAGGTGACATTATAAAACACAGAAGCATTCTGTCACATATTCCACAAAAAGAAAGTTAAAAGCTCTCTCAGCCTTTCTTCGAGTTGTGTTTCAGATGTAATGTTGTATTGTGTTATTTGTGAAGATCCCCACCTTATGTGAGATAAGGCTCTGCCTCTCACCTTACTCCATGTTAGAATGGCTCCAAAATAAGCTAGACTTCAGCTCACTTAAAATTGTGTTCAAAAGGCTGATTTTTGTTGTAAAGATTACTATGATTGTAACTGAAAGCTCAGCCATCCTCAACGCCAATCCAATAACAAAGACAAGATCTTGAGAAAAAGGAAAAAGAAGGCTTATTGCTTTGCTAGCAAAGGAGAAACACAGGGGACTCCTGTCCTAAAGGCTGTGATTCAGCCCATCTGCAGGAACAGGGGGCTTTTATAGAGGTGATTTGTAGAAAATGAGATTAGGGAGGAGAGATCAGGGAAAAAAAGATCAGGAAGGAGAAGTTCAGGGAACAGATCAGGGAGGAGAAGTTTATGGGAAAGAAAAATTGGGGGAAAAAATGTAAGTTTCAAAGCCACAAGGGATATAGTCAAAGCATCAAATGAACTCCTGTTACATGATCTCAAATAGGGGATATAATGTATAACTCAGGTTCAAGATCATGAAAGTCATTTTTCTTGGTTTATAGCTATTACACAAGCTGAATATGTTTTTGCTCGGTTAATTTCATTTTGTATTTTCCTTGTAAACTTTATAACTGTTGCCTGTTAGAGTTTTGCAGAGGTGCTGTTTCTAAAAAAAATAAAACAAAAACAAAAAAACAACCTGGGTTATTTTGAGATAATAAGCCATCACCTACAGAACAGATAGTATATAATGCTTACTTTCAGTACTAAAACTGACTCCATTTAAATAAAAGAGGTAATTGCAAAATTATAGATATTGAAGTTATAACCTGTTACTCCTGTTACTTACTCTCTCTTTAAGATTGGTGAAACTAGCTTGCTGGGTGTTTTAAACCAAAAACTTGGAGACCAAAGTCGAGGAAGTAAAAGGGCCAAGGAAAAAGCAGCCAACATTTTGGCCCTTGTCCTCTAAGGTCAGCCAGGACCCAGAGAATGACAGGACCCCTCTCTGGGGCCTGCAACTCTGGTGAGTCACCCAATCTGCTGATCAGGAAGATCAAGAGGACCTTAGAGAACAGGAAGTCAACCAGTGGACATTCTGCAGAGGAAGATCATTGGAAATGGAAATGTTCCCGATGCTTTCAAGAGAAACCATATATGGTCAGCAAGACCCTGACCTCTCCTGGCAGATGGCATCACTGGTATAGGAAAGCTAAAAGAGTCAGGAGGCTTTGCATACATCCCCAACAGTGATGTATGCAAAGGAATACATCAGCTTTGAGGAATCTCAGCTGACTCTTAAGAGTAGCTAGGAATAAGGTCAGTTTTGAACAAATTAGTTTTAAACACCTGGCAGGAGCGTATAGCCTAAACACAGTCTTACATGGACACTCAAAAGGAAAAACAATGTTTTTTAAAATGTAACTTAAGATATACACTTGTGTCAGCCCTACCAAAAGTAAGTAAAGCTGAAGGCTATAAAGGCATAGTCCTTGTGTGGGAGTACCTAATAATGATTGCAAGGACTCTAGAGTGGCAAATTTGTCCTGAGTTAATTTGAGTATGATCTCATAGACCTGCAAATCTTTCTAACCTCTTACATTGATAAACTTGATCTGTTTTTCACTGATAAAATTATGAGTTACTGTCTTCATGGTTATCAGAGAGTGATTGAAATACTAATTGCTTTTGTGCTAATTGTTTACAAAAAAGTAATGCTTTGCTATCTTGTTTATCATTGGCTTAGCATGATCCCTGCCCTGTGCATGCCTTGTTCAGTCACCTGCCATCTGCCACTGTGGACCTCTGAACTGCTCTGATGCTGAATGCCCTTAATTGTCTATGCTCCACCTCATAGAGAACAAGGACTTTGGGTTATTTCCCCCAATTTCACCTCCTTTTAGCAGGAAGCAGTTTGGAAATGTCGTCATCCATTTTTCCATAGAAATGGAATATAGAAATTGACAATGGGGAAATGTAACAGTGGCCTACTTTATGCTTTGAATGTAGCCCTTGCTGCTCTGCCACTGCAACTTATTTTTTAAATGAACATGTTTCTTTCTCTTCTTCTCTCCCTGCTCCACCCTAATCTCTCCTCCTCCCTAATCTCAGGGGAAATAGGATTTCCTTTCTTCCCAGTGTGGGGCAGAGTTATCTGTCCTTGAGTGCACCGTAGGAACAAAATAACCCAGACTTTGTGCATGATAGCAGAAAATCTCAGAAATCACTATCCTCCAAATTAATAAGTGAATTGCAACTTCAACAGAGAACACGTGGAATGTAGCTTTTGAATCACCTCTTTAAAAGCCCTCTGTTCCTGCTGATGGGCAGAATCACAGTCTTTGGGATAAGAGTCCCCTGTGCTTTTCCTATGCTAGCAAAGCAATAAACCTTTTTTCTTTTTCTAGAAACCGTGTCCTCATCATTGGATTGGCATCAGGACCGAGCTTTCAGCAAAGATATTCTATTAGATTCTTTTTTTTTTTTTTTAAACTGGGAATTGAACTCAGGGGTACTCAACCACTGAGCCACATCCCCAGCCCTGTTTTGTGTTTTATGCAGAGACAGGGTCTTACTGAGTTGCTTAGTGTCTTACTGAGTTGCTTAGTGTCTCACCATTGCTGAGACTGGCTTTGAACTCACGATTCTCCTGTCTCAGCCTTCCAAAGTGCTGGGATTACAGGCGTGCGCCACCATGCCTGGCTTCTATTAGATTCTTCATGTAGGCCTTTTTCCTTTATAAATTATAGGAATTTACAGGTATAAGTTTCCTCCTTAGCCCTGCTCTTACTGCAATCCATGAGCTTTGGTGTATTGTGTTTTCATTTTTATTCATCTCAAGTACAGTATTTTCTAATTTCCCTTGTGATTTTTTTTCTTTGATCCTTTGGTTATTTAAGAGTGAATTGATCCAGGCATGGTGGCAAACACCTGTAATTCTAGTGGCTCTGAGGCGGGAGGATTATAGTTTCAAAGCCAGCCTCAGCAACATAGTGAGGCTCTAAGCAACACAGTGAGATCCTGTCTCTAAATAAAATACAAAGAAGGGCTGGAGATGTAGCTCAGTGGGTAAGTGCCCTGGGTCCAATACTCAGTATCAAAAAAAAAAAAAAAAGAGGAATTATTTAATTTCCACGTATTTGGGAATATTCTGAATTCCTTCTGTTCTTGACTTCTAACTTCATTTTATTATGGCCAAACAATATATCTTCTGTGATTTCAAACTTGATTTTAAAATTTATTTGGTTTTGTTTTATGCCTAAGTATATGGTTTATCTTGGAGAATATACCATATAAACATAATAAGAAGCCAGGCACGGTGGCTCACGCTTGTAATGAGGCTGAGACAGGAGAATCGCGAGTTCAAAGCCAGCCTCAGCAATGGTGAGGCGCTAAGCAACTCAGTGAGACCCTGTCTCTACATAAAATACAAAATAGGGCTGGGGATGTGGTTCAGTGGTCGAGTGCCTCTGAGTTCAATCCCCAGTACCAAAAAAAAAAACCATAATAAGAATGGGAAAATGTGTTTTCTGTTGTTATAGTGTTATAGGGTGGAATTTTCTATATATCCTGTTAGGTCTGTAGGATTAAATCATCCATTTCTTATTATCTTTTGCCTGGTTCTTGAAATATTTTAATATTTTAATCTACAATTTTTATAGCCCTTTAAAATTATGCTTGGTTATTTTTAATTGCCTCTCATTTCTAAATTTCTATATAGAGATTAAACAAACTTAATTTATATCTAGTATCTGATAATTCAAATAACCAAAGTCTGTTAGATTGAATTTTCTGTCTGTTCTCATCCATGCTACCTTGTTTTCTTGTATATTCTGTAATACTTGACAGAAACCTTCTATGCTTTGGAACTTTGTGGAAATTCTTTGAGCCCTGACTTCAGGGCATATTCTTTCATAAAAGATTTGGCTTGCTCCTGTGGGTGCCTGAAGCTACTTTAAATTTTCAGACTGAAGTTTTTAAAACTTCATGAGTAGTTTCAATTCAGGCCAAAACCCGTATGTGTGATACTACTGAGAATTACATATTATAAGAGAAGATTTTTGGCCTCCACTCAATGCCAAAGTTAAGACAGGCAAGTTTCCTTGCTGTCTTTTTCTCCATGGTGATTATTTTTGTAGTCTATCATTACATTAACACGGTACCTCTTGGGTTTCCCAATTTTATGTAGGCATCTCCTTTTAGATTTTGCACTTTGAGCAGGCCTTGGATTTTAGCTCCTGTTTGTCATATACTGAAGGACCATACAGTGAAAGCTCAAGGTCATCAGGGTTGAGTAGATGACCTCAAGGTGAAAGCCAACCTCAGGACTTTCCTTCTTATCCAGATTTCAACTTTTATCTCATTTTTGTCTTGGGAGGCTTTCTTACTGCTTTGCAAGTTCAAAGCACTTATATGTGTTTATAACACATATTTCAAAATGTATTTAGCAGTTTTAAGTGTATTCTGCTACAGAGTTACTTAAGGTATGTTCTGTACATGTTCATTAGGTCTAGTTGGTATATACTATTGTTTAAATAATCTTTTAAAAATTTGATTTTCTTCAAACATTATTAAATTTTTAATTTCTAGAATTTAGTTTTGGCCTTTAAAATTATGATTGGTGGACTGGAGTTGTGGCTCAGTGGTGGAGAGCATGACTGGCATCTGTGAGGCCCTGGGTTCAATCTTCAGCAATGTAAATAAATAAATAAATAAATAAATAAAATAAAAGATCCATTTGCAACTAAAAAAATATTTTTTAAAAACATTATGAGGGCTGGGGTTGTGGTTCAGTGGTAGAGCTGTCCTTAGCCGGGCGCGGTGACGCAAGCCTATAATCCCAGCCCTTAGAGAGGCTGAGACAGGAGAATCACAAGTTCAAAGCCAGCCTCAGCAACCACGAGGTGCTAAGCAACTCAGTGAGACCCTGTCTCTACATAAAACACAAAAAATAGGGCTGGGGATGTGGTTCAGTGGTCGAGTGCCCCTGAGTTCAACCTCCAGTACCTCCCCCCCAAAAAAATTTTATGGACTATTCTCTCTTTCCTCTTTTAAAAATCCAAAATTTACCCTTCATTTACTATTCCTGCTTCCTGATACACTTAAAAAAAAAACTCTCTTGGTAAGTTTTTTTTTTTTTCTTTTTGGTGTGTGAAGAATAAATGAGATATTCTGGATAAAGAAACTAGCAGTAGAGTAGCTGGGCACCATGGTGCACACCTGTAATCCCAGCACTTAGGGAGGCTGAGACAGGAGAATTACGAGTTCAAAGCCAACCTCAGCAAAGGCAAGGCACTAAGCAACTCAGTGAGACCCTGTCTCTACATAAAACATAAAATAGGACTGGGGATGTGGCTTAGGGGGCAAGTACCCCTGAGTTCAATCCTTGGTACCAAAAACAAAATAAAACTAGCAGTAGAGTGCTCAGCATTTTGCAATGTTCAACAAATACTAGTTTCCTTCCTCCTTCGCCCTTCAGCCAGAAAAACAATTTTCCATTTAAATTCATTGAAAATTATTTAGCCTATTTGATGTGTTCTTACATAGTATATCGGGTAGGCAAAGGAAGCCTAAACTACAGGGGCTTATGCAAAACAGAAGCTTATTTCTCCTACACATAGAAGCTGTATAGTCAGCTCCATAACATGTGGGATCCAGCACTGTCCCCTCTTGCTGCTGTGGCATTCTTACCAGGCAGTTTCCATCTCACAGTTTCGACAGCAATTATGGTCTTCTTTTCACCTCTGAACTACTGGGAAGACAGAAAGGAAGGAAGAGGGGAACATGCTTCCATGGGAACAACCCGGTAATTTCACATATCATTTGTGCTTGTATTTCATCAGCTATAACTTAATCGCATTGCTACATCTACCTAGAAATAAAGTTGGGAAATAATCATCTCCCTTTTGGGCAGCCAAGGGCCTACCTTGGGTGACCAACTCATCCTGGTTTCTCCAAGTGTTTCCTGGCTTTGGCATTGAAAGTCCTGCATCCTGGGAACTCTCTTAGTCCTGAGCAAACAGACCCTATGTTAAAAATGTTGGGTTCTCAGCCAGGCACGGTGGCACACGCCTGTAATCCTAGCACTTTGAGAGGCTGAGACAGGAGAGTCGCGAGTTCAAACCCAGCCTCAGCAATGGCGAGGCGCTAAGCAACTCAATGAGACCCTGTCTCTACATAAAACACAAAACAGGGCTGGGGATGTGGCTCAGTGGCCAAGTACCCCTGAGTTCAATTCCCAGTACCAAAAAAAAAAAAAATGTTAGGTTCTCAAGAGAGAAGAGAGAAGTGGATATTGGTGGATCACTAGCTCTCTTCCTCACTCTCCAATTTGTCTTGTGAAGCTGCTACTTCTTCCTGCTTGTGGGGCTGTTCTTTCTCATTTTAGCTTGAATATTTTTCTCTTCAACAGAGGACCAAAGTAGAATAGGTGTTAGAGAGTCTGCATGGTCTTACCAGTCAACATTGCATCTGTTATCCACTGTCACTTCTCTTGGCTCTGAACATTTACTTAAATCCCTTTTGATGATCATGGCATTACTCAGACAATTCACAGAAGAACATGTAAATTGGCTAATAAGAGCATGAATAAATACTTAATCATTAATAATCAGAAAAAATGCAAATTAGATGTGCAAGGAGATTCCATTACATGCCCATTTGAACCACTAAAATTTTAAAAGACTGATAATATCAAATATTGTTGAGAAGATGGTACAACTGGCATTCTTATAAACTACTGTTGAATTTATAAAATGGTATACCAGTTTTGAAGACAGTTTGACAGCATCTTAAAATGTTAAACATACATCTATAATGACTCATAGTGGAATTTGCCCAACGGGGGAAAAAAGAAAGCTTATGTTTATACAGAGACTTGGCTATACAGTCTCTTCATAGCAACTTTATTTATAATATCTATCAACCTGTGAAGAGCCCAAGTGTCTGTCAACAGGCTAATGCATATACAAATTGTAGTATATTCATGTAATAGGATGCTATTCAGCAGCACCAAGGAACAAACCACCAACTCAGGCAACAACTGGATGAATCTCAAAGTCATTATGCTGAGCGAAGGAAGCCAGACAAAAACCAAACCAAATCAAAACAAAAACAATAGCCTGTGATCAAATTTGTTTAAAATTCTAGAAAATGCAAATTAATGTGTAATGATAGATCAGACTACAGCCAGTGGTACAAGGAGGGATGGATTACAGATGGACTTAACAAAACTTTCACAGGTAATGGAAATGTTCATTACCTTGATTTTTTGTGGAGCTTAATCTTACCTTTCAAATATGTGAAGTTTATACCTTAGCAAAGCAATTTCAAGAAGGTGAAGTACTTTGGGCAAAACTAAGCTATAGATGTTAGAAGACTGGTTAGTAGTTAGCCTTGGTGGGGATGCAAAGTGTTTGGATGCATAATGATAGAAAGGAATCATGAGGATATTTCTGGGAATGCTGGAAATGTTTTGTGTTTTGATTTGGAATCTGGTTACATAGGTGTATATTTTGATTTGGATGCTGGTTACATAGGTGTGTTCAGTTTGTAAAAATGAATTGAGAGGTATGCTTGTGTTTGCTGTGCTTTTAGTACATGAGCTGTTGCTCAATAAAGACGGTTACTTAAGAAAAAAATAAAGCCCCATCTCTTTTGTGCATTATTCTTTTTGATGTCATTCTTACCCATCTGTCTAACCCTGTGAAGTCTTCCTTGGTTGTGCGCCCTTCTTTCCATCCAAACTGACCACACATTCGAATTCTCAGAAAATAACAGCTCTCTTGCAGGTATGCCCTTATTTTTTTTTCCCCAGAACAACATATTATATTTAATGGTTGTATTTCCATTATACCCACTGGAATTCTAAAAGCAATTTAAGATCGCAGATTATAAGCTCTTTTGAGACCAGGTGTCAGATTCCAACATCTAGAATAGTTCCTGGCACACTCTATATGCTTGATAAATATCTACTTGCTCAAGGTTGCTGCATGTTTTCTTGATAAGTTACCTAATATGTATTTCTGTTGGCTAAAGGAAGTTCTTATGTTGTATTCTACTTTTTTTTTGTTCTTTTTTATACTTTATTTTTTAAAGTTACAGATGGACACAATACTTTTATTTTATTTATTTTTATGTGATGCTGAGGATCTAACAAGTGCCTCACGCATGCTAGGCAAGCACTCTACCACTGAGCTACAACACCAGCTCTGCATATTGTTCTTAATTTCCTAACATTTTTACCATTTGTTGTTGTCCTTTTATGAAATCTTAGCTTTTAAAAAAATATTACCCTCCTTGTTGCAATCTTTTAAATATAATAATATTTGAGATATTAAATTTGATTTATTCTAGGTGGACATAGTTTCATTTTTTTTTAAATTTTTTATTTAGGCTTACACGTTAACAGTGCAAGTTGATTCATTGTACATAGATAGAGGATAATATATCAATTCTCTAGTTGTAAGTTGTATAGAATCACAACATATATGCAGTCATACATAAAGTTAGGGTTATTATTACCATCATATTCCACCACCCTTACTGTCCCCATGTCCCCTCCC
>CM053412.1:33675896-33760414 GCA_028644305.1 Xerus rutilus
TTTGTTAGAATGATCTATGGTTGCCTTTATTTGCTCTCCTATTTCCTTGTTGGATTGATCAATTTTTGTCTGTAATTGTTCACTTATGTCATTCTTTAGTTCGCTGATCATTTTAATTATGTATATTCTGAATTCTTTCTCTGGCATTTCATTTACTGTGCTGTCCATGGAGTCTGTTACAGTGGTATCCAGGTTTATTTGGGGCACTTTCTTCCCTTGTTTTTTCATGTTGATTGTGTATCTTCCTTTCTTGAAATACCAATCTGAGGTATGGCAGCTTCTATCCTATAATCTTGTATTGACACTCTGGATTACCTGTGTCTCACTTGGAGCTACTTCTGTTTTCCCAGTGTCCCCAGATGGGCACTGTTGTCACTAAAGTTTGTGGCAGAGGTAGTGGACTACCTCTAGAGGGCTAGTGGGAGTGGCTTTAGCTGTGCTTCTGAGGGGGCCCCTGAGGGCTGTTTTGCCCCTGTCTTGCACTCCTGCTGGTGAGCAGGAACTCTGGAGCGGAACTACAGGTGGGCTCAGGTCTCACTTAGGCGGGGTCACAAGCTGGAGAGTCTGTGTGCGACCCTTACAGTGAGTGTGGGCTCCCCTGGGGCTAGAGGCTAGCAGGCTCTGGTCTGCCTTCAACTGGGCACTCTGACTTTCCCTAAGGGTGGTTTCAGGCCTTCTGTCTCGCCTGACCACAGGAACTCTGGAGAGGAACTGAGGCGGGCCCAGAGCACACTAGTGTGGGGCCTCTTCACGCTGGGGTCTCTGGAGGCCACTCTTACCCTGGGTGTGCCTTCCTCTGTGGCTGGTAGCAATCAGACTCTGGACAATCCTTAGTTGGACACCCGTGGAGTTTCCTGAGGGTGGATCTGGGCACTCTGTAGCTCCTGCTGGATCCCAGTAACTCTGGAGCTGAACTGGGGCCGACCCAAGCTGCCCTTGGGCAGGGCTGCCTCACACTGGTGTCTCTGGAGCGACTTTTGCCCTGAATTTGGCCTCCCCAATGGTTAGAAGTAGCAGAACCTGGTCTCCCTTTGGCTGGACAACCGTGGAGGATCCTGAGGGCGGGTCAGGGTCCTTTGGGGCTCCTGCCAGTCCACAAGAATTCTGGAGCAGAACTGGGGTGGGCCCAGGCTGCCCTTGGGCGGGGCTGTCTCCGCTGATGTCTCTGGAGCGACTCTTACCTTGAATATGGGCTCTGCAGCGGCTTAGTGACTGGGGCTGTGTGTCCACGGGAGCAACTGCTAGGGGTCCTGCATGGTTGGGTGGGCCGTATTCTACTTTTTTGTTGTTGTTGTTTGCAGTGCTGGGGTTGGAACTCAGGGCCTCACCCATGTTGGGCAAGTGCTATACCACAGAGCTACACTTTTAGTCCCCATATTCTGCTTTTGAATCTCAACGTATCAGTCTTAATTAAAACTAAATTTACTTTATTGGCCATGCTCTGCACATTGAGAAAACTGAGGCCATATTATGATTTACATATGAAGTATCCCCAATAAGATCATTTGTGAGACAATACAAGAATTTTCAGAGATGATATGATTAGGTTATGGGAGATGTAACTAATCAGTGGATTAATCCACTGATGGATGAACTGGGCAGTAACTGTAGACAGGTAGGGTATGACTGGAGAAAGTAGGTCACTGTAGTGTGTATGACTTTGAGGTTTATATTTTTCCCTAGTGAGCAGATCCCCCTCACCTTCTCTCATTCCTGGTTGCCATGTCCTTATTCCATGTACTGAAACTCTGAAACTGTGAGTCAAAGTAAATTTTTCCTCTTCTAAATTGTTCTTGTCAGGTCTTTTGGTCACAGCAATGAAAAAGTTGACTAAAATGGGCCATAAGTGTTTTCCTCATAGGAATCACTGGGAATCTTCTGCCCACTTAATCTTTCCATACCATATGTATGTTTTCTTCTTCTTTTTCTCCTCCATCTTCTTCTATATTTTGTATCAAAACCCCTCAGGTACTGTGTCAATTCTTCATGCATATACATAGATTATTTATCTATTGTTTAATATTAAGGTTTATTTTGTGCTGGACGTGGTAGCACACACCTGTAGTCCCAGTGACTCAGTAGGGCTATGACAGGAGAATAACAAGTTTGAGGCCAGCCTCAGCAACTTAGATCCTGTCTCATGGATCCTTATTTAAAAATAAAAAGGACTGGAGATGGAGCTCAGTAGAAAAGCATTACTGAATTCAATTCCCAGTACCACCTCCCCCCTCTCCCAAAATATATATGTTTTGCATTATGGACATTTGAATCATTTTGTTTTCATCTTCATATATATTTTTATTTAAAAAAACTAACATACTTTTTAAAATACTCTTGAGTAGCTCACCAGTTCTTCCTTAACTTTGTGAAGTCTACTTTATCACTAGCTAGAATTTTCATTTCAGCCTTTTAGGTGAAGGTCCAGAATATTAAATGTCACTATGACCTCTGGTAAATAAACAAACAAACAAAAAAAAAACCCAGTATTTCCCTCCTATATTTCTGTCCCTAAGTCTCTGTAGCATAATAAGAAATATATATTTGTTTTGTACCCCAGAGTTCCTGGAACAGAACTTCTAAGAGCTTCTAAAGTTAAAGCTTATAAATTCCTGAGTGATGGAAGCATCTCTGATATATTTGGTCTTAGTTCCAAGTTACACAAGAGCTTCTAAGACTCGTGGTATGGCTGAATGATTTTTGTATGTTAATGAGGTGACTAGTGGCTGAAAACCCCTAGATAGCTTCAGGAATAGGGTTTGTTGCAAGAGGAATCAAACACCTGACTAGAGGATTGGCAATTTCAGCCCACCTCCTTTCCTCTTTGGAGAGAAGATAGTGTAGAGATGGAGTTCAATCACAAGTAGCCAACTTTGATCAATCATGCCTATGTAACAGAACTTCCATAAAAACCCTAAACAGTAGGGAGTGTGGTATGCCCTTAACTCCACTGGGACAGAAGCACCTATGCTAATGACCTTTCCAGATCTTGCCCTGTGTTCATCTGTATCCTTTGTAATAGCCTTCATAATAAACCTGCAAATGTAAGTAAATGTTTCCCGGAATTTTGTGAGCTATTTATAGCAAATTATCAAACATGAAGAAGAGATTGCAGAAGCCCCAGTCTACAGCTGGTTGTGTAGAAGTGTAACACGGAACATGGATGTCAGGTAGGTTCTTTGTTTTGTGAATTTGAAGAATGAAATCCACAGACACAAGCTTGAAGCAAAGTAATAGTATTTATTAGAGTAATAGAAAGAAAGCAGAGGTCTCAGAGAGGGAGGGGTCCCAATAAAGAGCTGCCAATGGGTGTCTGTTGTCTAGGGGATTGGTGGGATGACATGTAAGTGTAAAATTCAGAAAGGGGGACCAATCAACTCTCCTATTTTGTCTTCTTCAGCAAATCTAGAGAAAAGTGATTTCTAAGCCTTTATTAGCACAAGGGTGGCGATGAGGGTCTATTGTCACAAGAGGAAATACCTTTTGCCGGTAGTCTTGTCGAGGGGCTGTTAAAGAACTGTCCTTAGCCGGGCGCAGTGGCGCAAACCTGTAATCCCAGCACTTAGGGAGGCTGAGACAGGAGAATCACAAGTTCAAAGCCAGCCTCAGCAACCACGAGGTGCTAAGCAACTCAGTGAGACCCTGTCTCTACATAAAACACAAAATAGGGCTGGGATGTGGCTCAGTGGTCGAGTACCCCTGAGTTCAATCTCCAATACCAAAAAAAAAAAAAAAAAAAAAAAAAAAGAACTGTCCTTGTGGCTAGGACCAGCTGGGGCCAAAAGCTTGATTTCCCAATCCTTTCTTCCTCCTTTCCGTCTCTCAGATCCTTTTCCTGGCTGTCTATGGGTGGTCTACCTGTCTCAGTATTATAGGTGAAAACTTAGGAGTGGTGATTGGCATATGAAGTCAGGGCAGTCTTGTGCAACTGAGCCCTTGGCCTCCTAACTCAAGGTAAATCGTGTTAGAATTGAAATGGATTGCAGAAGACCCAGCTGGAATCTGGAGAGTTGGAAAAGTGATCATTGGTGTGGAAAAACCACACATCAACTCATAGATAGCTTGCAAAAACACCACTTATATTCCTTCACATAAGGCAGATGTAGAGATATGAACGGACAAAGAACCTGTCACCACTTATATTCTTCAGTCTCCTGTCTAATAATTTTCAAATATTAAAATTCCTTCTGGTCTCTTTTAAGCAGAGGCACTTGTCTTTTTGTAAATCAGCATATATAAACATCCATGAGTGGGTCTGAGATAAGATTGACCCAATATTATCCCATTTAAAAAGGTGGAGAGGTCCCTGGCACTGCCTGGATCTTTCAGTCCCTAGATTTCTGTATATTTGTCTGTCTGTCTGTCTGTCTACCTACCCTGGGTTTCTTTTCTAGAGGTTTTGTAAATTCTAATTGAGTTGTGATTCTCTAGGATTATACTGGCTCTTTACTTTCTCTTTCTTCTCTGCTACCTTTTGGTTCTAGTCAACATTTTGGTTCAGGTTTTGTTGCTATTTCCTTCTTCAGAATCATAAATTTCTCAGTTTCTCTTCTCTCTGGGAAGTATGTTATTTCTTCTAATATATCTAGGGATTTTTTACTCCTTTCACATGGCATCAGAATAATATAAAAATTGCTCCTTTGACATGTAAAATATGAATTCAGAAACATGAGTATCCCCTTTAAGAAGAGAACTGGTTTTTGATTAAGGGTAAATGAGGACACAACCCCATGAGTCTTCATTTATTCAGGTGCAGTACAGTAAATTGCCTCTGCTCCAGAATATTTCCAGTGCTTTCGAGTTACACAGTTCATTTCAGAGCTGGGCTGGGTGGACCTAGATCAAAGGCCTGTGCAGACAGCACTCTACTGTTCTCTAGTTTAGCCTCCTGGATTTCATTCACCTTTTGTTTAAAGTCCAAGGAGATAAGAATTCTCTTAGCTGTGTCAGAGTCTACCTTTATCTTCCAAAATGAAGCACTAACGTCTATGCACGTACCTCTAGGTTTGTGAACAACATTAGATAACCTCACAAAGCCAGAAATGTAGTAGACTAGAGGACAGTAGAGTGGCTGCTGGCTTGAATATGGTTCTGAATTTCTAGTGGTTATGGCTAATATATGGACTAATATATGGACTAGTGTGAGAGAGAATGGGAGCCACATACAGGCAGATGTAGAGATATGAACGGACAAAGAACCTGTCACTATTGTCCTGGAGAGCTGTTTATCTGCCTCATCATGGCTTATTTACTTTAGCCTAAATATCCTTACTCAACCTTATATTATCTACATTTCTGTTACTAGCAACCAAAACTATCTGAGTAGCACATGTGCCTGCCCTGGGACTCCAGTTGCTGTGGGCCTGTGTCAGGAACTAAACACTGAGAAGGCAGGGTGATATCTGGACCCGTTAGACCTGCAGGCCTGGACTTGGATGCTCCAGTGGAAATGAGGAGAGAAAGGGGTGGATCAACAGACAGTTGGGAGGTAGAAGTCGTTCCTGATTCTCCCAGTTCTGCCAAGGTCACCCTGGGAATCCAGGTCATCATCATTTACAGAAAACAATACCACAGCAGTTTCCAAGCTTTATGCAGACCCCTTCCCTTGTTTTCAAAGCCCTTTGGCTATGAAAGGGAAAACTCTCAATAGAGGTAACATTTGCCACAACTATCAAAGGTTTACCTTCCTCTCTCTGGGGCAATAATAAATATTTTTGAGTTCTCAGGTACTGAATCATTTTATTAGATAACAATGCTAATAGTTAGATCCTATTTTTATACCCTTGTTGTATATGTAAGAAAACTAAGGCATAAAGCAAACAAATATCAGGCTTGGGTTCTGCAGCTGCTAAGTGGTACAGCGGGGACAGTAGCTTGGAAGTCTGATTCCAGAGCTGCCCAGCAGAACAATCTACATTCAACAAAGATCTACATTGCTTTTGTGAAATTGTGTCAGAAGGGCCACTTCAGGTGTGTGTGACTTATGACTAACATTCTGCTTCTGTTATGTTGAAATTCAAAATACTTTTTAAACAAGAGGTCTCACATTTTCAATTTGCCCTGGGTTCCACCAATTCAGTAGTTGGTCTTGTGAATTGATGAGGTTCAGAGATAGGGATTTAGGTGCTGTGGTGGCTAGAGATGGCTAGTGAGACCCTATTTAAAAAAAAAAGAGTTGCCGGGCGTGGTGGCGCACGCCTATAATCCCAGCACTTAGGGAGGCTGAGACAGGAGAATCGCGAGTTCAAAGCCAGCCTCAGCAACGCTAAGCAACTCAGTGAGACCCTGTCTCTAAATAAAACACAAAAACAGGGCTGGGGATGTGGCTCAGTGGTCGAGTACCCCTGAGTTCAATTTCCAGTACCAAAAAAAAAAAAGTTGATCATACCAAAACCAGGGAGAGATACTTCAAGGAAAAAAAATTTCAGACCAACATCCCTGATGAACATAGATGCAAAAATTCTCAATAAAATTCTGGCAAATAGCATACAAAAACATATTAAAAAGTAGTGCACCATGATCAAGTGGGGTTCATTCCAGGGATGCAAGTTTGGAAATCAATAAACATAATTATATATGGAATCAATAAACATAATTCATCATATCAATAGACTTAAAGGTAAGAATTATATGATTATATCAATTGATGCAGAGAAAGTATTTCACAAAATACAGCACCTTTTCATGTTCAAAACACTAGAAAAACTAGGGATAGTAGGAACATATCTCAACATTGTGAAAGCTATCTCTGCTAAACTCAAGGCCAACATCATTCTAAATGGATAAAAATTGGAAGCATTCCTTCTAAAAATTGGAACAAGACAGGGATGCCCTCTTTCATCACTTCTATTCAACATAGTACTTGAAATTCTAGCCAGAGCAATTAGACAGATGAAAGAAATTAAAGGGATACAAATAGGAAAAGAAGAACTCAAACTATCATTATATGACATGATTCTATACTTAGAGGATCAAAAAAACTCCACCAGAAAACTTCTAGAATTAATAAATGAATTCAGCAAAGTAGCAGAATATAAAATCAGTACCCATAAGTCAAATGCATTTCTATAATCAGTGATGAATCCTCTGAAAGAGAAATTAGGAAAACTATCCCATTCACAATAGCCTCAAAAAAATAAATAAAATACTTGGGAATCAATTTAACAAAAGAAGTGAAAGTCCTCTACAAAGAAAAGTACAGAACTCTAAAGAAAGAAATTGAAGAAGGCCTTAGAAGATGGAAAGATCTCTCACGTTCTTGGATAGGCCGAATTAGTATTGTCAAAATGGCCATACTACCTAAAACTCTATACAAATTCAATGTGATTCCAATTAAAATCCCAATGTCATTTCTTACAGAATTAGAAAAAGTAATCATGAAGTCTATTTGGAAAAATAAGAGACCCAGAATAGCCAAAGCAATCCTTAGCAAGAAGAGTGAAGCAGGAAGCATCACAATACCAGACCTTAAACTATACTACAAAGCTATAGTAACAAAAACAGCATAGTATTGGCACCAAAATAAACATTGAGACCAATGGTATAGAATAGAAGACACAGAGAAAAATCCACAAAAATACAGCTACCTTATACTAGATAAAGGTGCTAATAACATACATTGGAGAAAAGATAACTTCTTCAACAAATGGTGCTGGAAAAACTGGAAATCCATGTGCAGCAAAACTAAACAACCTCTATCTCTCACCATGCACAAAACTCAACTCAAAGTGGATCAAAGATTTAGGAATTAGACCAGAGACCCTGCACCTAATAGAAGAAAAAGTAGGCCCAAATCTTCATCACATCGGATTAGATCCTGACTTCCTTAACAAGACTCCTAAAGCTCAAGAAATAAAATCAAGCCAGGTGCGGTGGTGCAAGCCTGTAATCCCAGCACTCAGGGAGGATGAAACAGGAGAATCGTGAGTTCAAAGTCAGCCTCAGCAATGGCAAGGCGCTAAGCAACTCAGTGAGACCCTGTCTCTACATAAAACACAAAACAGGGCTGGGGATGTGGCTCAGTGGTCAAGTACCCCTGAGTTCAATCTCCAGTATCAAAAAAAAAAAGAAAGAAAGAAAATCAAGAGTCAATAAATGGGATGGAATCAAACTAAAAAGCTTCTTCTCAGCAAAAGAAACAATGAGGTGAATAAACAGCCTACATTTTGGGAGCAAATTTTTGCAACAAGCACGTCAGATAGAGCACTAATCTCAAGATATATAAAGAACTCAAAAAACTTAGCACCAAAAGAACAAACAACCCAATCAATAAATGAACAGATAAGGAGCTGAACAGACACTTCTCAGAAGATTTACAATTGATCAACAAATATATGAAAAAATGTTCAACATCTCTTGCCATTAGAGAAATACAAATCAAAACTACTCTAAGATTTTATCTCACGTGAGTCAGAATGGCAATTATCAAGAATACAAACAACAGTAAGTGTTGGCAAGGATGTGGGGGAAAAGGCAGCTGGTGGGGATGAAAATTGGTGCAACCAATCTGGAAAGCAGTATGGAGATTCCTTAGAAAACCTGGAATGGGACCACCATTTGACCCAGCTATCCCACTCTTCAGTCTATACCCAAAGGTCTTAAAAATAGCATACTACAGTGACACAGCCACTTTAGTGTTTATAGCATCTCAATTCACAATAGCTAAATTGTTGAACTAACCTAGATGCCCTTCAATAGATGAATGGATAAAGAAACTGGTATATATACACAATGGACTATTAATCAGCATTAAAAGAGAATAAAATTATGGCTTTTGCAGGTAAATGCATGGAGTTGGAGGATATCATGCTAAGCAAAATAAGCCTATCCCAGAAAACCAGGGGCTGAATGTTCTCTCTGATAAGTGAATGCTAATCCATAATGGGGCATGCCATGAGATGAGTGGAGGAACTTTGTGTGTGTGTTTTTTTTCTCATGGTACCAAGGATTGAACTCAGGGGCACTTGACCACTGAGTCGTATCTCTGGCCCTATTTTGTGTTTTATGTAGAGACAGGGTCTCACTGAGTTGCTTAGCACCTCGGTGTTGCTGAGGCTGGTTTTGAACTCACAATCCTCCTGCCTCAGCCTCCCAAAGTGCTGGGATTATAGGCATGCACCAATGCGCCCAGTGGGTGGAGGAACTTTGGATGGGGCAAAGGGAAGGGGGGAAGGGGCAGGGGAGTAGGAAAGATGATGGAATGAGATGGACATCATTACTCTAGGTACATGTATGATTGCATGAATGGTGTGACTACTTCATGTACAACTACAGAAGTGAAAAATTCTGCTCCATTTGTGTATAATGAATTGAAAAGCTTTCTGTTGTCATGTATAACTGATTAGAACTAATAAAAAAAAAATTGGGCTGGGATTGTGGCTCAGTGGTAGAATGCTTGCCTAGCATATGTGAGGCACTGGATTTGATCCTTAGCACCACATACAAAAATAAATAAAGTTATAAAAAAAAAAGTGGAGGGATGGTGGGTTGTAGCTCAGTGACAGAGCATACCTAGGTTCAATCCTCAGCACTAGAAAAAAAATATCATGGGAAGAAAATACACTAAGATAAACAGTCTTTCTCTCTCTGTTGGTAGGATTAAATATTTTCTTTATGCTTTTTCTATTTCTTTAAAAAATTATTCAATGAATATATATTTCCTTTATAATTAGGAAAAATTACTTTAAAAAAGTAAAGTGCTTTTGTAAGATTTGTGAGCCAGAAATGAAAAAAGAAAGAAAAGAAATAGACTGACACAACAGCAGTTGTCCAAAATGCTTTAAGATTGCTATATTCACCTAATTTTGATGGTCTAAACACAATTTTTAAATAGGTCATATATTCAGTAACTGTGAACTAGTTAATTTTCTCTTATTCCCTTACATCGTAGGCAATAGTCAAAGGAATGATGGATCTACATTAAGTTATTAAATGTACTGGAAACTGAAAAAGAATTTTATTTTGCATTTTTTATTCATATTATTTATTTATTTTGCATTACTATTTTTATTTGCATATTTATTTATTTTTATTTGTTCTTTTTTTAATCTTTATTTTTATGTGGTGCTGAGGATTGAACTCAGTGCCTCATGCATGCAAGGCAAGTGCTCTACCACTGAGCCACAATCCCAGCCCCTATAGACTATCCTTGTTTCTTTTAGGTTAATAATGCATAAAGCTGTCCTAGTGTCTTTCTTGCATTTCAGCAGAGCTCCCACCTGTTAATGGTAACTCCTGTCTCTCCTCATCTTCAAGGGTAGATTTGAGAACTCATTAGATTAAGTTGCTTTTGTGGTTGAGAAAAGCAGAGTCTGGGAAAGGCAGGAGCCTAACAGGCCTCACTGAAGACTGCCTGGGACAACGTACTTGGCCATCTCTGATTATCTTGCTTAAGATAAGTCCATGTTCCTATAAATCAGAACACACAAAAGAGCTGGTCACAACATGGATAGCCAGAAGGCCCAGCCCTCTGCTGTTTGACTCTGCCTTGATTTCCTGGTAGCTATCCCCTCACTGCCACAAACTCAGGCCCGCAGACTAAAGGAGAAGGAACCCATCCTCCAAACTATAGCAGGGAGAAGATGTTAGGAGAGAGAGAGGCTCAAGCAGCACAGTCTTGCTGCCCAGATGTTACTTCCTATCATTCAATATTCAATTAATACACATTTATTGACGTCCCTCTATTTTCCAGGCACGTACCAGGCACGGGGGACAGAGCAGTGTTATAGACTGAATCGTGTCCTTCCAAATTCACTTGTTGGAGTCCTAATTCCTAGTTCCTCACAATGTAAATATGTTTGGAGATAGGGTCTTTACAGAGGTGACTAAGTTAAATCAAGGTTGTTAGTGTACTCTAATCCTGTATTGGTAAAGGAAAAAAAGAATTTGGATGGAGAAAAGATGATGTGAAGTCACAGGAAGAAGATGGCCATCTACAAGCCAAGTAGAAAATGGGAATACATTCTTCCTTATGGTCTTGGAAGGAACCAACTCTACCAGTGCCTTGATCTTATATCTTAACTTTCAGAATAGTGGGAAAACACAATTCTGTTGTTTAAGCCAATCAATCTGTGATACTTTGTTACAGCAGCCCTAGGAAACCAATACAGGCTGAAGAAAGGTATAAGGCAGCTTAATTAAAAAACAACAACAACAACAAAACCTTTGATTGTGGACATTTTCAAACATATATGAAAGTAGAGAAAATCGTATAATGAAACCCAAAGTCCCATAATGTAACAGCACCTTTGAAATCAAAAGCCACAAATTATGTTTTTTTTTTCCTCCCCAATTTCCTGATAACCAGTATCTCTCCATCCCACCTTCTTCATGCTAAGAACAGAAACTGAAAAACTGCCCCTGGCCCTCTTCCTTGGTCCTGGTGGTTACCAGTGAAACTGGAATTGCCATGTTTCTCTGGCTAACACCACCTTGCTGAGTCTACATATGTATATTTCCTGGCTTTTATTCCTATATGTTGTAACATTCCTGTAGGACTGGTGGAGACAGGTTTAGCTACCTTCCCAGTTTGGGCCAAATTGTGATTAAATTAATTTTTCCTTTTAATGTTATTTTCTTTTATTTTTTGTTGGGGGCAGGTAACCGAATCCTGTCTGTGGGAACCTCAGCAAGGCCTCTGGCCTGGGGTACTGGTAACTATGTCTCAGCTTCAATGATTATCAACACATAGTCAACCTTGTTTCTTCTGTACTTCCCCATTCTCTCTGGATTGCCACCATTATGTTAAAAACGAATTTCAATTATCATATAACTTTTCTTCTGTAAATACTTAGAGATGTATTTAAAAGAGAAGAACTCTACTTTTAAAACAGTCACAGTACCATTATCATACTTAAAAAATTGGCAACAATTCATTGAAATCATCTAGTATTCAGTCAATGTTCCAATTTCCCTGTTGTCTATAAATATCTTTTTGTTGTGGTGATGGTGTTGGGGATTGAACTCAGGGCCTGAGGCACTCTGGGCAAGAACTCTACCATTTGGCCACAACCCTAACCTGCCTCATTTTCCCCCTGAGTTGAGATATTTGATCAGGATCCAAACAAGCTCTACATGCTCCCATTGGTTGACATCTTTTGAGTGTCCTTTAATTTCTAGATTTCCTTTACCTCCTTTTTTCTTGTTATTTATTTATTGTAGAAATCAAGTCATTTATCTTGTAGAATTTCCCAGAATTTGAGAAAGTGCATTCCTGTGGTATTATTTAACATGTTCTTCTACTTGTTATTTTTTAAAATAAACTGATGTTTGGGAGTAGAGGCTTGATTAAAATTCAGGATAATTATTTTATAAGAATATTTCAAATGTGACTTTATGAGTTTCCTATTACATCACACCATAATGCATACTATGTCTGGTTCTCTCTCTTTCTCTCTCTCTCTCTTTCTGTGTGTGTGTGTGTGTGTTCCTGTGTGTGTGTCTGCGTGTAAGACTGATTAGTGGGTTTAAGTGATATTATCCATTTATTGGTCCAATTATCATAGAGTTTTTAAGAGATTGTAGAGAAAATATGATTCTGCAGAGTTGGAGCTTTCTAAATAAATTTTACTGAAATTTGTTTCCTGACCCAAGAGAATGCTTAGAGGGTAATTTATGCATAATCAGCTAGTGAACACATTCCAAAGAGATTGACCTAACTCTGGCAGTAAGAGGCTCAGAGCCTTGGAGACATCTCTGAGTAGAAAAACTGAATACACCGGGCTTATCTTTTCCCTCAGATATTTATTTTCCTATCAAAGGACTAGGGTAAGGATCCTTCCACTTGATCTCCAAGGTCACTCAGAAGGGGAGAAAGGGAAATGGTGTCTTATCCCTTTAAAAACAAAAGAAGTCCATATTTCTCTGTGGCCCCACTGCTTGTGAAGGATCTATTATTTTTTTCTGTCTGACTTTCAGAAGACACTCTGTGGGATGCTGTATGTTGGGGAGCAGTGCTGCAATGTTTTGCTCGCTGTTGATCTTTCTGTGAGTGTAAAAAGAGATCCATCCCTGATCCAAAAACCTTGTATGTATGTTCAGGAAAAATTAATAAAGATGAATGTTAAAATAGCAAAGGAAACAATCAGTAGACTGAAAAAACAATTTATGGAATGGGAAAAAATATTTGCAAATGATAGATCTGATAAGGGGTAAACAACCAAAATATGTAAGGAACTCAAACAACTCAATAGCAAACAAAACAAAACAAAACATCCAAATAACTCTGATTTTTAAAATGGGTTAAGTACTTTCTTGTGTTTTATTACTTCCTTCCTAATGGCTTTTGGTATATGTTACTCTTATTTTTTCTAGTTTAAAGTGAAACATTAGATTGTTCATTTAAAAACTTTCTTATTGTTTAATAGAAGCATTCAGTGCTATAAATTTCTAAGCACTGCTGTAGCTGTATCTCACAAATTTTAATATGAAGTATTTTTTTGCCTTTAATTCAAAATATTTTCAAATTTTCCTTGATATTGCCTCTTTAATGCATAATTATTTAGAAGCATTTTATTTAATTTCTTAGTACTTGGAGGTTTTCCACTTATATTTCTTTTTAAAAAAATTTTTTTAGTTGTAAATGGATCCTTATTTTATTTATATGCAGTGCTGAGAATCGAACCCAGTGCATCACACATGCTACCACTAAGCACTCCACCACTGAGTTACAACCCCAGCCCTTCACTTATATTTCTGTTATTCATTTTCAGTTTAATTTTATTAAGGATAGAGACAAATCTTTATATGATTTAAATTCTTTTATACTTGCTAATGTCTGTTTTATATGTCTGTTATATATGTCTGTTTTATATGTCATATAAAGACAAATCTTTATATGATTTAAATTCTTTTATACTTGCTAATGTCTGGATATACTGTATCTTGATGAGCCATTCATGTATTATTTTAGTGACTTTTTTTTGCTGCTATGATTAAGGGACCCAACCAGAAAAATTGTAGAGGAGGAAAAGTTTATTTAAGAGCTCACAGTTTCAGAGGTCTCAATCCATAGACAGCAGCCTGCATTCCTTGGGGCTTGAAGTGAGACTAAACATCATGGCAGAAGAGTGTCACAGAGGGAAGCAGCTCACATGTGATCAGAAAGGAGAGAGGGGGAGAAGGGAAGAGATATTGCACTCTCCAGATACAAAATATATACCCAAAGCCACACCCCAATTCCCACCTCTTTCAGCCACACCCTATCACTTCAGTTACCACTCAGTTAATCTCTGTCAGGGGATTAAATCATTGATTGGATTAAGATTCTTACAACCCAATTATTTCTCCTCGGAACCTTCTTGCACTGTCTCACTCGTGAGCTTTTGGGGCACACATCACATCCAAGCCATAACAATGTATGTTTGAGAAAGATGCATTGTACTGCTTTTGGGTGTTCTGCTTTTTAATGTCGATTAGATTCAATTGTTTCATGGTGGTGTTCAGTTCTATACTTTTGCTGGTTTTCTCCTATAGGACACTGGGTGTTCCCATGGCTTGAGTTTTCACAAGTATGTGGCTTGGACATTTTCCTCAGAGCATATTTCTAATCTGCTCCTGCCTTCCCTGTGAGACATCATCATCCTGCTTAAATTACTCCTTCCTCTCTGTTAGGCTCATATCAGTGCCTCTGCTTAAGAACAAATCCAACTAGCCCACCCCTCACCAAGGAAGCCAGATACACTCCATGAAGAAAATTGTACCGATATATTTGGAATTAACTCAAACGATGACGCAAAAACACTTCGGTGCTATGGCACATCCCTATAGTCCCAGCTACTTGAGAGGCTGAGACAGGAGGATCCTTTAAGCCCAGGAGTTCAAAGCCAGCCTGCACAAATAGTGACATCCTGTCCCAAAACAACAACAAAGCCAATTAACCAACCACCAGCAACACCAACAAGAAAAACCACTTGAAAATGTTTGGGAATCTGAGGCTGGAATTTTGCTCAAACTGGTAAGGAAAAGTAGGGAAGAACAAAAGCAAATTTGCTGAAAGCCTTAGTAACACAGGAAAACTGATCTGAATTAGGAGATTACTACAAGGTTGGAACACGCAAGAGGGAAAGAAAATCTTGTGTAAAGGTGGGAGAGAGAGAAAGGAGTGAAAGAAGTGTGGAGTTAGGAGGGAGTCAAGAAAAAGGGAACAGGTTCAAGAAAAGAATAAGAAAGGAAGAAAAAGGCTGGGAACCCTATCTATGTAGGCAGAGCTTGCTCTAGGATTTTTTTTTTTTTTTGGTTGGTTTCTGTTTGTTTGATTCTATAACTAGAGGTAGAACAGGCAGACAGGACTGATGTGTGAGTTTTTTCCCCATTCTGTGGATTCATTCACTCACTCAGTGATGCTGTGGTATGCTAGTCAGGCTGCCAAGTAGTGGGATATGGGCACCAGTGAATTCTCAGATTCTCGAGTCACTTGCAACCTGGGGTTGGGTTGGTGTCAGCAATGTGCTGGCTGATAGTTCTACAGAGTGTTTTTTGTTGTTGTTGTTATTGTTGTTGTTTTTTGTTTGTTTGTTTTGTTTTGTTTTTTGTTACTGGGTTTTGAACTTAGGAGTACTCAACCACTGAGCCACATCCTCAGCCCTATTTTGTGTTTTATGTAGAGACAAGGTCTCACTGAGTTTTTTAGTGCCTTGCTGTTGCTGAGGCTGGCTTTGAACTCCCAATTTTCCGGTCTCATCCTCCCAAAGTGCTGGGATTATAGGAGTGCACCACTACGCCCAGCCAGAATTTTTTTTTTTTGGTTCATAAGCTGCCTGGAGGAAAAAGGTCAGGCTTACTCTTGCTCATTTTGAGATTTAGAAAGGATAAAATAAACAGGACATAGATATGTGTACAAAGCATGTATCAGTCCACTTTCCATTTCTATTGCAAAATACCTAAAGCTGTGAGGTTATCTAGCTCACAGTATTGGAGTTGAAAGTCTGAAATGTGGCAGCCTCATCGATTCTACCTCGGGTGATGCTGTCCACCATGATGGTAAGAGTGTGTGCAAGGGGTCTAGATCACATGGCAAGACAGGAAGCCAGAGAGAAAGAGACTGAGGAAGGGCTCATCTTGATATTTTGTAACAACCCTCTCATGAGAACTAACCAGGGTCCCATGAGAACTATATTAATTCCTTCTGAGGGCAGCACCCCCAGTGACTACCCACTGGGTCCCACCTCTTAACATTGCTGTCTGAGGATCAAGTTTCCAACACATGAACCTTTAGGGAGCAAACCACATTCAAACCATAGCAAACCACATCCAATCATCTAAGAGCTAAAATTTCATAAGGCCACTTACTACCCAAATAACTGCTGAGACTACAGGGACACTGAAATTCTGCACTGAGTGGGAGAAAAGAAAGGAAGCAGCAGAGTTTCCTAATAGTGCTGTCCACAGACTAGTTCAAAGTGGTGCAAGCCATAGGAATACAAAAACAAAGCACTGGGCTTCATGTTCAGATCTGCTACTTACTAGTTATGTGACTGTGGGCAAGTTACTTAACTTTATTTATTTTGAATTTTTTTTTTTTTTTGGCTGTCCTGGGGATGGATACATAGGGGTACTCTATTTCTGCACTACATTCCTAGCCCTTTTTATTTTTTTACTTTGAGATAGGCTCTCAATAAGTTTCTGAGGCTGGTCTGGAACTTGCAATCAAGAGGATCAGCCTCAGCCTACCAAGCCGCTGAGATTACAGGCATGCACCACTGCGCTTGGCTCAGTAATTGTTATTATCATTAGCCATCTGAGGAGATATGATCAGGCCCTTGGCAGTTAGGCAGAATGTCACTGAGGCTTTGGTGGACGCCATGTGTCACTGCCTCTTGTTCTTCAACCACATAGTTGGAAGTATTGACATTGTCAGAATATGTGGTACTCAGAAACCAACTGCACAGTTTTGTTGACTCTGAAGGAGTTAGATCATTATACTACTAAGAACCACTTATCTTTATTTGCTTTCTTAATAAAAAGTTCAATCTGATTAAAAAGTATGAATTTATAGCCTTGGGGAAATTTTCTATAAATTTCCACAAGTGGAAAAGGGCAAAGAGTAACATGATCCATTTTAGTTTTCAGGAAAATGAGACCTAGGACATGTGTCTCTCAGCACTAAGGAGCCCCTTAGCTAACCTCTCTTCTTGCCGAAGTAGAGCCAGGATGCTCAGATATGTTCTGATATTTGTCCCTTCTGTAAGTCTAGAATCCCTGGAGGACTAGGATCAAGGCTTTCTCATTTCCTTACTCCTGGTCCCCAGTACCACACATGGTAGGACTTCAATAAACATTTGATGAATGTGTAAAGAAATGATAAAATATATGCAAGATCACTGCCCTAGACTATATATTTCTTCCCAAGGAAAAAACTTCATTCCATCAACTGAACCTAGCATGTGTTGGCTATGTTATTGTATAATTAGGATGTTGTGTAAGATAAGCGAATTTAATGACAGAAACTCCCAGAGTTTAGGTAGTTTAGCATGTGCTCAGATATCATCCCGTTGACTCTGTCCAGGTTTTGAGCATGAGACAACTTCTCCCAGACTCTTCCAGATTACCTTCCCCTCTGAAGGCTCTGCCTGCCCTCCTTCAAACCCCAGTTCTCAGCATTCTGTACTGCAATTATTGTCATCAAAAACAAGCATTTATTGAGGACCTGATCCAATGTACAAAGCTGGAGTCTGAAGATTCAGGTGAGGGTAAGTCATAGCATCACCTGAAGTTTAGAATCCTATATATGTATATAACAAATCATCTTCAGAAGTATTAGTAAATAAAAATAAATATTATTTTGTTCACAGTTCTCTGGGTTGGTTATTTTATTGTTATGGAGGGTTGTTCATTGTTATTGTTTTGTTTTGTTGCTGTTTTTAATTCTACCTATACCTTGGTTACAAACATACAATACTTAACTTCTAGGGTTGCTGTAGGATTGAATTGGCAACTATGTATAAAGGGCTCAGCATAGCACTTGGTTTTTTGTAATACAGAGTAGAGAGATTTTAGAAAAAGAGTCATAATAAACAAGAGAAAAGCTTATGTGTATTGAAGCTCTGCTGCATTGAAATTCTTACTATTTTTGAAAATGGACCCCATCATGTACTGGAACCCACAAATTATGTAACTAGTCATGGCCATGTGATCTGCGCCCTAAATGGGGAAATCCATGCTAGATGTAGAGAAAGAGACTGGTTCTAGAATGACCTATGAGTCCTCTCTGTCCAAATGTGGTACCACCTTAGCTCATTATAGATCAGGCTGGGTAGGAACCTGGCAACAGAGCACCTGCAATTTTCTTTCTTTGCAATTAAATTTTTTTTAGAAAATTTAAAAGTGGAAATGTCAACCCTTCCTTCTCCTAAACCTTAACACCTTGTATGTGCCTATCATTCATGCTGGAGGTGGAGCAGGAAGATGGGAAATGTGCTAAGGGTGGGTGGAACCAGGGAGTGGTCAGTGGACAGAGATGGTGAAGGAGGCTTAGGATGGTTCTAGAGGAGAAGCATGTGGGTAGGCTGACTTGCCAGGAATTCTGTCATAATTTTCCACATTCCCTCTTGTTATCTTTTCTTTGCACATTCAAGATGCAGGAAACAATAATGTTCAAGCATTCTGAGAGAATGTTAAAGTACTTGGATCTGTAGTAAATTTATACTCTTACCTCTTACTTGTTTATATGCATAGATATATCAATATAATATATATAATTATGCATATTATATATATTTTATTATATATTATTATGTACATAATTATCTATTATTATATATATAATTGGATTCATTATCATATTAGGCCAGCACCGGCATTGTTTTCAGTCATGTGATAACCCATGTATTATAGATTAGTTTTAGTATTGTTTGTAGGTGAAACTGAGTTCTGGGTATTTTTAGAACACAACTTGTTTGTGAGCTGGGGCAGTATGTATTTAGTAGAATATTGAATCACAAAGTCCCACAGAGAGTTATGCAGCAAGAATGCTCTAAATATATCTTAGAATAATAGAGGTAATCAGTCTCCTAGAGTCCTCCATAGGTAATGACAATGACTGGGGACATTCTAAGGGTTTTAGGAGGCCTAGGAAGCCTGGCATAGTGGAGCTTATCTGTAATATCAGCTACTCAGGAGGCTGAGTAAGAAGGATTAAGTAAGAAGTTTGAGGCCAGCCTGGGCACCTTAGCAAGACTCTGTCTCAAAAATAAAATAAAAAGGATCAGAGAAGCTGGGTGCTGTGGTGCAAGCCTGTAATCCCAGCACTTAGGGAAGACGAGACAGGAGAATCACGAGTTCAAGGCCAGCTTCAGCAACGGTGAGGTGCTAAGCAACTCAGTGAGACCCTGTCTCTACATAAAACACAAAATAGGGCTGGGGATGTGGCTCAGTGGTCCAGTGCCCCTGAGTTCAATCTCTAGTACCAAAAAAAAAAGGGGGGGGGTCAGAGATGTAGCTTAGTGGTAGAGTACTTGCCTAGCATGCATGAGGTACTGAATTAAATCCAATTCCACACACCCACTAAAGTACCAACTAAGGGCTGCGTATATATATATGTTAGTGGAAGAGCACTTACCTAGTATGCACAAAGCCCCTGGGTTCCATCCCCAGTACTGGGGAAGACGTCTAAGATGCCTCCTCTTTATTACTCTGATCTCTGGTTTTTTGTTTTTAACTGGTATGTCTGAACTAATGTGGTGTGAGATCAATTTCCATATATTTTTTCTTCTTTCTGGTAGTTAAACCCGTTTTCATTTCCCTAAGGCATTATCTTCCAAAAGTCTGTGCTTTTAGGTCAGATCCAGGTAGTCTGGAATAAACACAAAGGGAGAAGGGTTTTCTCTAAACAGAGCATGTGGGGGCTGGAGAAAGTCATTTTACTGAGTCAGCTGAACCAGTCAGGTGAAAATGGGAAAAATGGCTTTATTTTACCTCCTTTATTTGACTTCAAACATTTTTTTGCTGAATTTCCATTCTTGACTCTTTGATGTCTCAGGCTAACTTTTATTTTTAGGGTTGTAAGCCTCCAGTGGCATTTTATTTAAAATGTCACTTCCATCTTCTCTGAGCAGGGCTGTGTGGTGGTGCAAGGTGGGCGCGGGCCGTCTCTTGGCTGCCCCTCCTCTTTCACCCCACAGTGTGCCCCAGCGATAAGGAGAGGCCACATCCCTCTCCAGTCACTGACCACTTCTCTCCTTTGGTGGTCTCTCCCTCTTGGATTTCAGTCTTCCACGTTTACCTAAACACGAGACTGAAGGTGAAGGGCCAGTTTAACTCTCTCCCTGTGGGTTCTATGGAGATGCTTTTTAGGATGTGAGCATGAGGAAGGGATACAGGAGAGATGGATGGACACACACACACACACACACACACACACACACACACTCCTCTGTGAGGTCCTAAAACCAGAGAAATCTGAGCTGAGATGCTCAACAGCTTCCAGAGAGATGAGTGTAACCCAGAGAGGAGAGGCTGGTATCCAGAGGCCATAGCTAGATTTGGTTATAGAGACATATGTCTTCTTATCATGGATCATGGTGCTGCAAACAATTTGAATGTCTTGCAGGTTATGGTTGACAGAGTGCTCCCTAGAGTCTGGCCTCTAGCAGGCCCTGCTCATTTCTATTCATAGTCAGAAGGCCATGCTATACTTGGGAACTCAGGCCTCAGGCTGCCTTGACTCACATTCCCACTCCCTGAGGCATCCTTGGCATATGTGGCCAAAGAAACTGAGACCCAAAGAGGCCACTTGGGGACAAAGGAAAAGAGCTGGTTCTCCCTGGCTGGAGTTGAGGCTCAGTGGTAGAACGCTCACTTGGCATGTGTGAGGCACTGGGTTCGATCCTTAGCACCACATAAAAATAAATAAATAAAATAAATGTATTGTGTCTGTCTACAACTAAAAAAAAATCGGCTCAGGGATGATTTTAAAAAAAAAGAACTGGTTTTCCCTTACCACACACACATACCTGAGAACCACGTAACCTAGGCAGAGGAAGGGCATTCTAGCAAGGAGAGCTCAAGTCCTTCATAAGCCAGGAAGATCTGGGGCTGGGAGCCAAGAATTAATCACTTTTAAAAAATCAAGTCTTAGTCCATTTTGTGCCGAAAAAAAAAATCAAGTGACTTAGCATACTTGAGTTAGTAAGAAAAAAATTAGAAAGTAAAATTAACAATTTGTCAAGTTATCTTATCCCTCACATCACCTGTCATTCATCCTTTCAAACATCTATTTTTGTAGTCATCTTCATTATTATCCAGTTGTTGCTTTTCATCATTGAGGTTGTTTATGCATTCATTCCTTCAGCCATTAATTAAAACAAAAAACCCACCACCTTTCTGTGACGGGGTCTTACGACAAAAATAATCAACAACAACAACAAAATAAAAACAAAAATAAAGCCTGAAAGCATCTCTGCCCTGTATGAATCTGCAACTGGAGGAAGGAAGAAGCATAATCCTTAGAAACATGCTCACCTTGACCACAAGCTGACGTGCCCTAAATCATGGCCATTCTGCTTCTTAAACTAGAGGTTAAACTAGCACCTCAATGTGACTGGGTGAACTAGTCCAATGGGCTGCTTTTCCCTGCACTCCTAACTTCTCATCAAAGGGAAATGGTGGGTGAATAGGATTGAATCAGAACTGATACTCTTCTGCCTGGACAAAAGAGAGCCACCACAATGGCTGCTGGTTGTGTGTATACCAGTATATAAGAGCATCTATCTATGTATGTATATATGAGTGTATGAAAGTATAAGTGCTTGTGTATATAGATGTGTATGTTCTTTGTGCATGTATGTGTGTGCATTATATGTGTAAGGTTTGACATCATATCTGGGGAAGAGGAGGGTAGTCAAGAGATAAATGCTTCTCAAGCTCACAGCACAAAAATGCCACCCGGTTTAGGGTTGAAGGGCATCATGGCTCATGGTCAAGACTGAGACCATGCCAACAAGAGGAACATTTTCTTTTTTCCTGTGGCCTCTGAGAACAGGATTCTTTCTCTCTGCCCAGTGAATGTCCGTCATGGGCTGAGGTCCTGCTCTCAGCTCTCCTGGAGGGCCCAGGCCTAGCTGAGCGTGAGTGCTCTGCATTTGACAGAGCATCTTAAGGATGATGGATTGGGCACCCTGGTCTTGCCTTCTCAACAGGCCTGACCAAGGTGCTCCATGGGGGGGGGGCATGAATTCAAAACAGGAAAAGAACAGGCAGAATGTACTGCAGTCTCCTAAAGGCTTTTACCCTGTGGGACAAGGGAATGGTGGATTCACTGAAGCCTCCAATTTTGCTTCAGTTCTGTTGTAGAACACACCTCGCTGTTAAGATGGCTTGAGTTGGTGGAGGAAGGGGCTTCCTTTCCTTTTACAAGTGATTTACAAGTCCCTTGAACCTGGAATACACTGTATAAAGGTAGCACAGTTGGAAAATACTTTACAATGTTTTTGTATCAGTTCCTACTCTGTTGTCCTACATTGTAGTCTTTCCTGGCTGCAGTTTTAATCATTTGGTATTATAATAGGCTGGCTGAATGTAACAGTGAAATTGCTTATGCCAGCGACTCCAAAACATGATTTATTCCTACTCTTTATGGAGAAGAGGAAGAGTTTAAGGTTACCCATGATTTCAAATTTCAGGTGTGATTTAAAACATGTTTCCAAATAACATTGACAGTATTTTGGGCTGGGAATGTGGCTCAATGGTAGAGCACTTGCTTAGCATTTGTGAAGCCCTGGGTTCTTTCCCCAACAATACAAAAATGAAACAAAGAAACATTGACAGTATTTACTCATTTTCTAGTGATTCTATAATCTTAATACTTTAATCAGTCCTAATAAGAGAGTTATAGTTACAGAACACTGAATTTTGGATGTTATGGGAACTTTTCATAAAATAGGTGATATATTTGAGATGTAATTGTCCCAAGTGAAATCAAAGGATTTTTTTTGCCCCTGCTCTCATTTGAGTTGGTCTCTTGTCATAAAGTTATATCGAGGCGTCTATACCCCAATGTGATGTGGAATTTCAACCTGTCATTACTTCCAAATGAAGATTTCAATACTTTAAAGTCTTTGGGAGGAAATTAATGACATTCTCAAATTAGGAAAATTCATGGAGGGTTTAATGAAATAACAGTGTGGGATGGATACCAGGAGACTACAAGGAATAGTGCAGCTCCCCAGGGCTGCTACGGGAATCTAGGAGGAGACCACATAGAGGTGTGGAGGCCTCCAAGACCTTAGGTTCAGGAATATATCCCACTAAGGAGACCTTGCCCAGAGGAAGCTTGGGGAATAAATACCTAGACCCTACTCTCCCTTGCCCATCCATGCAGCTGTTCCCCATAGGCTGAACACACCTACTCACCAGTGAGCCCTTGACCTGGTCAGCCTTTAGGCAGAAAGCAGGAGGTGAAGGAAGAAGAGCAGAGCACAGATATGGAAGACCATTTTTCAGGGAATGAGTTTCCAATTTTAGATATGCACTTCTAGATAGAAGTTTTCTCAGATATGTACAACATAGCAGGGTGACACCTGAAGAACTAAAACTTAACCTGAGTATGTAGTAAACCAAAGAGCTGGCAAACAAACAAACAAACAAACAACAACACACCATTGGACTTTTTACCTCAGAGTAGGTTTTACTCTATTAATAGAATCTAAAATATAATCATATACAATCCACAGGAATAAAATGTCAATCTGCATGTGATCTGGGTTTCAACTAGGGCTAGTTATGTGTGTGTGAGTGTGTGTGTGTGTTTGTGTGTGTGTGTGAGCTGAGTCCCTCTTACATGCAGAATCAGGGAGTTCAAGGCACTTGCTATATGTAACTCAGACTTAAGCTAACAGCTGGCCTCCAGAGATTATGTAAGAAAAGGATAACTATGCACGCGAGCACATGGATAAGCTGGTTTTCTCTGGGCAAGAAGTGAAACTGTGATGTCTTCCCCAACACTCTCATCAACTGTCTGTAACTGAGAGTTTCCATCATGCCCTCTCTCTCAGCTCAGGAGAGTTGCTGTTTTTGTTGATTCCTCATTACCAAGACCTGGTGTGACCCAATGCACAGGCAGTCTAAGTCATGACAACAATAAAAATACTAGAACAGCAACAGAGGAAGGAGGGAGGAAAAGAGAAATCATACAGCCAGAACACCAAGGCCAAGACAAGGCCATGAGAAGATACAAAGAGGCATTCCAGGATCTATACCAAGAGAAACAAGGATCAGAAAAATGGGGAACAAGAAAACAGGAAGGTAATATTTAGAGACTTTATGGGTTTGGCTGCTAAATACATATATTTTAACAACTGTGGATAGCTTGGTTTTCAAGCATGATTAATTCTACCTAGTGGGGAAAGTGTATTGTGTTCATTTGGAGAGATTATCTGTCTATCTATCTATTTATCTTTTTGAAATGGACCCTGGTGGGTTTCCAGACTAAGGAAACAACATGAGGTCTGGGACAGGGAGCAGCATGTGGTAGTGGGGACTCAGAGAGGGAGCAGTGAGACCAAGCACATAGTCAGAAGAAGCATGGCAGTACCATAGCTGGAAGGAGGGGCCTAGTACAGTGTAAGCATGAAATTTGCTCTCTGACCTCATGGCAGAACATACTGAAATTTTTAGGCAAAATGTTTTAGATATTAGGAGATACTAACTTTTTTGTCATATATTCTTTTAGAATCAGAAGTCATTTTATTTTTATTTTTTTAGTTGTAGATGAACACAATACATTTGTTTATTTATTTATTTTTATGTGGTGCTGAGGATTGAACCCAGTGCCTCACATGTGCAAGGCAAGCACTCTACCACTGAGCCACAACCCCAGCCCAGAAGTCATTTTGCCAATAAGAAATACAAGTAATGTTTAAGAGATACACAGATCTGACAAACAATATGTGCAATCATTTATAAGAAAAAAAAAAGATATACCAAGAGACGTTCTTCCTAGTATTTGCTTTCTAGTGAGTTTATTTTAGGATGAGCAGCTTCATGAAATTGGAATTCTTATGCAATGTGCTGTAATGACTAGCCTAAAAAAGTAGACCTCACATTAGATGCTCTGAGGCAGTATAAGACAAGTAGCTTACAATCTAGTTAGAAAAATATACAGGAACCAATGAGAAAATAGCATAAGGTAGATTTAACAAAGGGCTTAGCTGTGTAGGTCTGGTTGTCACGGTGACAGAAATTCTGAGAAAGGTCTGTGTGGTATTGACACATTCTCAGGAAGTCAAGAATAATGCCAGCTGGGTCTGGAAGGAGGGAAATGATCTGAAGCATGCAGAAGAGAGAATATTCTGCTTGAAGGCTGGAGACTATGAGTGTAGAGGGAGGGGTGGGAATCAACTGAGCTGACGGTCCTAGGTGAGAAGGCTGAGAAAAAACATCACCATGGCATCTGAAATAGTACTCATTCTCAGAAGTCATTGGTTGCTGAAATATTTGGGTCAGATGAGAAAGAAGCTCTTTGTAAATTCAGCTCACAAGTTGCTACTAGAACATCACTTAGACACCAGCCTCATTCTTCCTGGGGGCTGGCAGGGACAATTAAAAATAATGACACTTTCCTATTGGTAAAATGTTGAAATTAACAACAGCAATTAGGATTGTCAGTTGTTGACATTTTCTGGATTATTTTTATTTATTTATTTTAAATAACAACCAAGGATTCTTGAAACAGTCACAAATAGCTTTATTGATGAATTCAACCAAATCCCATAGAAGAAATAATATGCAAAGTCTCTGGATAATTGAAGAAAAAAAGAAATATGCCTAAACTCAGCCCTAATACAAAAACCAGGCAAAAACATGACAAGAAAAGAAACTAAAGACCAATACTTCTCATGGGTAGAGCTGCAAAAATTTCTTAATAAAGTTGTAGAAAATCCAATTCAATATTAAAATAATAACACATTATACCCAAGTAAGATTTGGTCCAGGAATTCAGGGTTGGTTTAACATTTAAAAATCAATTTAATTTGCCCTTTTTTGAGGGTGGGGTACTGGAGATTGAACTCTGGGGCACTTGACCACTGAGCCACATTCCCAGCCTTATTTTGTGTATTTTATTTAGAAACAGGGTCTCACTGAGTCGCTTAGTGCCTCACTTTTGCTGAGGCTGGCTTTGAACTCATGATCTTCCTTTCTCAGCCTCCCAAGAGGCTGGGATTATGGCGTGTGCCACTGTGCCCGGCTAATTTGCTATATGATGTCCTTAATAGATGCAGAACAGACATTAGATGAAATCCAATCTCCATTCCTGATTATGAACTCTCAACAAAATGGGAGTAGAAGGGAACTTCCTCAACTTGATAAAGGACATGTGTTAGTCAGCTTTCCATTACCGTGACAAAATACATGGATAAAATTATAAAAAGAAAAATTTTAATTTGATTCATAGTTTTGCAGTTTCAGTCCATGGTTGATTGTCTTGTTGCTTTTGGGCCTGTAGAGAGACAGCACACCATGGAGGGGAGCATGTGATGGAGGAAACCACATACCTCATGATGACAAAGAAAGGTGGGTTTCAAGATGTAGAGGTCCCCAAATTCCCTATAAGGACCTGTCCCCAATGACCTAATTTCTTTCTACCATCTCCCAAGCCTTTAACACATGGACACCCTGGATCCAAACTACAGCAGGACATCTAAAAACTCCACAGCTAATATCATACTTAATGGTCAAAGATGAAGGCTTTCCCAGTAAGATCAAGAGTATGAGTCTGGCATGGTGACACACCTGTAATCCCAGCTGCTCAGGAGGCTGAGGCAGGAGGATCACAAGTTCAACATCAGCCTCAGCAAAAGCAAGGTGCTAAGCAATTCAGTGAGACCCTGTCTCTACATAAAACACAAAGTAGGGCTGGGATGTGGTCAAGTGCCCCTGAATTCAGTTCCTGGTACCTCCCTCCAACAAAAAAAGAATGTGATAAGAATGTCTGTTCTCATTGCTTCTATTCTATTCTACATTGCATTGAAGATTCTGACCAGTGCAATAAGCAAGAAGAAAAGACCAAAGATTTGATTGGCTCAGTGGGCTCTGTGCTGACACCAAGAAACGGCTGGGTTCTCCAGGAATGCCTCTGATGTTCTCCTGCACATGACTGGACAATAGATACATTGCTTATGCAAGTGACCTTGGCCACTGTGTAGCTGTGTGGCCTTAAAACACCCCTTAACCTCTTGGAACCTCAGTTTCCTAAGTGTGGAGATAAGCATAATAGCAACCCACTGGCAGATCTGTTGTGAAAATTAAGTGGAGTAAGTATACACATGAAAATACTTAAAAATCATAAAGGGCTATTCCAGCATTTGGTTTTGTTACATGCATGTTGAATGGTGGCAGGAGCAATGTGATCCTTTGAAGATGCAGCAGGGAGATGTGAGAGTTGGGATTTGAGGAGCTGGGTCGCCTAGGTGCTCAAGGAGGGGCTGGAGATCAGGCTGAAGATGTGGTCCAATACTTGCTAGGTAGTAGCTGGACCAAGCCTCTGAGCACACTGGGTGGGATTCCAGCTTGGGCTGCACCTCTCCTTTCAGGTGTGGCAAAGGTGAGACATGGTGGTTAGCAGGAGGAAGGGGCAGGGGACACAACACCCTGGATGAGATGTGCTCACGAGTTCCCTCCTGGTACTTGACCCCTGAGCCACATCCCCAGCACTTTTGTGTTTTATTTAGAGACAGGGTCTCACTGAATTGCTTGGTGCCTCACTATTGCTGAGGCTGGCTTTGAACTCGTAGTTCTCCTGTCACTAGGATTACAGGTATGTGCCACCATGCCTGGCTCTTTGCTGAGTTTTAGATGCTCTCTCCAATCCCAAAGACTCCTCTGGTTCAGGGGGAAATAACGCACAGTGGGCCTCCATTGCTTGGTGACTCAACACTTGACCTCTTTGGGGGACATCTGCTTTTTTTTTTTTTTATTTATTTTTTATATGGTGCTGAGGATCGAACCCAGTGAATCATGCATGTGAGGCAAGCGCTCTACCACTGAGCTACAGCCCCAGCCCGGGACATCTGCTTTTTTTTTTTTTTTTTTTTTATTTTTTTAGCTGTAGATGGACATAATGTCTTTATTGTATTGCTTTGTATGTGGTGCTGAGGATCGAACCCAGGGCCTCACGCATGCGAGGCAAGCGCTCTACCGCTGAGCTACCATCCCAGCCCCGGGACATCTGCTTTTTAAGAGGGCACAAGGTGCAGTGCCACAGTGGCTCTCAGAGTTTTGCAGAGGCACTGGGGCTTTTACCCAGAAAGGTAATTGAAGTCACATTCTCTGCAGAGTCCTCTCAGACTGAGTAGATGGATGGCCTGCCCTTGTAGCAGGGAATAAGGGAGGCAAGCAAAGAGCTTTCATGAGAGAATGAGGCAACTTTTCAGGAGGAAGCACCACATGGAAGAGAGAAGATGGAGAAAGGCAGAGCAGATGTGGCTGTTAAATGGTCTGCTCACAACTGGCCCCAAGAGGAGGGCTCAGCCATACAGAAGCCAGCTGGTCTGGCCAGCTCCAGGAGAATGACCAGGAGGGCGAGGGACTAGGGAGGATCATCTGGGTGTGCTTGTGATGAGTGTGCATCTGTTAATGTGCAGCTGTGCTTCTGGGAAGATGAGAGGAAGCAGAATTCCACTGCTCTCAGAATTGAGTACCTGATCAGGTATTTGCTTAAAGCAGAGTGCAATCATTCAGATCTTTTAAAAAAAATTTTAGTTGTACATGGACATAATACCTTTATTTTATTTTATTTTTTAAAAAATTTTTTTAGTTATATATGGACACAGTGTCTTTATTTTGTTTATTTATTTTTATGTGGTGCTGAGATCGAACCCAGTGCCTCACACATGCAAGGCAAGTACTCCACCATTGAGCCACAACCTCAGCCCCCTTTATTTTATTTTTATGTGGTGCTGAGGATTGAACCCACAGCCTCACATGTGCAAGGCAAGCGCTCACTGAACTACAACCCCAGCCCAATCATTCAGACCTTTGAGGAATCACAAAGCATTATGTTCCAGGTCTGGGAATAAAACATACCCTGTTGGGTGGTTGCTTCAAATACTGAGAAATTAAAGTGGATTGTTGGGCCACCATTTGGTTTGGCAAGTCCTCCTGCATATCTTTCACGGTTTTGGGAAACTGTGTCACTTCAGGACTTTTGACAGTTGTACATTTTGAGAATGGGATGGGTCTAAGGTTTGGCTCTTGGGAGCTGTACCTATAGAAAACAATGAGGAATAAAATGATTAAAATGGCCTATTCCCATAAGCGGCCTGAAGTGATCTGTGAAAATGGTCCACTATGCTCTTGACCCAGAAAATCCCACAGAATCATGCAAATCAAGAGGCTCAAATGTTCATGTTCACTTTAAGAACACCTGTGAAACTGCACAGGCCATCTAGGGTGTGCATATCACCAAACACCTGAAAGATGTCACTTTAAAGAAGCAATGTATGCCATTCCAGTATTATAATGGTGGAGTTGGGAGGTGTGCCCAGGCCAAAGAGTGGGACTGGACACAGGGACAGTGGCCCAAAAAAAGTGCTGAATTTTTGCAGCACACACTTAAAAATGCATTCAGTAATGATAACTCAAGGGTTTAGACGTAGATTCTCTGGTCATTGAACATATCTAGGTGAACAAACATCCAAGATGTGCCACAGTACTTACAGAGCTTACGATTAGATTAATCCATACTTGAGTTCCCCCTGCCACATTAAGATGATCCTCAAGGAAAAAGAACAAACTGTTCCTAAACCAGAAGAGGAGGCTGCATAGAAGAAAAAGGTATCTCAGAAGAAACTAAAGAAACAAAAACTTATGACATGGGAATAAATTCAGCATAAAATAAATGCAAATAAAAGTAAAAATACAATAAAATAATTAAAATGAAGAAAATGTTCAGATACTCTTCAGCTGTGATTTTTTTTTAAACCCAGGAAGATTGAACAACTGGTAATTGCTTTAGCTTTTATTATCATAACTACCCACAGTCCTAATGGTCTGATATCTAAACCCCTTTTGGGGCTCATAGGCTCTTCCTTACACAGAAGCTGAAAATGTCAGATCTACATTCTCCAAGTCTCCCTTGCAGCAAGGGTCTGAGCACAGGCCACAGGCTCCCCCTACTCAATGACCTAGCTCAAACTTTCTTTTGGGAAAGCATTGCGGAAGGAGGGTGGCAGAGGAAGCAGTATCCCACATGTCTGGCCCAGGCATGGAGGAGTAGGTGTGAGTAGCCACTCACCCGTGATGACTGCAGCACGCCTCTGCCACAGGCTCCTTTCCAACTCTGACCATGCTCCAGCTCTGCTTTGCTGCTTGTGACAAAATAACACCACTCCAAGGCCAAGAACACTTCTTGCAAATTCTTCTTGTTCACTTCCCACCCTCTCTTCCTAAGCCCTTCAGCTGATGGGTGTCCTTGGACCAATTCCATCACTGCACTTGAAGCAGTGCTACCTTGGCACACGTGAACACATCTGTTGTTTAATGTCTACCCAGAGCTGATCCTGGGGCTGGCACAGGAAGACGCCAGAAACATGAGATGAAAGAAGTATGAGGAAGCAGGAAAATCACAAAATGAGTGACTTTTATAGACCAACATAGTCTTATATAGCATCACTGATTTAGAGATGAGAACTTCATGGTCCAGAACAATAGCATGCCTCACTTGAAGTTTCATTTGAGTGATTTATACAATACTCTACTGCCTCTTTCCTTTCTAGGTACATTTATTTGTAAAAAAAAAAAAAAAAAAAAAAAAAAAAAGGTTATTCATCATAAACTTCAATGAAAAAGTCCTGATCATGTGGAATAATTGGAACTCTCATTTGCTGATGGTACAACCACTTATTAAAACTGTTGGACAGTATCTATAGACCACATTTGACACCCAGAAATTCCATTCTTGGTATAATCCAACAGACATGTGTAACTATGCACACCAAAATATATATGTGCACAATGCTCAAAGCAGCTTGATTCAGAAGAAACAAAGATGCTGGAAAGTACCTCAATGTCCAATGGAAGAATAGGAACATGGTAGGATATTCTAGCAATGGAAAATTGTACAGCAATGACATGAAGTACTGCCATATGCTACAAAGATGAATCTTACCAGAGAAGTTAGACATGCAAGAATTTGTACAATGTGTGTATGACTGCATTTCTATAGTGTTCAGAACTAATTTCTGATGTTGGAAGCTAGAACAGTGGTACCTTGTGGTGTGGCAGTCTTTTGGGTCTGGCAATGGGAATTAAGGAAGGGCTTTAAGGTACTATTAACATTCTGTCTCTTAAACTGGTTCATCAACTATTTACTTTGTTCATCTGGTGTTCACTTATGATTTGTGTGCTTTTCTGTATGTGAGTTATGCTTTAATAAAAGTGTTCATTTAAAAAACTTTCTAACTGGGCATGGTGGTACATGTCTGCAATCCCCGTGACTCAGGAGGCTGAGGCAGGAGGATCCCAAGTTTTTTTTTTTTTAATATTTATTTTTTAATTGTAAGTGGACAGAATATCTTTATTTTTTTTTATGTGGTGCTGAGGATCGAACCCAGTGCCCCACGCATGCTAGGCAAGCACGCTACCACTGCGCCATAACCCCAGCCCCAAGGATCCCAAGTTTGAGGCCAGTTTCAGCAATTTAGTGAGACTCTGTCTAAAAATTAAAACAAACAAATAACAACAACAACAAAAACCAAGAAGGACCAGAGATGTAGGTCAGTGGTAAAGCACCTTTGGATTCAATCCCCAGCACCACCTCCTATTCCCCCCAAATCTCTGACAACAGGTAAACAAAATTGATTAGTTCCAAGGGAAATTGAAGCCAAAAAGAGCTACAACACTTACAAGAACACAAACAGTTATATTGGTGCTGGATCATTTCCTATGAAGAAAACCCTTTATACAGCTGCTTACAAGAACTTCTTTGTATTACAGCATAGTCCAAGAACTCTTCTGTTCACGCTGACAACCTCCAATCTTTGCAAAAAGTTCAGCTCCTTAATGCAAGCAGGTGGGGAACCAAGCAGAACATTTCCAAAAGATCTCTACAGCAGGGCCAGGGAGTTGTGAAAGTAGATGTGGAGCAAGGCAAAAGGCCAGAGCCACTAGCCACATAAGTCCAGTAAGTGGGATCAAAAGAGCCAAGGCAGGAGCTGAGCCAGGCGAGGAGTGGAATCCAGCCCTCCGAGAGCCCTGAAAGAACTGGGATGGAGAGGAGGACAGCTGGACTTGATCAGAACCCATTCAACATTCTAGTGCCCCGATGTGAAAGTTAGAAAGGAAAGATGTAAGCTAGGACATAGGGCATCCTATATACTTTGAGTCTTTACAGATTAAAAGAAATTTTGAAAATTTGTAAGCATGTTCCATTTCTTGCTTTCCAAACAATGTCCAGCTTCCTTGGACAAGGTGGGGGATGGGAACTTCTTTGTCCCACAAACCTCTGGGTTGTCTCCAGGGCTGTGCCCAGGAAGAAAACTGCTGACAGCCAGTCTTCCCACTGTTCTTTGCCCAGAATGGATCTCCCTCCCTCAGCCACACCCTCTGCTGGCTCTGTCCCTTGTCCCCGGGGCTGGAACACATTCTGGGCGCTAGACTGGTTGGCTCACCTACTTTGGAGCAAGAGCAGTAACATCTTGTGAGTGTTGAATAAGAGGTACCCTGGAAGAGGCCTCAGTCTCTCACAGTCTTTGTGGGATTTTTTCATGGGCTTAGAAAAGGAACATCTCTGAGCCTCCACATCATCTCTGTTTAGTTCCATAACCAACTGTCCCCAAAACTTCTGGACTGGCCTTCTCTAGAACTGTATCAATGTACCTGTACAGTTGGCAGAAACAAATGGTCACATGTGAATGAAAACAAACAAAAACAAACAACATAGCAGCAGAGTTAGGGAAATGAAACTGGGGGAAAATGAAAGCAGGCCGACAATTTAAGAAGGCAAGTATTGTCACAGCCTGAGGATTAGCAAATTTGAGGTTTTAGGAGAGCAAAAAAGGGAGAAAATCTCAGAGACAGAAGAATTATAGTAATTAGAATTGTTTTCTTTCTCTATGGTATGCACAGAGTGTTAAAATAATAATTCATTTTAAGTAATGGATGGGACTTTTGGTAAGAGAGGAGGAAAGGACCAGTGCCCAGAGAGGGATTCACAGGGGTGGATACCAAGGGTGGGGAAAATGCCACCCTGGGAGCGTGATCCTGCCTTTCACAATGAAAGGTAAGTACCCTACTATTTGGGAAGTCCTTCGTCAGCCCTTTTGGGCTGTATATGTAGTACTAAATTGGTGTTTACTTAACACACATGGATTTAAGAAGTAATTCCATTAAGCAAAAGGGCCCATAAAACTTTTTTCTCTCATTCAGACTTTGCAAAACAATATTACCTGTTGAGGCTAAAATTCAGAGAGAAGATTGTGCGCGCATGGGTATGCCAGGTATGTCTGTGCAAGAGGCACAGTGCCTGACCCCGGGGGCTGCCATTTGCATTGTAGTTGCTACAAAGGGCACTCTGGAGTTGAGCTGTGCCCAATCTTCCCAAGTGGACATACCATTTGGCACTGCCAGGAAGTTTTTCATAGGTCCCTTCTCAGCCTTCTCTCATGGTACTGTTAAAGGGTAGTTTTTCCAAATCTTGCCCATGACCTTTCCAAAGCCTCTACCACCTTCCCTCCACCTAGCAGGTGAAGTTGCATCCTCCCCTTCCCTGTCCCTGCAAAAGCTATGACTACAAGTTGGAGATCATATCAACTCCCTACCCTCTCAATTAAAAATGTATCTCTTTCTGGGTCCCTCTCCCAGCCCAGCTGAAAGGGAAGATGGAGTTCCTGGACCCTCAGTCAGGTTCCTTATCTGTGGCCTTCTCAGGACTCCAGCACAGGCTATAGGCCACATTCACACTGGCTTGGGCAAGAGGGCTCCCTTCTGGCTGTGCCCTTCTGTGCTGAGCAAGGAGTCTGGAGACAGGGAAGAGTGTCCACATGGGACCAGGGTCCTGCTTTGAAAATGGGCTCTGGGTTCTGAGAACCTCAGAATCTCCTGCCCAGATGGTTCTGTATCCTTGTAAAGGCTCTGAGACCCTTGTTCTGGGTTTGAGGCACCTGCCCAAAGACATGAGGGGTGGTCAGCGGTGAGTGTGCTGGAGGATGGATGAAGCTTGGATATGTGGGTTGGATTTCCATGTGTGTGAGCACAAGTCCCCTCGTGATTCCCTGAGGAGCAAGGGATGAAAGAGAGGGTGGCTGGGGCCAAAATAGCTCTGACTACACTACAATGTCCAGAGCAGAACTCCAAGGAATTTGAGCATTTTTAATCTAACTTTGGCCTCCTGATCCATGAAGTTATGTTTCTCAAGGTAGAAGAGTAGACTACATTTTAGTTTATTAGCTTGATTTGTACATTTAAATAACAAGGCCCCCATTTATAATCTTGCCCTAGACCCATCAAATGTTAAGGTCAGGCCTATTTTCAATCACTCTCTCTTTCCTGCCTTTAAATACTTCCATGCATCTGTCAGGTGAGAAATCAGCAAATAACTAAATGAGCAAAGACCTGTCCACAGCCCTCACTGGTCCCATCTCTCTCCTTCTAAATATATATTGTTTAACAAAGGAGGAACTCAGCAGACTGTCACAGAGGGCCTGCAGTACTCTGAAAATAATGAAGAAACTATCTCTGCCTAAGTAAGCCTGTGATCCACAGGTATTTACCTCACACATACTTTGGTCTGTGATGGAGAAAACACAGGCTACTTCAAGAAGATTCGTCAAAGAGGTATCCCATAAACAAGCACCACTGTCACACCACTGAGAAGGCTGTGATAATTTCTGAAGGACTCCATTAGCTTCTTGTTGCAGTGGGTTTGTTTTTGGCTGCTTATCCCATAGCTCAGAACATGCAATGCACAATGTGCTGTCTCTTGCAGTGGCTCTGAGTTGGGGGGTTAGAGGATCCTGACTGAGCTTCAAGGATTTTTCCCACAATCAAGTCTCTTATCAATTGCAGCAACCATTTTTTATATGGCAAGCAGTTGCTAGTATACTTCATGCATATTCTCAAGAGAAGATGCCCTTCTATCCAGCAGACCCATGATCCCAAATATCCACCCTGTTTCCTGAGATTTTTGAGAAACAATGAACTAGGCGCTCTATGTCTCAGATGATACAGGGTAGCTTAACAAGTACATTATTCATGTATAATCCTTAAGTCTTAACTGAGATCAAGACTTTGGCTGAGACTGCATAATTGATGTACCTCAGTAAGGGGGCTCTAGCAAACTCTGACAGAGTTTCACCATGGCACTGGTGAAAGACTCAAGTGCTTGATGAAGAGGAAGTACACAAAAGGGCTCACACTGCTGCAGAGGTGAGACATGCCTTGCAAGTTCTCAGGCCTAACTTGGGAAGGAATTTGGAGGAGGCTTAGGTCCTGTCTCAATATGTTAGCTAGCAGAACATGGGTCATCAGTTCTAATTAATCTATACCAGTGCATACAGAAACATGTGAGTTACAAATGCCACAAGATGTATGGAGTCCCCTTTTGTGCCAACACTGGGCAGTGACTGGTGCTGTCAAGGTAGATATGGAATAGGTTTCTTGCCAGCTCAAAGCCTTTGCTCCCTTGCATGGATGTCCTCCAGCATTTTTCTCATGCTCTTTTTTGCTACCATCTCTTGGTGCTCTGCCACTCAATCCTTGATGACTGTGGCAACTGCCCACAGGGAGTTTATATCCAGCAAAGAAGACAAATAAATGTCTCTCCTTTCCTACTAGATGGGAGACTCTGAAAGCAGGAACTAAGAATAGTCCATTATCTTCATCCTCAGTAATTACTATAAAAGGCAATCAAAGGATACTGGATAACTGTGACTGATGGGAACATGGAACTGAACCAAAGGTATTAAAAAAGGATAAAAACATTGCATGTCAACCAGGACAGAAAGGGTAAGTGGAAATTAATGAGACTGTAGGAGGATGGTGTTGGGAGAAAAGCAGCTTCTAGGCAGGAACAATGAGTCTCTAGGCCCTGAGCAATGAAGGCACATAGCTGGTTGTTGGAACTAACAAAAGTGAAAACGGAGCAGGAGTGCAGAGACCTGGGGCAAAGGCAAGGCTGGAGAGATGGCATGCTCTGAAGGCCTTTGAAACCATGTTGTGGACATTGGGCTTCATTCTGGGGTCTACAATAAGCCACTGAAGTGTTTCAAGCAGGGGACATGATCTGAAAACTGCAGTATTATCTTCAAAGAGATCATCTGGATCAACATTGGAAGCAGTGAAACAACTCATAAGGCAATGTGACAGTCCAAGAGAGACAGATGATGGTGGCCAGAACAGGGTTATGGTGTGGAGGCATATGAAGAGGAGGAATCAAGCATGACTCCCAGCTTCTTACCTTGAACAATTAGTAGATAATTGTGGAATTTCCTGATATAGGAAACACTGAAGGAGGAGAGGAAGGATGATGAATTGTTTTGTTATGCTGAGTACAAAAGGCCTGTAAGAATTTGCATTTATTATGTATCTGGGTGGGGAATTTTATATCTGGGAATGTATCTTTGGAGAATGAATCAGGTAAGAGCTGCACATGGAAAGTAGTCTCCATTAGATAATAATTTAGGCCCCAGGAGTTGGTATATGGCTGAGGAGAATATAAACTGAGAAGGACAAAGTGCCTTGGACATCAGGAAGCTCTCAGTGTGTAAGGACTGAGCATGAAGAGCCTGTTTCCAAACATGGCTTCTCATGAGAACATCTGGGAAACTTTTAAAATATGTTATCTTCAGGAGGATGTGACTATGTAATGTATATTTTGAAAAACCTGTAATAGCATTAGAAACCATTTGGTAAAAGAAGAAGACTATCAAAGAAGTAACCAGTGCTTGGGTGGCTGTATGGTAGTGTTTCAGATATGAAGATAACTTTCAAAAAGAAAGTTATCTTTTAAAAGCAGGACTGACTTTAGTAACAGGAAGCCAAATGGTGGTGCATCCACTTGTCTGATTCCTTAAAAGTAGGAAATTAGTCTTTGAACTCAATAAACAGTATAAGAAGGAGCCCAGCAAAGCACACTGTGCTCAATGTCCTCAGACACATAGACAAAATAGAAATGGGAAGGAGAGGAGAAGAAGGTGATTTAGATGGCAGAAAGCTTCTCATTGGAAGCAGAATCTGAACTGAGGCAAAACAGATGGCAATGAGCAAGCAGCTAAGTACTCCTAGAAGAGAAGTGATGGAAACAAAAGTATGAGTTAAGAGAACAATGTACACTCTAGGAAACAGAGTCAGTTCCTTGGCTGGAGTAAAAGGCATTAAGTGTTAGGAATGAGGGTAGGGCCCAAGTTATTAAGGATCTTATATAGCAAGCTTAAAGTTATTTCTGGCTTTTATCTTCAGGTGAAAGGGACCCAAGGAATATAATTGGTACAGTTAGATTTGTGACTTAGAAAGCCTGTTCTGGCAGCCAGTGGGAAGGATGGTCTGGGGTCAGAGATGGATTAAGAAAAGATGGAGACCCAAACTCCCATTTGGAAACTGTTGCAAGGATCTGGACATGAGAAATGGGTTCACCAGGGCAGGAGCAGTGAAGAAGAGGTGAGCTGAGCTGAGAGGGTGACTGGAATGGGAGGTGGGTGGGTACCATTCACTTAGGTGACTGGCTAGTTGAAGGTATGAGTCCTTGAGATGAGGAATAAGGAAAAAACTAGATTTAGGGGCGGATGGGGTAGAGATTCAGTATGGCAGAAAACATTTCAACACTGGTAGGCTGTTCCATTCTCTAGGAGAAAAGATACCAGTAACAAAATTGTTTCCTTAACTGCTCTTTTACCTTTAACTCTTTCTATAGCATTCTTCTTTCAAATATCTAGACTCATATGTCACTTTAGTTTCCAACTAGTCACTGCAGGAAGTTCATTCATTTATTATTTACTTCATTCGAACATAATTACAATGCACCAATAACTTGCAAGTCATTGTGATTGAATAGACAAGTGAGTACGACATAACTTGCCCTCTCCTCAGAGATTACATTCTAGTTGGAGCCAAAAGGGCAATAATCATCCAACTATAAATCATGTAGTTTGATTCCATATAGGTTCTGAAGAAGTATAGGGTAGTATGAGGCAAAGAATAATGGGGTGGGGCACAGAAATTAATAAATAGGTTTTAGCAGATTTGTGACCTTCCTGAAATCTGTTATAAAATTTTATCTATATTCATTTAGTGGGAGGATTAAAGGAAAGGAAGGAAGGGTAGTATGCTCAAGCAGGCCTCTGACCCCCAAAAGGTTAAGAAACACTCTACCTTTCAAGTTAATTTGGGTACTATTGAAACACTTCCAGCAATGGAAAGGCAGAGACCAAGGGGATGCTAATTCCTTGGCATTCTGTCTAATCCACTGATAACGGACTACATTGTCTTTTATTTTTATTTTTGTGGTACAGGGGATTGGACTAAGGGCCTCGTGTCTGCCAGGAAAGCACTCTTCTACTGGCTACATCCTTAGCCCTAGACTACCTTCATTCTTACAAACATCAAAAGTAACCAATCTTCTGACTTAATGTGAGAAAAGGCAACACGATCACTAATTCTTAAAAGCCTATTTAAAAAAGGTCAGATATTCACTGGGGATTTCCAGGCACATGCCCCCACCCTCAGGCTCGGAAGCAAGGCACCGCCAGGCTGACACCTTCCGGCTCCGACCGAATGAACTACTCCGAGCTCCGCCTTTTAGATTCCACCGAGAGAAGTTAGCGAAAGCTGTGGGAGTCCAGACCAGGTTTTCAAGCATCAAGACGGAAGTAACAACGAGCCGGAAGTTCCAGAGCCAGCCCTGGGAAAGGGGGAGGGGGAAGCAGGAGAAAGACTGGGTAGGATGGCGGCTCAAATTCCAATTGTGGCAGCCACTTCCACCCCCGGGATAGCCCGGAACAGCAAGAAGAGGCCAGCTAGCCCTTCCTACAATGGCAGCAGCGGAGGGGGCTACGGCGCCAGTAAAAAGAAAAAGGTATCCACCTCTAGCTTTGCGCAGGTACGCTGTCGCCCTCCTGCTTTGCGCTTGCGCGGGGCTGACGACGCGAGAGCGCATGCGCACGGCTGGCGGGGCGGGGCGTAGTGTGGGCGCATGCGCGTGCGCAGTGCCGGGCTGGGCGCGAGGGTCCGGCAGTCTGAGGTAGCTGGTAGTCCGTGGTGTAAATGAGTATATTTCCCCTCTTAGTTCGGAGGCTTCGGCTTTGATTAGATTCATCACCCACCTTGTGTTGTGAGGCGAGAAGGAGAGATGTGTGATTATTACAGCTTTAGTACAAGGACCGCCCTTTCCTGTCGAGGTCGCTTTTCCAGCGAGGCGCATAACTTATCTGAGTGAAAGGTAGCGGGTTCATCCTACAGACATTCGCTGAGCATCTGAGGTGCAGAGGGCTTTGTCCTACATGAAGGAATATAGAGATGCATTGATAACGTATGGTTTACCTCATTTAGGAAGTTTTTAATTTAAGGGTTATGATAACCTGAGCAGAGGCAGGTTGGCTTCTTGAAACATCCTTTGTGCTTTCAAACATAATATAAATGAAATCACACAACACATTCTTTTGTGTCCCTCTAGATTCCTTTATGGAAACTTTTTTTGAGAGTCGTTAAGTACATCTGTCATCTTGTACAAACATTACTGATGGACATTTGAGTTATTTGTAAGCTTTGGCTTTTTAGGCATAATGTGCTATGAGCACTAGTATAAATTTTTGGATTTATGCTTTCATTGCTCTTCAGTAGTAGTGGAATTGCTGGGTCAGAAGCTACACATATTTAACCAAGAAACTGTTAAGTGGTATTTCACAGAGTAGTTGCTTGCGCAATGTTGCATTTTCACCAGCAAAGTTTGAGAATTCCAGTTATTCTGCATTTCAACAGCGCTTAGCATTATCAGTCTTTTGAAACTTTAGTCATCCTGTTGAGCAGGTAGTGGTAACCCATTATTTTAGTTTATGTTTCTCCAGTAGCTAACTTCAACTGCCTTTGCATGTGCTGTTGACCATTCCAGTATCTTTTGCTGTTTGATTCACGTGTAGGAGTTCTTTATATACTTTTTTTTTTTTTTTTGCAGTTCCAGGGACACTGCCACTGAGCTACATTCTCAGCCCTTTATGTTTTTCATATTGAGACAAGTCTTGCAAAGTTACCCAGGATGGCCTGGAACTTGCCATTCTCCTGCTTCAGCCTCCGCAGTGGCTGGGATTCCAGGTGTGCTCCACTTAGGCATATTCTTTATTGGAGTCTCTTCTCAGATCCACTGAACCACATCCCCAGTCCTATTTTGTATTTTATGTAGAGACAGGGTCTCACTGAGTTGCTTAGTTCCTCACTTTTGCTGAGGCCGGCTTTGAATTCGCAATCCTCCTGCCTCAGCCTTCCAAGCCGCTGGGATTACAGGCATGCGCCACAGCACCCAGCCTATTGTTTTGGTATTCATTTATGTCAAGACCAAGGAATGTAGTCAGTACATTTTGGGAGGAATGATCATTTTCACACCAAAGATAGCATTGATTAACTCCCACTATAGCAAACTTCAGAGAATGACCAAATGATTTCAGGATCCTGGAAATTCCAATAGTCCAATGTAGTGGAAATTACAATTCTGGTGGCCTTAGAACTCTCAGTGAAGGGAAGGGCCTCTTAGTACTCCCCAAGGGCTTTCTTTGTCTTAATAGCGCCTTCTGGAGAGGCTGGAAAGAGCAGGACATTTCCTGGCATAGTGAATTTTTTTTTCTTGGCTCTCCTCTTCCAAGTGTTTAAAGGCGTTTAAAGGGGGTGTAGCTAGTGTTTAAAAGGGTGTAGCAACCAGTTACCACTTCCACCTTTAGCATCCATCCCATGAGGAAGGAAAACAACTTGGCTTCTGTCTCTGGCAACAAGTCTTAGATTTGTATCCTCCTCTAGTTCCCTGATCCACAGCCATTAGCACAGTACTTCTTGAGAACTGCCTGGAATTTTTCCAGAGGTGATCCTCATCTGTGTTCCTTGCTCAGTCTTTCTGTTCTATTTTAGTTCAGTTCAGTCAGCAAATGTTTATGGTATTGTGTTTCTATTATGTCCCCAGAAGTATGGTTAAGATAATTCCAAGTCTTATATCCTGTCCCCTCCCTCCCAAAAGTCTCTCAGAAAGAGAGAATGACAGATATACATTGTATTAGTTTTCTGTTGTTGCTGTTATAAATTACCATAAATTTAGTGGCTTAAGTAACTCATAGGATCAGAAGCTCAACCCACAGAAAAACCACTGTCAGAGAATGGAGTGTTGGGAAAAAAGAAAGGCTTTATGCAGTGGCCAAAGAATAGGGAAGAGGGAGCTTTGCTCACTAATCAGCTTTGTGTGTGTGTGTGGTACTGGGGATTAGAACCCAGGGCCTTGCATGCAAGGTAAGCACTCTACCAACTGAGCTATATCCCCAGCCCACAAATCAGCTTCTGGACTCCAGCAGGAGGTTGAAGGGTATCTAGGAATGGTGAGGGAGAGGCTAATAAAGGGGACGGATATTCATGTCTTTTCTGGGAATAGGAGGTGATCATCCAGGAACTTGGGTGCTAACTTATTTCACTCATTCCATGATCTGGTGTGTCTGGGCATGGCGGCTGATAAGTGTCTTTAGCTTTAAGTGGGGAGAGACTAGGCAGGTAGGTCTAGGTCATGTTAATCCTATATTATAGTTTTGGACAAAACATTTCTCAAATGTTTAACAGGTCTACTTGCAGAGCTGAGTAGAATCTGATCAAAAAGTTAATGCAACAAAGGAGACAGACATAACATGAAGATAGAGATGCCAACATTTCAGTCACCCATGGGACATCTGTAGGCCCAAGAGTTAGTGCTTTCAGCAAAAGTCGTCTTTGGGTCCCTAAAAAGAAACCTAGGAGCTGGGCCCTGTGGCACAGGCCTATAATTCCAGCACTTTGGGAGGCTGAGACAGGAGAATCATGAGTTCAAAGCCAGCCTCAGCAATGGCGAGGCATTAAGCAACTCAGTGAGACCCTGTCTATAAATAAAACACAAAATAGGGTTGGGGATATGGCTCAGTGGTTGAGTACCCCTGAGTTCAATCCTGGGTACCAAAAAGAAAAAAAAAAAGAAACCTAGGCAATGGTTACCATCATTACCCACATGTCAGAGGTATTATCTATAACAAAGCTAGTGGAAGACTTAATAATTTATTACCTAGCTCTGTGACCTCCAAAATTAGTAATTTTCAAGTCAATAAATAGCAAGTGAAGCTAGAGGGTTTATTTAGGCTTTCTTTGGTAACATATTCATTAGCTCATGGTTCTGTAGATCAGAAGTCCTAGCATAACATGGTTGGTTCTCTGCTCTGGGTATCACAAAGCTGAAATCCAAAATGTTGGTTGGGCTTTCTTATCTAAATTTATATTTTCAGTGTAGCTAATGTTGTTATTGATTAATAATGTTATGAAAGTACAGTCTTCCATTCATTCTGGTTATGACACTTTGAAAAGGATTACTGTTAGATTGGTGGGATGGGCAACATATTGTGTTAAAGTGAAAATAGGTAAATAATTTTACCTATTTTTTTCCCCTTATCTAAAGATTTTGGGGGAGAAAACACTCAGCCTCATTCAGATTATTCGCAGAAATCAATTATTTGGGGGTAGTAGGGCTGTGGGTCCCTATCTCCTTGCTGGCAGTCAGTAGCTGTCCATATTCCTAGTCACATGGCCTCCTCCATCTCCCAACTGGCTATGGAGAATCTCTCTTTTATCCAGTCCCTCTCAAACTTCAAATATCTCCAACTTCTTCTACCTCTGACCTCTGGATTTAGATTGATTTATATGATTAGGATTTATATGATTAGGACAAGCCTACTTGGATAATTGCCTTTGTTCAAGGTCAGTTAATTTGGGACCTTAATTGCATCTGCAAAGCTCCTTCACCACAGTAACTAGAAAAGTTTACTTGAATAACTGGAGAAGGTGCTTGTATACCTGGGACCATGCTACATTCTACTTATCACATATATGGGGAAATATGATAATTTCTAACCTTGAGCCCAAGTTGATTATATATAACTTCCATGTTAGTACTTTATTGTGGCAGGACAGAGGAAGATGAGAACTTGTGATACTAGTAAAGGAGAGGTGGAGAGGCAGAAGGACTTGAATGAGAGGTGGTGGCTTTGAGTGGGGAAGACGTTTCTAGCTCAAAGCTTTGTACATGTTAAAATTAACTCAGACTCCCCAAGGTTTCATCAGTGGGGAGGTATTTTTATATAAATGACTATTTATTAGCTGGGCACGGTGGCTCAAGCCTGTAATCCCAGCACTTAGGGAGGCTGAGACAGGAGAATTGCGAGTTCAAAGCCAGCCTCAGCAATGGCGAGGTGCTAAGCAACTCAATGAGACCCTGTCTCTACATAAAAAAAACACAAAATAGGGCTGGGGATGTGGCTCAGTGGTCGAGTACCCCTGAGTTCAATTCCCAGTACCAAAAAAAAAAAAAAAAAAGACTATTTATTGAGTTAAAAGGGATTTTACAGATCTTTCAGCACCTAAATTTTCCTACATCAATAATTTTACCTATTTTATTTCCTTAAAAGCAAAATGTGTAAAACTTCCATGAGATTTAAAATTTTACAAAGGATTTTTGCTTAAGACATTATTATAATGTTTTTAGGGATTATTGAAAAATTCAATATCATGGATTCATGGATTTTTTTATTATCATAGATTCTCAAGGCAAGATTTCCTTTCCAGAAATGTGCATATGATTTCTAAAGTAAAATTTAGTGCATAGTTGAAATTTAAAGATGTTTGTAAATTTAAATGCTTAGAAGATCTCAGAATTTGAAAGGAATATTTTTGATCTAGTAGTATTTTGAGCAAAGCATTTATAGACATTTCCCTTCACATCAAACTTGGGAAATAGTTTAATAGTACAAAAACAATTTTGTTTTATTATGCCATCAAGGTGGATCTTTATTCAGTTGAGCAGAAATTATCATTAAGTGTTTATACTTGTTAAATTTTGTAAATTGTCTTAGAATTACAATGCAGTGTTTGGATTTATATTTTCAATAAGCTAATGTGGTTATTGAGTAATAATATTCTGAAAGTACAGTCTTCCATTCATTCTGGTTATGATGCTTTGAAAAGAATTACTGTTAGATTGGTGGGATGGGGGACATATTGTGTTAAAGTGAAAGAAATAGTAATAAATAATAGTATTAATGTTTGAGCATTTACTCTGTACTAGACACTGTTCTGAGCACTTTCTAAGCACTGTCATTTAATCCTTGAACCAACTTTATGTGGGTTGTTGTTCTCATTTTACAGATGAAAAGATTAAGGGCAAAGAAAAAGTAAATAACTTGCCCACTTTCACACAGCTAATAAGTGGTAAGAGTCATGATTCAAACCCAACTGGGCTGCCAGAGTTCACATTCTTTATTTAACTACTTAGAAGATGGGATTAGATTTCTGGTATAACTAACTCAATGAAGCAGAGAAAAGATTATGGAGGGAATATTTCTGCCTTCATATAGGGCATTTAAGACTTCTCAAATGCCTATTCTAGTTGTTAAATCTTTCTGAGAAATCTAATTGACCTACAGATTTGAGTGTTAGTTGACTTTTGATTTATAATGGTTAATAAGCAGTTAACAAAGCATCTTTAGTTGAGGTCACTATTGCTTCTTTAGAAGAATAATGCAGAATGCTTATGATTAGGAGAGTAGAGATGATGATAGACTCTTTTGTAATTGGAGGCAGCTAGAGAATGCTGGACTGACTTGATTTATTCATTTAAAAAATAATCATTATATCCCAACTTTGAAAAAGTTATAGTAATCTTAAATTATGTTACTCTTTCTATAGTAGGTGTAGTTTTCATATTTTATTTGGTGTATGACATTCTGTATCCTGTTTTTCACTTAGCATTATTTGTGAACATTTTTCTGTATTGATAGTCTTCTCAAATAGATTTTTATGATTAATTGACTTCATTGTGTCCTAAGGAATTAATTGCTCTTATTTAACTGAATTCATTGAATATTGAGGTTGTAGCTTGCATTTTTGTTATAGTAACCCTGCAGTTTTAGACTAGAATTATCCTTTTTTCAAAAATCTAGGATACTATTAAATAGATGTATCTGGTATTTGCTTTTTCAGTGATAAGACAAAAGACTTTTGTCTCCTTTCGTTGTAACCACAAACAGAAAGCCCAAGTTATCCTGAAGTCTGTGTCTGAGTCATGCAAGCTGCTGTCTGGAGAGAAGCTATTTATTTGAACTCTGTAGTTGGGCAGAGCTGGGCTGAGACCCTAGGCCTTGCTGACTCCAGTGTCTTAGTGACAGACATATGCTTCTTTAATAGCAGTCCAGATTTCTCTTCTCTGGGGCTTACATCAGCTTTTTTAGTGCTGCAAAGAGGGGACAGCCCTTAGTGCTAGGCGTTACTTTCTCTCCTCTACTTAAGGCGTTCATATCTCTGGACAGTTCATCTCATAAAAATATCTTCGTGTTAATAGTGCCTTCATAATATGGAAACTATACATCATTTTAAATGTTATTTTACTGCATCTGAGCCCCAGAGACTTGGTCTTCCCTTTGGCTAAGGTGTCTCCCTCTCATCAGCTTGGCTGAGGCGGAGGGGAAAGAAAGTGAAGGTAGGGTAACATGGGGGTGGGAGTAAGGTTGAGGAGCAAAGACAAGCAGAAAACCAGTCTGAACTTCGTGTGGGAGTTTATCTGGTTAGAAAGTCAAGAAAGCACTCTACTATTTTCAGAGGTAAGAGCCACTCTGGCATTGTATGGCTCAGTTCTGTCCAGGTGGTTTCCTTTCTCAGCTCCTTCTTCAGCTAGACTTCTCAGGGGGTTCAGGCCTGCTGAAGGGAAGAGGAGAGCGTGGAGTGGGCCCTCCAGGAGGAGGGGTTTGTTTGAAAAATCCATGCTTTAGCGCATCATCTTTATTCCCTTCTTTACTCTTTAGCTTGGGGCTTGGAACATGGACTTCCAGCCTCTCTTTTAGAAGCCATCCTTCTCTTGCTGTCAGCGTATGCACTTGTGTGATGGTTTGACCTCTCCTTCGGCAGGACTTCCAGACTGTCTAGCCTACATTGGCTTGCTGAGTATCTGCATTTCATAGTGGCTTCTGGAGAAGTCACCTTAATCCCAAAGAGATACTGTTCTCTGGCACTGTTCTCCGGTCTGCCTTGAGACAAAAATCTCTACTTTCCTTCCCTTTCACTGGGCACTCAACACTTTTGAGCTTCCCTGCTGGGAATCGGGGGCGGGGGGGGGGGAATAAACAGGGAAAAGTGCTGTCTTGGAGCATTTCTGGAATAGAAGAAAAAGTCAGTTGCACTCCCTGAAGCTGGGGCTCTGGGAACTGGGCATGCTCTTGTGGATGGTTCTGTAAACACTGTCCAAGGCCTTGGGGCCTCTTGAATTTCCTCTTTGCTTTTTAAGCAGTTCAATTTGTTTGTTTCTCTCACAGTATTATATCAGTAGTCATATTCTTTATGGAATTCTCAAATTGTTAATAAAGCTGAAATTTCAGGTGTATCTGGCCCCAGGAAATATCTTTCATATTCTGCCTATTTTCTCTGGACTAGACCCTAAGTCAACCCTAGCTGTCTTGGGTATCTCTTCTGATATGATGCCCACTGGGTAGTTCTTAGGGTCCCCCCCCCCCCACACACACACATCGTTCTTGGGATTTTTTTTTTCCTCTCTTTTTCTTAAATTTAGACCACCCAGTAGGCCTGGCCTCCTGACAGTGCAAGGACATTGGTCTGTTTCCTGTTGAGTAGTCTGATGGGACAGCCTTATGAATAGTTGGATTCCTTGGGAGAATGATCTTTCTCCTTCTAAAACTGACAGGTTTCCTTAGACCTATTCCTATCAGGTACCTTCTAGTCAGTAGCCTGGACTTTCTCCTTTATCCCTGGACTACCACCTCTTAAAAGAGTGATTTCAGTGTGAATTTCCTAAAATCAAAGGTTTTGTATAATGACAGGTAAGACTGGACTGAGGATGAAGGGAGGGGCCATTCAGACAGAGGGGAGGGAGTACAGTTTCCAGATTCCTTGGCTGGAGCCCCAGCCCACCCAGAAACCCCAAAGAGGAGTCTGGGAACATATTTGAGGAAAGCCTGGTCAGAGAACTCTTGTGACAGAGTGAATACTCCTTGTTTCCCCCACTCCTCTTTCCTCTCACAGATCCCACTAGGAGGACAGGGAAGCATGCACGCGCACGCGCGCGCACACACACACCCACCCACACACACACCCACCCACACACACAGACGTAACTTCTCATAAAGTTAAACATGCACTTACCAAAAAACACAACCACTCCACTCTGAGGTATTTACCCAAGAGAAAGGAAAATATTACAGCACCTTTATTTGTAGTAACTAGGTACTGAAAATAAACCAAATGTTCATCAACAGGAAAATGGATAAACACTTTTTAGCACATCTATATAGTGGAATTCTGTGCTGAATAGTAGTAGGCAAATACATTGAAACAAACTACTGATCCATATGTCAACTCATATAGGTCTCAAAAACTTTATGCTGAGCTAAAGAAGTGCATGCTGTCAGATTCCATTTATGTGAAGTTCTAAAACAGGTATAAGTAATATAGTAGAAATCAGAGTAGTGGTTGCTCTGGGGCTGGAAGGTATTGACAAGGAAGGGACATGAGAGAACTTTGTGGGATGATAGAAGTATTCCATATCTTGATAGCAATTTGGATTACATCAGTATAAGCATTTGGCAAACCCATGAAACTTACACTTAAGATCTGTACATTTATTGTATGTAAATTTTATCTCAGTTTTTAAAAAGTTATTGTAGTCTGTAAGGATTGGAAATTGCTTCTCATATCAGATATGACTTCTTATTTTGGCTATTTCTGATTTGTTGTTACCAACTTAAAGAATTCTTGTTTTAAAGCATATTAGCCTGCTTGTCAGAGTACTCTCTGGCCGGAGCCAGCTGACCTGTGGCCTCCATCTTCCTCTTCATTTTCCTCCCTCAGAATGTCTATGACCTGTTGTGCCCTTATGCATGCCGGTTCCTGCATAGGTTCTCTGATGACTAGACTTTAAGGTGCTAAGCCTTTTTGCCTTAATATTTTAAGACACAGCTGACAAGATAAGCAGGAGTTGGGATTGTGTGGTATCATAGAAATGGTGGGGTCTTTAGAATTGGCCTGACCTGAATTTGAATCCAAAGGTGGTGTACTGTGTGGCCTTGACTCCATCCCTCTAAGCCTCAGTTTATTTTTTTTTTAAAGTGGGAATGATAGCACTTCCTTTGTAGCTGTTGTCAGAATTAAATAAGCCAGCGTGAGTAGGATAGCCATCCCTGAACTTGGCACTAAGAGGAACCAGGAAACATGGCAGCTGCGGGTCCTGCCCTCTCTCCTGTGGCCTCTGCATAACAGGTGTTCCCCGTTAGGCAGGATCTCCTCTGGGGCAGGTTACCTTCTAGGTGCACTGTTTTCCCTTGTATGTCCTACCTTGTTGAGAGCAGAAATGGAGAATCCTGCTAGAAGAAACTGACTTCAAACTATGTTTTAAGGGTGTCAGCATGGAAGCCATAAATGAAAATAAAATGGTGTCCTCTGAGTTTAACACAGGACCAGTGGAAAAAGCTGCCAAACCTTTGCCGTTTAAGGATCCCAACTTTGTGGTAAGTTTCTAAGGGATTATATAAATAAAAAACCAGTCAAATGTTGGCCACTGATCATGCTAGGCCTTCAGCTGTGGTGGCTCTTGTGTCTTCATCTTCAGTCTAAGTTGCAGTGTTTTCCCCATGGGCTGTTATGGTGGGAGGGGACAGGATAAGAAGGACCCTTCCTGTTAATCTCCCACTCTGCCAGACCCCAAGGACTTTGGTGCCCTTCATGGAATTCATTAAAGGATAACATTTTGAGGGTGGGTCATTCCCATGATGATTGTTTCCCTTCCCTTTTTATTGGTCTTACATAAATTTCAGGTAAGTCTTGAAATATTTAACTGAAAGAAGAGTGTTCCTCATTAGTTCCTTTAAATAAATCTAAACTATTATGCAATGATGTAGAAATGGGTACTTTTTATTTCATCCTTGAGGGATATAATAACATTGATTCCAAGATTCAGATTACACTATTAAAAGTTTATTTTTTATGAATGAGTTTTGGAAATACAGTGTTACTAGTGTCACAAATATTTTGGTAGTTTTTTTCCATTTTATTTTGTAATCTTCATAGGACCGAAAAAAGAGAGATTTCCAGAAGGCTTGCCATGGTGCTATTGAGGCTTACTCAAGTTTTCCAGGGTCACTTGTAATTTGGAAGGCAGAGACTTGCCCTCAGAACGGAGTTTAGAGATTCATGAGATTAAATCTAACTTCATAGTAAATTATTTTAAGATGATGAAGTCATGAGTGATTTCTGCAAAGTTAGACCCAATAAAAGATTTGATTTTTCTGTGTGCATATAAAAACATAGCCTTTTATTTCTATTCTGTCACCAGCTAACTCATGGGTTTTGACAGTCCAAAATTTTCATTTTTTCAAATAAAAACAAGAGTGTATAATGAAGTACTTTTAAAAAAGGTCTCAGGGTACAAATGATTGGTGATAGAATGAAAGATACCTAACAGTTATGATAGCATAAATGTTAGATTCTTATAGGAGTCTCCATTGATTTTTGTTTCTTGTAATCCATGCTTTTAATTTGAGCACTCTGGCCATGGTGGTGCAGTAGCTGGCAAGAAGAACAGAACCTGGAAGAACCTGAAACAAATTCTCGCTGCTGAAAGGGCATTGCCGTGGCAACTGAATGATCCTAACTGTGAGCCTTCCATGCATTTGTAATGCTCAGACTAGGAGCTTCCTTACAAGGGACCTCTTATTTTATTGTGTTTGCATTATTGTAGGATTGTTTTTAGCTTGAGAATTTTATAGTGGCATTGATCTAGGAATGTTATGTGTGTATTTACTGTGAACTGTGTCTGTGTTGAACCTGTTTGTGTTGTCATGGGTGTATGGTTTTTAGTGTCATCATTAACATTTCAGTTTGAGTGATAGGTCCTGATAATATTGATGTTTCTATTAGACAAAATTCTTATTCAGAAATTTACTCTTAAAATTTATTTCCAAGAACAGTGTAGCCCAAGTATAATGCTAGATTTAGGAGGGTTCTAACAACCAGCTTAAAGTCCAATTCTTTTGCATTCTGAGCCAGGATCTTTGAGATGAATACTTTCTGCTGCATTATGTTTGAATTTATATAAAACACTGTTAGATGTTCTATTCAACTTCATTATAAAGTACAGGCTCAATGATCACTCCACCTCCTGTCTTGCTGTACATTTTTCATGGGGGTGACTCAGATGGGTGACAAATAAGCTACTCAGTCATCTGGGTGTGGACATGCAGGAGTCTGGGGGCTCAGATCCAGTTAGTGGGTTGTTTGACATTCCATCACCATCAACCCATGAAGCCTGTGATTGTGAAAGTAGCCATGAACAGATGAGTTTTCCAGCAGTTCTGCTGGAATAGAGGATCCCTGGTGACAAGACAGGGTTGGATCCAATCCTGTTCTTGGTCCTTGACGTACTGTACTAATTCTAAGCTTCCTCCCTTATTTGGTTAATCCACAGAGAATTCTATAAGTACAAAATCATAAAGGAAAATTTCAGTAATATTATTGAATGTTACTTAAAGTGGGGGTGAGGGAGAGGAATGGAATTAGAATGTTTTAAGTCCAGTTTGGTCATCTTTTTTTCTCCCCCTTAGACTTTAGTATTGATGCTCCTCCATCCTTTAAACCAGCCAAGAAGTATTCTGATGTTTCGGGTCTTCTTGTGAGTATAATTACATCTCTATTATAACATTAAACTGAAAAGAAGATTCACAATAATGTCCAGACTGTATTCAATATCCACCACTAATAGTTCTGGTGGTGGCTAATAGGTAATAGGTTTGTGCAAGGCATCCATTCTTCAATCTGGGACAGCTGTGTGGGCTTCCCGGAGGGAGGATTGTTCTAGAAAGCAGGAGACATGAGTTTTACTTCCTTTTTTCCTGATAGTTAACTATTTGAAACAACATGACAGAAACAATATTTTTTTTTATTGCTAACATTTCAAAAACCTGCATTTTAGATGATTGTACTTAAAACAAAATATTTAGGGCTGGAGGTATATCTCAGTCGTAGAATGCTTACCTCATATGCTTTAGGCCCTGGGTTCAATCTCCAGCATTGAAAAAAGAAGTAAATGTCTATCACTATTTACTTCTAGTGAAGTAAATGCCTATCACTTAAATGCTTTACATTTTAATGAAAATGTGTGACCCCTGAAATTCTCTAACAAACTGACCAAATTAGTTATATACATTATGTAAAGGAAAATTTTCCAAAGTCTACTTTGTTTAACATCAGTACTCCATATGTTATAGTTTGGATATAGTTTTTCCCCAAAGGTTCATGTACTATAAAGCTTGGTCTCCAATGTAGCAGTGTTGAAGTGATGGAGCCTTTAAGAGGTGGGCTTAGGGCTGGGGTTGTGGCGCAGTGGTAGCGTGCTCGCCTAGCATGCGTGAGGCACTGGGTTCGATCCTCAGCACCACGTAAAAATAAAATAAAGATATTCTGTCCACCTGCAACTAAAAAAATAAATAAATATTTAAAAAAAAAAAAAAAAAAAAAAAAAGAGGTGGGCTTAATCAAAGGTACTTAGATCATGGAGGCTCTACCCTCACGAATGGATTAGTGCTCTTTCTAAGGACTGGGTCAGGTCTAGGTCTGATCTTGCAGGAATGAATTAATTCCTATGAGAGAGTTATTATAGAAAGAGCAGTGAACCTGGCCCCTCCCTGGTCTCCTGCTTCCTTTCCTTGTTTGCACATGTGTCTCTTCTGCACTTGGCCAGTTCTCTTTTCATTATGTTGTGATGCCTTCACCAGAATGCTGGTACCGTGCTCTTTGGACTTTTTAGACACTATGGTCATGAGCTAAGGAAGCCTTTTTTCTTTGTAAAATACCCAGGTATGTTTTCATAAAAGCACAAAATGGTGCACAAAATGCTATCCCAGCCTTCTTTTTGTTCATGTTTGAATGGTGTATCTTTTTGATCTTTTATTTTTAAACTATCGTATATCTTTATATTTAAAGTTGATTTCTTAAAGTACATTATTGGGTCCTACTTTTTATTCAATTTGACAATCTTTTAACTGTTACCTTAAAATTATTCACATTTAAAATTATTGTTAATGTGGTTAGATTTAAATCTGTTTTCTCATTAGCTGTTTTTCTTTGTTCTATTCATGTTTGCTTATTCCTCTTTTTTCCTCCTTCTATGGTATTTTTAAATGAGCATTTTTTCAGATTGTGTTTTAAAAACAGTTTTAGATTTATAGATAAATTGAAGAGTATAGAGTTCTCATATACCCCAAACTCAGTTTCTCCTATTATTAATAACTATGACATGTGTTAATGAACCAGTAGTGATATACGGTTATATTAACTAAAGTTCATAGTTTATTCAGATTTCCTTAGTTTTTGCCTAATTTCCTCTTTCTATTTCAGAATTCCATCCAGGATGCTATACCACATTTAATTGTCATGTCTCCTTAGGCTCCTTCTGGCTGAGGCAATTTCTCAGATTTTCCTTATTTTTGATTACCTGGTTACTTTTAAGGAGTGCTGATCAGCTATTTTGTAGAGTACTCTACTGTAGAAATTAGTCTAATGTTTTTCTCATGTTAGGACTGGGTTATTTAAGCATTTTAAAATTCTGTTTATTTCCTAACATACATCTTTTTAAAAACTTTGAATGGTTGTTCTTATATTTCCAATATACATTTTTAAATAATCTAAATCTATTTTCAAATATTATTCCATTTCATGTATAGTGTAAGGATCTTATAGTTATGTATTTTCAATTATAATCACCTATTCTCTGTTGTCTTATAGTTTACTATTTCATGTGCTATGAACACAAAATGTATTGCTTTTAGTTTTTGCTTCAGTCAGCTGTCTTTTAGAGAAATAAAAATAAGGAAAAAAATGAATTTTCTTTTACCTTTAGTTATTCTATTTCCAGCTTTTTCCATTTCATTGGGTACATATAATTTGCAATATGACATCATATTCTTTCTACAAGAATAATTTCCTCACATTTTTTATAGTATAGATATGCCAACAATGTATTCCTTCAGTTTTTGTTCAGATGAAAAAGCCTTTATTTCTTCATCTTTGAATGTTATTTTCAATGGGTACAGAAGTCTGGGTTTACAAATTCTGTCATCACTTTAAATATTATTCTTTTGCTTCTGTTGTTTCTGATGAAAAGTCTGGTATCATTTTTATCTTTGTTTCTCTCTACTTAACATTTCTTCTTAGTCTACCTTCAAGATTTTCTCTTTGTCTTTTTTTTTTAATTTTTTTTAGTTGTAGATGAACACAATATCTTTATTTTATTTTTATGTGATGCTGAGGATCGAACCCAATTCCTCATGCATGCAAGGCAAGTGCTCTACCACTGAGCCACAATCCCAGCCCTTCTCTTTGTCTTTTTAAAAAAAAAATTTTTAATATTTATTTTTTTGTTGTAGGTGGACAGAATATCTTTATTTTATTTTTTTATGTGGTGCTGAGGATCAAACACATGCATTCGATCCATGCTGAGGATCATGCCTCATGCGTGCTAGGTGAGTGAGCACACTACCACTGAGCCATAACCCATAACCCCAGCCCGTGTCTTTTGTTTTTTAACAGTTTGAATATGACATGTCTGGATATCATTTTTCTGGTTATCTATCCTGCTTGATATTCTCAGAGCTTTTTGGATCTGTGGATTGGTATCTGTCATGAATTTTGAAAAATTCTTATTTCTTCAGATTATTTTCCCTTGTCTGTCTTTCTTCTGGGTCTCAATCATATGTATATTAAACCATTTGACAATATCTCATAACTCTTAGACGCTCTGTTCTTTCATTTTGATTTTTAACTTTTATATTTCTTCATGGTTTAGTTTGAGCGATTTCAATTGATGTGTCTTCAAGTTCTTACTCTACTGAGTATGTCAATGAGCTCTTTAGGAGAATTCTTCATCTCTCTTACTGTGTTTTTAATTTCTACTTTTTCTATTTGATTCTTGTAGTTTCCATTTCTCTGGTGAAATACTTCATAGTCTTACATGTTGTCTTTTTTTTAACTCCTTTGACATATTAATTGTAGTTATTTTAAATTTCCTGTCTGATGATTTCAAGATGTATATCATATCCAAGTCTAGTTTTATTGATTTCCTTTCTAGTTAGTCATTAAGGTGTGTGTGTGTGTGTGTGTGTGTGTGTGTGTGTGTGTGTGTGTCTGATTGAGGGGTGGGGGCAGGGAGAGAACGCTTGAACACATTTATAATAACTTTTGAAGTGCTTCTGTACTATTTCCAACATTTGGTTCATTTTGGTCAGTTTCTGTTGACTGCTTTTTTTCTTAAGTATAGGTCACATTTTCCCATTTATTTGCATATCTATAAGTTATTTATTGTGTCATGGACATTGTGAATTATACATTATACAAACTGTAGATTCTGTTGTCTTTTTCTGAAGAGTATTGATTATTTTTCCCCTGTAGGTAGCTTAATTACTGACTGATCATCTTGAATGGGTGTAGGTTTACTTTTGCCATGTTTTATTAGGACAGGTCTATGGAAAGTCCAAGATATTTTCCAAGCTCATTTAACTAAGTTTCACTTAGCCTCTAAGCTCTTTATCCTTTGCCAATCTTATGGAGGTTTGGTGTTAGTCTTTGTTTTGGTGGAACTAGAGTGGGCTTTACTTAAGGACATGTTTTTTTAGTCTTAAATTGTGGCTTTTCTGATGTCTTAGCTGTATACCTGGAATGTTATAGAGCTCTCTCCACTTTGGCTGAGCTGGAGCATCAGTGATTCCCAACACTGCTCAATCTCCCAGGTCTCTATCCCTCTCTTAACCACTGCATGAGAATTGTGCAGTATTGCACTGAACATGCATAGTCTATCCCATGGTTATGGACTCTCTGGGAATTCCAAGCATTCTTTAGCCCTTTCTCGTTCAGCTCCCCATCTTTTGGTGCCCAACTTTGCAGATTTCAGCAGTTTCAGTAGACCAGACCTCACTCTGGTCCTTGCCTCCCAATGCAGTGGATCCATTGTACTCTGCTTGAGCTCCTGCCCCCTGCGCTGTAGTCAAGAAATGGTCATGGCAGAGGGAGTTGGTATGATCCTAGGTTTCATCTTATAGGCTTCTTTTTTTGCAACCACTGTAATCTTGTACTGCCTCTTATCTATTGCTTGAAAATAATTGCTTTATTTATTTTTTATTTTTATTTTTGCTTTATATTTTTGATTCATCCTAATAGTTGTTTATGGCAAGAGAACTAGTTTGGCACCAGTTAGTTATTCTGTCATAGCCCAAAGTAAAAATCTCTTGCTGTGTCAATTTGAGCTTTTGGAAGCTGATCCTCTAGAATGTCAGCTTTATTCTCACCATTTTGGGCAGTTCATTTACTAGTACAGTAATTTTCACCTGGTAAGAGGCATGAGGGCCATTTTGAGAAACATTATTCCAGGTCTCTTTATGCCATTGGTGAAGGACTTGCTATGTTATGCAATACTTAAAACCTCTTCCCCCACTGCTTGTAAGAATTAAAACATTGTGAATATAAAAAGAACATAAAATCATTGAAAGATAATCCCATAGGAAAATTGGCAAAAAGAGTAAAAATAGGAAATTATAGTAGAGGAAATGCAGGTGACTAATAAGTAGGCATTTGGTAATTATAAAAAGGACTCATCCAACAGGGAAGAAATTACGACTTTTCTTTCCCCCCTGTACTGGAGATTGAACCCAAGGGTGCTTTACCAATGATCCACATCCCTATCCCTTTTTATTTATTTGTTTTGAGTCAGGGTCTCGCTGAGTTGCTTAGGGCCTTTCTAAGTTGTTGAGGCTGGTCTGGAACTTGTGATCCTCCTTCCTCACCCTCCCAAATTTGTGCCACTATGCCTGGCAAGAAATTAAGATGTTTGATTACATTTTTGGTACCAACATAAGGAAATGGATATATTCATACATTGCTGTTTTGAGGTGGGAATGTGCATTAATATATCTTCTTGAAATGACGGTTTAGCATTTCTCTTATAATAAAAAAACAAAATGTGTAATCCAGCAATTTGTCTTCTAGGCAGTTGTCTAGAGAAATAGGTGCACAAGGAACTTCATGCAGAAGTACTTATGGAGACTGTTAGCAAAACGTTGAAACAGAAAGCTCTATCACAGGGCCTATTGTCATTGTTCTGTTAGCTTAATGCATATTAGCATGCTTAAAGTTCGAGGATGCAAAACAATATAAGCAGCTTGGTGCCATTACATAAAAATCAGCACACAGTGCTCACTTCTGCAGCACTTATGCCAAAACTGGGATAATACAGAGATGATCAGCACGACCCCTGTGCAAGGATGACGTGCAAATTCACGAAGTGTTGCATATTTATAGTTCTTACTTTTTACTATGCCAAGCTTAGTCTTTCTTCCATAGGATTTCATACAAAACAGAAATAAGCAATTATGGCCTACATGGCAGATTTATCTGTTTTCTATTTTACTATGACCCATGAGTATCTTTGTTGTTATTGGTTACAGTTTGTTTATAGTCATTATGAGGTTCATAGTATTCATGTGACTTAAATGTGCCTTTAAGTAATATTATACCACTTTATATATAAGAACCTTGTAGGGTTCTTTCTTTCCAGTACCATGCTTATTGTATACTTTACTCCTCCATGTTATAAATCCCACAAAGACTTGCTATTATCTTGCTTCAAGTGGTCAACACATTTTTAAAGAATTTGAAAATAAGAAAAAGATAAATCGTTACTCACCAACAAAAGTAACACATTCACAAAAAAATATATTGACTAATTTCTCCATTGTTTATATGTTAAGAGTATAAATAAAAACTTCTGGAAGGGTGACCACCTAGCAGTGGTTTCCTCAGGGGAAAGCAAGGACTTGTGGGTGGAAGATGATGGTAAAGGGAGACTTTAGTCTTATTTGTACTGTTTGATTTTTTTCTAGAGGAAAACATGGTTCATCTGTTACTAGTATAATTTAATGTTACATAATTAAAAAGTAAAGCCTAACTCGCATTTACAGTGACACACTTGTCCTCAGCGAGCCACATGACTTTCCTCTGCACTTGGGCATGGCAGGAAGGCATGTGGAGGTCACACCTGTGTTTACAAAGCTATGGAAAATGTTAAGACTCTAGGTGAGATAGGGAAGCTGTGACCACTGCCTGTAACTCTTTGCTTGTCACCCTGCAGTAAGGGGACTAAAGCTGATTGCCTTATAGGAATATGGCCTCAAGGGACAGAATGCAGAAGCAGGTAGACTGCAGAGATGAGCTTATTTACTTACTCAACTCTGGGATGTTACTTGGCATCCTTCCTTGTGCTCAAAATGCAAGATGCTGCCTCCTGGGTCAGCATCTTGGGTCAGGCCCATTCTGTTTCAGTTTTTGTTGATGCCACAGGATCTCTGTATCTACATTGTTTCTTCAGCAGCCTTCTTGGCAGTGAGGTCTGAACTTGGGCGGCTTGCTCAACATAGTTTGGTGTAAGGAGAGAGGCAACCACACAGTGGAGCCAAGCTGAGGCCAGCTCATATATGGAGGCCAGGTGGTCCACGCCAGATGATATGCCTTCACCCTGCTCAGAGCTTCAGATAGTCTTTCCCTGCTAGATAGTTAATCTAGCTGCCTCAGGGGCAGGAGCCCTTGAAAGAAACTTGTCACTGTTTTTCTAATTAAGTTTTCCTTATAGTACTATCATTAAAGGAAATGTGATACAGAAGAGTACTATTCTGATCAAGCCAGAGGATGAAAGTTTTCTTTTATATAGAGCTTTAATTAATCTTAGCTTTTGGGGAATACATCCCACTTTTCCTGACACACAGCAGCTAAATACGGTAGAGACGTGCCAGGTGGCTGGATTGAGACTTTTTAGAACATGAGAAACTTTTGACTCAATTCCTTTCAGCCTGTTGCCTCTTCCCTGAAGTCTTCCCCCTCGTCAAGCCACAAAATTACTAAGAGTCTAGGTCCACACACAGTCCACCCTTGAATAATTGGATATTATCTGTCTAGACTTTAATGCCATCTTTTATAATTTTTTAATGGAGCTTAAAATTACTCACATATTCTTTTACAAAATCTATAGAAGCCCTGCTCTTTGAGATATATAATAAGTAAATTATTTTGTCTGCTTTGCATATGAGAAAAGCAGAGACTAAAAGAGAATTTTGATATGTCTGGGAAACAAGTACTCTTTTCTTTTGTGATGGTCCTGATTGTTCATTTGCTTTTCATTTATTTATCAGTCATTCAGTATACAAACTGATGGCTCCCTGTGCTCTCTGCATTGCACAAGGAACTGGTCTACAATGCTAAGCAAACCAGCTTGCTTCTACCTTGTACAGCCTAAACCTTAATCAGAGAATGTGTAGATATTAAACTTCAAAGCAGCAGAGATAAGCATTACACAGGAGAGCTCCATAATGCTATGAATATGGAAGACTGACCCTCTGCAGAGGCACTGATAAACCTTCCCTGAGGGTGTGACTTTCTGGCTGAGTCCTAAAGGAAGAACAGGTTTTACTAAGCAAAGTGGGCCACACGGGGTTGGGGCCTGTGCCAAGGAAACAGTAGATGGGACATGGTAGGAAGTAGAGACTTAAAAGGCCATGGTGGTTGGAACCAGAAAGTAGGAACGTGTGGCTGAGGAGGTAAGAGGCTCTGTGCCTGAGAAGACACACAGAGGGCTTGCCTTTTTTCTGACAGAGAGGAGCCATTTTCAGAGGTTTGATGCTGAGGAATGATGTGATCAGAATTGTAAGTTGTGAAGATGACCTTAGCTGCAGTTGTAAGATGGCAGTCCCTGCCAGTGGTAGGGTAGATGAGGGTGGCCAACACAGTGCTGCAAGGTAGGTCATGGAGCTATGGAAGTGGTGTAGGGAGTGGAAGAGCTGGATAGGATTGCATAGAGTAGATAGGACATGGCAGGAGGGGTGTGGGCCCAACAAGCACAGGGTCAGAACCTGCCTTGAGGAGCACAGACCTAGAGCATTTATTGGAAGGGAGTGGGTGTTAGAAGGCAGGGATCGATGACCATCATGAATTCAGTTTTGGAATGGTTGCTCGCAGCCCTTGAGGCACCAAGAAGAAGGGTCCTAGAATAGGATGTGGTTGTTCTTCTTCCTTCAGTCTGTTCCCTGAAGTGTTTCTCAAATTTGGGGAGATTAATGAGTCTTTGCCAAAGTGAGCAATTCAGTGTTCTTGGCGAGAGTAAAACATAATGAAGATATATTTCACTTTTAGTAAAGTAGAAAAAATGTTAAAACTTGTGCTTGAACTTGACATATCACAACCAAAAACTTTCTGCCCTTCACTGTGCCCATATTTCTCCCAGGCCAACTACACAGACCCCCAGAGCAAGCTGCGGTTCAGCACCATTGAAGAGTTTTCCTATATTCGAAGGCTGCCATCTGATGTCATCACTGGCTACCTAGCCCTAAGGAAGGCCACAAGCATCGTTCCCTGAGCCTGAGCAGTGGAGATGAAGTGGGAACTGTTTCAAAGGCAGACTTTGGGCTCGTGATTTTGTTTCATGGAAACAAACTCATTCTGCTGTCAATCTGAAAATGTCAATGCTGTGCCTTGGAAAGAATGTTTGGCTTTAATTTAAGGGTTGTTTTTTTTTTTTTCTATGTTTTCCCTCCAAGTGTGATATTTCCTGTTGAATTAAATTATATTTCAGTTGTTGCCTCAAGTAAAATTGTTTGACAAGAAAATACAATGAAATTGTGTTTTTAATTTAACCCAAGTAAGTTCCCAAATTTTTATTTCTAAGCTGTGAACTCTTGTCTAACATTTAAAGACTCTGCAGTGAATCCACAACAGATCTGAATTATTCTTAATCCCAGCGACTCCCTTTTTAGAGCATGTTAATTTTTCTCTTGGATCAGAATGATTGGAAAAAGTCCAAAATTGGGAATGAAGAAGAAAGAGTAGTGCCCCAGTCTGTCACACTGGACCAGTCCTTGCTCTGTGCCTCAGCCTCTCCTTGTCTCTGGACATGTGGGAACCAACACTGATGCTCCTGTCTGAGAAGTCTTATCTTGGTGGAGGATGCTGCCCCTTGGGCTGTAGCCTGCTCCAAGAAGTTGACATGTGCTTCTCTGTTCTATAAGGAGAGAAGGCATTTCCTTGGACCAGGAAAAGGAAATGCCTGGCTTTGCTGAGCTTTGTTCTCATATTTCTGTAGGCTGGATGGTAGTACCAGGCCTCTGATCTTCTGGGCCAGAGCTGCCTCTATTTTAGAGGATTAGACACCCAGATACCCTTTCTGGGGACAGCCCCTCCTATAACCCACCCCAGGCTTAAAGAAAAGGAAAAACAAAGCTGCATCAGCTGGGAGAGCAACCTGCTGGCTAATAGCAACTATCTAAAACTTGACTTTCCTTCCTCTAGGTACAGTAGCCCCAGTGTCCTTCAGTACCTTCCCACTCACTAGCGTTAACAGATAAGGGGTGCTGTGTATAGCATCCCCTTCTCCATGCCAAGAGACCTGCGGTGACTAGGAAAGGAGGGAGCTTTCCTAAACCCATGGTCACCAAGCATTTGAGCCTCTGGTGCCAGGGTTCTCAAACTACAGTGAACATCAGAGTCACCTGAGGGCTTGTGATAGGTTAGGGCCCATCCCCAGAGTGTCTGATAGTAGGTAGTCTGGGGCAGGGCCCAAGAATTTGCGTTTCTAATGAGATGTGAGGTATGCTCTGATGGTGAAATTGAAGGTGTTTGAAAAACCAGGCTGCTGCCTGGCTCCTACATTGGCCTTCACACTTCCTGCCTGTCGGTGCCCTTGAGGAAACCCCCCAGCTTCCCTTTCAATGGAAATAAGGAGTATAGTTAGTCAAGGACACTTCCTGCTTCTGCTTCCATCTTATATTATGTAAACTTGGGGTTGGTCCATGTCTTTTCCATGAAGACCCTCCCACTATTCAACACTGATGCTAGATGCTGCCTCAGATCTACCTATTCAGACTCTCTTGGGGCAAGTTGGGGACTAAAGAGAACCCCTGTCCTGCACATGCCTTCTGGAAGGACCTTTAGACTGTTGCTTCCATGGGCTCAGTGTTTCTGAGTGTGTATTCTGTGAACCCTCTCTGAGTCATGTTGGAGACTATTAAAATGCAGGCTCCTAGTATACACCTGAGACCCTTCTGACAGATTCAGGGAGTGAGGCTCAGAAATCTGCATTTGAAAAGTGTGATTATAATACACTCAGGAATTTGAGAGCCCTCACCTTCCACAGGCAGAAGGCAAGATCGTGGACTGGACACTTTGGTCCTTTCTTTCCTGTTCTCCTGCTAGGTTTTCCCCATGGGCCTCTTACTGAAGAGCTGTGAATTCCAAAGTTCATGTTGCTTCTCACCTCAACCTCCAGAAGTCCAAACTGAGCCAAACCAATCTTCAAGCTGTGATTGTTTTCAATAATGAGTCCTTCAAGTTTGGGAATGGGCAGGTAATCAATCCTGTGCTGAAATAGCCCTTGCCATCCATGTGGTGGCCCAGCAGTTTTCAACCCTGACTACGTGCAAGAATCACCTGTGTGTATGGGGAGGGAGAATGGGGAGGGAATGTCTAAAAATACCCAGAGAGATTTTTGGGTTTGTTTTAAAAACTATATTTATTAAAGTATAATTTAAACAGTATAAGTTGCTAATTTTAAGTTACTATGCAATGAGTTTTCACAAATGAATGCCATCAAGTCTCCCTCAAAATCAACATGGAAATCTTCATTCATCCCCAAAATAACTCAGATTCTAATTCAACTGGGCTAAGCAGGTCCTAGGCATAATATTTTTAAAACTCTTCAGATGATTTTAATATGCAGCCCATTTGAGAATCCTTGTTAGAAATACAACGACAATATCTCACAAGGGATATGTTTTCTTTTTCCTGGATCAACCAACTCTTTCTATTTTAGGACTATGGACGATTTGGAAGGGGGTTCAGTGGGTGTTTATGTATATCCATTTTTCATTAATATAATGAAATCCTGGAGGCAGGCTAACTTTATAAAGAGAAGAGATATATTTAGATTACAGTTCTAGAGATTCAAGGGCATGGTGCTGGCATTAACTCAGATCCTGGTGAGAGCCTTCTTGGCTTTGCCATATCATGGCAGGAGCACATGGGAGAAGAGGGATCACATTGAAAACCAGGAAGTCAGAGAAAGACTGGGGTTGTTCATTTCCTTCAGAGGGCATGCCTGAAGACCTAAGGATCTCCCCTTAGGCCTCACCTCTTTTTTTTTTTTTTTTTTTTAAATATTTTTTTAGTTGTAGATGGACACAATGTTTTTTTTTAATTTTATTGCTTTGTACGTGGTGCTGAGGATCGAACCCAGGGCCTCACGCATGCAAGGCAAGCGCTCTACTGCTGAGCTACAATCCCAGCTCCTAGGCCTCACCTCTTAAAGGTCCCACCTCCAACATTGCCACACTGAGGACCAAGGTCCCAACACATGAACCTTTGGGGGACAAAAACATCGAAATCATAGCAGGGAAATATGAATGTCACTACAGACTCCCCCTTCCTCTATCTTTACCCCCTACATTCAGTTGCCCCCCTACTCCAGTTTCTTTCTTCCTCCTCAGCTCTCACACTATCCTTCTCCTCTTCTACTTGGCCTTCCTCCAGCCTGACTTCAGGAGTACCTCACCTCCTGCTTGGACACTTTTGGCATCCTCCTAACTGCTCTTTCCTAGATATTGACTCCTCCCCTCTTTTTTATTCTGCTGTCAGAGGGCCTTTGAATGACTTTGCCCATCAAGGCCTGTTCCCTGGTGACTTGCCTCTGACACCTGGTCAATTCTGGCATTGGCCTCTAGGGCCCAAAGGATAAACACAGCCCTTAAAAGGAAAAACAATTAGCTGGATTTGAGAAATCAGATTTTCTCTTTGAGACCACACTGAGATCCAATCTGCTCTAACTGGAGTTCAAAAATATCAGATGCATGTTTTCACAGTAAGAGGAGAGCAATCTAAGAATATTTTAGGACTATGTGTAATGTGTGGAGATGTGCTTTCTAGAACTGTGGGCAGCACAAGTGGGTGAGTGAGACCTATTTGCCCTGCCTCCCAAGTTAAAGCATGCATCCATCCAGATTTGACATGAGTTTTGAAATTGATTGGGCACCTTTTGGAGGGCTAAAAGTGTTTCCAATGAGAAATCTGTTTTATGAACCCATGGCTTTTGAGAGGAAGTATCAGACACTTCATGCTGTTTCCAGCGGCTATATCTGTAAGTTGGGAGTGTTAATTGAACTAAATAAATATAAAGGGTAAGGAAAGAAGCAGATATTGGCCCATCACCAAAAAGGACAGACATACTAAGGAGAGATTGCAAATTATGTCCTCTTACAAATGTTTGGAACAAATAGTGTTATTTACAACAGTGTTCTACTTGCAGGAATATGTGGACCTTATTTGGACTCTGATTCAAACCAAAAACTTAAAACATTTTTGAAACAATTGGAAATTTTGATGTTTTGATATTTGATAATATTTAGGAATTCCTATGAATACTTCCAATTGTGATGGTATTACAATGTTAAAAGGAAGGGTTCATGTCCTTAGAGATGCATGCTGAAATATTTATGAGTGGAATGATATGATTTCTGGAATCTGTTTTAGGATGATGTGGGAAGAAAGAAGTGGATGGGAGTAGTGTTAAAACAGGATTGGCCATGGGTCGGTTATTGTTAAAGCTGAGTGCTAAGTACAAGGAGCTTTGTTATGCTATTCTACTTTTGTTTGTGTTTGAATCTCTCTGCAGTAAAAAAAAAAAAAATTTAAAGAATTGATGTTCTCATTCCCAAACATTGTGATGACATTGGTGCTCTGCATTCACTTGAATTGGCTTGTGGATGCTGAAAGTTTGAGAAATGCTGCCCGAATGATGAGATCTTAAATAGAGAAAACACTCAATGCCTAAAGCAACTCACAAAGAAGAGATTAGGAGAAAAGAACCACAAGGTAGGTGTCCTTTACATGTTCTTAACAGGTCTTTGTTGTGCGTTCAGTTGTCCTGGAGGACTATGAGAATACTTAAGAGCATCTGTGAAGTGAGTAAGCATGAGAATAAGGAGACCAAAGATATCAGCGTTGGGTGTCTCATGGGGTATAAATAAATCATACTAAAGAGGGTTTGGGACACACTGCAATGACTGATAATAGTTGGAGAAAATAAATGTTACTCAAATTCCCAATAGATTCTGCACATAGAGAAGACTGGAAATGAGTAGGCACACATTCTTAGGTTACAGTCTCTCTACAAAAACTTTCAGACAGCCAAGCAAGGATTTTCGGGGAATTGTACAAATGTATACTTTTGAAGCATCATTTTCAAGATCTGGTATGTCTTTGAAGAGACTTTTTCTTTGAAAAGACCAGACATTCTCATCTTTATCTCTAGTTAACAATTTCCTCCTCAGTTGTTATGAGGGGAACTATCAGTCAGCAAGGCCTTGGCTGGATCCCAACGAAGGGCCCTTACAATATTCCACATTGCAAACTACCAGGCTGTGCCCTTCTGCTTTCACCTGAAAACACAGGGAGGGAAATTAGATCATCAAAGAACTAAGCACATAACCAACTGTTGGGATTTAAGAAACTGCTTTCACTGAATTTCAATTGGGTTTATGCTTTCGTGCTCTTATATTAAGGAACTGCACTGAAAGAGGTGAGCAGAAATGGGCCTTCAAAAATGCCTAGTATGTCTTTGCAGACTTGCCCCCCAGAAGTCTCCCACTTCCCTATAGGGTGAGCTTTCTGGTTCAGCACCCAGACATGGAGCCTGATCACCTGGGTTTGAATGTCGCTTTTACAATCGACTAACTCTGTAGTCTTGGGAAAGTTACTAACTTACTCTTTTTTATTGGTACTGAGGATTGAACTCAGGGGTACTCAACCACTGAGCCACATCCCCAGCCCTATTTTGCGTTTTATGTAGAGACAGGGTCTCACTGAGTTGCTTAGTGCCTCACCGTTACTGAGGCTGGCTTTGAACTTGGATTCTCCTATCTCAGCCTCCCAAAGTGCTAGGATTACAGGCTTGCACCACCGCGCCCAGCACTAACTTACTCTTGAATTCTTAGTTTTCTTATCTGTAAGGTGAGCATCATAATGGTATCCACCCCACATGATTGTCAGGATCAAATGGGAAAATATCAGCTGAGCATCAAGCTCAGTCCCTTGCCGGGTGGATGGTGATCAGCCACCTCCCTTGGTCTGGGCATTATGAAGGCAAATCTTCCTGACTTGCACCTTCTGGCTTGCATCTTCATTTCTTTGACTTATAACTCTTCTATCCAAATTTGCGGCCCACTCTGATAACTGAACTACATTCTGTGATAGACATTTCTACATGCTCCTCTTTATTTTCTATCAATTACTTTTCTTATCTTTTTCATGGATTATCTTGGACACACTCCATCCTTTATTCTGTGCGTTTTAATAAGCCAGCTCAAAATGTTTATGGGACAGGGAAAGAGTAAATAACCAGCTAAACTTATAAGTAAATGATCTGTGATTGAGGCCAGGAGGGGAGAGGGGGTAAGGAGGTCATAGGGTAGACAGCAGAGGACATTGATGGATGAGCTTCTTCAAAATAAAGAAAGCATAGGAGGAGCCAATAGAAACCACTCGCTGACTTCTTAAAAATCATTGCTTTATACCTCCTTTGGTATTCTCATGCATATACTATTGTTTGTTTCCTATGTGATAAAAAGCTGTAAAACCCTAAAAACAAAAACAGGGCTCATTGCTCACTTGTTTTGGTGACAGGGTTGGGTGGGGAAAATGGGAGTCCTTCTTCCCACTGCAAACACAGGATTCCTGGATCCACCTGGGTTTCTTCCATGACTGAGTAGCCTCTGTTCCAACTGCAGACAAAGGCTTTCCTGGGAAGAGTCAGTGTTTTCCTGGCCTACAGGATGCTGACTGGTGACAGGTGTGCAGTGTGCACTAAACATACCACTTTCCTCTGCTTGAGGTCAGGAAGATGAGTCATATCCACCAGCCCTGGTGACTTGGAACCTTGGATCTTTCCAACATGAATGCAGGAGGGCATGGCCTGGGGGTCTGCAGTGTGGAATATCACAAGGGCTTTTTTGCAGGGATCTAGCCAAGGCCTTGCTGACTGATAGCTTTCCTCATAACAAACAGAAAGGAAATTGCTAACTGGAGATAAAGATGAGAGTCCCTGGTCTCTTCAAAGAAAAAGTCCCTTCAGAGACAATACCAGACCTTAAAAATGATGCTCCAAAAGTATATACCTTTGTATAATTCCTCCAAACTCCTTGAGTGGCCGTATGGAAGGTTTCGTAGAGAAACAGTAAACCAAGGGATCTGTGCCCTCTGATTTCCATTTTCTCTGAGATTTTGATGCTGCCATTTCTTTGCTTATGTGGCAGAGGGCCAATGCTTTTGGCTCAGTGTGAAAGGCACACATGACTACAGAGACTAAAAGAAAGACAAGACACTCTAGGGATGGATTTAGTAAGTAGGGACTTCTAGGTGCATATTGGGTCTCAGAGAGCAAAGGCAAGACCTCATGGTAGCACAGACTAGGCCAAGGCTCTTTCAAAGGAAAAGGGGGCCAAGTAATGTGGACATTCTCTTTCGGAAAACTGATTTCCTAGGCCTACGGCAAGGCTTATCTTTTATTTGTAAGAAATCTTTCTCTTCTCTATTTTAATAGAGAATAGCAAAACTTCAAACCCCCACACACAAAAAGTCAGCTTTAGATATGAAAAAACACATATGGTGTGTGGCTAAGTGAACAACAGCAATAAGATCAGAAAACCATAGACAAACCCTTTCATCCTCTGAATGTATCCCCCCCAAGTTCATGTGCTGGAAACTCACTCCCTAGTGCAACCATATTAGGAGGTAGTGTCTTTAAGAGGTGATTAGATCACAAAGGTTCTGCCCTCATGAATGGATTAATGGTTATTAAAGGAGTGAGTTAGTTATCTTAAAAAAGGGTTCCTGATAAAAAGGATGAGCTCAGCTCCTACCCCTGTCTTGTGTGTGCTCACCTGCCCTTCCACCATGGGATGCTACAATACAAAGCCCTGCACCAGGAGGTGCCATGTCTTTGGACTTCTCAGCCCCCAGAACCAGGAGCCAAATAAATTTCTGTTGTTTATAATTTACTCAGTATGTGGTATTCTGATGTAGCAGCAGAAAGTAGATTAAAACAAATTTCATTTTTGTAGCAAAAATAAAAAAGCCATTAAGAAAGAATGTGAAATAATTCATGCCAAGGAGTTAATAGTTGTTTCCTTTGAAAAAGGGAGTGGATTGGGGTAGGTTGTGATGAAAAAGGGGAACTTAGACTTTTTAAGCTGAATTTTTGGAAAAGAGCACATAATAATTTAAGAAGAGAGAGAGACACTCAATTTAGGAGCTCAGGGTTGAGAGGATTGCAGATACTTTTCCATGGAAGCTAGACTTTTCCTTGCAGTCAGATTTTCCTTTACCCCAAGGAAAGCCTACCCAAATCCATAAGACATGGGACCCTTTCTGCCCCTCTCCATGTCAGAGCATTCTAGGCCTTCCCGACAAGGCAATGACTGAACTTAGGAGAAAACAAACATTCCCTCCCATCTCACACAATAATCCAGCAAGGTCGGTAAATAGAACAGTGTGCTCATGGGACATGAAGGAACAAGAAGTTCAAGGGTAAAAATACACAACTACTACGGGAAGGGAGGGCTGTGGGCCAGGTCCCTGTCCATGCATAGGACCTACAGCCCCCACTTCCTCTGAGAGAAGGTTGCCCTAGAGCCACCTGAAGAAGGCAAGACTGAGCACAGGGACTCCATCTGCATGTGCATGGGAACACTAAAATTATCCTGTAGTGTGTCATCCTGTGTCATGTTCTGTAATGGTTAATTTTATGTGTCAACCTGGCTAGACCACAATATGCAGATCTTTGATCAGAGGTGTGTCTAGCTATTATTGCCAGAGTACTTTTTAGATGAGATTAACACTTAAACCAAAAGAGTTTAAGTAAAGCAGATTATCCTCTATGATATAGATAGGCCTCATCTAATCTGTTGAAGGCCTTAAAAGAACAAGGTCTCCCAAAGAGGAGCAAATTCTGGACTTAAATATTCCTGGAGTCTCTAGCTCACCCATCTGCTGTGTGGTTTTTAGATTTGGCAGCTCCTATGATTGTGTGAGTCAATTCCTGAAGATAAATCTCTCTATATGTATACACACATACTTTCTTGTTCAGTTTCTATGGAGAATCTTGACCAATACACTTTCTTTTTTTATTATTATTATTTTTTAGTTGTAGGTGGACACAATAGCTTTATTTTATTTTTATGTGGTGCTGAGGATCGAACCCAGTGCCTCCCGCGTGCTAGGCTAGCACGCTACCACTGCGCCATAACCCCAGCCCCCCAATACACTTTCTTTAAAGGGATAATTGAGTGACACAATTCAACCTACTTTTTTGGGGGAGTGGTTACTGGGAATTAAACTCAGGGGCACTCAACCACTGAGCCACATCCCCAGTCCCATTTTGTATTTTATTTAGAGACAAGGTCTCACTGAATTGCTTAGTACCTCGCAGTCGCTGAGTATGGCTTTGAACTCGCAATCCTCTTGTCTCAGCCTCCGTAGCTGATGGTATTACAGGCGTGCACCACCACACCTGGCTCAACCTACTTTTCATAGGCATCACACCTAGCAGTGAGCCTTGTGCACCTTACATGCTTTACAAATTTTTAAGTGAAAAGCAATGGTAAGCCAGGCATGATGGTGCACACCTGTTGCTCCAAACAGCTAGGGAGGCTGAGGCAGGAGGATTGCAAATTCAAAGCCAGCCTCAGGAACTTAGTGAGGCCTTAAACAACTCAGCGAGACCCTGTTTCAAAATAAAAAAATAAAAAGGGGGGCTGGGGCGGTGGCTCAGCGGTAGAGCGCTTGCCTGGCATGCGTAAGTCACCGGGTTCGATACTCAGCACCACATAAAAATAAATAATAAAAGAGATTGCATACAACTAAAAAATATTTAAAAAATAAATAAATAAAGGTTTAAAAAAAAATAAAAAAATAAAAAGGGCTGAGGATGTGGCTCAGTGGTTGAGCTCCCCTGGGTACAATCCCTGGTACTGCCCACTCCCCCCGCCCAAAAAAAAAAAAGAAAGAGAAAAGAAAAGCAATGGTAAGATAAACTGTTAGATGGCTTTGCCAGATGTGGTATTTATTTAAATTATCATTTTGTTCCCCTCTGAGTCATTGAATCTAATGGAAAGGATCAGAAATTGTTTTGATGAAATTGGGAGGAGGGAGGTGGTGAGGTTCTTTCAATTTCTGACCCATCATTATTCCAGGAACTCTAGTTTTTGTTTTGTCTTTTAAATTAGAGTAAACAGGGGCTGGGAGGGCCAGAAGGAGAGCTCTAAGGCAAGCAGCATTGGCCTCTTCTGACCCCAATTACCCTGAGCCTCTGTGCAGACCCTTCCTCACAGAGAAGCCCCATTCCATTCTGTCCTTGTCTGGCTGTTTTCCTTAGCTGTTCCCAGTGCTGTCCTCTCAGGACTCCTTAAGCACCCTCGGAAGCAGGCATTATTAATTGTTTCCAACAGACATGGAGAGGTGTTAAGAGGTGTCCTGGCTTCCCTGAGATCCCCATGACCCATTCTCTCTGCTTCCTGAATAGCAGATCCTGATGAACGGACTGAGAATTCGTATTGTGCCTTCACCTTCCTGAGAACTACAGCCTGCATATGGAAGGGTGCTTATTAATTCTTATTAACATTTCTGGCCTAATGTCTTGTTTTTAAGTAAGTTGTATCCAACATAATGTTTCATTTTCTACAACATAGCAAGCTTATCCCCTGTACCCTGTCCTCTGGAGTGCTCTCTTATCCTTCAACTCTCAGCTCAGCAGTCACCTCCTCCAGAAAGCTTCTCTGTCCTCTCCTCTGCCCCTGCCTTTCTCCCGTGGCACCCTGGCAGTTGTTCATACCACAGGTGTTGCCAGCTGATCAGGCTGAGGGCCTTAAGGACAGGGAGGCTGACTCCCAGCACTGCCTTCACATGGCAGAACTCTGTACACAGTGGAGACCAAGCTAAGAAAGCAGTTCACAGGAATGTGATAGTATATTAATAAACCAGTAAATTTTTTGACAGGAAAAAATAACTAGAAATTACTAATCATCTTGCATGGCACAGGTACTCAATGTTTATAGAATAATGTGTGGTTCTTCAAAGTGACAATCATAAGATGGGTGTGGTGGCGCAGGCCTGTAATCCTAGCTAGTTGGGAGGCTGAGGCAAAAGGGTCACAAGTTCAAGGCTAGCCTGAAGGAACCTAGTGAGACTCTATCTCAAAATTTTTTAAATTTTTTAAAAAATATTTTAAAAGGTAGTTTGGTGATAAAGCACTCCCAGGTTTAATCCCCAGTAGTCCTGTGACACACACTAAAGAAAACAAAAAATGACAATAATGATGATTCTCTAAACTGGGGAGAATATCCTGAGAATAAATACCTTCTCCAACCTAATATGTGCTGGGGGACACTGGATGGTACCACTGTCATTTCTGAGTAAACATGCCAATGACCAGGAAGAGAATGTTTTCAAGATTAAGTTTTCTTCCCATAAATTTTCCAAAACTACAGGCATTCCTCGTTGCCTATCTAAAATCTAGTAATTAGTTCCAAATTTAGCCCCAAACTATGTATTATAGGTATTTTAAACTTGAAAATCCAATATGACAGAATTCTGGGGACCTACCACTTATTTAGGATACATAAAATATACTTGGTATCAAAATTTCTGTCCAATTCAACAAACTTAAGCTCACTTGGTTTAGATGTTTGGCATCATTGTAATAGTTCATTTTCCATTCATTCATTCAGCCATTCACATGAGGAATGGGAGAAGCCTCCTGCCATAAGAGCGTTAAAAAGATTGTCAGTTTCCTTGTGGAATGTAACTACTGAATTTCCTGGAAAAATAAAGTTAAGAGATGGTCAAGGCTGGGGATGCAGCTCAGTAGTAGAGTGCTTGCCTGGCATGTGTGATGCCCTTGTTTCCATCCCCAGCACCATAAAGCACACAACATCTAAAAATATGGTCAAGGACACAAAACAGTGATAAGCATGAAGGAGAAAGTCAGAAGAGCACCGTGGATGTGGATAGGAGTGTGCCTGGACCAAACTGAGAAGGATAGGCTTGACCCTTAATCAAAATGGTGTTTAAGTAGTCAAGTAAAACTAGGTAAAAAGAAATGTCAATGTGATGTTATAATCACAAGTGAAGGACAGCAGGGATGGGATAGGCTAGATTTTTGAGCAGGATGTAGTAAAAGTGAGGGGATAACTTAGGAAGGGAAACATTTCTTGGATAATAGTCATTTCATGTAGGCAATAAAAATTAATCTGTAGTGTTTATGGAGAAAAGAAAAGGACAAGCAAAATATGGACAGTGGCCTGGTCCCTAGGCCAAGCTGGAAGCAAGGCAGTCAGGGGCCTGGGATAGTGACTCAGGCAGGAGGAATGTGGCTCAGGCTGCCTGCAGCTGCGATAAGGAGGACAGGATGGGGCGCTGCAGAGGACATCCTGGAGCAACCCGGGGACTTTCCATGCAGGAGCACATGTGGAAACACACAGTCTGAGAGAATTCTGGCCTGCATGTCAGGCAGAGTCCTTGAGTTTGAGCAAGAAGGCTGGAAATGCTCTCTCTCCATCACCCAGCTGTAGTGGCATTGGGGAGATGGGATGACCAAAGTCTCCTGGGCTGTACAGACCCTGTAGGCTCCTGCCTTCTGGGGCCTAGCAGCCCATCAGTTGTGCTAAACCCCTTTCCTGGATACCCTGGGGTATGCCCATGCCCTGTGGCTCCTGACCCACCCTTCTGAATCTCAGACACCTTTCTGCTGCTGACCTGGTCTGGTCTGTGCCATATCTACGTAGTGCTTGTGCCTTAATGTACTTAGGATGCTCCTTAAGGAGGTCCATTTTGAACATAACCTCTGCCCCTAAGCAAATACCCATATTCACAAATGACTCCTACCTGAATCAGTGCCACCCCAACCCCAAAGGATTCCTTGGCTTCCTTGAAGCACAATAAGTATCCTTCCTGGATATCTGCTTCTAGGTACCAGGCGGGTTTAGGTGGCAGGCACGGGTTCCCTCCTTGGAAGCAAACCCTTTCCCTCAGCAGTGTAAGTCACAGTGGCTTCTTGGGAGGCACTTTCATGGTCCCTGCCTGGTTGAGGTTCTCCCCCATTTCCATTGCTGGATCTGGAGCCCAAACCTCTCTCCCTATAGCCTCTTGCAGAGATACCTGGGAACCTGGGTCTGGCCCACCCTTTAGGAAGTTCTGTGCTGCCCCCAGGAGGTCAAAACCATCTTATTGCCACCTCCAGTGAAAAGTCACTTTGATCCCATGAGTCCTTGGTAGGACCCAATGAGAAGGACGCTTCACCTCTATGGTTCCTCCAGAACCCAGGACGCCCAGTCTAAATATGAGAACATCAGGTGGACCCCACGGGAGGGGCAGTCTACAAAATACCTGATCAGAACTCCTCAAAACTGGCAAGGTCATCAAAAATAAGGAAAGTCTAGGCCGGGCGTGGTGGCACATGCCTGTAATCCCAGCACTTTGGGAGGCTGAGATAGGAGAATCATGATTTTTAACTCAGTGAGACGCTGTCTCTACATAAAACACAAAATAGGACTGGGGATGTGGCTCAGTGGTTGACTACCCTGAGTTCAATCCCCAGTACAAAAAAAAAAAAAAAAAAAAAGGAAAGTCTAAGAAATTGTCACAGCCAAGAGGAGCCTTAGGGGACATGACAACTACATGTAATGCGATGTCCTAGATGGGATCACGGAACAGGCAAAATCTAAGGAAATCTGAATAAACTGTTGGCTTTACTTAATAACGATACATTCATTTTAGTTCATTAGTTGTGACAAATGTAGCATACTTAGGTTAAGATGTTTAACAATACGAGACACTAGGTATTGGGAATAGAGGAACTCCAAGTAGTATCTTTGCAACTTTTCTATAAATCTAAAACTATTTTTAAGTTAGAAGTTTATTAAAAACAATAAAGGGTCAAAAGTCATCCTACAACTATCAATGGAGCAGCAGCTGATTTTTTAGATACCTTGGGAAGAAATATTACTCAGGAATCCTAAGCACTGATTTTCAAACTACAGGCCTGATAAAGTATAAACTATTTACCAAGTGAGAACTCATCTACTTTAGCTTCATTATTACTATTTTAAATATCTGTTACACAAACCACAAGAATTTTTAATATGTACTTTAAAATCCTGGTTCGACTGTTTCTGACTCAAAAGGCAATTTGTTACTTCGTAGAACCTGAAAAAAAGAAATTGCTGTCAAAATTGTTCTACATTAAGAAATAGTATTACTTGAAGAGCTTCCCTTAAGAGAACTTTTGGAAATGGCTCAGAATGCCTGCTTACCCCACCACATTCTAACTGATGGATAAAAAGCACTTGGGAGCCAGGTGCACTAACCCCCAAACAAATAGATTCCTTATATTCTTGTACATATGTAAAGTCTAGCCCAACTTTCCTGCAGTACTTTGTAAGATTATAAATACATGTTACGACGGGCATGGTGGCGCACGTCTATAATCCCAACAGCTCGGGAGGCTGAGATTGGAGAATCGCAAGTTCAAAGCCAGCCTCAGCAATGGTGAGGTGCTAACCAGCCAGTGAGACCCTGTCTCTAAATAAAACACAAAATAGAGCTGGGGATGTGGCTCAGTGGTCGAGTGCCCCTGAATTCAATTCCTCATAGCCCAAAATAAATAAATAAATAAATACAAGTTACTCTGATTTTCATCCAACATGTGTTTCTTATGCTGCTGCTGTTTTGTGGAAAAAGGGAGGACATGGTATAGGTAAAATTTGGGAAGAAACTTTTCTTGGTAGAAATATCTCAAATATAACATTAGGGCTTTGATTGGCCTATTTGTGTCACATAACACCTCATGATACTATTCAAGCTATGGAAGACTTTCTATTGAAGGAAATAAGTGGAAAAGAATCAAGTAAGCAAATGTTTTTTGAAAAACTGAGATATAAACCAGAGTTGGTGGTACATGACTATAATCCCAGTGACTTAGGAGGCTGAGGGAGGAGGATCACAAGTTGCAACTTAGGGAGGCCCTAACCAACTTAGGAAGATTCTGTCTACAAATTAAAAATAAAACAATCTGGTAGTGTGGCTCAGTGATTAAGCACCCCTGGGTTCAATCCCCAGTACCAAAAAACAAAAAACAAAAAAACCTGAAATATATATCATGAAGCTTGTGCACACAGACCTGTCCACCTCTGAAATCCTAATAACATCTCTCTGTTTTATTTTACCTACCATCTCTCCAGCTTTCTTGGGGTTTTTGTTTTTTGGGGGTTTTTTTTTTTTTTGGTTTTTCTTAGGGGTGGGTGTGGGTACCTGGGATTGAACTCCAGGGTGTTTAACCACTGAACCACATCTCCAGCCTTTTTTATTTTTTTCATTTTGAAATAGGGTTCTGCTAAGTTGATTAGGGCCTCACTATATTGCTGAGGCTGACTTTGAACTTGCCATCCTCCTGCTTTAGCCTCCTGAGCCACTGGTATTACAGCCATGAGGCACCATGCCCAGTCTCCAGCTCTCTTATCTCTTGGGATGCTTCACATCTCAGCCCCGGCTTCTTGTTTTCTGCCCTTTGCCAGCTTCTCCCTGGCCTCATGTCCAGTGTATGACCTTTACCTGTATATGAGTCAACACAGAAAACTCTATCCAAAAAGGCCAGCAGTGAGGAGGCTGAGGAGGCAATCAGAATGGCTTTCTTTCTTTTCTTTTTCTTTCTTTCTTTCTTTCTTTCTTTCTTTCTTTCTTTCTTTCTTTCTTTCTTTCTTTCTTTCTTTCTCTCTCTCTCTCTCTCTCTCTCTCCCTCCCTCCCTCCCTCCCCCCCCCATTAAAAGTTTCTTTTTCTCCTATAAGGGGTAAACACAACTTCTGTTGAGTCCCCTGTATGCCCAGTTCTTTGTCAAGCTTTCTTCCTGGTTTATCTCATTGAATTAGCAATGTTTTTGGCATTTTGTAATAAAAATGAAGATTAGAAACACAAACCAATCAGCCAGTCAAAAAGTTTCAAAGCAACTGAGTGATTTCAGTATCTTAAAAAGCATGTCTGAGCCTGGTCCACACAGCCAGAGTGAGGGCCCAGTGAAATGAGTCTCTTTGGGCAGTGTCCTCACTTATGCTTCACTAGTACCCAGTGAATCAATGGATCCCAATTAAGCAAAATCCAAGTGGTCTATTCATACTTGGAGGTTCTAATGCTGCTTGCTACCACCAAACAAAAGTTTAGGATCCCTGCAGCCTTCAGTGGCATTATGTTTGCAGCTTACACAGCACAAAGTAATGCTGGGGCAGGCAAAAATATCTAGTTGGTTCTGTCACCATTCTATAAATTTAGTAAATGTTGTTTGCATTTGGATTCACCTCCCTGTGCTGATAAAGCAGAATTAGCAGCTACTTCTCATCCTCTTACATCTGGGCCTGACAACGCAGTAGGAAATACTTGACTTGGAGTCTGAGGATCTGGGTTTGAGTTCCAAGCCTTCACTTACTAGGTAGGTATAGTCAGTTACAAGAATGTTCTGAAATCTTAATGTGTTCATCTTAAAAAGAAAATAAGAATCCTTGTATGTTGTAGGGCTCATGTAAAATTTCATATGAAAGTGCTTTTTTTTTTTTGGTACTGGAGATTGAACTCAGGGGCACTCAACCACTGAGCCACATCCCCACCCCTATTTTTGTGTTTGATGTAGAGACAGGGTCTCACTGAGTTGCTTAGTGCCTCGCCATTGCTGAGGGTGGCTTTGAACTCACGATTCTCCTGTCTCAGCCTCCCTAAGTGCTGGGATTACAGGTAAAAGTACTTTTTGTTGGGTGCTAAAGATCTGAAGTGCTTTAGCATTGGCAGTATAAAACCATTACAGTAGATGCTTCTTGAGCAAGCTTAGGTATTATGCAGGCAGTTTCAGAACTATCAGTTTCATCATGACATTCAAAATGTGATTCTTAATGCTATAAGTACCTGGAGATTAGCTACCAATTGAATGCTAAGAAGAGTGTTGAGAAAGCCATGACCTATTGGTATTTGCAGAGATTTCATTAGAAGTGTAGTATTTGTTGTTAGAAAGCTCTTGAATTGGGAAAGTGTTTTAGTCAGCTTTTTTTGCTGCTGTGACTAAAAGAATCTAACCAGAACAACTGTAGAGGAGGAAAAGTTTATTTAGGGGCTCACAGTTTTAGAGGTCTTAGTCCATAGAAGGTTGGCTCCATTCTTCTGGGCTCAAGGTGAGGCTGAATATTATAGCAGAAGAATGTGGCAGAGGCAAGCAGCTCACATGATGATCAGAGAGCAGAGAGAGACTCCACGCTCCAGATACAAAATATATACCCCATAACCATACCCCCAATGAACCACTGCCTCCAGCCACCACTCACTTAATACTATCAGGGATTAAATCACTGATTAGGTTAAGGCTATAACTCAACCATTTCTCCTCCAAACCGTCTTGTGGCTCACATGTGAACTTTTGGGGGACACCATATCTAAACCATAACAGGAGGGTTGTACTCATTTCTCACAACTTATTAATCTGTCAGTCTGACTGAGAGAAAGATGGGTAGGAATTGACAAGATCTTTTTTTTTTTTTTTTGTACCAGGAATTGAACCCAAGGATACTCAACCACTGAGCCACATCCCCACTTTTTTTTATACTTTATTTGGAGACAGGGTTTCACCTAGTTGCTTAGCATCTTGCTAAATTGCTGAGGCTGGCCTTGAACTCACAATCCACCTGCTTTGTCTTCCCCAGCTGCTGAGATCAACAGGTGTGCGCCACCACACCCGGCTTGCCATTGCTTTTAACTTAAAAATTTGTGAAGCATATAAAGATACACAAGGCTCATTCCTAGGCATGGCAATGCCTATGAAAAATAGATTGAATTAAGTGTGTCACCTGGCTTGGATCTTTTAAATGATCCAAACCTTTGGAGCAGGAAAGTGGGAAACCAGTAAGTTGCTGGGGCTAGTGCCAATAAACAGAATGTGGGAGTTCATTTTTTTAATTTTCTAAATGATATCTTTTGATAAGCTAAGGTTTTGTTTTTTTTTTTAGGGGGGTGGCTACTGGGGAATGAACTCAGGGGCACTTGACTACTAAGCCACATCCCCAGCCCTATTTTGTGTTTTTTATGTAGAGACAGGATCTCACTGAGTTGCTTAGCCCCTTGCAATTGCTGAGACTGGCTTTGAACTCGTGATCCTCCTGTCTCAGCCTCCCTAGCTGCTGGGATTACAAGCATGCACCACCACACCCGGCAAGCTGAGTTTTAATTTTGATTCCCTTTGAATATTTTTTCCCCCTTGTGCTTAGTGCTTTTTTGTGTTCTAAGAAATCTTTGCCTACTTCAACTTCATGAAGATAGTCTTCTCTCCTTTAGAAGCATTATAGTTTTACCTTTCATATTTAAATGTATCTCTCTTCAATTAACTATTTTGTGTATAATGTGAGGTAGGGAATCAAGGTTATTTTTTTTTCCATGTGGACATTCAGTTATTCAAGTACTATCTGTTGCAAGGACTTTCTCTCCCCAGTGAATTACTTTGGTGCTTGTCTTGAAAGTCAATGAAACATCCTTGTGTGGGCTTATTTCTGATCTTTTCTGTTTGATTCCATTGATGTTCTTTTTATGCTAATGTTGAGGCCACTTCCTGAGTTAAAAGATTTTATTACTCCTCCATTTCTTCTTTTCAGTTTCTGTGACTTTGTTTTCTCCCTGCACTGTGCTACACATTTTTTTTTTTAATTTTTTTTAGTTGTTGATGTACACAATGTCTTTATTTTATTGCTTTATATGTGGTGCTGAGGATCGAACCCAGGGCCTCACGCATGCAAGGCAAGCGCTCTACCGCTGAGCTACAATCCCAGCCCCATGTGCTACACATTTTAATAGCTAAGTGTACAATTAGTTGAAATGCATGGGCCCTTTCCCTGTGCAGTGCCCATTCCCAGGTTACAGGAAAGGTCACAATTAAAATGTAGTTGTCAGGATATAAAGCAGAGATTGCTGTGATGGAAACCAGATGCAGAGACCTTCAAATAACAAGCCTCTGAACAATCCTTACTTTTTTAGAATGACAGGTCCGGAATGCTTGGTGATCTCCAGACCAAGATAGGTGGTTCACAACTCATGTTCCAGAACTGGAAATTTCTCAAAACTAACCAGCCTGGCACTCACCTGCCTGAAACTGAGATAATATTCCCACAAACGGTGCTATATAAACCTTCTCTTGGCAGCACCAGGCAAGATGGTCACAGGCATTAGCTGTCTGGTTGCTAATAAAAACCTTTCCTCTCCCATCACTCTGTCTCTTGGAGTATTGGCTCTCATGAATGGCAGCAGAACAGGACCTTTCACGGTCGGTTACAATACTGTGCTGCCATGATTACTATAGATTTACAGAAGTGCTGAAGTCAGGCGATGCAAGCATTCAGCTTTGTCTTTTTTGAGATTGTTGTAGCTATGCCAGGTCCTTGTTTTTTCCATATAAGTGGTAAAAACAGACTATTAGTTTCTAAACAAAAGAACTTCCAGAAAATCCTGCTAGGATCTTAATTGGGATTGCATTGGGTCTATAGATCAATTTGAGATTAATATATTTTTATTTTTTAATTAATTGATGGATTATTTCACAGTAGAATGCATTTTGACATACTGTACACAAATGGAGCACAACTTCTCATTCCTCTGGAAGAATTAATATCTTAACAGTATTGAGTCTTCTAAAATATGAACTTGACCTATTTCTTCTTCAGTTTCTCTCAGTACTGTGTCATAGTTTCCAGTGTAGAGGTCTTGAATACATTTTATTAAATATATTCCTAAATATTTTATAGTTTTTTGGTTACAATTAGAAATTTTATTTAAAATATTTACACACAGTAATATTCGTTGTTGTGCTTGACATTTTTATGTTGCAAATACTTTTTTGAAAAATTAAGATATAATTTACACACAATAAAAACATTTTAAAATATACACACACATATATATATACACAATTCAGTCATTTTTAGTAACTAACAAGATTGTGCAACCATCACTACTACTTGATTTTAAAACTTGTCCATGGTCCCCCAAAGAAACCCCATATCTACTAGCAGTCTCCATTTCTCTCCCTTCCCAGCCCATTGACCACCAATCTACTTTCTGTCTCTATGGATTTACGTATTCTAGATATTTTATATTTAAAAAATCCTACAATATGTGGCCTTTTGTATCTGACTTTTTTCACTTAACCTGATGTTTACAAGTATCAACCATGTTATAGCATCTCAATACTTTTATCAGCACCCCAATACTTTTTTTGCTTTTTAAAATTTGTTCTGATTAGTTATACATGACAGTAGGATACATGTATGCACTCATATATCATACATAAATGGAGTATAATTTCTCATTTTTTCTGATTTTACATGTTGTAGAATCACATTGGTCATGTAGTCATATATGTACATAAAGTAATAATGTTTGTTTCATTCTACTATCTTTCCTACTCCCATAACCCCCTGCCACCCTTTCACTGCCCTCTATATAATCTAAAATAACTCAATTCTTCCCTAGATCACTCCCCACACCTTATTGTGAATTAGCATTCGCATATCAGAAAAAAACATTCAGCCTTTTGTTTTGGGGATTGGCTTATTTGGCTTAGCCTGGTATTCTCCAGCTCTATCCATATACTGGAAAATGCTATAATTTCATTCTTCTTTAAAAGGTTGAGTCATATTCCATCATATATACCACATTTTTAAAAATTCATTCATCTGTTGAAGGGCACCTAGGTTGGTTCCATAGTTGAGCTATGTTGAGCTGCTATAAACATTGATGTGGCTGAGTCACTGTAGTATGCTGATTTTAAGTCCTTTGGGTATAAATCAAGAAGTGGGATAGCTTCTTTCAAATGGTGGTTTCATTCCAAGTTTTCCAAGGAATTTTCATACCACTTTCCATAATGGTTGCCCAATTTGCATTCCCACCAGTAATGTATGAGTGTACTGTTTTCCCCACCTCCTCACCAACATTTATTGTTGTTTGTATTCTTGATAATTGCCATTCTGACTGGGGTAAGATAAAGGTACTTCAATACTTTTGATGGCTGAATACTATTCTCTATATGGATACATTATGTTTGGTTGGCACATCTACTCATCAATAGACACTTGGGTTGCTTCCGCTTTTGGACTACTGTGGATAGTGCTGCTATGAGCATGTGTGTACAAGTTTTTGTTTAAATACTTGTTTTCAATTATTATGAGTAAATATCTAGGAATGGAATTGCTGAGTCATATGATAATTCTATGTTTAACTTTTTCAGGAACCACCAAACTATTTTCCACCTTGGCAGCCCCAACCCACATTGTAGCAGCCATGTGCAAAGGTTTCAATTTCTCCATGTTCTTATCAGCACTTGTTCATTTTGGTTTTGTTTCATCAAGAGTTATCCTAGTGGGTATGAAGTGGTATCTCATTGTGATTTTGATAAACATTTCTCTAATGACTGGTGATGTTGAGCATCTTTTCGTATGTTTATTGATCATTTATATATCCTTTGTGGATAAAGTGTGTGTAAAATCCTTTACCCATTGAAAAATCAGATTGCTATCTTTTTGTTGTTCAGCTGTAAAGTTCCCTAGATATTCTGGATACTAGATCCTTAACAGATATGTATTTGCAAATATTTTGTCTCATTCTGTGGGTTATCCTTTTACTTTCTTGATCGTGGATCTTGATACATAGAACTTTAAATTTTTGAAGTCCCATTTATTTTTTCTTTTGTTGTCATATCCAATAAATCACTGGCAACTACAATATCATGAAGGTTTTTCCTTATGTTTTCTTCTAAAAGTTTTATAGTTTTTAGCTCTTACATTTACATCTTTGATCTATTTTGAATTAATTTTTGTATATGGTATAAGGTAATGGCCCAACTTCATTTCTTTGCATGTGGATATCTAGTTTTTCCAGCATTGTTTATTGTAAAGCCTCTATATGACTTTGGCTTTGACTGGAATCCTTGTCAAAAACCAATAGATCATATGCATGAGGATTTACTTGTGGGCCCTCTATTCCATTCCATTGGTCTGTATCTGTTCTTATGCCAGTACCACACTGTTTTGACTACTGCAGACTTTCAGTAAGTTTTGAAATCAGGAAGTCTGAGTCCTCCAGTTTTGTCTCTTTTAAGATTGTTTTGGCTGTTTGAGGTCTCTTGAGATTCTATTTGAATTTTAGAATGGGATTTTATTTCTTTTTAAAAATGCTGTTGGGATCTTGAAAGGAATTGCATTGAGTCTGTAGATTGTTTTGGATAATATTGCCATATAAACAATAGTCTTCCAATCCATTTTTAAAGTCTTCTTTAATTTCTTTCAGCAATGTTTTTTTTTCAATATCAAATTTTTATTTTTATTTTTTGGTACTGGAGATTGAACTCAGGGGCACTCGACCATTGAGCCACATCCCCAGTCCTATTTTGTGTTTTATGTAGAGACAGGGTCTCACTGAGTTGCTTAGCACCTCGCCGTTGCTGAGGCTGGCTTTGAACTCACGATTCTCCTGCCTCAGCCTCCCAAAGTGCTGGTATTACAGGCATGTGCCACTGCACCCAGCTAATATCATTTTTTTTTTAAAAAATGCTTTATAGTTTTCAGTGAATAAGTATTTTGCCTCCTTGGTTAAATTATCAATGGTATTTTTTCAATGCTATTGTTAATGGAATTGTTTTCTTAATTTAATTTTCAGATCATGCATAACCACTACCATAAATGTGAGTTCATCCCAAAGTCTTTTCTCAATCTGACCCTCTCTAGTCAAATAAATTTTTTTTCCAGACGAGGAGTACTGGGGATTAAACTCAGGGGCACTTGACCACTGAGCCACATCCCCAGCCCTATTTTGTGTTTTGATTAGAGACAGGGTCTCACTGAGTTACTTAGTGCCTCACTATTGCTGAGGCTGGCTTTGAACTCGCAATCCTCCAGCCTCAGCCTCCCCAGCCGCTGGGATTACAGGCATGTGTCACCACACACAGCTCAAATGATTTTTTAAAAAATTAATTTTCCAATTATTTGCTAAAAGTGCATAGAAATACAATTGATAAAGTGAACTTGCATCCTGAAACTTTGTTAAATTTACTTATTAGTTTTAGACAGTTTTAATTCTTTCTTAGTCCTTGAACTCTTTTTCTTCCTTCCTTCCTTCCTTCCTTCCTTCCTTCCTTCCTTCCTTCCTTCTTTCTTTCTTTCTTTTTTTGGTCTCATTGTTCTTATGAATAGTAATCTCTAACACAAAGTTGAATAGAAATGGTAAATGTGGACATCTTTTCCATATTTTCCTTTTTAAGGTGAAACTTTCAATATTTCATTATTATGTATGATGCTATCTATAGGTGGGGTTTTTTTTTTTTTTTGAAATGCTGTTTATCAGTTTGAGGAAGTTCACTTCTGTTCCTAGTGTGCTAAGAGTTTGTATCATGAAGATGTAATGGATTTTGTTAAATGCTGTCTATATCTATTGAGCTGGTTGTATGATTTTTCTCTTTAATTCTAATAATGTGATGACTTATTTTGACTGACTGATATTTAACTAATAAAACAACCTTCCATTCCTAGGGAAAATTCCACTTGGTCATGTTGCATTATCCTTTTTTAAAAAATTTCTGGGTTCAGTTTGCTAATATTTTGTTAAGAATTTTTGTGTCTCCAGTCATGAGGGATACTGGTCTGTGGTTTTCTTTTATTGTAATGTCTTTGTCTGGTTTTAGTGTTAGGGTTTGTGTTAGTCAGCTTTCCATTACTATTAACAAATACTCGAGATAATCAACTTATAAAGAGAAAAGGTTTATTTTGGCTCCCAGCTTTGAAGGTTCCAGTCCATGACTGATGGGCTTCATTGTTTTGGGGCCTGTGGTGAGACAGCATATCATGGCCGGAGAATGTGGCACAGCAAATCTGCTCACCTTATTGCTCAGAACTAAAAGAAATGAAGAGGAGAGTTTAGAGTTCCATTATCCCCTTTGAAATAAAACCCTCAATAACCTAAAGATCTCCCACTAGGCCCTACCTCTTAAAGATTCCACCACTTCTCAATAGTGTCAAGTTGGGGACCAAGGCTATAACATGGATCTTTAGGAGACACTTTATCTAAACCATAGGAAGATTGTACTGGCCAAAAAATTAAAAAATTGGGAAATGGTTTTCTCCTTCTCTGGTCTCTGGAACAGTTTATATGCAATTGGTATAATTTCTTCATTGCAAGTTTTGATAGACTTTATCAGTGAAACCATCAATGAATGAAGTTTTCTTTGCAAGTAACTGCACGATTTTTTTTCTTTTTTGCTTACAATTTATTTTCTAAATTTATTTATTCTACTTAGGTATACGTGACAGCAGAATACATTTTGATTCATTGTACGCAAATGAAGCACAACTTTTCATTTCTCTGGTTGTACACAATATAGTCATACCATATGCGCAGTCATACATGTACCTAGGGCATTGATGTACATCTCATTCCACCATCTTTCCCTTCCCTCCCCTTTGACCAAAGTTCCTCCATTTTTCTCATACCCCCACCCCATTATGGAACAGCATCCATTTATCAGAGAGAATATTCAGCCTTTCGTTTTCTGGGATTGGCTTACTTCTCTTAGCATGATATTCTCCAACTCCATCAATTTACCTGCAAATGCCATAATTTTATTCTCTTTTAATGCTGAGTAATATTCCATTGTGTATACACCACAGTTTCTTTATCCATTCATCTATTGAAGGGCATGTAGGTTGGTTCCACAGTTTAGCTATTGTGAATTGAGCTGCTATAAACATTGAAGTGGCTGTGTCACTGTAATATGCTGTTTTTAAGTCCTTTGGGTATAGACAAAGGAGTGGATAGCTGGTCAAATGATGATTCCATTCCAAGTTTTCTAAGGAATCTCCATACTGCTTTCCAGATTGGTTGCACCCATTTGCAATCCCACCAGCAATGTGTGAGTGCATATTCAATTTTTTTTTTTATTTTTTTTTTATTTTAACATTTGATCCTCTTTATTTTCATACGTATATTCAGATCTGGCATGTACCCTTCAACCAACCAAAAATGAGGCACCTCATTTTGGTGAAAAGCCCCAGCATTTTCTGCTCAAAGGTTTAAGCTGGTAAATGTTAAATCTATGTGACCTTCATGGGCATTCTCTCAAAATTTAAAACCATGGATTAGCAGTTTTGTT